>JAJKFL010000006.1:20395781-21595781 GCA_021186555.1 Reticulitermes speratus
AGCAGCAGCAGACAGCAGCAGCGCAGCAGCAGCAGCAGCAGCAGCAGCAGCAGCAGCAGCAGCAGCAGCAGACAGCGAGCAGCAGCAGCAGCAGCAGCAGCGCAGCAGCAGCAGCAGCAGCAGCAGCAGCAGCAGCAGCAGCAGCAGCAGCAGCAGCAGCGCAGCAGCAGCAGCAGCAGCAGCAGCACGCAGCAGCAGCAGCAGCAGCAGCAGCAGCAGCAGCAGCAGCAGCAGCAGCAGCAGCAGCAGCAGCAGCAGCAGCAGCAGCAGCAGCAGCAGCAGCAGCAGCAGCAGGGAGCAGCAGCAGCAGCAGCGCAGCAGCAGCAGCAGCAGCAGCAGCAGCAGCAGCAGCCAGCAGCAGCAGCAGCGCAGCAGCAGCAGCAGCAGCAGCAGCAGCAGCAGGCAGCAGCAGCAGCAGCAGCAGCAGCAGCAGCAGCAGGCAGCAGCAGCAGCAGCAGCAGCAGCAGCAGCAGCAGCAGCAGCAGCAGCAGCAGCAGCAGCAGCAGCAGGCAGCAGCAGCAGCAGCAGCAGCAGCGCAGCAGCAGCAGCAGCAGCAGCAGCAGCAGCAGCAGCAGCAGCAGCAGCAGCAGCAGCAGCAGCAGCAGCAGCAGCAGCAGCGCAGCAGCAGCAGCAGCAGCAGCAGCAGCAGCAGCAGCAGCAGCAGCAGCAGCAGCAGCAGCAGCAGCAGCAGCAGCAGCAGCAGCAGCAGCAGCAGCAGCAGCAGCAGCAGCGCAGCAGCAGCAGCAGCAGAGCAGCAGCAGCAGCAGCAGCAGCAGCAGCAGCAGCAGCAGCAGCACAGCAGCAGCAGCAGCAGCAGCAGCAGCAGCAGCAGCAGCAGCAGCAGCAGCAGCAGCAGCAGCAGCAGCAGCAGCAGCAGCAGCAGCAGCAGCACGCAGCAGCAGCAGCAAGCAGCAGCAGCAGCAGCAGCAGCAGCAGCAGCAGCAGCAGCAGCGCAGCAGCAGCAGCAGCAAGCAGCAGCAGCGAGCAGCAGCAGCGCAGCAGCAGCAGCAGCAGCAGCAGCAGGCAGCAGCAGCAGCAGCAGCAGCAGCAGCAGCAGCAGCAGCGCAGCAGCAGCAGCAGCAGCAGCAGCAGCAGCACAGCAGCAGCAGCAGCAGCAGCAGCAGCAGCAGCAGCGCAGCAGCAGGCAGCAGCAGCAGCAGCAGCAGCAGCAGCAGCAGCAGCAGCAGCAGCAGCAGCAGCAGCCAAGCGCGCCAGCAGCAGCAGCAGCAGCGCAGCAGCAGCAGCAGCAGACAGCAGCAGCAGCAGCAGCAGCAGCAGCGCAGCAGCAGCAGCAGCAGCAGCAGCAGCAGCAGCAGCAGCGCAGCACGCAGCAGCAGCAGCAGCAGCAGCAGCAGCAGCTAGCAGCAGCACAGCAGCAGCAGCAGCAGCAGCAGCAGCAGCACGCAGCAGCAGCAGCAGCAAGCAGCAGCAGCAGCAGCAGGCAGCAGCAGCAGCAGCAGCAGCAGCAGCAGCACGCACAGCAGCAGCACGCAGCAGCAGCAGCAGCGCAGCAGCAGCAGCAGCAGCAGCAGCAGCAGCAGCAGCAGCGCAGCAGCAGCAGCAGCAGCAGCAGCGCAGCAGCAGCAGCAGCAGCAGCAGCAGCAGCAGCAGCAGCAGCAGCAGCAGCAGCAGCAGCAGCAGCAGCAGCAGCAGCAGCAGCGCAGCAGCGAGCAGCAGCAGCAGCAGCAGCAGCAGCAGCAGCAGCAGCACAGAGCAGCAGCAGCAGCAGCAAGCAGCAGCAGCAGCAGCAGCCAGCAGAGCACGCAGCAGCAGCAGCAGCAGCAGCAGCAGCAGTAGCGTAGTAGTAGAGTAGTAGTAGTAGTAGTAGTAGTAGTAGTAGTAGTAGTAGTAGTAGTAGTAGTAGTAGTAGTAGTAGTAGTAGTAGTAGTAGTAGTAGTAGTAGTAGTAGTAGTAGTAGTAGTTAGTAGTAGTAGTAGTAGTAGTAGTAGTAGTAGTAGTAGTAGTAGTAGTAGTAGTAGTAGTAGTAGTAGTAGTAGTAGTAGTAGTAGTAGTAGTAGTAGTAGTAGTAGTAGTAGTAGTAGTAGTAGTAGTAGTAGTTAGTAGTAGTAGTAGTAGTAACTCATTTAAGTGGGTCCTGGACATCACGGCATGGTTCGTCCTCAGGTTGCGGATGGAGGAGTTGGCTTCCAGATATGGAGGATAGCCGCGCTTATAGTGAATAAGCATTCGCGGACAGCCGAAAAGTTGTGGTCCTCGAGCGTGATAGTTGGAAGAGGGGCTAAATTAACCCTTAAATGGTTACCTTTTAAAATCCTTTTAAAAAACAGAGAGTAAAATATGGCTACATCCGCTGTCAGCACCAAATTTCGAGTTAAATCACTTAACAGGATGTCTGACTTTATTTCCAAAATCTCTGGCTCAGTGTGGTAATGTATAAATTCATAATGTTTAATAATATAATATTAATCTTTATAACGCAGTGTATTACAGTGCTCCATCCACTTTAAGATGAAATCGATAATTTTGTTGGCATGCCCTGTGTGTAGAGTGAAAAAGGAATCAAAACCTTGTTTACTATGAGTGTACTAAAACACGTTTCACTCGAACAGTTACCATCTTATGGAATTTATAATAATTTTACATACTCGCTTAAAATAATGTTTGTTTATTCTGGATAAAATTAAAAATGATAAACCAATTCCTACTTTAAATGGTACGTTATCGGTTTTCATAACAAAATACCCCGAACCAATTAAAATAAATTCGCTGCATCAGGAGGACATGTACTCGTAAGTTGCTCTACCGGGTAATCAGTACCAGCGCTAAGATTGTGATCACGTATGTTGGAGCTCTTCGCCACAAATTTCTGTCAGGCCATCCGATATTTCAATCTCGGGCTTTACTGAATTATCCTGACACTAAATAAGACTTGGAACGGAAACAGGAGAATTAATATAATTATTCGAATACGGTCTAGACAACCGAGGAATCTGGGTTCGCTTCCAGAGAGAAGCAAGAAATATTTCTCTCTTGAAATCATCTTGGGTTCACGCAGACCCAAACAAATGGGCACCAGGAACTCTTGCCCCGGGGATAAAGTGGCGAGGTGTGAAGATTAAGCCTGACCCTCACACAGAGCATAGGTTAAGAATGCATGTAGCACGAACATCTGCCACTCACAGGGAAAAATTAATAAAATTACTGGATGATTAATTTAGCGGATAATTTCTTTACATCTTCCCATACTTAAAATTTAATAATTCAGTTAATGTCAATTATTTATTATTAATATGTTGGCACAACACCCATGTGGAGAATTCCGGACACAACAAAGGAACATAAAACAAAATACACAAGAGAGCAGTCCATAAAGGGACACAGTGAGAAAGCCCCGTGTCACAAAAGGTATGAAACAGCAGTAATAGTAGTAACAGCAACAGTAGTAGTAGTAGTAGTAGTAGTAGTAGTAGATTTCAGTCCAAAATTAACGTATATAATCGTTATGACAACAGCATGATAGCAGATTACAGACAAGCACCGAGAAAACAATGTATAAAGAGCACAAAAAGTACAATAATAATGCTGGGTCAAACGCAGTAATTTGCTGAGAGTAATGGCAAGTCAGAATACTTCGGCGTAACAAAACAATTACGTAACTGCTGCTTCAGACCCACTCTCCTTAGCATGCCGCATCGTCTCTCACTTTTATCCTCATTATTTCGTATCGTCGCCCAATAGACCGTGGGCCAAAAATGTAAATTAGATACTTCATACACTTCTATTTACCTTGTATCCTAGTAAAGACCCTACAAATGACAGTGACACGAATTTTTGTTAGAGTTTTCCCTGTATCACAGCAAAGGCGCTATTCTGACTTTTCTCCGAAAGATAAACTTCCTCTGAGACAGGTGGAATTGCTAGTATTTGGTTCCTTTGTCAAATTTTGTGTTTTCCCCGACGTCCATAACAAACTAGTACACGAAATTTTCATGGAAAGTAGTCACGAAAATTTCCCATCTCAGTAAAAATCAAAAGTGCTACAGATTAGTCGCAGATTCTCAAAGAGCAAACTGCTTGAAAAAACATTCACCTCATTGTCAAAGACATGCAGGTACAGTTACTGGTTGGGAAGTCATTTCCTTAAGAAATGTCAGTCTTTTCAAAAAAAAACGTCACAATTACCTCTATTATTATTGAATCAATGAATAAAGAAAGAGGAAGTAATTTCAGAGAACTATAAGATGTATTTCACACATGAAGACCCAGATGTCTGTGGTGTTCAGAGTCACGGTTTGTGCTAATATAAGAAGTCGTAAAGCATTTGAATGCTTCCATGATGTTGCCATGACAACTGCTTTGTGCAGGGGCGGGCGCTGATAACAACTGTGTCTCTTCTCTATTATTCAAAGTCGTTTTTCTTCCTGACAAATTAGAAAGAGTAAAAGATCTGTACGATGCTTAAACTTTAAACGAGCAGAATACCTATAGTTAAAATGTTCGTGTATTTGCCATAAATATATTTAAGAACGATGTAAATAATTGAGAAAAGGTGGGCAGCAATAAATAAAAGAAAATAAACAAAGAAGTAATGGAAGAAGAAAATTTAATTAATTAATTAGGAAAGAAAAATAAAATATATTAACCTAACTTCAATGTGTTCACTTCCAGACATTAGACAATATGAACACACAAAACAATTCACTTGTTTTAGAGTCTGATGTGTGAACAAGACAATAGTTTAAGAAATGAATATAAAGTTCCGTGGCCTATGCGCCTAAGAACCAGACTCGATTGCCTAAATGAAAGCGGAGGTAGAGCTTACAGAATTTTGAACCTGGCCACTAGACAGATAGAGCTGCGTTGCGCTTCGTGTTCAATCAGATTTATACCCACGGAAAGCATACTGTACATATTGTACTCCCATAACTGGGCCTCAGAACCGATCTGGAATTCATTTACTGCCACTTCATGCGCTCTCATTTTCTGCGCCGGTTTAAAATGCCGTTAGGAAATCCACCTGTATGAGGGTACTACTTCACACATTGCTACACAAGAAATGGGAATTTAGGTACAACTGCATTGATTTTGGTACAAATTTAAATTCTTCAGACAGTACAAGAAAATATATTTTGAAATTCAATTTGTCAGAAAAATTTAGACTCTCTATGCCACAAAGATCAGCTACATCGATCGCCGACTTTAAACGTCTGCTCCGTATATTAGACTACCCTGCCGTACCTTAGCGCCATTTTTACCTGCTTGCAGCTTTGAGCAAGCTTCTCTCAAATGCAATTACTTAGCATTTATTATACGAATTGTCGGTGTTGCTGCTTGCTGTCTTCCTAAAAAGTGGCGCCACATTAAAAAGGCGCTTTTTGTGAAGAGAACAACAAACGACACCGACATTTTTTTACGCTAAATGACATAGACATATTTTTATTTCTTTTTAAAATTTTCTTATATATTTACTGTATAACGCCAATGTTTGGAATCTCAATCTGACTCCATAAATGACGTCTGCAATTGTAACTTTTGGCCTTTATGTATTTAAACGGCCTGAGGATGACCATGTAATGGCTGAAACATGTAGCTGCATATTTATATAATACAATAAAATTAGTTGTGTTGATGGTACTTAATAAACATTTTGTAAGAGTTTCCAATGCACGACCAGTCCCTCACTTTAACGTTATTAATTTCTTTATATTCTAATTCAATGAGTTTTTAGAATTAGCCCTTTTCTTCTTTAAATATACTGGAGATTAAACATACGTGGGAAATCCTCCAAAAATTATTCTACGGTCTTCTTTAACTGCTACAATCTTTGTCATTTTTATAGGTTCTTTCGTAACGCATCTAGTGCTATGTGTATATTCAACTCCTCTTGTCACATTACATTTTGAAATTCGACAAGGCTCTGATAACTTCACAATGCTCTGCGTCCAACGGAGATTTAAAAACTGTTCATTTTGTTCCCGCCCACATTTAGGTTACCCTTCCCAAGCATTATTGTCCGACGTCGCGCAAATTATTCTCTTCTGTTTTCTTACATAATTCTTGAGCCAGTGCTCTGCGAAAGAGTCACTAACTTGCTGAGCGTATGCACTTTGCGTCGTCGTACTTCAGTGGCTGCCGGATACACACGCGGGCCAACAGATATGTGAACACCAGAAGCGGCACTCTTATGAAGTGACATCAATCAATGAAATGGCACGATAAAAAATAATTAAAAAGAGGAAATAGGAAGGAGATTCATATCTTCTCAAGTATGATGCAGTGTCCGTTGTTAAACAGTTGCCGACGTCTAAGAGGCGCTTGCTGCCCCGATTTTCGGGATGGTTCATGAAGAGTGAAACTGGCAGAACTTTCTGGCAAAGAGAAGAAATATCTAATCCTGTCGGAAGTCACAAACTTCTCAAGCCATGGCAGTACCTTAGTGACAGCCACTCCGCTGCGCCGTAAAACTCTGCTGTTTAAATTTGGATCTATGATCTATGTATCAGCTGTCGACATTGTCAGTCTATTCCTTCTCGAGATACTGACGGGACTTTACGACCCATTCCGACTCTACTGTCAGTCTTCATTCCATCTCTCCACTGTATATTTTACAGCTTTCTTCAGGAACTCACGCTCGCTCATTCTCTCAACATGAGCTACAAATCTAATCTGCCACGAGAACCCAAAAATCGCATATCATTCATCAAATTTGTTGCTTCTAAGTAGCCCCTTATATCTTGATTTAATATGATCCAACATAAATACCAACTGATGGCAAAAATTGGCCTGCTTCCGTTCTCTTCTCTTCCTGCTTTCTTGGAACCCGACTCTCTCTCCACCGTAACAATTTACTGTCTTTCATTCATTAAATAATGTAATTCTTTCTCCTTTTCTCCCTTTCTCTAGTTCCCTTCCCTCTTTCTTCCTGTCTTTACAGCTCTGTTTCCATTACAAGCTTTTCATACTGCTTTCTTTCAAAATATTCATCTCTCATCTTATATTTTTCCTTCATTCTCAGTTTCGGAACCACAGTTACGATAAACGTAAACCCTTTTTTCATGGAATGTGGATGTGTTAAACGCAGGTAACCATGTTTTATGCAGTTCTGATATCGCTAAAGCCGTCCAAAGTGTCCGGAAAATCCAGCCAGTCACTACAAACTTAGTTGCTACATTAGTTTCCATTGGTTCATATTTAACTGAATGGTTGAAGCAGGTATTTAAGTATTGGCCAACTATTTTCCTAATGTCTTTACCGTGTACCACGGCCAAGTTAGCAAATTAATAGCAGACCCCTTGTTTTGTCTTCTGCATATTTCAGAACACAGGCTGCGAATTAAGGACGACGTGAAGATGAACAACTTCGTAAATGCAGATAGAGAGTAGCAACTCCAGTTTAAGCTTGTCATCACAGAGTGTTATGAATTGATATAGTTATACAAATTGAAGTTGACAAAATCTGTTACTTTTGTCTTCCTGTCAATTTGGGTCTTGCTCTAAGTTGGACACAGCTACAAATAAAGGATTCCATTATCGTTAGACGAGGAAATGATTCCAGAGTGACGAAAGATGTACGTATACTGACGCAGTTCACTAGAATACGTTGTCTTTAACACCAGCAGTAAACAACGCACACATACATAATATATATACACGCACACATAAATACATACATACATCTACATACATACATATATACATACTTACATACATACACACATACGTACGTACAGTGGAATATAAAGTCGAACGATTAGCAAAAACAATTCAAATTCGGAAGTCCGACATACGAAACTCAGACCGAACCCCTTCCACTGCAACCCTATCAAACACGTAAATACAGTCTTCCTTCAAACCCTCTCTAACTCAACTAACCCTAATAGTCGCATCTCGTGCCAACAGATGTTACATAAATTTATCGAGTGATAAAGCGTCAATAAATAATGTAGCCAAGAAACGAGTATAATATATATTCGTATGCTCCATATATATATTTGAAACCAAACACACACACACACACACACACACACATTGAAACACATATCAAAGTATGTTGGCTCAAGCAGTGAAGATTGTGACATATAACCTGGAGGTGCTAAGTTCGAATATAGGCATGGACACTGTATATTGTAATTAGGGTTGCTGTTGTTTTCTCAGATATTCCAGGCAAATTTCGGGCTATGCCTTACATTATATCACACCCAGTTTATTGTTACTGGAAGCAATGCAGCTAGTCGGCGTTACTGGCAGCGTCGTCAAACAAACTACAAATAAATAAATAATACACCATACATAGGCCTACATATGTGTATAAACACTTGCACATAGAAAGTAGGTAAAATCAAATCACAAACCCGCAAAAAAAATGTAGTGGGACTGCTCTTCATTCTGAAATGTACCAAAAAGTAAAACTAAAAATCAAATATTATTCTTGTAGAAAGAAACAATTTTAGCTCTGTTTTTCAGGGGAACGCAATTTATCTTCACAAAATTGCATATTCCTGCTCTCTTTATTTTTCCTCTGTCTTCATGCTTCTTTTAACTTTATCCTCTAGCAACAGCCAACGTGTTCTGCCCAAGCTAATGATGAGGTTTCCCCGACATTTTCTCGTATTATTTTCCAGCTCTTTTAACCGTCTGATTTTTCACTTCACATCAGAAGCTTTAGACTTTCTCTCGACAAGGTAGTCCAACGAGATGCTGCTGTGAGTAGCAGCAGAAGCTACTAAATTATCAAAAGATGTCTTTCCGCTCAAATGATATGAAAAAAGGCGCCACGTAATTAGAATCACGGACACTCGCCTGCAAAGGAGGCATAACAACACTGTTTAAACTATGAGGTTTCAAGAACCTGTGCACAGGAAAGTGCAATCAATTCCAGTGCTTTATGTGCTAATAAGTTCCATCATGAAGTTATGAAGAAATACAAGAACAAACATTCAGTAATAGCAAATATTGGGCCTAATACACTGAACTACACATACAGAATGAAGCAAGTTCTTTCATGAAGTGAGATGTAAAACCCCACAAGTAACTGATCATTTTGCTTAGTAAACTTTTTTGTTAAGCGATTGTCTTTCAAGTAGGAGCATCAGGCCTTTATAAGTTCGTCACTGCTGCAAGAACCTACAATCTCGTAAAAACTAAAGTAAATTAAAATTAAATAAACATACCCTATATATTTATATAAATAAAAATATGGGAGCAATGTCAAGCAATTGCCTGAAGGCGGGATTAGATATGAATGTCGAATAAAGTATGTGTCCACATACATCATCAGTTGTCACACACGTGCAAAAATCGCACGATAAATGTGAAATACAATCAACGGAATACAGTTACAAGTTAATGCAAATGATAACAAAATATCATTATGTGGCTGTCCAAGTTCCAAACGAACATCCCACACGGTATGGCGAGTAATGTTCCTGTTTCATACACCGCCAATGCAGTACATCCCTGATTCCGTACAACCGATAACATTATAATTGCTGACTATTATTCCAAAATGAAAGGCAAAGATAAAAGGTTATTATGGGAAACCCAACAGTAATGATATTTTTTTCCGAAGGAACTTTTTTTCTTGGAATCCTATTGCCCATCCGAGTGCAAACTTCGATACATATTATGCAGAATATCCGATATTCGTGAAAATCCGTACTGACATCGTGCAACAGTATTTGACTGTTATAGTGATCGTTGAAGCGTGTTGTCTATTTAGGAAACTCTGTGACAGAGAGGTCAAAACAGGGCGAAGAAGCAGGTTAAAAATACAAATACAAAAAAAGAGTGAAAAAGAAAAAGAGAAAAAAAATAAAAACATAATGAGTAAAAAATAAAGAAAGTTTAAAAGAAAATGAAATAAAGAAAATACGAAAAGTCAAGGACTAATAAAGGAAAAAACAAACAAAGAAACCAGCTATCTAAGTGCTAAACAATTTCATGAAAGTAATGCACGAATATGTACACATCCATTCATGTGTGGCTGTAATATAGTTCCTGCAGTTGTTTATGTTATCGGTAATATCCATGCCTTTTCCAGTTCTCTCAGTTAAATATTTCACAACACATAATGATATCGGCTACTCAGTGCTTCATTTAAAAAAAAAAACCGATCGTTCTGATATCTGCCGCTATCGTTAAATTAGCACAAAAGGAACAAACTTCTGTAAGTGTCGTCGGTAATTAAAAACGTTAAAATTAGCTACTTAATAGCATCTTCCGACTAATCAGAGCACTTTGAAGGGAAGAACTCACAAATGAAGGTGGCACGCCAATTTATTTCGGATTCGGAAACTTTTCACGAGTATGAAAGGAAACTCCTAATTACTCCAAGCAGCAATTATCCACAGAATGCTATAACGGACAGCCCAATTAATTATTAAAGTTCTCTCACTTTTGTTCCTTATTACAAAATAAGCAAAAGTTATGATTAGAAAAGATACACCCGGAATCATGTACCAAAACACGTTCAGGAGCATCCTATGGTTAAACATACGGATGGAACGAATACGTAAGGAAAGTGACAGCAATGAGAATATACCGAGCGTGTTTCCTTTTGTAATTTGTCAGAGAGAATTTATTAACCATATACATTAGAAGTAAACATACTTGTTAGACACTAGACTAAATAACAGACGAGTTACACTATACAAGAAAGTAACAAATTATGAAAGTAAAAATTTTACTTTCTACATTTACAACGAAGCTAAATAAGCTTCTTCACGAACGAGAAGGAAACAGTGAGTACAATACACTGTATGACACAACATTACGAGTCCAGTTACTTTACTTGAACTAAAGTAAATAAAAAGGGGGAAGCGTGAAAGTAGAGAATATAGAGCAGCACAAGAACCTACAAAAGGCCCAACGCACTTACATTAAACAGCATGGTAACAGAATAAACCACGAACACAACTTGATGACGAAAACTTTTAACAGTGGCTATTAACATTGGCAAAAGGTAAAGCAATCCCATTACAGGCCTTGACAGGCCTTTAGGGATCCAGGAGGTTGAGGCTCCCAGATTTTTTAGACAATCGGCACATGAAGGTGGTAAGGTTGTCAGCCCTACGCACCGGCCGTCTTTACCCCCAGGAAATATTCCTGGTACTCATTTCTGTTAGAGGCTGAGTCGACCCCAGGGCCATAGTGCGACCGGAACGATTATGTCAATGAAAACTTCCAGGGACAACATTGGGAAACGAACCCGCGACGTTCCGGCTTGTAGCGCAGTGCCTCAACCAACTGCGCCACCGCGTGCCACTATTAACATTGGCACCTACCATTAAACTAAACATTTAAAAAATTCTAGTTCAAATACTCCGTTACTGTTATGACTGAATAGTAGTGGAAGAAAATACACCCGAATCACAGGTTACGTTGAAATAGTTAAGAGATACGACACAATAAATTGTGGTAGTACGGCAAATTTATTGATAATACAATATGTGTGTGTATTATATTGTATATCTCGCCATTGCTTTTCAATTCTGCTTTAGAATACGTCATTAGGAAGGTTCAAGCGAACTATGAGGGACTGAATGTGAATGCTACACATCAGCTTCTGGTTTCTGTTTATGATGTTAATTGGGTAAAAGCACGCATTCTATAAAGAAAAAAAAGCTTTATTGGTGGCTAGTAAAAATATTGGTCTAGAAGTAAATGCTGAAAAAACAAAGCGTGTGTTCATATCTCGTGAACAGAGTGCAGGCCAAATTACAACTTTTTTTTTTCCTATGGCTCAACAGCCCCAAGGGGGCGTAGGCCTCCTCATTTTTCGAGGCTTCGTGATCACACTGTAGACACACCACACTCGGTAGGACTCCTGTGGACGAGTGACCAGCTCGTCGCAGAGACCTCTACCTGACAGCAAACAACACTAACAACAGACAGACATCCATGCCCCGGCGGGATTCGAACCCATAATCACAGCAAGCGAAATTACAACCTATAGTAAGTAATAAATCCTTTGAAAGTGTGAGAAGTTCAAATAATTTGGAACAACCCTAATAAGTCAATTTGCATTCACGAAGAAATTAGAGCAGACAACTCAGAGAATGCCTGCTACCATTTGGTCCAGAATGTTTTGTCTTCCAATTTGCTATCCAAAAATAAAAAACTGAGATATACAGAACTACACTTTGTCGTGTTGTTTTATATGGGTATGAAACTTCGTCTCTCACATTAACGGACGAACATTGGCTGAGGGTGTTTGAAAGTCGGGTGCTGAGGAATATATTTGTTCCTAAGATGGACTAGGTTACAGGGAACTGGAGAAGACTGCACAATGAGGAGCTTCAGGATTTGTAATCCTCAACAAATAAAAGTACTATCAGGGTGATCAAAGAAAGAAAATGAGATGAGCAGGGTATATAGCACGTACGGGGAAGAGGGGGTGGTCATAGGCCTCCATGGTTTTGTGTTGAAACATGAGGGAAGGATACCACTGAGAAGACGTAGGCGTAGATGGGGGGATAATAATAAAATGGATACTCAATTAAAAAGATAGAGGCGTGGACTGTATTGATCAGGATCAAGATAAGGACAAGTGGCAGGCTCTTCTGCACACAGTAATAAACCTTCGGGTTGCATAAAATGCGGGGTTTATTGACTAGCAGAGAAACTATCATCTTCTTTATAAGGTAGTTCGTATTATTACTGAAATCCAGGTGCAAAGAAGATTTAACATTGTCGACACTTTGCAGCAACGTTGTTGGTGAAACCTGCCACGGCTTTCACGGGCTCCCTCATAAAACGACTTCCACGGGTCCAGTAGAAAGTTTTCGTTGCAAAAGACAGGTCACGAGCAACTACATGATAATCTCAGGGTGAATAACGTGTTTAGTGGCGCGAATATTCTTGACGGGATCAAGTTAGAATAATGTTAGAAGCCGCGATGTGGGACAACAGATCACATACATTGATGCTGCAATGCACTTTCCAGTTTACTTGCAAGTTGCAGTATCATTTTCACAGTTTACACAGACTTACACGGTTATAGATCTCTCCACATCACAATATACTTCAAACCATGAAATTAATTACCTATAATTTGATATATGAAACGCACTTCACTTCTTCCGGGCGGGTTTAAGTTACTGTATCCACTCTACGTTGCTCTATAAAGTTTCGGGATCAGAATAGCACAGGCGATGGTGGAATCCGTACTTTCCTGTACAGTTATATACCCAGAAGGCTGATTTGGATGGTTTCAGGCAACTTGTGGAACTGAGTTCATATGTTGTTACGGAGAGGTAAAATGCAATAACATAGTGGAAAGTCGCGGATCACGAAGTGGGCAGGAAGTAACATACACCACAATTCTTTTGTTTCGTGCCTCATAGCATTGAAAAGTGGCAAAACTGGATAAAGAAGCTACTACGTGATACGTCTGTTTCGTATCCAGTCGAGTCCTCTTACTTGATGGGAAGTTACTTGCTTTGATTCGTGGATAATGTGGAATAGTAAGTTGTTTTTCTAAGCCATAATGTGTACATTTTTTATTGCCCATTAGCTTAATAAATATTGCTATTTCATATTGTAATGCTACCAGTAAGGTGTTCTGGGAAGACCTCATAAGCCATAAATACATACGGGCTAGGCTCTGTGTTTGTAGACCTCAACTACTTACTTCGCCATTTTATACGATCCCAAGCTAATGCAAACCTACTCCCACCCTCAAAACCCATTTTTCTGGGCTCCGTCTTTGCGGTATATTCGCATCTTCTACTTACCCTTCTAACAGACCGCGTTCCAAAGTTTCCTCTAAATATTTGCAGACTAATCTTTTTTATACAAATGACTCAATGGCCGGATCAAATTAGAAGAGTTTCTCACAAAATAACTAAAATTAAATAACCCGCTTAATGTTTCTTCCTCAGACATACGTGGATATGTCGTTCCAAGTTCTTGTCTTAAGCCACCTTCAATTTTTTTACGTAGCTGCAGAGATACTGTACTTATGAAACATTCGAAGCAACTGGCTTCCGAATGCATACGTAGTGACAACAGGTTCTACTAGATTAAGCATAAAGCTGAAAACTTAACGTAACGGGATACACATGAACTATCCCTTTTCAACTTTATTCTGTATAACGTTTTATAAACAACAATAATTTGTCCTTGGTTTAACACTTCACATTCGCAGTATCGGAAACGAAAAGCATAAAGCAACAACTTTTATTCATGAGCATGTTCCTGCTGAAATCATTTTCTCGTGTCATGATGACGCTCTTCCGAGTCTCGATTCACACCAATGCGAACCGCAGTCTCACTTTAGCCTTCCGTCTTCCTTATCTACGGCTAAATTACGTTTCTCGCGCCATTAACCACCCTGCTACCCCATTATTGGGAAGTCTTTAAATAAGGGTCGCCTTACAGGTTTGTTTCAGGAAGAAAGACGCGAAGCCGACCTACTGTAGAAAACTTTCTACTCGAAGTACAAGTAAAATAAAGGAGAGACATTTTTGTGGGATTTTACTTTCCTATCACTGGTCTGGAGTATTCATCACACACACAGAGTTACAAACGTGGAAAGATCATTCTTAGGAATCAGCCACAAATAGAGTCCGTTTCCGGATTCACATATAAATATTATATAAAAATATCCATTGATTTTCCTAAAACTCTGTACGAAGACCTACAGCTCTTTGTACTTCGTACGTTCATAACATCGACATAACATGCCAGCCGTTCAAATCTGTGAGGTGAGAACAAAATACGACTATCTCTCTTCCCTGTCTTGCTTTCTTCTCTTACGCCTTTCTTTCCTTCCTTTTCTCTCTTCGCTTTTATTCTTTCTTTGTTGTCTTTGTAAGAACCCGGTAAGAATAGCATTCTATTGCAGCTCTTTCAACATTGGTGCCTTGTCATCAGCATCAACACGACAGGTGTGTAAAATATGGCGTGAATACATCACTAACAGAATTCAAGGCAGGCGTCCAAATTTTTACAATGTGTCTTTATGTAGCTCCGATTTTAATAAAACATTATCTTGGAAACACTTTAAATAAGCCGAGCAGAGAAACAAAATATTTTGCCATTTTTTCCATTTTCATCTCACAAATTTTAAATCGGAACGTCCTGTCTACAGAGTCATTATTTACGCTTGACACTTGAATGGTTTTCCATAAATCGCCGTTCTTATAGATTCTTATAGACATTTGCGAATTTCGTTCTTGACTGCTCCACCAGTGCAATCTTCGGATGATTAAAAACCTTCCTACAACTCAAAAAGCTATATAACAATGACCGAGATCGAGAGCTGCCCCTTAATTTCAATTAGTAACGATGCAGATGGAGCCACTGGCGGTCCACTTGTGGCACAGTTGGTTGAGGCACTGCGCTACAAACCGAAACGTCGCGGGTTCGATTCCCGATGGTTTCACTGGAATTGTTCACTGACATAATCGTTTCGGTCGCACTATGGCCCTGGATCGACTCAGCCTCTAACAGAAATGAGTACCAGGAATCTTTCCTGGGGGGTGAAGTCGGCCGGTGCGTAGGGCTGACAACCTTAACACCTTCGTGTGCCGATTGTCTAGAAATCTGGGAGCCTCGACCTCCTGGAGACCTAAGGGCCTGTCAAGGCCTGTAATGGGATTGCTTTACTTTACCTTTATCTGATGCTCGGACCAGTTACAAAAGAAATCAAGGTCTATGGAGTGTGGCCGCTACATCAGCCTGTTTATGTTCCTGGATAAACATGTTTAACTTACCACGGGCTTTGGTCTTTATTTACACTCTTGCCAAGTAACACTTGAGCGGCAGCAGAGAAGAGGTTGTATAGTGTAAGGTGTCAAATACATTCCACCTTCTTCTAACAACCATTAAGAGCAAAGGGCCATAGAAGAAGGGACAATACAAGAGTCACAAATTATACTGTGTACTGTAACCACAGCTTCAATGGCACCAGCTGACAGCAAAATGAGGGTGAACAAATGACACAACGACATACGTGGGCAACATAAATACAGCATCGAGAAGTAGTTCAGATAAGCACAAAGGCCAATGACGTAACAAGAACGCCATACATTGTAGCAAGGCATGCGTCAGCAATCCCGTTGCTCTCAATTCGGTGACTGCATTATAGCCTTTTCCAATTTCAACTTACTTTATTTTTGTGTCACTTTTCCACATAGATTTTCGGCATTAATGCTAAAGGTATTGCAGCGTAAAGAAAAAAGACCTTGCCTTCTGATTGCGTACCAAAATGTCTGGTTCATAATGTGACAATGTAAGTTATAAAACCTTGCAGTGTGATGAATAGTTATGCCTACCAACCTACCAGAACTATGCGGGATTTCAGACTTCCGCTGCGATGTAATTGAGGCCTTCGCTGTTTTGAGACGTTACACGGCGTATGTTCGTAGTTGTTTAACAACGTATCGGCACGGCCTATCGAACGGGTTTCGGGACAGCATATCGGACCAATATGCAGTCCCGAAACGTCGGTAAACAACGCTGCGTTACATTCCGGAAGAGTGAGGATCCCTACCAGAAATACTGGCTGTCATAAAAAAGGAAAAATGTATGAATTTTTACCGCCGTAAAGGTAAAGTTCTTCCTAGAACAGACCACGAAGGCCCAGAAGTGAAGTGGAGGAATATCTCTACTCTTTCTTTAACCCTAGTACTAGATGAGGGTGGGTGGTCAACTTCACGCCCCAGCCGCTTTACCCCCGGGAAAGAGACACGGTACCCATTATATAGGAGGCTGGGTGGGCCCCAGGGCCGGTCTGGACGGGTGCGGAAAATCTCGCCCCCACCGGAATTCGATCCCCGGACCGTCCAGCCCGTAACGAGTCGCTATACCGACTGAGCTATCCCGTGAAAATGTCAAATATATAAGCTCAGTTAGTTGGCCGTAATTGGTCTTACATTATGTCTTATAATAATAATTACTGGTAGCATTATCACTATCACCAGTGGTAGCAACACACAGCTGTACTTGCACACGACAGCGGACTTAGCTGGTTAAAAATGGAAGTTCAAAAACGGATATGATGGACAGACTTACATATAAGTTAACTTCCTTACAGACCAAACATATTATTAAAAATTCATTTCTCCCGCGTCTTTCTCTCACTCTCCGTCGTGACTTACCTTGCCCCAGTGACCTCTTTATGCCCGTAACGTGGGAAAATAAATAATTTTTTCCGACATTTACGAAATAGGTTAGCTTTTATCTAATGGAGCACTGAGATCAAAAACGTTACAGATAAAAAGTTGAATTTTGCTCAATTTTTTCTGTTATCCACTGCGTTTATTTACATGTAAGGCATATAAACGTTTCCGTAAATGAAACTTTTCATACAAGAAGACGAAGTTTCACATCGGCCCCATATTTATAGCGTTTAATACAAAAGTAAAAGTTGAAAAAAGTTTTACGGCCTATCTGGTTCTAAAGCTCATACGCCTAAATAAAAATGCTTGTTGCTTATCACTACAAATTCGACCTATCACAACATTCATGCTCTATTTCACAAAACAAAAGTTTTAACATATTTGTCTACAACTCATTTATTACAGGCAATTAAATTTATAAGTTCAGTGCCCTAGTGTCGTGTCAGCTGGAGAAATACTGTCAAAATCATCGGACCGGCTGTGATCTGCTGGATCGTTCCGTAATAGCATAAATCACAGACTTCTTTCAGCACTACAAGAGCAGTAATTTTCAACCCTTCTCCGTCATTTCGACACTTAAATGTTCGCACTGTATGTTCAAACAAAATACAAGTTATGAGTCAAGTAGTGACGAGTTGCATTGTCAATTGAAGTCTCCTTCCTTCAGGGCGCTGACAGTGACGTTTTAATTTATTTGTGCCCTTTGGGATAAACCTAACTTTACTAAAAATATTTGCAATCTAAGTGTTAATTACTAAAACTCATTACTGCTGCTTGAACTAATATCATCAAGCACACTTAGAAAACAGTTTATCTATTACGATGCAAAAAAGGGGTTTCAGCTACAAGCGTATAATGTCAACAGAACCAGAAGTCTGGTAGGCCTAATAAAAGTGTCCAGTCTCTAGTCCATTTCTCCAATTTTATAAAGACATACTTCCGTATGAAACATGGAAATTACAAGGGAAGGAATAAATAAAGGAAAAAAAAAACGAAAAAGTGAATGGAAGTGCCAGTGTTTGCATACGTGTGTCCACGTACCTTCCTTTAAAGTGGACTTTGAGCCCCTCGAAGAAGCTTTAAGAAAGTTGATATAAATGTCTTGTTCTTGAAACCATACTTGATTAAACTATTGATTACACCAAGATACTTACGAGAACTTCAGAGATAAATTAATGATAGTGTCACTTACTGGATCGTTCTGAAACTTTCACTGGTAGCAAATTTTGTAAAATATATATGTACAGAATTTAAAACAACAAAAGCGTACGCGAAAGAGTAGAAGGAGAAAATGAAGCAGAATATTTACACGTCACTTTATTCCTTTGTCTGAATTCTTACATAATCTTCGTCACAACATTTACACACCCTACCCGGCTTACAAAATACTCGGAACAGTGTGTGCAATAGTTTACATTTCTAGATTTACATTACAAACCAAAATATCTGCACCATAATTTGATAAACCAAACGCTCCGCAGCACAATGTTCTCTTGACGTACTTTACAACGCTGAATGGCTGCCAACACAACAAACATTAATTTCGATCTTGCACAAGGCGCCGCTCGGAATGATCTCGCGCGCAAATTTCTCTAAATATGGTGAGGTATCCAGAGAAAGGAAGGAAGAACAGAAAAAATAAATACAGACAAAAACGGGAAAGATAAAAAACAAAGAATGAGCAGGAAGGAAGTAAACAAGAAATGTGTAAAACAACAAAGAAGTACTGTTAAATGTAACATGAAAACGCAAGTTACAGAAGGAGCGTCAGATTTCGAACTCAGTGCAAATGGAGGTCCAGGGATACGATGAAACCGAACGTCTCAATATAGTAGGTAACAACCCTACTGCATGTTCGGGAGGACTCGTGTTCACATCTCGGCCTGGACTCCGGCTAACTGGACTGAGGTTTTCCGTGGTTTTCCTAAGTCCCTCCAAAGAGATGCCGGGATATATAACAGCTTCCTTCCACAATATTTCCGATTTATTATTCACTAATTACCCTACCATTAAATGCTGTATAGTCTGAGGTACTGTGTGGTCAGCTAAATAAATAAATACAGAAACACACTACGTCAGAATTTTCTTATTATTTTCCTCCACATTTAAATCCGTACAATTAGTTGGCATGGTACACGTATAATTAAATCCAGGATTGTCATGGCAAAAGCAGCAATCAAGAAGAAGCAGAAGACTCTTTTCACCAGCAAATGAACTTAAATTTAAGGAAGAAACTAGTAAAATGCGAAATTTGAAGCATAGCTTTGTATGGTGCTGGAGCTTGGACACTTCGGAAAGTAGATCAGAAATACCTGGAAAGTTTTGAAATAATGTGTTGGAGAAGGTAGGAATATATGAGTTGGTCTGATCGTGTTAAAAATGAAATATTACATAGAGTCAAGGAGGAGAGGAACATTCTACATACAATAAAACGAAGGAAAGCTAATGGGATTGGTCACACGTTGCGTAGGAACTGCCTTCCAAAACACATCACTAAAGGAAAGATAAAAGGGACGGGAAGACAAGGAAGACGACGTAAGCAGCTACTGGATAACCTTAGGAAACGAGAAGATACTGGAAGTTGAAAGAGGAAGCACTGGATCTCACATTTGGAGCACTTGCTTTGGAAGAGGCTGTGACCCTCTCGTAAGACAAATATGTAATGAGAAGCCGGCAGCGCTTAAATTTTTATTTAATACCGAATTAAAGCAGTGCGGAGACATGCTTGTAACTACTTGTTATAGTGACATATTATCTGTAATTTCTGCCTTGGTTTGTTCCTCCCAGCTAGGACAACCTGATGTTAGAAAAGAACACCGAAGACAATTTCTATGCCTCTGGTTATTAATTTGTTTGTCACTTTAAGTTCAGTCAACATAGAATTGTAGTGATTAATTCTTCCAAATTTCGAGCTTCAAAGTTTGTAACTGGTCCAAGAAATAGACCTATTTTGTAGAGGTCTTGAGGCCCTTCAAGCAACTGATGGAACAGGAAACGGCCATTTCCTTTCACATACTTCCCATTTTCTTATGTCTTATCGCCCTCTCAATTGGCGCAAAATTGCCTACACAGATGAAAAATGACACTGACTGGATCCGTAAACAAACATTTTACTGTCCACTCTTAAGAGCACTTCCGGGCAGCTCAGTCTTCACACTTTTGGTCCACATGATGCCTCTCGCCAACTGCTTTACACTGATATATATTTTGTTTAAAATTCATGAATTAAATACATAATGGAGAGACCACACCTCTCTGTCTAACCATCAACATGATACACTTGTAAACCAATTATCGGCCTTTCATTAAAAATTGTTGTGTGTGAATTTAATTTTCTGTACTATCTGTCCACAATTTGGGCACTGCATGAAATTAATTTTAACATCGAATCACAATTATGGTACAATACCTACTTTACATGACGCTCAATTCGGTTTGTATTGAAATCATGACAGTTTTTATCGTCAAAGTATGGTTATGAGCTAAAATTATCACCTATATATATATCATTATCCACAAATGTTATACAAAATAATTTCAGGTAGAGGATATAATTGATTTTATGCAGCAGAATCGTGTTGAGAACCTAATAGCAGCTCAGCTAGTCAACAAATTCCTCATTCTATTCGGAGCCCATTCATCCAGTCCCCATCCACCTTCGTATTTCTTGGTATAGATTTCGTATTATCCAACCAGGTAAGTGATGAAAAAAACAAGGGGTATATAAATGGTTTGCTTCTTTCTGTACGGTTCAAATACAATTATTACTAACATGACTAAGCATGGAAATGCATGGTTTCTCAAACTGTGGTACGCGTACCATTAATGGTAAGCCAACCATTGTTTACTGGAACACGGCCTTAATAAAAATTCGAAACATAAAAAGGATAAAAATTAAAAAAACAATCTTAAACATAAGCCACATATATTTGCTAATACGCACAATTACTGGCAATATTATATAATTTATTTCCGCTATCAGCCAGTCTTTCAAAGTTCAGCTTTTTAAATTAACCACAAAAAACATTTGTGGCACATTGAAATTGTTAAATTTCACCTAGTGGTACGCCAGTGAAATAATCTGTGAACAACGGTGTTAGTTTGTGTACGGATGAGAATACATATACACGCTTATTAACAAGGCAACAACTACCGAATTTATGTGGTATAGCCACAGAGAACATTAACAATTAAAATGAAACAATTTGTCCGGCAATCTTCTGAAGAGTCTGCAAATAGAAACCGACGAAACCCATAACTTTTTATCCCCTTTCTACCATCTTCCGGAATGAACAAAGAAAGAAGAGGAAAAAACGTGTATGTGAAACTTAAATTTCTACAAATTTTCGTAAATTAAATATTTGTGCTATTAGCTGTTTACAAACACTTTTAAAAATTACTGAGTCTTTCAAATTACAGAGGAACCGAAAAATGTGATAATTACAGAATACCAATCTTTATGCTCATATCAATATACAGGTATACCCGTACAGCGCAACCGGTGTAGGAACCAGGCTACGAAACGGACATCCGAGTAATCATGCTTCGATTCCCAGCAAGAGAAAAGCATTTTTTTCTCTGGCTCTCGAGCCCATCCAGCCTTCTATTCAATAGGTACCGGGGGCTTATTCCCGGATGAAAAGCGGCTGGGGCATGAAGCTGACTACACATCTTCAACTACTTCCGATATTAAGAATGAGTGGAGCTTTACCTCCACTTTCCCTTTTGACTTCATGGCGTGCACATCGACGTCTTTAGGTTTTGTGCGACGTGCTAAATGTAATTTCCGGACTGGCGAGAGACCGCAGACCACCAAGTGATAAGCACTGCTTTAGAGTCCCTGCGATTACAGGTGAGGTATTACAGATATAGTACTGGGCATTATACGTACAGACATTATGCCCCATCTTGATCGACACTGCAAAATAAAACAGCTGCGGAGAACACGACGCTGCTCTATATTTTACAGTTCTGGTTCACTGTACGAAGTATTGTGTGTCTGGATGTTCGCCAAGTGGATCGGAGAACATCTAGGGGCATAAAGTTAACAGCCCTTGGAAAGCTCGCAGTTAAAGACTTCTGGCTGTGGTACGTAACCTTCAGAGTGGCTGGCTGGCTGGCTGGCTGGCTGTCTAGCATTCACGGAATTAAATAGGGCGAAATAGTGCAGTGATCGTTACGAATACCGTAGAGTGGTAGACAGATGCTCCATGTGTGTGCAGCTTAAATCTCTCGAGTTTCAAGTGAATTAGGAAGTGCTTACAAAACCGTTCACTTTCTAGGAGGGGTTTGGGGAAATCCCTGGGGAGAAGGGGAGTAACTGGCACATAACAAAGTTGAAAAGTTTAAGTAATGTTGTAAGTTTTAAAAGGATAGAAAGGAAGAGAATGGGAGGGTTGTTTTGGAGAAAGTCCTGCTAATAAAGTTGATGGTGATAAAGATTTGTTAGTGTTTGTGTTCGTGTCACGTGATTTACTGTATTTTGGCGAATAAGTAGCTCAGAATTGGCCCTGCCTGAGTGATGGTGACGTTATTATAATTTTATTTTTTACTGGAAGTAATTTGTGTTAAATTGTGAAGATGATAGAGTGCCAGAACATCACTATAGAAAGATTCTTAACGTTCGTACTCCACAGCACAGAAGGTACTCCTGCATGGACTTCATGGGTGATACAAAACATCCCTTAAATATTTGACAGTCGCTCAACTGGCCAAGAAAGTTTCCACTTTTACAGAGTCGAAGACAAATTACAATACTCACAAAAGGTAATAACTACCAAGTTCTTGAGCCAGTCCTGTCAAATCGATATAAGCCGTTCGCACTCTCTTCTTGTAATATCCACTTTGACTCACTCGTATTTTCATGTTTTATAAGTAGCCATTGCCCTTGAGGATCCAAAGTCTCAACTTTGTACGAAATTAGCAGATCACCTTTCACGCTACATGTCCAGTCCATCCAATCTTACTTCTCTTCATCATCCTGAGTATAATCTCATTATTATAAACCTCTTAATTATCAAATTCTCTCCGTTGGCAAGGCGGTTTGTTGCTCATGTTGAGGGTAAATTGCAAAATAACTCCATAAAATATAATTCGTCTTGCAAAGCTGCCAGTCGCTCAGCTAGGCAACGACGTCCGTGTTTTACGAGACTCGACTATTTATTAAGCCTAATGTGTCAGCAGGCGGCTGGGATAACGTAGTCGGCATAGCGACACGCTTACGGGCTGCACGATGGCGACCAGGTTTTCCGAACCCGTCCAGCCCAGCCCCGAGGTCCACCCAACCTCCTGTGCGATACGTATCGGATCTCTTTCCCGGGGTAAAGTGACCGGGGCGATGCGCTGACCACCCACCACGTTCTAGCGCCAGGGTCGAGTAAGGGTAGATCTGTAACTTTTCCTCCCGTCTGTGCCCGTTTGGCATGTAACGGGAGAGTCTTTACCTTTACCTTACCTTCGCTGTGCCAGCAGTAGCAAATGTCTAGAACCTGTCCTCATCCACATGAATCCTGTCCACACTCTTACGCCTTATATATTTAAGATCTATCATAATAATGCTGTCTTCCCATCTACTTCTAATTTACCGAATACAATTTTGAATACAATCTTCACCTCTCCCATTCACCTCATCCTTCTTTAATCTGGTTACTCAACTGAAAATCCTGCGTAACCTTGTAGTTTTCCTACTCTGGAGTTACTGCACCTCATATCTCATATCACACACACACCAGCAGCACACGTAACGTAAGCTGGCACAATTCAGCCGGTTGGTAAGTCGGCAATCGCACTTATCCAATTTTATTCTTCTTTCTTGTCTTGTTTGTATTTTGGTTGGTTGTGTAATTTTACTGTATTTGTGTATTTACGTGAGCGTGTTCGTCTCATAGTTGGCTCTATGCTGTTAAGCCTGCATGTTAATGAACTGAATTAAATCCAATTATCATTAAACGGGCCAGTTTAAGCTCTTTTCATGTTCAGTTTATTTCCGTATTCTCATATTTATTATATTTTTACTTAAAAATTAAAATAATTATCATCTAAAAGTAATAAAAAGAGGCGTGCTTTTAAAATATATTCATTTAAAAATTTGGGCATAAATCCAGATCTCGAAAATACTCAATGTATCCAAACCCTTAACCCGAAGTAACGATGAAATGGAATTCAACCAATGCTTCTGTCCGATCGTCGGATCGTCTGATCCAAGCAAACGTGAACGAATGCTTACTTATCAGATTTACTTGTCCCTGTGCTTGAGAGCCACGCCGGAACTGTCCGCCTGCGCACGGTTTAAGGGAGTGTGGGCGGTCTTCAGCTGTCTTGGTGCCTTGCGTGGGTGTAGTGACGGCAGGCCTGCAGCTGCGTCTTCTTGCCCTATGTGGGTGTAAGTGACTGCATCGCAGTGGCAATTGCGACGAACAGCAGATGTAAAGGTGAAGGTAATGTGCCTGCGCATGTTATAAAAGCACGTCTGAGTAGCCTCGGTGCTTCATGGGCGCCATCACTTTGTTGCCAGAGAAACAGTCCGTGACATCTGGAAACGAAGAGGCTCGGTGAGCCGCAGAGCCAGTTTGGACACCTCGGAGAAGAAAAAACTCTTGCCCCTGGCGGTCACCGTCGTCCAAGCCGCGGCCTAGTCCTACAAGCATACCGACTACGCTGTGTAGATGTATGGGAGAATGGACGCAAAGCTTCGCGCCCTTAGTTCGACAATAATGCAACACCAACATCACGACAGCTACATGGACCGTGCTTTTGCCCTGACGGTTAGTTGCCGACCTTAACCCGGAGGATAGACTCCTATCCTATGAGGGTTTGGCGAAATCAAAATGGCAATGTCACAGGTTCTTGTCTGAGTACTTCAATCTTCCCTTATTACCATTCAACCACTGCCCTACACCCACTGAGCTAACACCGATGTTATAAGATCTTGACAACTGACGGCATCGTTAAATAATACACTTGAAGAAAAAAGAGTGCATTATACAAACGTGACGGAGAAGTAATCAAACGGGTTGACTGTGTAACCAACAGGTGGACGAACTGAAACATCGAGATGATGATTATAATGATGACAACATAATAATAATAATAACAATAATAATGAGCTGAACCACTGACAAGCTCAGTGAACATGGTGATTAGACGTTTTCGTTTTCTGGGTGTCTACTGCTTTCTCAAGAACTCTCTTACTTCAAGTTAGATGTCAATCGTAACTACAAATTGGGCACAGAATGTAGAGTGCAGAGTCACCGGGAAACTCTTGCTTACTCAATGTAACGAATATAATCTAATGTTTAATTTTATCGTTTAGAATAACATATGCCACATCATATTTGTGTTCCACAAATCTGAGAAGTGGAACACCGCGTTCATGAATTCAATTTAACCGTACAAGAAAAAGAGAACTTCCTTAAACAGCGTTACTGTTTCGCTTTACATCACGTCAAAATGGACTGTGTAATATAAATTGAAGATGGGTCATATTAGCCTTGTCAAAGTCATTCAACATTTAAGCTTCTGATCAAAATGTGTGGGAGGATGATCAGGTAGCTAACGCGTTTAATACAGAACACGTAAATTTATGGTTTCTTCACAAACTAGGAATTAATGACAGGATTATATTTTTCTTGCATAATATCAAAATTCATTCCGAAAGCCACGTATAACGTAGGAAAACAGAGTGAAATAAATATTACTGCCAGATCGTAAGCAGTATGAATTAATAAAATGTACCTTCTCTGACACGTCTATCGCAGCAGAACGTAGTAAAACAAACGCCCACTGCTGCGCTGTACGTACGAGAACGTAATGTAATGTATAACGGACGTGAATATGACTAATGTGGAAAGGGCAGCACAGAGCGAATTTAAATGGACCACTGTGGATCTGACATAAAAGTGGCAATAGACTAGAATATTTTACATGCTGGCAATTTATTTCAAAAATATTACCGGGTTCAAATTTCGACAAAACTATAACTGCAACTAACATATATTATTAAAAGAACAGAGCATATTTTGGGTTCTGTTTCAGAAAATTGCACACAGTTAATTAATGTGTTGTTTTTCCTTCATTCTTCCGGCAAACACACACAGTTTTATACATCACACCATGTCATTAGGTGTAACATTTACTAATTAAAAAGTCTGGTAATTACGTAAATAATACTCTACTATAGGTTTAATAGAATTTTTAATTTTAAAGATTATTTAGTAAAATTAAAGTAATTAGCTCAGTTTGTCCTTGGAACAACGGTTATGGAATGAGGGAAAACTAGTAGAGTGAAATGCCTGTCATCTACATTTAAATGCACGTAACATGGCTCTTTGTACAAAACATGCGTGCAGAATTATTTATGTAACATTACGACTATATTTAAACCAATACGTCTCAAAATTTGTTTACCTGTTAATAGCTAATAATTAGTCTGGTGGAGGGGGCAGAGAAATACAATCATATAAAATGAGCAATACTTAGTGAGCCTTCAGATAACTTCTCCTCTCAACCATTTATCTCATGTGAGAGCCCTGCTCCTTTTAACGACAATTTATATTCCCTTAGCCTCTTCGGGCGAACCATTCCTTTTCTTCCGAGCAGGCTGAAGTCACGACCATGCTGTATGCCAGCGTCTCCCAAATTTACTTGGACATGAAACCATTCTGGGCTTAATACACAGACGAAACCCAACAGAAGTCTAAAAAACACAGCAGAATTTAACAAATGAAATTTGTTTCCACACCTAAAAACTGACACCTGTAATGCTCAAGTACACCTGTAGATTTTCTGCACTGAGGATTGTTGGAATGATAATGAGATGGGAAAACTGAAGTACTTCCAGAAAAACATATCCCAATGTCAATTTGTTCACCACAAATCACAAATGGTGTGACCTGGAATTGAATCCGGGCCTCCGCGGTGAGAGGCCGGCGACTAACAGCCTGAGTCATGGGACGGCCCACGCACAACAACGTTAAATCATCTCCCAATAAAATACCACACCTTTACATGCATATTTTAATAGGACTGAATGAACTTTGGTTGTCTTTCATTACTTTTAGGTTTCCACACCCGAGCTCAAACTTTGTTATTCTAAGATCTCTGGTTAACGTCTCGAATCAGATCAGTAATCCTGACTGAAGCAAGTCTTCACCGTCTAAATTCCCTCCAGGGAAAGAAAGGTGTAGGCTAGAGTCTTTCAGTATGGAGGTCGGTCAGCAAATAAGTCTACAAGACATATATTTCGGATTGTTTATTTTAATCTCTAATAAAAGCAGTTCATATTCATTGTACTGCTATCCTACTAGTATTTCACAAGTCCCCACCAAAACTGAGGCATTTATCATTTCGTGGGACCAGATCTTTTTATTCCCTATTGACAGAAGTCCGTGTCTTTTGTTGTGAGGCGTGTCACAAATGCTTCCACCTCGCAATTATCTTCAAATTTGTGGCCGCCAAAACTTTGCTTCAGTGGTGGACACAGCTGAAGATCGCTCCGCGACGAATTACCCTGATATAACTTCAATAACTGATTTTTTTAGTTATGAAATTTATAAGAATTCTAGACTTATACTCTTACCAACAAGCGTAGATCATGGCCGATTATTTCCGCATCCATTATACCTCAACACCCACAAAACAATCCATTACATTACAGACGTACTCGTACTGCATACTGAAAAGTACCTAGGCTTATTTTCTCGATTCTTCTTACACCTCATTCGTCGATAAATGTCATATAGTACTGACGTATAAACAACCGATCACGTGTACAGACAGAATGAATTGCATCTTCTACTACATACGCCAACGTAAGCGCGTACATCAGACACGTAGACCGCTTGTGAAGATGTCAGTAATGCAGGACAGCCGTCTAAGCAGGAGCAATAATTTAACTCCCTGTCACAGAGTCCTTCATTTCCCTTCAATAATTTATGCTTTCTTGTTACGGTTCAGGTCGCACACAAAATAGACTAGTCGTGTGTAACATATGATATAGAATTCTTAGTCTTAGCAGAGCAGTGGTAAATGTAGCTCCTGGAAGTAGAAGGGCTTAATTTTCCAAGACAAAAGGATTTTTCTGATAAAAGATTAAACAAAGTGGAAAAGTACACACAGCGTAATAATTCACGAACTTTCGTCCCTTTTTTGTTTAATTTAATTTAATTAACGGCTGTCGCATTACGTACAATTATATTTTAATTAAATACGCATAGTTATAAGAACATAATCCTATAAATTCAGATGGAAAGGGCGTTATTTAAATATTATCAACAACAAGACATAGTTGTAATCTTTGTTTATGTTCGGAAGAACATTGTTGATTGTTAAATATATAAAATCTGGAATCATAGGCCACCAGGCAGCGCCACTTTTGTTTACTTGTCTCAAAGGAACAAAGTTTGTTTTACCAAGGAATGTCTAACGGTTGTGGCATTACGTCCAATTAAATTTGAATTAAGTATAGCCAGTCGTAAATACATACAAGAGCTTTATTTAAATATCATCAACATCAACATGCTTGGTAATATTTTTTTGTGCTGGGAAGACCGCTGTTGATTTTTCAATATTTCTATAAAATTTCGGATATGTACAAACACCGTCCAAGTCGTTTAATTAGCTCAAGAATCGCGACGTTACAACCGAGGCAATGTACGCATAAAGTAAGAATGTGGGGCGTTCGCATATTGTTTATAACCCCTCGGCTATCCGAATAGCCTGATACCATTTCACTCCAAGAGATCGCTTTTATGGCGATTGAATGTCGCCGGTCTTCACGTAAAGCGCCAGATATTTTTGCCTGATTTTAACCAAATTTGGAATTTTTCAACAGATTTTCATAGAAGTCCCCAATATCAAATGTCACGTAACTCCTTCTAGTGGGAGCCGCAATAACACATGCAGACAGACGTACAGAAGGATAGACGGAAGGAGTAAAAGCCCTATACTACCTCAGATAAAGAGAGCCTTTATGGCGATTTAATGTCGCCGGCAACAATCAAACGTACTTAGGTCTTCATGTAAAGTGCCCAATATTTCTGTCCGATTTTAACCAAATTTGAGTTTTCTCGATATATTTTCAAAAAGGTCCTCAATATCAAATTTCACGAAAATTCGTCCAGTTGGGGGCGCGCTGATACTTGCGGACAGACAGACGGAAGGACATGACGAAGGTAACAGGCTCTTTTTGCGTCTATGCCAACGCGATTAAAACTGGCTGGACTTACATTATTACTTCGCTTTTCTCTGCAACCTATTTCCAACTATTTAGCGAGAATGGCTTGGAATGCGCGCAGAAACCATTGTATGTGTTCACGTCAAGTGGCTGTTAAAATTATCCTACCTGCATGAGAAGAAAACTGGCTCGGAAAAATGCATTAAACAATTTGCACAAAATTTAATGGAGATTCCTTCAGCGATGCTCGACTTATTTCATGTGCAAAGACAGACAGACAGACAAACATACAGACAGAAGAAACCCTTTTAACATCCTCATATTGTGCAGGGCTCTGGACAATCACTACCCGAGTTTCGCTGAATATATTTTACTGTAATAAGTTTATTTTATTCCAAATTAATGGAAGAAATATTCCGACGTGGTGATAATTTTAAACGACTGAGTACATATAGAAGTTTATACTTTTCTAATTACGTGGCTGTAATGAAACACATCTAACGCACTTATCATGTGCCTTTTTTTGCGTGTCTGTGTCTAATGTATCGACATAGCCATTTCGACGCCCATGTGTGCCTCAACTTCCGTGTCTAATTGCGCCACACTGGCTTTCATACGTTACAGAATGCCTTCCGTCATACGATTAGAACATAATTCATGGTTAGATGAAGTCCTGTTTTATGGAAGCTGCAGGTGCACCATCGCGTTAGACGAGACATGTCGATCTTATCCCATTCTGTACTACATAACATCAAAGTCCCCATCTTCAAAAATTATTATTTTAAAATGTAACAAAGTACGACAGGGGTGAACAAATCACCGGCGCCATGTCACCTACGCGGATCAGCATGGGACGTCCTTCATGTCACCCTTCTGGCGCCCAGAATTTTGAGGTGGCTCCTATTGTTTTGAAAAATTTGTGCTTCCCAGCAATGAAACTATTTACTTAAACCGGGTTTAAATAGGTTCAATGTTCTATATACTATGTTTCCAAACACTATACTGTAAATTCAAATTAAAGAACTCCTTGGAATTAATCAGTGCAATGATAAACTGTACTAAATTAATTAATTCTTTTATTCAAACAAATGCACTACACTATTTTAGGGTTTACTTGTCCCTACATATGTTTCGGCACTCCTTGTGCCATCCTCAGAGGTGTCGTCGAGTTCACAATTTTCAATGCATCCAATTCACTTTCACAACATATAAGTCACTACCACTGAATATCAATTATCTTCTTGTTCATGGTGGTTAGCTTATCTTCTTTGGTGAACTCTCGACGACACCGCTGAGGATGGCACAAGACATGCCGAAACATATGTAGGGACAAGTAAACACTAAAATAGTGTAGTGCATTTGTTGGAATAAAATAATTAATTATTCAAATGCACGGTATATATAATACAAATGTACTAAATAAAAGTTAACACACGCACCCATTAAGAAGCATTCACCATTCAGTTCCAATCGAATCACCCTATTCAAAATGGAGCACATTATTTACAGTACTACACTGGAGTGGAAATCATTGTAGCCACTAAACTATAGACAGTCACTAATGGAAATGTAGCTAGCAACTGAATGTGCGGGACTCAGCTGGTATCAAATAATTTAAAACTGAACTGTCCACATAAGTTATTTAACTCAGTATTCCTGACAAACGTGTGTCGTAATCCATATTAATTTATTGTCGTATAAGCGTTTCTATCATATGTTGCAGGCCCATGACTTATATGTCATTAGACATAAACATATCGCGAAAAGGATGCTTAATACCGCATAAACACAACAACAGATATTAATGGCTTTTAGATCTCCGGGTTGCAATAACTTTGTATATTCTATAAAAGTAAAATTACGAAGAATAAACGCCTATTAACTCAGAAATATTCTAAGACGCATTTAAAATCATTTTCCTTCATTATTCAGTACGACGTTCTGACCATATAAAATAAAATAAAATAAAATAAGCCTATAACATCCCATGAGGGCAAAGGCCTCCTGCTATGTGCAGGGTGAGCTCTGAGAGTGCTCGCTAGGTGAGCTAGTCCTAGCAAGCTGTTGGGTACTAACACGTGATCCTACCAGATCTGGATTACAAGTGGCCATGAGTTAAAACTAGACTGACCACAGAAAGTAGCTTGCATAATTTTCTTTACAATTAGTGTTTGACTTTATCCTAGAGTCTTTTCTAGCATGATCTGCTTCTAGCCTGATATTTTGCCATAGCTTGCACAGTTTACATAATTATAGTGTCTGAACTGTTCTTAGTGACTTCTCAAGTCTTCTCCGTTCAGTCCTATTCCTGGCCACACGTGTCCACTGCCTGCCCACTATTTCGGTGAATAAGGCGGACCAACGGGTTCTAGGTCGTCTGACCATATACAGGACACAATTCTGTAACTTCAAGATAAAATTATTCTATGTTATTTTTATACTTTCATAGCAAGTTGGTTCAAGACACACAAATATTCAGCAAGGAAGTTGGAAAGATAACAGAAGATTCTACATTTCAATAATGTTCTTAATATCGGGGTTTAAGACAGAAAGTAAATTACGTTCCTAAAGGAGATCTCAATTTTATTATTCATATCTTTGAACAGAAGTACTTATTATATTCTTTCCACTCGTATTTACACGTTACGATCAAGTTTTCTGTATTAGGAATAAGACTTCTCTTAGAGAAAAGCAAAATACGTCCGTGTATTTTATTCACTGTAAAATGCGTACATTAGACTTTGTGTATTAGACGATGTAAATTTATTGCAGCCTGTGTTACGTCTTAAAATTAGTTTTACACTCGTCTTCAAATGATTGCTTCTCAATGGGCTGACTGATTTCTGCCTTCCCCATTCACATTTCTAAGCCTGATCCCAAAACTGCCAGTAAATCTCTCTTCTACTTAAACACGCTGTCACCAGCTCGGACTGTATATCGTGAATGAGAGCAGAGTAGTGAACAACAGATTGGACAGGATGTAAAAGAACGGCTGCGGCCTAGTTTAAGGCAGTACCTGAATTTTCCGGGACGAACTGGGGAAAACCACAAAGCACCTCAAGATATCTAGCATCCCGGTAGATAATTGAACAGGACGCCAACTAAACACATGTTACAAGAATCACCGCGTCAGACAACGTGCTTGATATCAGTCGTTAATACTGAATGAAATTCTAAATACCTTCTACCATAACGACAGATGATCACATGCACAGAGTGGTTTTTTTTTCTCTCTGCTTGACTTAGTGACACTTTTAGACTGCAGAATAACACGCCCGAGGCTTGGAAAAATATGAAAGACAAATTTTGAAGCAAGCGACGATATATCAATTTCTGTGGGGACAGTGAGAATAGCCACGGAAACTCAAAACAGGCGCTATATTTCAAACTGATATCTCCTAAATAAAAACTCACCTCCATCTAGTGCCGAGGTTAAGAATGAGTGGGGTTTATACATCCACTCCCCCTACATGATTTCATGGCGTGTATAGGGACAATTTTAGCTTAACATTTTATCTCCTAAATACAATCTTCAGCTTTACCACTGAATTGCTCTGCTCGATATGACTACTGCAACATGATTACTACGACAAAACCAAATACAAAATGTTCCAAGCCGTACGAATTGTAGAAAAGTTTACAGAGCAACATAAAAATAAGAACGGCAAGGTGCAGTTCGTGCTGGAGTACACGCATTTCACAAATACGTTACTTGCACTTACAGTAACAAGTGCAGATTTAGTTCCTACCGTGATTCTGACTCGTACCGATTACTGCGTTTACCGCTTCTCTGAATTGGCGCTTGTGTTGGCCGTATTTTTATTAGCATGTGCAGGAAATTAAACTTTACGAGCTTAGGATGGCACCAGTGGCAGAAGTTCGTGTCAAATTCCATTAAAACCCCATTCAGTGGTTCTCTAAATGAAACAAACGGACAGACAGACATGATCTACGCCATATGAGTTCATTATATGAACATTAAAAAACTAAGCATAAATGCAGAAATAATACGACCTGTATTGCAATTATCTTTGATTACATAGCCGATTAACTAACTTCACTGTGCAGTGTCTTTCTTGAAAATCGTATGGTAATATAGCTGTTCAATAAATTGTTTTCTTTAATGAAACTCAAAGGATTTTTAACACAGGTTTTTTTACCTGACCAGGAAATCCAGTCATTCGGGCCTATTGTAGACAAGACGAAATGGTGCCGCCCCTTAAAACATATTTCTTTACAACCCATCTCAAAAATGCCCTTACTTGTACGCTGAAATATGATAAATTAATGTAAGACGTGCATTTATTTTAGAAAGATATTCGTCAGATGATGGCAGCGGCTGCCGAAACATGTTGCTAAAGTATGATATAAAAATAATGTACCATGTAGGCCTACTAGTTTTATTAGTTTGAAACATTTAGTAAAAGGCTTTATACACACAGCGTGACACTAAATTACACAATGCGTGGGACGTTTTCCGATCACAACCGTACGAACTTATTGACCCGAATGTGCTACATGCGCCTCCCATCTCATCTTCCTTCATTTAACAACCGTAACAATGTTACGTGAAAAGTTCAAGCTACAAAGCTGCTCATTCTCTCTCCTGCTGTTACTTCCTCTTCGTTAGGTCGCTAACATGTGTGAGGTACCGTCAGCAGACAGGAAGAGTGGCGCAACTCCCGCACGCTGAAGCAACTTGAAGTAACCGTGTAAGTCCCTCCGTTCTCCTTGCGAGTTGAAAGAAGAGGGTCTTCGTGGCAGCTAAGGTTCCTCGCAGAATATCAACTAGGGTTCCTACACCCTCACCCCGTAAGGTTACCCTCTTGTTCCCCTTACAAATCCATCACACCCCTTGCACGTACAACGTGGGGGAAAATTAAATTAGCCCCTACTCCTCCAACCCCTGACTGCCTTCCTGCCACGAGCTACACATAACCCATGCCAATTTTTACTGTGTTCTCTGTACGTTCACGTGCAGATAAAAATAGTGCAGAAATAAAGTTTAGATTTCAGAAATCACGATGTTCTTGGCACTTACGACATATGGTATGTAATTTTAAACATAAAATATTATCAATGAAAGCTTAAAGCTCTCTCTAAGCACCATATGAAGAACGATTATCAGTTATCAGCAAAACATCAAGAAGTCTACAATAAGCAGTATATACAATACACAGTCTATCACATACTGATTCCGACCTCATTTACTCTAAATTATCTCGGCTTTCGAATCGAGGTTCTGATGGCCGAGTCATAACATAAACTTCGCAACTGAAGTGAACAAAAATGACATTTACGCAGTTGGACAATAACCAATTCACTGTCACGTGCCTTAGTAATACTGCCAAATAACAAAAGAAACAAGCTATAAAGCTACAAACATTAGTCTGGACTTCCTGTGGAGGGAATTGCATTAATAACAACACAAGAAGAACTTAAATTTTAATTTAATTCTAGAATAACATAATCATGGTTTTTGTGATACTCGAATTAAAAAGCGTAAATAAAAATAAAATCAACTGTGCAGCCATGGCCTTCAGTGTTGCTCCAGCAACTTGTAGATCTTAAAGCAATTTCTTTAAAGCACATAGACTGGAAGTTTTAGTAAAACCGGTTTACATATCAAGGACTGAAACTACCTTTTACAAACATTAACAGATTAGAAGGTATATTCTTTATATTTCTTTCGATATAAATATCGTTTCTCGGAGCTAGTTTTATATTTAAGTTCATTTGAGTTATAATAACTGCTTTCATATTAGAATACACATTATTTATAATAGCAAATAATCGGTACTAAACAGGAATGACAGCAGTTAGCTGACAAGTTAAAATATTAAATGAACGCTTAGAAATACATAATCCAAGAAATTCTTGCTTACTTCTGGTAATGTTCAGACCAGCTACAACGCTTCGCCCAACATGACAACAAATGACGGGATTCACTTACCTGCAACAAAGAAATAACATATAGGGTACATAACCTAACATCACGAGGGCATAAATTACATTAACTAAAATAGCGCTCAACATGATGCGACAAACTTTGTGTTTCAAATATAATCGCGTGTTGAATATTTCTGAGGTAACAGTTTGTCACGCCTCGTATTTTATTACCTATTTATCACACTATAAGTAGCCACATACTTGTCACCTCTCCACTAACTACAGCTTCATATTTCGGAAGACTGTTTCTTAATACGTGAACTTCACTTGCAAAATTTCAAAACAACGGCGTAATACAAAGCGGAGCACGTTAGGAAGCAGAGAAAAGTAATTTTCAGCTTTAATCTGACTTTTTTAATATCAAGTCACAGAGAATTATAATTTTAAAAGACTAAAATCTACTAAACGCAGCAAACCCTTCCATGCAAGACGAACTGGGGATTCATTGCAGGACTATCCACCAACCTGTGGTGCAACAGACCAACTAGAGCCTAGGCCGCCTCATTCTTGAAGTTTCTAGATCACACATAATTAGACACACACACACACACACACACACTGGTATGACTCCTCTAAACGAGTGACCAGCCCGTCGCACAGGCCGCTACGTACACAACACACAAAAGAAGAGACGAACATGCATGCCCTTAGCGAGATTCCAAACCGCCATCCCAGAAATCAAGCGATTATCTAATAACATAAAGGGAACGTGTCCGAATTGGACGATGCTTAAGAAGATCCTCATGTGTCAGTCATGCATACATGTAGGAATAATCAGTACGTGTTTGGGCCGGATAAAATAGGCGTATTTCTGGCTGTGGAAAATCTTGAATCCATGGGTTTAGATCCAGCGAATGGGCACTGGTGCTCAATGACGGGGTAGTCTACTCATCTGGACGACGTCAGAGGGGCATACTGCTTCACAAACAACACAGCCTTCTCTGTTTTAGTAAAATATAAGTCTTGTTTCTTTTATGTCTTGCAAAGTGATGGACGAAATACGGAGTGTCATTTGAACAGGATACTGCAATTTCGTAATACGAAAAATGAAGGGAATATCTTGCATAATTAAGTGAATATGAGATTCTCAAGAAAAACAAAGCTCGTTTGAGTAACTATAAAACCTCTTGTTAAAAACATGGAATAATTTTGTTCTAAGGAATCTGTAATTCCTAACGACATTGAAAATAAAATATTGTAATATAACCTGGCAAATAAAGCTAACAAGCTTTTGCGTTGTAAAGATGGAAATTTCAACTTTCCGTGAAAATACACTAATACGTGAATGTCGGTAATAGAAAGTTTATAATTTATAATTTTTTAAGTACAAGTTTTCTGGCATCCATGACTGCGGAATTAAATGCAGAAATTGATCGGCTTTGCGTCTAAACGATTTCGGAAGATCACATAAAGCATTATATTTTCATTGACGTCTTCACGATAAATTATGAAACTGAGATATCTTGCACAAAATATATTTCCGGACATTTAGAGTACAGAATTTATGGCTCCTGAAGACAGTTTTATTTTATATCTTGGACGTCTGTAATATATTACAAACATTTTCCCCATTGATGCGGAAACCATTCAATAAACCTGGAACTCCATTTTTGGTTCCTTGGCGTAACACGGCTGCGTTTGCTGAAAGGGAAACAAAGGTCTACAGGGAACATGGTGTGCATTTAATTTTAAAAATGCGAAGGGTTAACAGAACGGTTATAATAAAGGAAACGGTGATTACAACTCCTCTTAATTTTACACGCAGCAGAAAAAGAGGAATAACTGCATTTCAAAACAAATTAAACGCACTAAAACTTACCATAATTTAATGGGTTAAGGCAAACAAATTATATTCAAGTAATGTCGAAAAGATCATGTTAACAGTATTCTGTGATGACTCAGTGCAGAAACACTATCGTGTCATGTAGATAAAAAACATTACGTCAAAGTTCCACCATCGTCGACGGTGCTCTCTGCAAATAAAAACTAAGCAATTCTCGGAATAGACTGCGACATTCAATTACCTTCAGATACTTAAATCTTTATAAAGAATGTATCAGAAACTTGTATATAGTTTAGTTATTTATTTCTGTGTGGGTTTATTAAGTGATATATAATATATATACATATTTCAACAACAGCTTTCCCATTTCCATTTCGCTACGAAACGCTTTCACACTCGAAAAACTGCAGAACTCCTAACAAAGTTCCTACATACACGCTACAGTACTAGCACACAAATAAGTAGGGATAATAATAAATAAATATTCAACAATAACATGAGATCAGCATGTTATATAACTCCACATATTTAGAAATAAAAATTGCATTTCACGTATAAATGAAATTTAAACATAATACGCTTCTAGTTTTCACTGAAGTCATTCTTGTAATTACTAAATATACGCAAGGTGGCAGTCATTGCCGGAAAATATCTGTCCCTATGAAGTAGTCGATAGTTGTCTATCCTTCGGTCGATAATGCAGTCTCAGTCTTTGCCGATCAAATTTTTTTTTCTACGTAGTAGTAGTAGTAGCGCTTGTTCTATTAAGAAGTCTTTCTGAAGTACGTACATACCGTGCATATTCACTGAAATTGTTATTTAATATTGCCCTCTAAAAGCTACGATATACAACAGTGCACCAATAGGAGGGTTTTGTGTGTAAAGCATTGACATAAATGGAAACTGTCAAATTTTACCGTTCAAATTTCAAAGGGCAGCAGCACTGATCTCATGCATCGCCTGCAAACTAAGCCAATAAACAATGACGGGAAGGATCGCGCTCTTCAATTTTCGATCCCCTCTTCAAAATGTCTCCCCTCCTCAATCATTGTTGGCATTAACATCTCTTTGCAAGTCTGTCGTCAGGAAAAAATCTATTTAGAGGGGGCGTTATTTACACCGACCCCCAGCGTGGGATGTCTGCCTATTAGCAGCGCTCCTGTCACAGATGTCTCGTTACATCTCCGCTCATTACGTGGGAGCCGCACTGCAGTTCGATGGCTAACAGACACATGAATGTTGCGTTCAATATAACCATCGTGCGTCGGATGATTTCTGAAGCAAGCCATGTTATGACTGATCATAAAATTCGACGGATTTGGACCGTTAGCGTTTGTTAAATTATAATTAATTTTTAATGAATACCTAGGACTTACGTGGCTGAGATTTGGCCCACCGCAATGACTCTACAAAACACAGTAAAACACAGTAATTCAACTGTGCTTGTTAGTAGGAACAGGAATCACAAGCAAAAGCAACAAACAATACAAATTATTTTTAAGAAAACATTAAAATATAAAATTTAATACTTCAATATTGATTCATAAAGACTGAACGGATGTATTATTATTGCACCTTTACATTGTTTTTCTACATATTTGTTTTGTTTTGTTTCTTTAGTGTTTTGTCTTGGTATTTGTATTGCTTTTGTGTTTTATTTGTGTTTTGTGCTGGCTTTGTAATTGGTATTTGTGCTGTTAAGCCTGCACGTTAATAAATACCCATTGAATTGAATTGAATTATTATTATTATTATTATTATTGTCTCTGTGGGGCGGGATAGAATAGTCGGTATAGCGACTCTGTATGGGCCGGACGGTCTGGGGATCGAATCACGGTGGGAGGGAGATTTTCCGCACTCGCCCAAACCGGCCCTGGGGCCCACCCAGCCGCCTGTAGAATGCTTAACGGGTCTCTTTCCCGGGTTGTAGCGGCCGGGGCGTGGTGTTGACCACCCACCCCCCTCTACTGTCCAAGTCAAAGAAAGAGTACAGCTATACCTCTACTTTCCCTCTGGGTTTTTATGGCCTGTTCTGGGGTGAACCCTACCTTATTATTATTGTCTCTATTGTTACTATTACGCTTAGGGCACTTTTAATATTGTTATTAGCAAGTGGAAGACATGTACATGATGAAATTAAGATTAATGCCCTCAAAACAGAGGTAGAAATCTCCTTCAAAACGTCGGTAACAAATTATCAATAAACACGGCGACAAACTGCATCAGACTGCAGTCCTCATCAACAACGTTTTGAGAACCTCAAGTCACACAAGGGTAGATAAATTATGAAAATATTTGCTACAATTAGGCTGAAAGGTTTTCATATTTCTTTGTCCAATTAAAATATAGGCCTATTAACTATAGTTTTATCTGCTGTTTTACATGGGTGTGAAATTCTGTTTCCCACTGTGACGTAAAAATATAGATTGGGAAACGTGAACTGCTCAAAATGAAAGAAACGAAGCATGGTAATGGAGAAAATTAACACATGCTGAGGCAACTCATGATTTTTACCCTTCACGTGATACTGTTACGGTCATTTTAAGAAAAGAATCAGATGACAAGACATGGAACATGTAGCAGAAGAATGAACATTTTACACAAAAACTGATCATAAAACCTGAAATGAAGGGTGGATTTTGAAAGGCAAAAGCGAATACAAGATTATCGAAAAGAAAGAGGGCACGAATATGTGAATTCGAATCATAGCTAAGGATGTCGTCCAATGATGGACTTGCGTGAGTACAGCGAAAAACCGAACTCCGAAGTTTCACAAAATATATTCCTCAACTGCTGTGTTCTAACCTGAGGCCCAACTGGATTTCAGGATCATCTTAATGCACACATTTCCTGAGCGGAAAGCGAAAGCGCAACCTCGCGTAACCATTAGATTAACCGACTATATTTACATTTATTGAATTTGTCTGTTCCTTTTTATTACACTCCTTCCGAAACGTCACACTTTGCACTTAACAAGATGCATTTGCTACATTTTTAAATAAGTTTAAATGCTTGTTTTAATGAAGCAAATGTAACGAAAGAACACCCATATTAACGGCTTGGAACTTTGTTGATATAAAGCTTTACAGAAGTTCGAAAATCTAATAGATAAAAAAGTTTGACGACAAGAACAATTTTAACGTTTTTAAGCCAGACGATGTCATGGAACAGAATGAAATAATTTAATGTTTAAAGTCCAATAAATATAAGATCCTTTCAAGAGAAGTTGACTACAACAGAACCGGAATGTCACTTTTCGGCTGCAGGTTATCTGAGGTACAACTGAAAGGGGAGGATTTTTTTTCCTGTGTGGAAACGGACACAAGGACTCGTTTCTGTCCGTGACAGCAATCAATACTTCTGTAGGTTACTGGCGAAAATATCCGAAATAACTTTGACAGACGACAATACAGGAAGAGACAGACCAAGAAAGAAGAACGAGGGACAATGCGCTTTTGACCAATTCTGTAAGTCACAACTGAAATCCACATTCTCAGGTCTTACCTTGCTGACTTTTATTCGCAAGAATCGTCATCTGTTAATAAGACTATATTTCCTGCTAAATATATCCTCATATTTTAAAAAATTGTTTCTCTTATTATACTTTCCTGGTAACTAATAAATGCATATTGTTGGGTCATTTCGTACTTAATAAAACACTGACATAGCTTCCTGGAAACGTATTAAGTTCCATATTTCAGAACCTTTTATTTTACCCAGTTTCACGGCAACGAATAATTTTCATCACTGGGTGAAGTGAAAAGGATAGGTAATTTTTCATTCCTGTGAGGTCGCGGAAAACGTATATTCGCCCAAACCAGTTGCTTTAAGGGAAATATGACGTGAGTTCATTGGGAAGCAGATTATAAATAGGCCACTTTTTTCTCGGCACCTTACATATCGCACCGAACGGCAGTAAGCATTACTTCCCTGCATTTCTTTAAATGTAGAAACACGCCGATAAACGTTCCGAAGTTAAATTAATGAAAGTTAGGCTAAGAAGAAAAATATGTGGACCTGTGCATGTCATCACAAAAGACTATTAATTTTCTTTCGGACTAAATGACAGACATAGGAGTAGGCTAAATCGGTAGTACAGTATAAGTGGCAACCTGCACTCTGTCCGCTCACCATCTTGTCACTTATCTCTGAAATCACGAGTATAATGCCTACAATCGAAGATTACAGTTTTCTGGAATATTGGAGTGGTATCTATGTACACGGCATCATATGCCAGAAGTCAGTGAAGTTCCTGGACTACCGTGTAGATAGAGGCAGCACGGTCCTCCGAAACGTTGGAGCCTATGTATCAGTCTACCATGCCCCAAAGAGAGGAGTTGTCATCAGCACGGCTGTTTGATGCTCAAAACCAGCAAGAATTAAAATCTGCTGTTTCTCTGCATGCCTTGAACTTCTTAGTGGCGTATGATTTATAATCTCTCATAGCTGAAGATCTGAAATAATGAAGTGCCTTAACCATGTAAAGCCTAGTGGTTACTTCAAGCACCACCAGATTTAATATTCAAGAAGTCTACATTTTTTCCACAGAGTGCATTTGTGTCATGTGTGGATTGCAGGACAAGCAGCCGTCATTTCCCTACACACAAGTACAGACTAGTTTTTATAACCGAGACTGGGTGTGTTTACTGCGCGGTAGGAACTTAATATTTATATAAAATTCAGGTGAATTTTCATCTTTAAAGGGTAATATCATCGTTTCTCTCTGTTCCCGTCTCCATTTACCTATTGTCGGCCACTGAGAACCACGCTATGATATTGCAGGCTGTTCTAGGGAAGGTCAAAGATATGAAACAGTTTTGGAGAAAAAAGAAGTAGAAGGACGGCTATGTTTTTCTGTTTTATAACACTTTATGGCAGCATTTAAAACTTACGTTCACTGTAACACTTTTTCTTTTCCGTGCTATATTGAACCTCGGCTCTCATTGTGGCTTAGTATTCAGGATCTCTCTATTAATTTGTTCTGTCGTTAAAACGGAATTTGTGGGAAAACGATTGTTCTCGCAGGACGGATGACAGAAGGGGAGGGGATTTTGTTCCTAAGAGTCTTTGAGTAGAGTAATATCATGTGCGAAACACGCATTTCAAAGCTCAGCGAGAACAAAATGTAATTCCATTACCATGGGTCTCGACTATCGAGGTGTATCGATTATAGCTTCCGCATGATCTACATCTATCTCGTGACACAGTGAGCCTTGCCAGAGTGTTTTGCCGTTCCGAGTTCGGGGAATTCAAGAACACTTGTCACGCCTTCCGTGCGCACAGGTATACGTAATATTCTGGTCCAACTGAAGGGTATAGAACATCCACTTCAAAGCCTCGAGACCTTTTGGTTCGATGGTGGTAATTCGGAAAGGTTTGTGTTTATATATCCTGCCAGCAGAACTCAATGTGAATTCCAGATTTTTGGGTATTGTAATTTGGGAAATGTCCTCAGAACCTTACTAAAATACAAGGACAAAAGGAAAAGCTGGCAATACGAAGCCCATGCAATTGCGAGAACATTTTCGAAATGTCTTCCCCTTAAATATCCGGCTCATAAGTTGTTATGATAATCTGTACATTACGTACATGCTACCGTATACTCGTATAAAATGCAGACCGCATGCACTTCATTAACTAAATGCAAAAGTAGTTGCAGAATTAGAAAGAAAAGAAAAAATATTTGAATTAACAGAAAAAGATAGAAGAATAAAAATAAAAAGTGACAACGGAAAATATAAAAGAAAGAAGCAGAAAGAAATACATAAACTTGTGCTTTCCTAATAACATCAACCCTACTTAATATATTTAAAGACGCCATATCAGCCGCACTCATTTATTCTGCAGTTTTAATTACGAGAGACCCACAGCTTCTTCCAAAGCGAGTTTTCCAGAGAGCGATCTAGTGCTTCCTCTTTCAATTTCCAGTATCCTCTCATTTCCCTAAGGTCATCCAGCAGCTTCTTATGTCTTCTTCCTCGTCTTCCCGTCACATACACACATACACATTACATACATACATACACACACATAGACACACACATACATACATACCCATACATACATACATACATACATCACATACATCATACATAAAATACATACATACATACATACATATCCATACATACACACATACACATTACATACATACATACATCCATACATACATTCATACATACATACATACATATCCATACATACACACATACACATTACATACATACATACATCCATACATACATACATACATACAGACATATCCATACATACACACATAAACATTACATGCATACATACATACATACATACATACACACAGACACACACATACATACATATCCACACATACATACTAATACATACATACATACATACATACATACATACATACATACATACATACATCATCCATCCATCCATCCATCCATACATACATACATACATACATACATACATACATGCATGCATGCATACGTACGTACATACATACATACATACATACATACATACATACACACATACATACATATATACACACATGCCTACATACATACACACATACGAGTATAGGCCTACAGATACATGGAAGCCCATACGCACAGCGCCTACACGCAGATCTAAAAATAAAGAACTCCAGTGAATAACTTGTTACTATAACCGACAGTGCATCTCCAGCGCACTACTTTCACAACGTGCCAGTGACCACTGTGCCATGTGCGCCTAAATACACATGGTAATTATGTGCAACACTCTGTTCTTCCCGTTATACCAACAGCTACTTCTGCCTAACTGTACTAAATATGCTCACATCGTCCACTACTTATGAGGCTCAGTGACGTCACAGACACCCCTATTTGTTTCAGTTCGTACAGGGAATCTGCACCGCATTTTTCTGCATAATTGTAGTGCGACATTACGGCCACTGACACTAGGCAAATTTAACAAGTGCAGGCCAAGCACCAGTACTTGCACACACAAAACACCACACAACACAACTTACGTGTCCATGTACATCCGGCTCTGAGCAGGGTTAACAGGCAACTCTTCGTCGTGCGACTTTTCAGATATTCTTGTTTTGACGGCGAGTCCATCACGAAGTTCAATACGTGTTCGTGAAACACAGATCACTGCTTGTTTTGATGGCGAGTCCACCACGAAGTTCAATACTTGTTCGTGAAACACAGATCACTGCTTGTTTTGACGGCGAGTCCACCACGAAGTTCAATACGTGTTCGTGAAACACAGATCACTGCTTGTTTTGACGGCGAGTCCACCAAGAAGTTCAATACGTGTTCGTGAAACACAGATCACTGCTTGTTTTGACGGCGAGTCCACCACGAAGTTCAATATGTGTTCGTGAAATACAGATCACTGCTTGTTTTGACGGCGAGTCCACCACGAAGTTCAATACTTGTTCGTGAAACACAGATCACTGCTTGTTTTGACGGCGAGTCCACCAAGAAGTTCAATACGTGTTCGTGAAACACAGATCACTGCTTGTTTTGACGGCGAGTCCACCATGAAGTTCAATACTTGTTCGTGAAACACAGATCACTGCTTGTTTTGACGGCGAGTCCACCACGAAGTTCAATACTTGTTCGTGAAATACAGATCACTGCTTGTTTTGACGGCGAGTCCACCAAGAAGTTCAATACGTGTTCGTGAAACACAGATCACTGCTTGTTTTGACGGCGAGTCCACCACAAAGTTCAATACGTGTTCGTGAAACACAGATCACTGCTTGTTTTGACGGCGAGTCCACCACGAAGTTCAATACTTGTTCGTGAAACACAGATCACTGCTTGTTTTGACGGCGAGTCCACCAAGAAGTTCAATACGTGTTCGTGAAACACAGATCACTGCTTGTTTTGACGGCGAGTCCACCACGAAGTTCAATACTTGTTCGTGAAACACAGATCACTGCTTGTTTTGACGGCGAGTCCACCACGAAGTTCAATACTTGTTCGTGAAACACAGATCACTGCTTGTTTTGACGGCGAGTCCACCAAGAAGTTCAATACGTGTTCGTGAAACACAGATCTCTGCTTGTTTTGACGGCGAGTCCACCACAAAGTTCAATACGTGTTCGTGAAACACAGATCACTGCTTGTTTTGACGGCGAGTCCACCACGAAGTTCAATACTGTTCGTGAAACACAGATCACTGCTTGTTTTGACGGCGAGTCCACCACGAAGTTCAATACGTGTTCGTGAAACACAGATCACTGCTTGTTTTGACGGCGAGTCCACCACGAAGTTCAATACGTGTTCGTGAAACACAGATCACTGCTTGTTTTCAGCTTCAAATATTTCGACGCATTTCCATCTCTCTAAGATGAGATTTAAAACGATCACTCCTTCTATGTCTAGATTGTTTAAACAGTCTCTCCTTTAAGTTTAGCATGCAACACTTCATACGCTTGTCTCACAATATGACGGTTACACGTGCTGTTTATCCCAGTCTTCACTGTTCAATATTCCCAGCAAGGTCAGGGGACTAATACAAAGTGTTATGTCCCCGCTTAGATACTTCCTCCAATTCAGCTACTATCTAAGTTTTCGAATGCACAAATCACTTTCCTTGGCTCTTTTTCTTTTCAAAATACCATCAGCCTACTTCAGACAAAGTCTTACAATCATACATGCTTAAGCCAGAGAAAATATAGTTTTAATTTACTTAAAACACTTTGGGGTTGCGCGGACATGATAATGTTAGTTGTGATTAAGATTACATGTACCGTATTACAAACTTTATTGCCGGCAACATTTAACACAATTCCAGTGATTGGCTTATTTACAATGATCACGCACAATTCACGTTCAAATTTTCAGTTATTTATTGTAACTAATACGACGATTTTATTATATTCGTAATGCTTACACATGCCTAGTAGTATATCATAATATGAAACACGTGTTGCCGAGAGAACACAAGCATACAGAGGCATCATTATGAAGCCGGATGGGAAAATGACATTTGTAGACCTACAATGTAAGCAATGTGCATATATAATAGGCTAATATTTGCTGTTATGTCATAAAATGTGTCCTAAATAGTCAATAGGTTGTGAAATAGAACGCCTGAAAATGATATAAAGCTGCAGAAACATGTTGCGTGTGGTGAGTATTCTATGTGAATGTCTACAAATCTAATTTATACCCGGACAGAAGTTTGGTATTAATCTGTATATCCTATAAATGCTTAAAGTAATACTGAGCTTCAAACGCAACTCGGATGGGAGGAGCCACAAGTAAGTATAATTTTACATAAGAAACCTCGTGGAATCCAAAGTTTGGAGAAACAAATACATGTGAGCATAACATATATTACATTATAAGTTAAAAGTTATATTTTGGATAATGAATGTATAATATAACAGTACATTTTATGGCACTGATATTCAACGTTCGGCTTTAAACGCCAATAACCTTCATGTCTGTTGGAGAAATCACATAGTACAGAAGATGATTAGGAAATGACTCTGTATAAACCTAGAGAGGGAGGGAAATTTGTCGCAGTCTGCTTCATGGTGCCATTTCGACATTCGCCTGCAGTAACTTACACAATCAGCGTCATAGCTGAGAGAAGGAACGAGTTACCCTGGACGAGATTCGAACTGCTGTAGATAATTCATGAATAAAAAGAAACACAAACCTTAAATATATTCGCCTTCAGGAATGGAGCGGCTGCTTTTATAGCTTAAATAGACATGTTAAGTGTAGGTGGACAAAGAGAACGGTTTCGACGAATTTACGCCTGTGCCAAAGGTTTCACGTGCTGTCATGAGGTTCATAAAGAGATGATTATAGCAGAGCAGACGGATAGCACAACTGGTCTACAAATTAAATCTTGTATAGACTAATGCATCATAATAAATTTATCTACACTGCCACCGGGAAACCACATTCATCGAATTATTAATATTTGGATATCAACCGTGTCCCTCGCGTCCATTCATAAATAATTATCACGGAATCAGAAGGGCATAATGTATGATTTTGTTGGAATTTTAATATACAGCGTGTTTTGAAATGTTGTTCTGCTTTGCGTTCTTCATTATATAAATTAACCATTCTTTCTTTGCTCAAGTATGATGCCTCTTACATTCAAATATAATATTAAATTAAATGCTACAATCATACATTTCAATCCCTCATTTCATGAATGTAAGAAATAATGCAAACACTGTTTGATCTCAGTGTGGTCAAGATGAATGATTAAAACAGTCAAATAATTTCGACTGGATGATGCATATTTTCGCTCACAACCTCTACATGTTCTGCGTAGCAAATTAAGCCAAACGAACCAGAGTTGCTGTCTGTAGAGAACAACAGTTTTTTACAGCAGTAATTAACTCAGAGACCAAAGTGACGTGAAAAATAAAAAAAATGGGTTTTGTACGTCTATCCGAAATTACAGAACACATGCCTATCATATGCCCCTTATTTTCTTAATTCAATTCCCTTTCTGAATTCCATAATCCAGACGTAAGTTCTATTTGTTTTTGAGGGAAAAGAAACAAGGTTCTACTGGCGAGCAATCTGCTCACACCTGCTAAACTCACGCTACACCTTGCGGTTATGTAATCCATTAATTTAATTGCGTAGTCTATAAAACTTAGCAGCGATCGACTGACGAGCATTTGCAGTGGCGGAGGAGAGGGCAATTAGGGGCTATTTTGTAAACGTTGGTTTAATTGGACACGGACCCTAAATGTTAGCGTTGGGAATTGGAATTCAGCACGAAAGTTGTTCATATGGGTGAGTTATTCTGACTAATGTTACAGATTTTAATTGATTACTTGCTTTATTCAGCTATCAGTGCATAGCTTAAATTAGTACACAACATGTGATGATTAAGTTACGAGCTGATAAGCATAACATAAATTTAAAAGTACTAAACTAATAGTTATTAAGTATTTTTAACTACAAATTATAATAACTGACTACATGCTGCTCCAAACATTAGATCACCACTTATTAAATGGTAACTCAGAAATGCTACAAGTCCAAATTCAGAATGTTAATTTATCAATCCACCGGTACTTCTGTGCAGAATGTCTATTGGCTTCGGGATCAATGGCCGAAGTTAAATTCCCTGTACGATAGGGTGCTGTAATTAATCTCGACGCACCGAGTGTATACAGAAGCGCTGTAGGGGCTACCAGACAGAGATAAAAGAAAAGAGAGACAGTAAGGAAGACGAAAGAGATAAAAAAAGATTTTTTATAACCGAGAACGAAAGCAATACAGAAAAGAAATATTGGTACAAACCAATTTACTAGTACTTCTTTGTCCTCTGCGTTTCCGCCCTAATGGGTCTTCTCAAAAAAGAGCGGAAAACTTGGAAGGAATTACTGAAGTTATAAACAAATTCAACACCCCTAAGTCAGCTGACCTATTAAAAACTATTTGATAAAAGTCTTAGATGTATGCCCCCATGATAGCGATTATCCCTGTACCAATGTATACAGAAGAATGTACAAAACCTAACTAAATGCAAAGAGATTTGATCGTCCTTGTCTCTTTAAACACAACGTAATTCACAAGATATTAATTAAAAAGCATGTAAACAGTTTTGGTGCAGCATAATCCTATTGGGTCTTACGTATATACTGATTACCACAGACATGCCATAAAAATGCTTCAACCAGCCACCTTCTTGTTTGTATACCTCAGTCTCGCTTTTATTACATAGTGCCGTGTAAACATCTAAACACCAGATGAAACTAGTGTTTGAATACCGAATTCGTACAAACCTTGACATAGAGTTATCCCTGGACACAAACGTTTATGTTTGCGTGTGTATTATTCAATATGACCTTATATGACCCGCCATAGCGGCTGTGTTTGTTGTACTGCGCGTGTTTACTGTGTAGTTGCTCAGTTGTTCTGAACATATACTACCTACACAGCAATGGTGCAGAAACACGAGGTACAAAGTACTTTTTAGTTTCATACGTTCCCTGCTCCGTGCATTGATCAGATATATAAAATTTTAAAAAAAGACCAACAAATGCACTTGAGTGTACGAATTAAGTTTATTATACAGTAATATAATTGTGGCTGTATTGTTTTTTCACCCTGAAGATGGCCACAAGAGTGGCCGAAACATGTCGGTGGGTACTATATAATAAACTTACATTCATACACTCACGTGCATTTGTTGGTCCTTTTAAAAATTTTATGTATTTTTTTTTTTTTTACTTTGTCTCGCAGTGACATGTTGAACCTAAAAATTATGTTTGTACCGGCAGGCCTTTAAATACTACATATCATCAAACATTTTTGCCGTAACCATTTTTATAACTTCCCCCCCCCCCCCACCAAAACTCGAAAATGTATCTTACAACGCTCCATTAAAATTCTGCGCGTCTATGCATGACTGAACAGAAATACAGAGAACCACTTTGGAAAAAAAAATGCAGTGCTGTTCTTACTGTATTGATATTGGTGATGAGACTGAGATAAGAAATTGCGACAGTGGATAGCTTCCAATGGAATGCTGCTCAAACCGACTGATTTACGAAAATCACTAGGTACTGAGGCACAGTGTCCAATTTTGTAACATATTAGTTATTCTAATAAAGATCAGATAAGACTTTTAGACAGATATGTAGACGAAGTCAAGTATAAATAATTTAATAAAACAAAAGAAGTGTAAATATGTATAACACGTATCAATTGGTGAGGGGCTACCAACGTGACAACCGAGTGTTAATTGGGAGGTAGCCTCAAGCATTGTAAGAACCGAATTCAAATAAGTTATTATATTATTATTATTATTATTATTATTATCATATTAGTCACTGTACAATTATGGGTTGCTGCCAGTACGTCAAATCCTCTGACACATATTCACCACTACGCCTACCTTCTTCGTTACAAGCAGCTAGCCTGCACATATGACGATCCTTGCCTCATTCCGAAATCTCAGACACACAATACTGCAGTGCTTGGAAACCAACTTGGAAAAAAATAACCACATATACTTTCTTGGTTTGAATACCCCAAGTGAAGAGACGGAATAATTTTGTGATTCTGTCACAGATTAAACTAGCAGAGAGTAGAGTCGAATGCCTGGCTTTTGTGAAGGTGGTTGAGAAACCTTCAGGCTCCATAATGTTAACATTACTCGATCAGCTCAAAGAAGATTCTTTACAATCGATTCAGCTGATCAGTTATTCAGTTAGCGGTAGATATGTACTTGGAATCATGGGACAGGCGGATGGAAATGTGAAGGGCAGCTAACAGACTCCTTTGAGCTTTATATACACATCCATTCATTTTTCATTTTACGACGCTGTCTACAGCTCCGTCTATACACATATCAATATAAAGCAAAAGAGTATGTTTTCTGTGGAGTGAATTGGAATGGACACGGAAAGAAAAGACTGTGCTCTCAAATACAAATCAGAAACGCTACCCACCATACCGCGACATTCCACCCTTAATTAAAACTTATGGCAATAAATATTTTTATTTAAAGATTTCCGATTATTATACGTACTGTATTATACACCGGGTGTCCTGAAAGTCGCTTTATTGAGGTAGAAAAAGTGAGTACAATCTCGGTAAAGGGACCTTGAGGGCACCTGTAATATCACAACATATCTATCGTTTCCTGCGAGACATGATTCAGCATTGCAAAAAGCCTATAAAACTGAAGACATGAAATACAAGATGGAAAGGGAACCGAGAGATGGGATCCCGTCCTGTCACGTGATACGCGTTTACTCAGGAAGGGGATCCCAGCCGTCATCGTGACAAATTGTGACACACGGTGAGCAATGCTACTCCACTGCCGCTTATTTTTTCTAATTTTTTGCAGGGAAAAAATTCCCTAACTTTGGCAATGATTTATTGAATGCCATCAACTGTGTAAATCCCATGTACTGGAGTCTCCACACAAACACAACAGCATACATCAGTATAAATGGGGGTTACTGGTATGTTAAGGGTGATGTTGAGGTGGGGGGGGGGGTAGTGGTTTGTGTAGGACCAAGTTCAAATTGGCATCATGTGAATGTACAATAAGCTGTACAGGAGGGAAATTTTAGTGTGTTATATAAGCAAATGAGGCAACAGATACATGGAACAGCAATCTGAATTCTGGTTCTGATAACACGCACGAATTCGTACGCTGTTATGTAGAAAATATTGACAAATCAGTGGTGTTTTCGAAACAGAGAGGGGGGGGGGGGTAGACCGAGCATACGCTTTTGGTCAGCCAACAAGAGCAAGCTAAATTTGATGACGGAATTACAAGTCAGTCCCACGTTTAGAACTCCCACAAATTTAGCATTATCTGTTTCATGCAATGCACTCTGGATTATTCGTACATAATACATAAACCCTGCAGAATATATTGAATCGAACTACACTTTTTCCATGGTTACTGCGCGTAATTCTATGGTCACCAACTGGCAAGCCCCCCCCCCCTCCCCCTACACCACCATAGATTTCATGTTTAATGTTCACTGTATTCAGTAATGCAACATAACATCGTAATGTTATACTTTAGTGTCCACCTGTCCAATATTAGCCTATTATTTTTATTCACGATAGTTAACCTGCAGGCGGTTTAACACACCACAAATAAATTAGTTTCACAGTGTTCGTTGAACCATTCGGCGTAACTGAATCTAATAGTTACTGATATGTGTAAAATCAGTTAAATGGTAAATGCAGTCACTCTCTTCCTTCGTCTAACTTTATGCCTTACTCTGAATGTGCGTTTCTGCGATACTTTCCCTTCAAGGTATAAACGGAAAAATGTATCTACAAATATTTAACAATTTGGTTTATAACTCCAAAACATACACCCCCTATCCATCATAAAGCTTTCACTGAACCTAGGAACTTAATGGTTAGAAGCTCTCCTTAGATTTCTGGAGGTCCTGGGTTCAAATATCGTCCTACAAATGATATTTTTGCTAAGGTGATAAGCGGCTTCCCTCAATCTTTCGAATTAGATTCTGCTTTAAAACTAAAACACAGCTACGATTACATTCATCCACATTTTATTTTAAAATTCACAGTTCGTGCTTATCCTTCCATTCGACTTTTGTAGGACAAAGTTGTTAATTTTTTTTTCCAAAATAAGTTAAAATGCAATCGGTTGTACAAGATTAATCCTTTCATGACGCGCAGAAGGACGTCTGTTAATTCTGCAAAATAAACAAAAACGATGAACAACCATGCAATCAAAATGTTAATTTACTGAATGTTGAAGGTTTCATGCACAGCTGTAAGTTAAATATCCAAATGACATGCGTTTTAAACATCACAAAGGATGAAGTTCGTCTACATAATATTTAAAAATTCGGTAGATATTTTGAAACAACCACACCCAGCTGCATTAAGAACCCAATCAGTCAGCGATATATAAAGCAAACGGTGTTTGTTCTGACAGTCCTACGAAACCATAAAACCGGCTACGAAGGTAGGCCTAAGTGTCTTAGACGGTCAATCTGAAAGTAGGTGGTACATTTTTAATAATTACAACTGGGTTATAAAAACTGAGATATATATATTTTGTTTGGTTTTGAGTCATTTAATGACGTATCGATTACAGAGCTATGTAAATTCAAAACAAACTCAGAGTATCTTATTCCGTAAATTGGACAGGATGTTAAGTGAATAATTGTGGCCATTTTAAACGCACTGTGACAAGGATTCGAAATGAAAGGCAGAGGAAAACAATGAAGATCTTCAGTTCAATTGATGCTCAGGCTATATTCGTGCCGCGGAGGATTATAATTTTTTATTTTGTCCTTCGAATCCTTGTATCTATATAGACCTGTCTTTCTAAATGTCTATCAATCAAAATAACCGCCCACTTATACAAAGCACTTATTACCTATTCGCATACATTTCAGTATATCCTTTACTATGTATCTATACCTTCGCCTGCCCGCCTTGCAATTCCTCTCTGTCTGCCTGCTTGCCATCTCTACCTACGTGTATCTACCATCTACCTTTCTACCCGCTCAACAATTCACTTGTCCATCTACCAACACACCCATCTATCCCTCTACGTTCCAATTTCTCCACCCTCCTTCCCAGACTTACCAACTCACCTTCCCATCTCTCTTCCTGTCTTTCTCTGTTGTGTCCTCTTTCTTACTACGTATCCTCTGCTGCTCTGTCAGCTAATTATGAGTTCGTTACACATTCGGAAGAAAGTTCCTATTTACGTGAGACATTGATCATTAAAGCGGGGTTCAAACTAGAAATTCCAGTGTCACTGTGTTTCAGTTATACACGCCGTATCCTAAGCTGTACTGTGTCTGAAAGAACTCGACCAAACATGAACTGATATGTAACTAATAATATTTGTGCAATATCAGATGACATTCACATATATATAACAAAGTTGGTGTGTGAAGAACGTCGTGTGTTAAGGGGTCTGATGGGGAAAAGTAGAGAGAGAATGAAATGAAATTTGCTATGGGACGTGGAACAATGTTACAGCTTTATGACACACGTGTACGTTCATAATGGGCCAAAAACCTTTATTATTCAGCATGCGGTCCGAAAGTTGCTTTAATATTGGTGAGTCATCAAACGAAGGAGTCGTCTCGGTAATTGTGTTCTCCCATTAAACATTCCGGCTACAACCAAGCCGCGCTGTTCCATTACTTGTATGAAGCTGTCATATGAATTCACACATCAGAAACTGGATAATGAATGCCCACTGCTGCTAACTGAACATTGCTCCTTTCTCTCCCAGTCAGTACAGAGCGAGTCACTTCTTTTCATTGGAAAAAGGCGATGTAAAGTTGTACCTGTGAACGCCATGAAGGCACACAAGAGGAACAGAGGAATAGCTCCACTTATTCTTAACCTCCGTACTGGCTTTATTTCCGGGCGAAACCTTTCGTACTACTTAAATAGGAGAATTAATGTGCTCCAGAGATGGTCTGGACGTTCTGGAGAGAGAAAATTCTTCCCATTTTGGGAATCGAACGACAAATTATTTGTCGTCCAGCCTGTATCCAGTTACTGTAATCTTTACGCTATTCAGCGTCCCATTTATTCAGATTATATGATTATTAGGTTTGCTAAAGATAATGTCTTGATAGGCAGATCTACTTGCTCTCTCAGCCAAAAATCTTCTGCCTTTGATATGCAACCCGCAGGTCCATTACCCTACGAACAAGAGGGTGCCTCTGGACCATTTGACTATTATCTCCATATCCTTACATATGTTTCCAATTTTTTCCATGTTTTCATTCCCAAACGTTGCACGCATTTTTATCTCCACCCGTGCTACATTTCACGTTCGTTTCATAACACAGCCCTTTTATTCGCCTTAATAACATTGCTAGATAAGCACTGTTAAGTAAGTTCATCATGTGATTACTTGTATACTCCTGTCACTTCCTCCTCCAGCTTCCAAATTATTTTCTCAGCATTTTATTGTAAAATATCATCATTTTTGTCTCACTCCACGAAGCAAAATCCTCCTTCAGAAACTGACAGTCGCAAAAATGATCAAGAAAGTTTGCGCCTGTCATGTGAACCGAAGTCTCGTTACTGTGTCCACAACAGCCGGACACAGAACCCATTATAATCAGCGTCGTGCTACAGACTCTGTCCAAATTCGAGGCCCCTTGTAACATCTCGTAACGTGCCTCTTCTTATGACGATGGGCAGCTCGCAAATCGCCCAAATTCTAAGCTGGAAATCATTACAATTTATCCTAAATATAAGGTCCATTTATATTAATGTGTTAATTGATGATATTGGAAAAGATGACTGACAGGATGTCACAAATAAGAGAAATATCTGAGAACCTACGATAAATAATGTTGTGAAATGTATAATATATAAAATCTTATTGAATTATGTTAGTACTCGTATATTAAACAGAATCTGATTAGTTGTCCAAATTTTAATTCTTTGCAGAAAGAGTGTAGAATTAATCGGTGGTGGAATATAGGATGAACGTACAGAGGCCGTCATTCAGAACATAAATTCTTATATTATTTTGCGATTGTGTTTCAGCTGATGAGGTTTTAATAATCGGTAATAATATGGAGAACTAACCACGAATAGTAAGTGGGAAAGAACCTGTAACGAGAATGTCGCGGCATATTGCGCTTAGATGTTTGTATTAAACTGTAAAAACTGAGAAAATCACGACTGGATGTTCAGATATGAGTATGTCAGGAATATAGGCTAATTTTATAACGTCAGAGCCACACGATTGCTGTTCCGAAATACTGTAATCCCTTACACGTTTGGTAATATTCCCGCAATATATTTTGATGTTAAATTTTTCAATTAAATGTAAATCTGATTACAAACTAAGTTATTGTACAACGCACCTGTCTATATTAATGATACACCTAAATAATGGCTTAGAGATTTGAAATGTGAAAGCTATTATTACCATGGTGACAAATGCGATGTACTTCACACACGCATCTCCTGCGGTAGCGATGTATAATATCCCGTTGTCTGTCAGTTCTTTCGTTTAAATGACAAGTGCTATGGGCTCCTTACTGCAATTTTTACGTACAGGCATTGGTAGATTTACTGATAGGTAAATAATGTACTTTAGCATTTTTTATCGCATTTTTATTCAATATTTAACAACCAACTAAATGCACATTTTATTTAAAACTATTTTATAGTTGTATTAATTTCTCTAAATTCCCCTACATATGTTTCGGTCTGATTTCAGACCATCTTCAGGGGGTCAAAAACTACACTTATAACCCGTCCATATGTTCATTCAGTTGCATATGCAGTGTAGATCACTTATGTCTAATCGTGTAGGTTGTAATATCACTTTCAAAAACAGAGGTTAAAATAGATTAAAATAGATGCACGATTGCTAAGCACATGTGAAACACACTGTACACCATCACAGTGTGTTTCACATGTGCTTTGCAATTTTAATCGTGCATCGATTTTAATCTATTTTAATCCCTTTTTTAAAAGTGATACTATTACAACCTACACGATTAGACGTAAGTGATCTACACTGCATATGCAACTGAACGAACATATGGACGGGTTATAAGTGTAATTGTTTACCCCCTGAAGATGGTCTGAAATCAGACCGAAACATATGTAGGGGAATTTAGAGAAATTAATAAAACTATAAAATAGTTTTAAATAAAATGTGCATTTAGTTGCTTGTTAAATATTGTACTTTAGCATATCTCACTCTTGTTCAGTAATTACAATCACAGCCAACATACATATTTTTGACACATTAGGCTACCGGTTTCAGCTCTATAGAGCCATCATCAGGCCTACACAACAGCTATGAAACGTACAAAATGTATTGAGTTTGATTTTCATAGCTGTTGTGTAGGCCTGATGATGGCTCTATAGAGCTGAAACCTGTAGCCTAATGTGTCAAAAATATATATGTTGGTTGTGCTTGTAATTACTGAACAAGAGTGAAATATACTGTGCATGTACATACCAACGGGGATGTCAAATATTAAGATTAATGTCCATTACTTGTAAAAATATAAAATTTAGAATAAGTCATTAAAATTACATATAATTAACGTTCTATGTCAATAAACACGTCATTCATTTCCATAACCACAAAGTCAAGAGTACATACATTGCAAGAAAGTAGAGACATTTTCAATTTGGACAGTAGTGTGGTCAGCTTTAGGCTCTAACGTCCTTACCCCAAGTAAAGAGCGTAATACACATATGATATGAAGCTGGATGGTCTACAGACTCCGTGTGAAAGCTGAAGCAACGGGGAAGTTTTAATGCCCCTGGCAGGAGTCGAAATCCGCCTGACGAGCACAAAAGACTGTCACGTTAGTGACAGCTGTCCCTGCTAACGTACGGGTCTAAATACTTATGTGTGAACTAAAGACATTTTATAGAGAGTGCATAATTTTTACGGTAGTGTGCAGGTGGGCAGGGGTTGAGAGAAGAGATATCTGCATTGCGGGTCGGGTCGGGTCGGGTCGTGATTTTCGACGCAAGACAAGATGCTGCTTCTTCCATCGGGGCGCTGCGAACGTCACGGTCCGCTACCCCGGACTAGCACAGTGCGTCATGAAACAGCTATTCGTTTTTGAAACTCACAAACAAATTCATCTCAGCTGTAACACGACAAAATGGAACGTATTCTTTTACGTTGGCAAAGGTTAATTATTCTCCTTTTATTATCAATGTTGTTAAGTTTAGTAAGAAAGGAAAGTTTGGAACTGAAGACGAAAGAGGAATGTCGTTTTGAATCACACATCGACGGGTATCATATTTGCTCAGATGTTGGTATTAGCAGATTTCATGCTGGGTATGGGGATAACTTTCTCAGAACCACTGGTACATCCTGTCTAAATTACTTGAAATATGAATGAAAAAAAACTATCCTCGCAGATCGAAACATAAGGTGACGCTTTATGTATATCCAACATTACATCTCCTAAATAAAACATGAGACGTAAATTAATTATCCAACAGGAAAATGCAATTTAGCTTACGGTTCACAGCAAAAGCATGACCGTCAAGTCACAGAATTTTAACCTGGCAGAGTAACGACTATCTCTCAGGGACAACTTAGAAGGTTTTCCCAGTAGTTTGTGTTGTGCGGTTTGTTCCATATTCACTCTGTATGTCACAATAAACAATAACTATGATTCAAAAGACGTGTAGCTCGTTTCCCTCCTACCAGTGGTTCCTGTACATATACCTCTATCTGATGGTAACATTTACAAGTGTATGCCACGTGCTTTCAAATGTATATATTCCGTTTCGAGCGTTGCCATGCTTTGGGCTAAAAAAATAGCTGTCATATCTGTATACACCCATGTATACAATATTAGGGTGAAACTGCATTCTGCATAAGAATGTGCAATTTTCTCCATTCGTTTTTTATATATTTTTTTAAGCGAAGCATTGTGTATTATTTTGTACTTTGCTTTCTTTATTCTTTTGGTTATTTCTTTGCTTTTTATGTATGCAGGTCAGATTTTTGTATTTATACTGATTTTTGTTGGCCACTAGGCTGTTGAGCCAGCGCATAAACAAATAAGAATTTAAGTAAACTAAACCAAACACTATTAATTACTATCACCATAATGGCATAACGGGTCTTCTTCATTATAGGTATTAATTCATATCATATATGTGAAACGCAGTTATTATGTGACTCGAAAGCTTAATATTTAATACAATAATGTCCCGTACGTTACATTGCATTCATATGCTTCAATGAATAGCGATTTAGTCTATATACGATCCAGGAATGAACGTGGGTCTTCATGGGAAGTGTCTGTTATCATTGTTTGATTTGATCGAAAACTGGAACAAGTCGACATATTCAACCCTCCATCGTCTAATTTCCTGAAATGCTATTCAGCGGGTTCAGATTTGCTACAGGCCAGCAAATGTGGCAAATTTAGTCGGATGCCTTTGCGAGTTAAGTCTGCGGACACAAAAAAATGAACTGTAGAAATCCAGGACGTGAGGTTATAGGCAGAAATCTGTCTCATGATAAGGTCAAGCGGAAGGCTTTTGTGGACACTACAATGAACATTTGATTTCTATAAAAGTGGGGAATTTCTTTATCATTATCATAAGTGGGCCGGGACGGTGTAGTCGGTATAGCAACTCGCTACGGGCTGGACGGTCCGGGGATCGAATCCCGGTGGAGGTGATATTTTCTGCACCCGTCCAGACCCGCCCTGAGGCCCACCTTCTGTACAATGGGTACCGGGTTGACCACCCACCCTCATCTAGCGCCGAGGTTAAAGAAAGAGTAGAGCTATACATCTAATCCACCTCCGGGCTTTTGTGACCTGTTCTACGGTGAAATTTACTACTACTATTACTACTAGTACAAGTATCAGATTTTAAAAACATCAGCAACGTGGAACTAACAATGTCACTAGGAAGATAGTAGGATATTAGGCTTGTTATTATTTACAATTTGCTTGTGCTCATAATTTTAGATAGATGAAGAAATGACTACTATATTCAGACATGTGACGTCACATAGTGTAGTACATATCTACCGACATACACGGCGTCACATCCTTGAAGACAGTACTCCCCAAAGAAACCTCCCTGAAACCTAACATCTCACATATTAGTAAGATAATTTGTAAAGTCGATAAACTAGCTATCAGAATGTTGGTTAGTCGAGATAATAGGACTGCATTCTGGTCCATTAACAAGCACCACCACTTCAAATGTTTCACATAACCTCTACATCAAAAACATTAATTGGTGGGTCTTTTATTCGTAAGAGACACGATTCGAACCCTTGTGGCCGGCTTTCCTGATCTATTCTATGTTTCACTCTATTTCTATAATGGAATGCCGGCAGCTGTCCTAACGTGAAACTTAAAGGTGATCCAATATTTACAATTTACAAATTACTGTTATCTTCCCATGACCTCCCGTGTTATAACCGCTGTCCAATAAGTTAAACAGCAACGTTTCGGAACAGATGAGCTGTCCTAAACGTCGGATATATATCAACTGCATACACAAACTAATTAATAAATCATGCAAGAAGAAGGTATAAATTGCTCACAACACTAAAATTCAATCCAAGGACTTCAAAATTAACATTATACTTGAAGCTGTCTAAGTAACCTGCCATAAAGGCATACAGACGAGAGAAAGTATGATATATACAGTATATACGAGTATGATATGATATGGCATATGGAATGATACGACGTGATGCATGACATAGGTAAAGGTAAAGTTCTCGCTAGAGCAGGCCACGAAGGTCCAGAGGGGGAGTAGAGGTATAGCTCTACTCTTTCTTTAACCCCGGCACTAGATGAGGGTGGGTGGTCAACTCCACGCCCCGGCCGCTTTACCCCCCGGGAAAGAGACCCGGTACCCATTGTATAGGAGGCTGGGTGGGCCCCAGGGCCGGTCTGGACGGGTGCGGAAAATCTCGCCCCCACCAGGATTCGATCCCCGGACCGTCCAGCCCGTAGCGAGTCGCTATACCGACTGAGCTGTCGCGGCCCACACATTACATAGGCATTCCTTAATTTGAATTCTCTCCCAGCCCAAGAGTGTATGTAAAATCCTCACCAATTCTTAATATTGGCAATAGATTAAGTAATTCACACAATTCACGATCCGGTCGCTTTATACTTCGGGTTCACGATGTATAGGATGCCACATTTTTAGAGCCGGTCTGAACAAAGTGGCTAAGAGAAAGTATGGCAATAATTCTGTTAGATTGTCACAGTCAGGAGACCTCGCAGAGTAGAGGTTAATATGACTCGTATGCAAAGCAGCCAGATAACACGCACACGCAGTGACGGCTGGATGCACATTTTATGTTACGTTGTTCTATGAGTACAGCCAGGCAGAGTAAATAAAAAAGACTACAGGGTGCAGAAAAAATATATTTTACAACTTACAAGACAGTAAAATTGAAGTACCGACAAACATTCGAGTTACGCACATACAGAATTAGAATTTTCATATATTCATATATTAAGATAATATCGGACGGGCTTTCTACGTACGTCACAAAATTCGGCACGTGGCTAGTGAAGTACAGAAATTGTGATAACCACTTTACTTCCTTTGCAATCCAATTTATTGTAAAACAAAATAAGTAAAACAAATAAGTATTTTGATGAAATTCATCCAGTTGTGCTAAAATTCCCTGACAATAAATTACTTTATTGTGGCACAATAAAGTATATAACACACATTAGTTGCTTTTGACGGTACTTAAATCTTGCCTTTTCTGTAAATGACAATACTAATCACCAAAAGTAATAATATTCTCTAATAAATTTACAACTCTAAGCGACGTCGGGGTCCAATATGGTCCTAACTTCCAATTATTTGCGCATAGGTCAATCACGCCAATATACAGCCAAATTTCAACCCACTGTTGGGCTATAAATTAATTTTGCCTACATGCGACATTAGCAACACACGGCTTGTTTGCAACAGCAAAGTAGGTTAGGCGAGTTATCCCTAGAACGAGTTTATTTTTTATTTTAAAAAAAGAATCTTTTTGAGTGCGGGCCTACTGCCATGCTGACGTACAATTTTTTTCATGCCGTAAACGGCGCACTTCCAAACGTTATGTAGCCTCTGTTCAAAATGTTGGCAGGGGTAACTGGATAGGTAATGCAAAAAAAAACTGATCATCTTTCTCTTCATCTTCATCACAAGGATTGCACAATAAACCTTAAGGCTACGATGCGTCCGTAGCTTCTGCCGCGGGGCCCTTCTGAAAAAAATGGACAGGTACTCATTTCACCATGAATATACAGATAATAAGGATATTTGAAACTTTGATAGTATGGCCTATATCTATGCGATGCCATCAGCAGAAACTGGACCCATAATAGAACTAAGAAGCCGTAATATTCCAACGTCTTTTGTTTAGCGATGTCGGTACACACTACCTTCATTTATACCCACCTTAAACAAACAAATCCGGAACAAAAGACTAAGTGGTTTTAAGCAAGATATCGCGTGCGTACGAACAAAAAGGCTAATATGGCCGGTACTCTGAAAGATTAATAGCGTTATATTTTAGCTTCATGTGAACTAGTGGTAACATTGGACAAACGGGAACCTCAAGTTATTTTGGAACAAAAACAGAACTTACACTGCCACTATTCTTTTGGGAACAAATTATGCGACCCGCGAAGTATCCGACTCTACGTCATAAGGAGCCGTATTTTTTATGTTATCTGAGTTCAAGAGTTCAAACCCTGGTCACTGGTGTGTGTGTGTGTGTGACTCACAGTGCTACATAAATAGCGCTTCAACTCCACAATCCGATTAGTGACTTCGACAGTTTTGATTGCTAAATCGCATTACGTTTACTACTGTATGATGTGCCGTGAATATAAATCCGGATACAGGTATATATTTTATTGTATTAATTACATAAACCTCTGTTCTGTATATTTTCCACAAAAATCTGTCAGTCGGATTTCTTGCCTACATTCTACAAAACTGTCAATATTTAATCCCGACCATCACGAAATATCTCGCTTAAAGCAGGCCGTTCCGGTTTTAGTCCACGATTGAAATGCGTGACAGAAACATAACTTTCCATTTCTAAAAGGTCAGTTATGCGTAGACGCACTTGCCTGCAATTTTCTTAGATATTGTCCCTACATTACGTCTTTATGTCACTACGGAAATTACACTTTTTTAATAATAATTCCAGTGGAAGAAGTTAAAACCCGTAAAGAAAGAAGCAAGTATGATAAAATTTAAATTTCATTATAAGCTTCTAAGAAAACCCTCTGTCGTAGTTCTCAGAGAATTAAAGCTCTCAGTGAGAGTTTCCAGAAATCCAAGGTACGCAACATTTTTAGAAACTTTTTGTATCACTTTCTTTTAGCCCTGATTTCAATTAAACTCCTATGCGTGACCTATAAGTCCCTTGAGGTTTTGTTTTTTATGTAAAATTTCTAGTATGTCGCAGAGCAGGACACAAATGCACTTATGTACGTAGTCTGTACGACAAAACGCAACTTCATAACATGTGGCTGTCTTAACATAAAATCCTTGACCAGTTCCATTTACTCGTGAAACACACGTTTCAGAAACTATCTTCAAGAACAAACGTGGCAATTAGACATTCGGGAGAGGTTCGGTCCGAAACTCGTACTGGACATCGATTAGCCTGAGTTTTGTGGTCTTCCTCAGTCCCCCAGCATAAAACCGGGTGGCACTTTAAACAGGTCACGACAATTTCCTTGCATAGTTTTTCAATTCATTACTCATTGTCCATTACCACCCTACAATTTTATGCTACACAGTCCGAGATCCTAATAGCACGGTCACATATTTGACAGATAATAAATGTATAAAGATCCGTCTTCAGCCGAGTGGAAACAATCTGGAGGGTCTCTGACAAAGAGATCGTCTCAATTACTGGACCAATGATCTGAGATTAAACCTAAATTTTGGTACTAACATTCTCTCCAAACCAGACACACAGAGGAGGCCTACAGTGTCACGAATAAGTATTACGAAATGAGATAATGATAGTTCCTCCATACAATATATGATTATGAATGCACCAATCTGAATCTGTCCTATTTTACTTGTACGTCAGATATATGATTACAAAGTCAGACATCAATGTCAAGAAATTAGTAATATATTCTGGACGGCATTTCTAACTGTGAAGATCAGTGGTTACTGACTGTACTAAGAGGTTTACTAATCAAACATGCTCCATTTTTCTCACGTGGCTTATGTTTTTATAGCAAATCCTTAATTCTTTAAACAGCAATATTGTATTGGTCTTCATAATGAAGACAGTTTATTTTCTGTGAGGTAAATCTTATTTCTTAAACAAAAAACAAGTTAATTTTAATTGTCTAAACCTTAGTGATTTTGAATTACGTAACAGCATTTCTTCGACGCCACACAAAATCGTTATATAACGATGAATTGGTCTTCATGAATTAAGTCGAGTTATCTATTTATATAAGTTGTAAAGGTAACACTGCCATGAATGTATTTTATAGAATTAAGTATTGGCATTTTATTCATACGAGAAGCAACGGCCAAATATTATGCCTCGGTTTTATTGAACAGGCAGCAGCAGTGCCTTTACACCACATATAATTGTTACACCGCCACGACTGGCACTTCCTGCATTACGAACTCGCATTTTATCCACACCATAGACCAAATCTGTTATACGACCATCAGCTGGTTCTCTGGAATAAGGTACTGACATTTCCTCCACACAAAACTTAATGTTTTACAACGCCATGATTCCAATAACACGGGTCTCCTTTCGTGTACATATCGTGCACCAGGTGAACGTGAGGTAGACACTAAATCATGGGCGGTTTTGTTAGAACCTCCCTATATTCGTAACGTTCACGAAGGGCAGGAGGTCAAAACAAACAGGATAACGCATGTACAGAAGAAATATGTTTAACATGAATGAGGTAAATACAGGCACAAATATATTCTGACGGAGAGGAAAGCCGCGTATCACCCCTAATAATTTTCACATGATGTAGAACTTCAGTACGGCAGAATGAGCAAGCGCTTTGGGTCCAACATGACGGGCAGCAGTGGATCCTGGCCAGTGCGAGAGGGTCCAACGTTACAGCACGCAGCGACACGGCATCACACATTAGAGGGTAAAAACAGAGGCACTGAAATATTTCGCTCATAACTGTCCAATTTTAAGGTTCAGCGCGATTATACGAGAACTTCATACCTTATACAGAACCGATAAATATACTGAGACATGAAATTATGAGTAAAAATAGTTTAGAAGACTACATATTTTCCCCACAGTGGCGCAACAGCCTGTAGTGAGCCAGGGCCTCCTCATTACTGAGGTTTCAAGATCACACTCAATTAACCACACCACAATCGGTATGACTCCTCTGGACGAGTAATCAGCCCGACGTTGAGACCTCTACCTGACAACACACAATGCTCACAAGAGACAGACATCCTTGCTTCCGGTGGGATTCGAAGCCACAATCCCAGTAAGCGAACGGCTGCAGGCCCACGCCTTAGGCCACGCTGCCACTGGGATCGGCAGAAGACTACATATAAATAAATTGTTTGTAATAATGGTACGGTTATTACTGCAAGAACGGTGTAATTTGTGTGCGTAATTTTCGCTTTTACTGTTGTCGATTACGTTCAACAGCTCGGTTATGTAAGTTCTGCTTAGTTTGGAACAGATTAGGTCACTGGAATTAGTACTTAGCAGAACTAATGACGTCATATTATATTAGGTACAGCTACCTGTTCCTGGTGGGCCGGGATAGCTCAGTCGGTATAGCGACTCGCTACAGGCTGGACGGTCCGGGGATCGAATCTCAGTGGGGGGCGAGATTTTCCGCACCCGTCCAGACTGGCCCTGTGGCCCACCCAGCCTCCTATACAATGGGTACCGAGTATCTTTCCCGGGGGTAAAGCGGCCGGGGCGTGGAGTTGACCACCCACCCTCATCTAGTGCCAGGGTTAAAGAAAGAGTAGAGCTGTACCTCTACTCCCCCTCTGGGCCTTCATGGCCCGTTCTAGGGAGCACTTTTACCTGTTCTTGGGCTAGATTAGGTTGCTTTAGGTTAACATCAAAATACAACAAAAAACTGCGGATGCCGACCGAAATGTTACTCAGGAAGCCACCTGTAAGTCTGTGATATTGCAAGAATTTGCGACGCACTGCAGAGCTAAGAATGTCTCTGAACCGACTCTACTGTTATCCATACACATTTTATTGCATTCATGATACTCGTATTATTTTTCCGGCCTACCGTGTACGTTGAATTTATTCTATTTGCACGTGCCCTGCCCAACAGTACATTTATAAATACAATAGTACCCCGTGTTTCAACAGTACGACTTAGCAACCTATACAGTTCGGTTGTCGTAGGTCTGGCTTTGTGAGCTTGGGTAAGGTGAGATCATAACCCTTGATTCTGGAGACTGTGATACTGACATTGTGACGCACTATAATATGCCACGAAAACATCTGCTGCATGTCACATGCTATACTTAATGCATTAATGTAACCATCTATTTATGTTGAAAGCTGTGGTCTTCTGGGTAATTACACGGCGTCGTGTGATTACCCAGAAGACCATAGATTTCATCAACATCGCGGCGGACGCCTGAAATCAAAATCTATTTATGTTGACATAAATATATATTTTATAAGTTGGTTATTTAAAGACGATACATCCGTCACCTGAATTGCCACAGCCAATTCAAGAAGAGAGGCGCCGGGAAGTAATTTACTTTTTCAGACTGAATAATACCTTCGATGTAGTAAACAACATTTCTTACTTGTGTAACGTCACCACGTACCTCTCATAGCTCACACAGCCGCAGATACGATAACCAGACTGTACAATGCGAAAAAGAAACTCGAGAATTCTGATTGGTGTAGCTCTCACCACGTGACAGTCCACGCTACCGTAAAGCCCCGCAGAGTTTCTAGCTCAGAAATGCTTAGATTACGTTATATTAGCTTTGGGTACGTTGACTTAGGTTACTCTGCGTTACGTTCACACAAACTATGAATGTTACACACAGCCCCATTTCACGTCATGTACAGCGCCTGGGATGACAGCAATCCCCGTCACAACGCAGTACCGTCAGCTACGCCAAATATTGGCAACTACAAGCATCACTCAAAACATGCTAAAAATAAAATTAAATGCTGAAAGATAAAAATGGTCCTGAGCCAACATTCTCCTACACGACAGGCAATCTGCTGGACGTGACTGCTGAATAAGCTGGAATTACACGCTACAGGGCGCACTTTTATCGCTCGGCACAGCACACAGAAAGCCTACATCCGCCAAGGTATCACCTGACAGCGGCGATGCTCTGGTCAGCGATGTGTATTTATGCGAGGTCAAGCAATTAAGTTACGGTGCATTAAGTCACGCGAATACATTTAGAGGCACTTAACGAAGTTGAAAAGTACTACGTGGAATAATTAATATTAATAATAGTATATGGCCGATCGAAGTGGCCGCGCGGTCTAAGGCGTGGGTCTACGGCCGCTCGCTTACTGGGATTGTGGGTTCGAATCCCGCCTAGGGCATGGATGTCTGTCTCTTGTGAGTGTTGTGTGTTGTCAGGTAGAGGTCTCTGCGACGGGCTGGCTCCTCGTCCAGAGGAGTCCTACCGACTGTGGTGTGTCTAAAAAGTGTGTGATCATGAAGTCTCGAAAAATGAGGCGGCCTAGGCCCCCAAGGGGCTGTCGAGACATTGGAAAAAAAAAAGTATATGGGTGAGAGAAAGATCTAAAAAACATAGCTATCGCATTATTCACTGCACTGAACACGATGGTGAAAGGTACAGTCAGTACGTATCCACACTTTAGTGCTTGTTATACAGCACGACACTTTATTAGTCGTTCAGATTATCCCTCGGCTTCATACAGGCAAGTTTATAACCAAGGTACAGTGTCATAAAATATTTCTGTTCTACCTATCACTCCGCCCAGAAACATCTCTTCTTGTGATGTTTTAGAGTTACGTTGACAAGAATACTTGGACAATGGTAGGTGGCGTGAAGGCAATTAATGTTAGCAAAACCTTTATCGGAAAACTTCAAATAAGAAGTAACTCTACATGACAGCACAATGTTAAAAAAGAACATTACAGGCAACGATTATATTGGTAGGGACTGGACTGAAGTAATAAACGAATATACGGGGAACTGAATGAAGAGATGAATAAACAATACATATTGCACAAATTTCCTCCTCCCAACTATTTCGGCATCCACTTGAACAAAATTCAGTCAGGAATAAGAAGCAGGCAGTTAGTTCCTGCGAAATATCTGGACAAGCATCCTACAAAGTGTGAGATCCCAGGAAACTATCACTTGGGTAAAATACGCCGTCAAAGCCTGGAAACTTACAAGAAGAAGGGCCATAAATTCGTTCTTATGCAGTCACTTCCTCCTGATTACATTCGGCTCGGTGGATCAATGTTAACACCGATACTTTTTTGTTACGCCAAATTATCGTAAAGCTTCTTCTTTACGTGTCGACTCTATCATTCCATTGTCTGAGATTGCACGGACGATATCAGTTGTTACGGGTGCGTTTCTTTCGAGTATTATTTGTATTTTACGACAGAATTCAAACATCGACAAAGAATGTATGTCTATTATGATTTCATGCAGCGCTGTTGTAAACAAAAGAATTTGACAGATTTAGAAGAAGTACAGTCGTGTTTGGCACTACCTGTGTAAAAATACATTAAATTAGGAACAAAAAGTAAAATTTCACAGCTCTACGGACAATAATTTGGTAAACCTCTTCAACGAAGCTTATTGAAAATACACATCCATTCATTCATTCATTTATTCATTCATTTATTCACTCACTCATTCATTCATTCTGTACGTATAGTTTCTTTGACTTGCACAATATGAAGTAACATGATAAAATATCTTACTTGTTGCCAAAAGTGTGTAACTCAGCAACTGACATGAAGACACAAATGGATAGTCAACTTACCTGCAACAAAGAAAGGACACAAATTACATATTTGTATCAGTTGTGCACGGACGTAAGTGGCTGCCGATTATGTACCTACGTCCAGTAAGGTGAATATGTAACGGAATAGGTTGACTAAATTGGTTCCCTGACGACACTACATGAACAGCGGATTTCATGCAACTTCTTATAACGGTGTAGTAAATTCTGGGCCTGTTCAGTCACGCAACAAGTAAGGGAGGCAGTCAGCAACTAGACTATGTTCTGTAGTATTAACTGAAAGTTTGCTTAAACATGGTTGAAATGAAATACAGTCAATGGCGTATATTTGTGACATACATTGCTTCTAGTTTTGTACAGTTCGTTGTAAAGTTCATTGCTTGGAGATACTAACCTTACTGTGTGGATAAAACGCACAGTTTTTAACGTTAAAGCTGTCTGTACAAGCACTAACACTAAGATCTAAAGGGTTAAGCAGTGGGACGACATTTTTTCCTACATACTTATTTTTAGGCGCGTTCACCTAGTCGCAGAAAGCGCCTACTAGCTTCGTCATGCCCGTCCCTCTGTCCGCATGTATCAGCGCGGTTCCCACTAGACAGATTACCGTGAAATTTGATATTGGGGACTTTTACAAAAAGCTGTCAAGAAAACCTAAATATCTGTAAAATCGGACAGAAATACCGAGCACTTTACTTGAAGACGTAACGACTGTTGTCGGCGATATAAATTCGCAGTTAATATTACTGTTGTGCAACACTCAATATTTGTATATTGTTTACTGTAACCTGTAGCTCAACAATACACAGAGAACACATTGATGCGTTTCCACTGCAACAATGATTACGCAAACGCGCTATAATGTTACGTTATATGTACCTAGTCTCTCTTTTTATTATTTGATCTTGCCTAGCATTCTTGTATAAATCTATGAATATATCTTTATTTCTATTTGAGTTTGCTTCCAGATCTGGACTAACTTCCATACTAAAGTTTCTGTGTTATCCCATTTACCGCAGCCACAGACATTTAATTTTTAATCTAATAGATATTATCAAGGAAAGTTATGCTATGTTTAAAAGATGTAACAAAATATTTGTGGCCCTAGAGCAGTAATATCAAAATTTAATTTCGAGCAACTCAAATACTTCAACGAAAATCATCCTAAGATTTCCCACCTTAACTGTCTGAAGGTTTGAATGACATGGCGGTTTCTCCAAATTTAGTAATTTCCCGTGTTGTTTGAAGTGACGTGTAAACTTCACGGAAGACTAGGAACAACACCTTCATTAACTGTCAATCTCATAACTTCGCTAATTAGCTACACCAGCACTCGATCATTAATTTGTGTCTCTCAGGGGAGAAAGAGAAAGAAGCACTTGGCTGTAACAAGTCACAATATAATGCACAGGCAGGCAATCTCAGTTTTCCTGTATAAATAAAATCTCTGCTTCATAAAGCTGAGTGAATCTGAACTACGATTTTACGACTAATAATACTCAGAAAAAGTTTCATTCGCTGCTTTGAATTCTAATGAAGTAATACAATGAATGATTTAATTAAGTTATCAGTGGGTCTCTGCTTCTATTTACACATTTTTTCTCCTCATTTTAGGGGTTTTTACAAGTTAGACACCAAACTCAACGCTGATTAAATTTTAAGTCAGAATAAACTGGGTGTGGAGTTCTAACTTTGTTTTTGTGAAAACGACAGAGTTCATTTCTGCTGCAAACTCTCACCAAACTTACGCTGGTTTCGCTGAACTTTAGCTTTCAATAAGGTAAGAAATTTCTCCAGCTAAATATCTGATATTCACAAGAAATAAGTGCAGAAATGTATTAACGTTCTATTCACCCATCTGGCGTTCTGCTCTTCCATACAAAACGCAGTGTGATGGTTATCACTCCATCTTCGTGTTTAGGAGATCCTGAAGTAGAAATCGGACGAACAAACGTCTATCCTGACTCAGATTTGCGTTTTACACAAGGAGAATTCTGGGATAGGATCTTTAAATACACAACTGCTTTTACCCGCGGCCAATCCACGACTTATTTACTTTGCTAATCTGTAACCTCCTAAAGTCAATTGTTTCGTCAAACAATTTCGTAACTAAGCTGTTAGCTAGTCAGTTATTTGGTAAGACAAAATAAAATAAGACTAATTAAAGATTAAAGCCTTCTGCGTTATTAGGTCTTGTCGATTGGTAAACAGGAAACAGGTAACTATTCACCACTCGACAAGGCGTAATATACCAGGAGATTTGAATCTGCAGCAACATCGCTGTGAGAACTTCAAATCAAGGAGAACTAAGTTAATAGATTAATAATTCAGTAGTAAACTTGTAACTGAAACAGCCTGTATACAAGTCGGCCAGCCAGTCGTTTATTCAGGCACGGTGAGGAAGTCAGTCAGTTAATAACGCAGTCAATCAGCACGCTTTTTTGAAGCTAGCCAGCAAGTCATTAACACCCAGTGAGAAAATAAGACAAGAAGTGAGTCAAAAAGCAAACTTCAGTCAGTATGACAACTTGTTATTCATACAGTCGGCCACTTTAACATCAGAGTCTCAGTAACAAACAGCAAACTCATCCCGTGCTGACATGTGCATTTCGCATCATCGGACCATCCAGGTACTGTGATGTCATACCGTTCTGTACATAAAACATGACGCCCACGCCTGCAGCGCCTCTCGCTCGCTCAACCCGACAGCAGACCTCGCCAAACTCAATTAACAAAATTGAATTTTTCAGCTTCCAGTAATAAACATTTAAATACACGTAGCCGCAAAATTGGTGGCCAAATACAAGGACATAGACGTGTGTATGAAAACGTAACGAGACATTTACTAATTCTGTGGGTGTCCATGCTGTAACGCATGTTACTAATAAACAAATGGCAGCTGGACTGATCGCATAGTGTGATGAGGACATGACAGAAAAGAATGAGGGCTCGAATATTTAATGTAGGGTCACGCCGTGTTTATGTCTATTTTTCACATCAAATTCGCTGACACTTACGCATTTTTCATTAAATACTAATTAACTTACAAACACTCCGGCACTACGCACGAAGGTTCAACAAAGCCCACAATTAGACAGAACCCTTGGCCAATTCCATTACCATACTCACAACAAATTTCACTTAAATTCCTGACAGCATTATTCTCCTTCTCGTATTTTTTGGCTACCAGTCACACAAAGAACCTCATGACGGCCAGATACTCGTCTTACAAGTGCCACTATAGCAGAAATTTTGCCACAAATATTGTTGCACGGTGTGTTTCAACAACGAATGCCACGTACGCCAACGAGTAATCGTATTCCTTTTATTGAGTAATCCAAAGTGAAGTGCAAAAGCTGTGAAACTTCTCACTATATCATTCTTTACAGTTATTTTTATTTCATCTATCCACACCAAAACACCTTCAGTAATATCTCCTCAAACACCGTGATAAATCTGCGACATTTACAGATTCTTAGTTTCTTGTGCAACGTTTCTGCTACTCCAAAGCAGCCCGCTGACTGTAGCCCACTCTGCTTCCTTTATAAATAAAAACAGACGCACGGTACAGAGAGGTATTCTAAGGCGGAATTGAGTACAAAAGAGCGGGAGCCGTCATTGGAGGCTGTAGAACAACTGATGTCGTCCGCTCTACAGCGAGAAATGCCGCGTCAACGCGAGACTCGCGGTACTGACTACTGCAGGGCGGGAGGCGTCATTGGTCGCTATGTAGCAATGCAGCTGTGAGCGGTTTACGCGTTCAGCTCAACACCCTGTACCAGTTTATCTATCTTAATACACTTTAAGACAACAACTTCATAAAATATGTTATGAATTTTCTGCTACTAGATACCATCAAAAATGTGACAACCTACTTCTTCATTTCCAAACATAAATAACACTAGCGTGGTAGCCGGTCGCATTTCTGCAATGGGAGCGACCAGATTGTCACCTAACCTGTAAAGATTGGTGGTCAGTACATGTATCACTAGATTTAACACTAAATATTTTGCACTTTGTCCACAAAGTGTATTTATGTGTTCCATGCAATTCTCGCCATAAACAACCATTATTTCCTTATGCAGCATTTAATGACTGGTCTTTCCACTGTAAGCACAGTGTTCTCTGTGTCGTACGAACTGAATCTTTGTGTACGAGGTACATTAATTTTAAGTCTTCACAGGTTTAATGCTGCTTCATCAAATATTTACTGGTGGTATATCTTCGAAAATCATGTAAATTTTATAAAAGGTAATGGCAGTGTAATGTGGAACAATAGTATGGCGGCCGTGCGAAATTAAATTTACTCGTATCTTACCTTTTCGAGACGACAACGTAAGTAATGCCTCAGACAGATCATACACACTTTGTTTAGGACCTTTTAACACGTGTAAACTCCAACACATTCGGCAACTGTATCAACGGAAATCATGTAACGCCAAAATGTAATAACACCGTAATTTTATATAAGCTGTACTGAAGGTCTAGTACTGTAGTACTAGCCGCGTAATTGTTACTTTATTTTATTGATTAGACACGTAATATTGATTGAAATATCTGACAGACGGCAAGGGACGTAAGATTTTCCTTTTTTCTATAAGCAGTTTACTACTCCCACGCACTTGTATACCATATAACTGAGTCCTAAAACAGTAGCAGTGCCTTGTATATTGATTTAAAGGTACAAACAGGTTCCTACAATTCGTTTCAATCATATCTCATCGTACGTAAATGACGAAGCCTGTAATCCAGACGCCGTGGGTAGCATAGGAGTGATTGGATTAGAGTTAGTTTCTGCTGTATTTCAGATTAAGCGAAGACTGTTTTACGTAACACAGTCGTGGAATATTTCACCCCTCTCTCTCTGTGCGTCATTCATTTAATGTAGCCAACCCCCCCCCCCCCACCGCCAGTTCAGTGCTCCCACGTCAGAAAACATAGTTACCAAGATTATTACAGCTTTCAGTGTACCGTCACCACTAAAATTCTATACACCAGGGGTTTACGAGAGGGGTGAGGCAAGAGAGGACATAGTGGTTTTGGAAAACAGGCATTGTACACATTCAATTCTGTTACAAAGAAATGCAAAAAATTAAAGTTTCAGCTGAATTTCTTTCCTCACTGTATACATTTTGTCTTCCTTTTCATCGTGTATCTGTGTCGTGAAGGTGGAAGGGATAGCGTAGTCAGAATAGCGACTTGCTACGGGCTGACGGTTCGGGGTTTGAACCCCAGTAACGTCGAGACTTTCAGCACCCATACAGACCAGCTCCGAGAAGGTTCACTCTTCCTCCTGTAAATTGGGCACCGGGGCTCTTTCCCGGGTGTAAAGCGGCTGGGGCGTGGCGTTGATCACCCACCTCGACTCAGCGCCTCGACTAACTCCCCGTCTGTGTCTTTATGGCATGTAATTGGGTGACCTATCTGCATCATAAGCAAAAGTTTCTCGCATGTCACTGGCGAAGAAGCTGGTTAAAATTCAACAGGAAGTAAGTTCTTGCGTTTTTCATCCTTACAAACGGGAAATCAATTTCTATCCAGACAAAACGTAAAACTTGGCAAGTATTTTCTATCAGTAGTTGAAAGGCCGTTGAAATTTGCATATTTCTCGATTAGAACAGTTACTTTAAGCTGAATTTCACGGCGTGATAACACGACACACACGCGCGCACACACACACACACACACACACACACATGTAACATTCATACCGAGTCATAAACCATCTCCCATTACCTGTTTATTTTATTTGTTGAACCCCCTGCTCCATTCCAGGGTCATTGATCTCGAAAAACTTTTGGTGAATAAGACGTTTAAAATGTAATTTATTATTAAATCTGTTAGCAGAAAATTAACTACTTGTTAAATAAAGCACTCCGAAGGAAAATGTTAGAACATTCAAAAGCATCCTGATCAATTGACACCTTGGACTATTTCCCCGGGGGTAAAGTGGCCGCTACATGAATATGACCGTACAACCCACCTAGTGCCGAGGTTAAGGATGAGTGAAACACCTCAAGTTCCCCCACACGCCTTCATGGCGTACACACAGACAAACTTGAGCTTGACCACATAAAAATAAATTTTTCAGAGATCAGCTATGACGATATAAATCGAAGGAAATGGATCACCTTCGTTAACTGTGGTGGGCTTTGGCATTAGCAGTGTTAAAACTTCACGTTGAATTACAATAAAATAATTAACTATCTAGGTACTGTTGTTAATTTGTAAACGTTTACCTAAAACACGCTGATTTAAGATTCATTAAATCAAATAACGCAAACTTTACGTTACTTGTACCGTACATTTTTAATTATATATATATATATATATATATCTAATGCAGACAAATGTACACAGTATATGTTATTTAACACAATTTTTACTAAATGTTGCCCAACATGTTTCTAGCCTATATAAGGCTCATCTTCAGGGGCTCTTTTGTTGAAATTACAACAGCTATATTATTGGTATATAAAATTCTTAAAAAGCCGTTAGATGTAGTAGGCCTCCAACTAATCTATAGTGAAAGCAGCATGACCGGTACAGATACCAATAACCAAGTACATCTAACGGCTTTTTAAGAATTTTATATACCAATAATATAGCTGTTGTAATTTCAACAAAAGAGCCCCTGAAGATGAGCCTTATATAGGCTAGAAACATGTTGGGCAACATTTAATAAAAATTGTGTTAAATAACATATACTGTGTACATTTGTCCTCATAACATATATATACAAATAACGCAAGTTTGCCGACAATCCAGATGTCCGCAATACACACAGTACCCAATAGCGTATTTTGTCACAGACTTCAAAATTTCTGCTTAAACGTAATGAGTGACCGGTTTCATTAGGTGTTTTTCCGGTTGCACGAAATGAACCAGTGACAAACGGACTAACATCCCACCTACGAGTACTTTGTACACTTCAAAAGACCATATGTCAACAATTTCGTATAGATAACACAACCACCCTTACTAGTTTATTATTTTTTGTATGAACAGATAGTGGCTTTTTAATTACTTAATTTCTTAACATGTTTTCTATGCGTTAGGAGCCAAACTTTTGGGTATCATGTACTGTCTTGCGGACACATGATAGTCCAGATGCAGGAAGTACGAATTGGATACTGACACAGTACACATAGCAAAAATCAACTAATGGAAATTTCAACAAGAATTAACACATAATGCGCTAGAGAAGAATAATAAATGTTAGGAGAAGAGAAAGAAATGGAGAACAATTGTAAGTGGAGAAAAAAGAGGAGAAAGAAGAAAATAAGAAAAATGGATGAGGTAGAGGACTGGAGAGAGACGGATGAGGAAGAGTCGAAGAGGCTGGAAGTGTAGACAGAACGAATGCAACAGAAATAACAAAACAATAAAACGTCTGACAGAAGCTGCAGAAAATAAGCGAGAAGGGAAGAGAGGTGAAGGAGGAGAGGAAGATGATATACGGCTCTCCAATTTTCAGATGATTAGTAACGAAACACAATCTGCACTAGCAAGCTGCAAATTGTCCCTGCCATTATGTAATAGGGCCTTGAAATTAGATTAGAGGGATTAGGGAATGAGCTTGGAGTAGCTTCTTGTCTTTCCTCTTGAGAGTTCTACAGTGAGTCAGTGACTGAGAGATATGGTCCAATGCCCATTAAGTAAAGCCCCTTTGCATACTCAGATTTCATTCACAAAGGCCTGCACCTGTAAAAATAATTACAAAATTACTTGCAAGACCCATTATGATAAGTATGCAAACCGAAGGAGCCTACCTCATTTCTAAAGCATGTATAACAACTGTTTCAATACTGAGCTGTGAAGTATGAAATATTATTACGAAATATGGAAAGAGAAGTGAAGTAGTACAAGTGGGAAGCCTTCCTCGAGTGTAAATATATGTTTTGTAAAATTTAATATCTCTTTGATATTACAGTTTATTTAATGCAGACATAAATTTGCTTTTGCAAAGCAAGTGGCACTACAGGTAGCAGAGTGCAGAGAACCACAGCTGACTTTTTATTGTTGTTCGTTAAATATATTCCTGATCAAAGAATATTTCGAATAAGTGTTTTGGTTCTTGAAGTCTATATCTTACCTTACGTATTAATCTTCGTATTACAATCTTTATTATAAAACCTGAGACAAAGTTACGCTACGGGTTGGACAACTGACGAATTCTTGTGCGATTTCCGATAGGTGCAAAAGATCTTCCTCTTCTCCAATGTATCCTGACAGGCCTATGGGGCCCACCCAGCACCCTATTCAATGGGTGCAGGGGGGATTCTTCCCCACAGGTACAGCGATCGGGGCGAAAATCTCACCAATCATTTCCGTTTATTGCCGTGGTTAAGAATAGTGGGGCCATACCTCCACTGCCTCTTATATCTTCAAGGCGAGTACAGGGGCGACAATACTTAAATTTACTTTACTTTCAATTGACTGTAAGTACCCATTGGGAGTTACAGATACATATGAGAGGAGACGGTTCAGTGGAGCTCAGAGAAATGATTTGTGTGGTGTGAACAGAATTTAAATGAGTCAGGATATGGTACAGTGGTCGACTCTTGTTGTACATACTTTAAGTTCCATAAAGTCAGGATATGTAATTTAATTCCATCTGTTCTGTGTAACAGAACGAATAATGACGAATGATTATAATTAATATGCATGAGCAGTATCTGTCACTTCTTGTGCTGATGACTGCTAGCTTTCTCCAGCTTCATTGACAAGCAGAACCTTTCATTCATAACAAAGCAGGAGAATGGAACTAGATCCAGTCGACAGAGACAGCAACTGTCATATTTACCCGGTCCGTTTGTCTGTCTCGAATTACGAAATGACGCATATTTTGTGAACGGATTTGATGGCATTTGTTTTGCGAACTGATAATGAATTTTGTATGATTAAGTCAGTTCCCTACAAGGAAAACGAGCAAAGCTGTACTTGAACTTCCATAAACGCCCAATAATACTACGTTTGACGTACAAGTCTGCGGTACACCTTGTAATTCTTATATATTTTTTCCCATGGCTCGACAGTCCTAGTTGGCCACGGCCCCTCATTGTCGAGATTTCGAGATCACACTCGCACACTACGCTCGGTAGGACTCCTCTGCACGAGTGATCCGACTCCTCGCAGAGACCTCCAACTGACAACACACAGCACTCACAAGAGACTGATATCCATGTCCCTCGCAGGATTCGAACCCGTAATCCCAGCAAGCGAGCGGCCGCAGACCCACGCCTTAGACCGTGCGGCTACTGGGATCGGCAATTTTTATATGGGCGTGAAAATTTGGAACAGTGAATACTGACATAAAAAGAAAGCTACTCTTCCTGTCTGATTGGTTTCGGTGTTTATTTACTGGAAAAAGGAACCCGTTAAAGAGGACATAATCCTTCGAATAGTACGGCTAACCACATTGCACAGTCATGCACTGTTAAATAAAAATCAGATAAGCGATATCAAAAGGTGTTTCAAATAGAATTTTATGTATATAAAACGTTTATATTTTCAACTACACCAAATTTAAACGATTGTGGAATTGTGTGATTGTATCGGAAGGTAAAATTGGAGAAGGATTTTAAAGAAAATTTTGCATGCTTAGAACTACTGACAAAACCAGTTCATGATTTGCAGAATGACAACACAGATGGGGCTTCGCAGACCTCCTGCGTGATACAATTATCCAAAGGCTAATATGGAATTAAATTCGTTCCGACAACTTTTATTGTAAACTACCCAGTATTACATTTCAGAGAAACCAGAGAAGTAGTATTGGAAATAAGACTTTAAAACAAATGAACTTTCGGAATGAGAGGAACTCGCCACTATGCGCTCAGAGTGCGTACTCTTTAAAAATAACTCGTCTTGCGACTTCAGCAGAGTATACGTAGCACCTAACAAAGAACGGCCGAGGCAGCACAGTTTGTAAAGCGGCAGCCGGCTGATCTGCTGGGGTTCGATTCGCGGCGAAGCGAACGTTGCGCTTATTCTTTCGTGTTCATGATGTTCAGGATTTTAATTTTCGGCCCAAAACTCAGCTATCTGGCTGAAGTTTCTGGTGATTGTACTCAGTTCCTCTCCACAAATGCTGCAAAGGTAATCCAAATAATCGCTGTCACATCATAATTCATTATTCACTTATCAGTCTGTTATTGCCTCTCATACGTGACTTTATGTACTTTTAAAAAAACATGGCAATTTTACCTTACATTTTTATAACTATTTCATTGACCTGTTTCTTATAATTCTACTGCTTTGTACCGGGTAACGATTTCATAAGGGCATTTAGCCTTCGATGTTTATGTGACTTTAACCCCAGCCCCGACATACCCACGCAATCGATCCTATATTCTGAGTTACTAATGGGGTATTTTAACATAAGTTAAACAACATATTTAATATTGTTTTCACCGTGCATCTCGTATATATCTAAAACCAAGACCTACTAGATGCACAATCACTATTAAAAACTTTAATAGTAGTATTACATTAAACCCGACATGTTTCGGTCAGGTACCTGACCGAAACATGTCGGGTTTAATGTAATACTACTATTAAAGTTTTTAATAGTGATTGTGCATCTAGTTGGTCTTGGTTTATGATTAAACAACATAGATTCGAGGTTAGAGTAAGGAACCATCTCGTCAGCAGCAATGTGTCCAGACATTCTAGGACATACCTAGGCTGCTATAAAATGGATACAAGTAGTTCTATCAACGGGGATAGCACGAAGCTGACCTCTCACGTTAGTGTATTCAGTGTGGGGGAGTTAACTGATCCTGCGCAGAAGCAATTATTATTAAGCTCTGAGGATTAGTTCAGCGTTTGTCATAGACATTCAAAGCCAACAGAATACATTATTTACATGCAGATATCCCTAATTGCCTTTAATCAACCTGCTACATGTTTCGGTCCTGCTGGACCGTTATCAAAGAGTTTTCAGTTGCAGGACTTATTAAAGACAATTGTGGGTGTGTCCCTATAAGCAGTTTAATTTGGTTTTTACTTTGTGCGACTTAATAAGAAAATACACGGTAATTTGAAACACTTTAAGATTAGTTTAGTGTTCACCTTCATAACTCATGCTGTCCGCTTTACTCACGGCTTTCGAAAAATAATGAGCCTGTGCTTTTGTCAAAAGCAAAATTTCCCAGGCGCTTTGTTTCAGCGGTATTTCTATTTTCAAAGACAGAAATTCAAGGACATACACGTCAAATTACGTACAGTCAAGCCAGAGGCTACGTTCGGGGTATCTGTGTTCGATTGCGTTAAGCGACCTGTTAACTACAATGCATGACAGGAAGTTCAAGCGGAATCTACTGCAACATCGCAGAGCTATATCGGCGTCACTTGGTGCGACCATTACTCATTTACCCGCCGTGATGTTCGAATCATAGCATACATTACGTGGGGCTTTAACAACTCGCCTCTTACACATCTCACAAAGTAGTCTAATGTTTAGCCATAAGGACAACGCTACCTTCACCTACCTTCATTTGGCCCACACATAATTCATACACTTCGCAATATGCAGTTCAATTTCTCGAAAGAGTGACAGGGCGTTCTGTTTAAAACCACACAGAAACTTTCTTTATACTCGAGATTCCTTTCAGCCCTGAGGCCGTTCCTTTTGTTCGGCCGATTTTCATACCATAAGTCACGTTCCGTCAGCGAAAAACCATTATCATATCCAAGCTTCTATATGAAGCACGTATCTGAACCTTAGAACAGTACAAGACATGATCTTGCAGAAATCATTAAGAAATACACAACATTCCTTTCAGCTAGGATGTATTCATGGAAAGAAAACATAATGTGTCTCCTTACCCTTAGGATAGCAAGGGAAATGCTTTAAGCGCAAAGTGCTTAGAAGAATATAATAAACCTAACAGAGGTAAAGCACTAAAACGAACGCAGAAATGAGAACTTCAAATTACGGACTTTCAGGAACCCTGCGTTACTGAGAACAGTATATCGAAGAAAATTAGATGTATGGAACATGCAGCACGTATGGAGAGATGAGGAAATTTTAAGTTACAAATCTCCGGTTGTGAACTCTCACGTTAACTCTTCGCATAGAGCAGTTCATCTAAATTATATACAAAAATGTAATTCGTGCCTCATGAAGAACAAATTCAGTGTACAGTCGGTTAATATTGTATGAGGAAATTACCTGTTTCTTGAGGCAGACATACGAAACACATATACAATGTGTGGCATAGTGTAACAGCTGGCGGTATATGCTGTCACCACTTGGCTTTAGGCGGTTAAGAGACCGGTTTCGAGACCTATTCGCAGATATGGGAATCGTATTAGTACTGATTTTGAATAAAATGTGTACATGTAAGAAGTCTTGATTCAACTTGATAAGGAGAGTCTCCAGACAGACCCCTTTGAACATGGCCACGAAATTACGGGTGCTCTAAACGAGGACAATTCTTCGAGGGGTTTTGCAGCCAACAACACTTCAATTCAAGACAGAACCTGCTTGTTACTTACAGGGCGATCATGTATTACCTACTGATTTACTTAGCGATGCTTTATCAACTGCGTATCACACAAACTGTCGACTAGCCGTATGAATAAAAACAACTCTTCACAGATTTGTTTAGCGTGCGTCACCTACACACGTGTTCAAGGGGTAATGCTGTCTGATTCTGGCCAGGCTATCATATATCATGATTGATGCTTTCTGTACTTCTCAATTGCTTCAGGTGAATGTGACTTAGTGCCTTCGAACGGGCTACACCCGCCTTCTCCTGGACTCTTAACATATTTAGCAATCAGAATCATGTTCGCAAACCATTTGACGCTTTAAAAACATTGCAGTTGAAAAAGCGTGGTAAAATGAACCTAAATAAATCGATCCAGAGTGATTAATTTGTTTCATCAATTGTCTGACTATTTAATGCTGTAGTTTCAGTTAGGTTGCTTAGTGTCATATGGTATGATAAGAAAATGGTGATTTTGAGGATTTGGAAGGAGCAGTAGAGGCTTGTTCGAGTATTCCGATCCTACAGTCGAATTTACACAGCCAGGAAGAACAATTAATAATTGTGCAGGACTTTAATAAATGTACTGCCGCATTCTCCGTCCCCTTGACATTTCAAAATTCAGAATTTTACTCCTGTCTAATGCAGTCGACAAATCATCAACAAATAAACTAATTTAAACGAGCATGTCGAGGTACTGCCGGGAACCTTGCTGAGATAAGAGCCGCGAATATCTGAGTAGACGGCAGGCGTTATGGCTATCTGGACATGCTCGTGTAAATTATTTTATTCACAGATGACTTATCGACTACATGAGACATGAATAAAATTTAGAACTGTGAAATGTCAATCGTATAGAGAATGCGGAAGTACATTTATTAAGGTACCGCCCAAATTTCGCCTCGAGGAACTGAATAAAAACACGAAAATCAAGGAAGGTTGGTACTACTGCTTTGCTACCGACACTTCAACATCCGGTAGTTTGTGAAGAAGTTTCTCGTTTGTAGAATAATATCCTAGGACTACAAAGATGGTCCATATCTAGGTCATTGAGGTAAAGTCAAATTGTGGACTGAAAATGGGGGTGTGCAGATAACTGAGGCATATAAACTCAATTACTGTAACTTTTAGGTTTTGTTGTGCCTCTTTTCTTCCTCTCCTTCATTTGCTTCATTTTCTTCTTCGTTTATCTTCTTCACATTCTTACTCTTCTCCAGTTTTTTACATTTCCTTCTTCTTCCTCTCCCTCCTGTCCCGCTCAATGGTTTAAGGCCAGAGAGAAGCCGTTGCGGACCATAGGTTGATTATCAATACATTAGTAAGATCACTCCAGATACGTAACCCCTACATTTCTACAAAACGCAGGCATGCTTGCGCGTAGGCACTGCACAAAAATTTAATAGAGCAATATAATGAACTGCTAATACTGAAGACGATATCCTGCCCATGTTTCTTCGAACAATGATATCAGAATTCAATGCAGGCAATGGCAAGATATGTTGGCATTTCTTGCTACAATACAATTTTAGTTTAGTGGCTGAGAAATTCCTTTTTTCTTACGTGCCAGTTTGTTTGCTCCGATCTATCATGTCGCCCAGGCTCTTGTAAATCCCTTTCACTGTTCCTGTGTCCTCTGGAAGTGACTATGCCTTGAAGATTCTCTAATGGCACAACTTCTTCTGACTTGTTAGACAAAAAGGGATATTGGGCTAGTTTCATGCTGCCAGTTTAACTAACTTACAAATCAATTTAACCACTAACTTACTTAACTAATAAAAGCATGTCACTTAATAGCAAAGTAAATTACTAACTATCTTACTAATGTTCTAATGCACAGAACTTCATTCAGCATCATCAGACCTCCAAGTAGTCACCGGCGACATTTAAGCATGACACCAAAACTTGCACTCCGGCATAGAAAAAATCGGTATCAAGTGTCTGTATCCAAAATATGATAGCTCGCTTCACGTCGGAATCTACTGCAAATTGCTTACAGCTAGGTGCTACTTAAGGGGTCTGTCCAAAGAGATTAAAATCACTGAGCCCTATTCTGTTAACCGGACTTCTGATTGCGGTTTATGGACCAGTCTTCCTTCAGCCTCGAGCGCGTGTCCTGTGATTTCCATTTTTTGGGTCCCGTAAGAATAATCTGGCTGGTAAGTGATTTGCAACAGGTGCCGATGTAAACCAAGCTATAAGCGCCTGTCTACAAACACTTGACACAGATTTCTGCTACGCCGGAATACAAGCCTTCGTGCCTCTAGATCAAATACTTAAATGTCAGGTGACTACACAGAAGTCTGATGCGTTCCATGTGCTGCGCATGTGCCACGTACACATTGAAGTCATAAATAGTTATCGGCATCAGAATGCTTGTTACTTATTTTCCAAAAATCCTTCGCGCTGAACCACAGGCCAGAGGGGCCAAAATATTCTACCATTAATTCCCACTTTAGATATCTTGTTGTTTAGCCCGGAACCAACCTGGAGTTTACCCTCTTTGATATCATTTACCCTGTCATTGTCTCAGAGTTGCATATATCTGATGCTGGGGAGCCATGTCCTGGTAAGTATAAACCTTCTCCCTACTGAAATTAGTCATACGTAGCGGTATTTGTATTGCCTCTTCATCAATTCGTACTTCTTCTTCGGCGCTACAACTTTTGAGTTTTAGCCTCAATGACTCGTTTCCATCCATTCATACTTTTAGTTTGCTTTTTCCAAAGACAGATTTTCATAACTTTTAAATCGCGCTTTACATCACCTTCCCACCTCATTTTGGGTCTTCCTCTCTGTCTAAAAGCTACGGGTTTCCATTCCGTAATTTAGCAAGTCGTGCTATGTATCCAAATGTTGTGGCTAGTATCAAGCTATGCTAAACCTTAATACGATGGACCAATTCAGTGCTAAGTCACTACTGCCAATAATATATTCGTAGTAGCGGTTGCCTTTCTTACACTTCGTCATCGACCTGTCTGCTCTACGCACATGCACTCTACCAATGGTCTTAAGATGTGTGAGCTCTTCTTAACTGGAATGCGCACCGTCTGTACGCTCCATACCACATCCTACATCAGAATACTTGAGAATTCAGCGTTACAGTCATCCAGTGTGCCAATTTTGGAAAAGGCTTCAAACCGTCAGACTGACATATAATATACACATACATACGTACATATATATACACACGCACTAGCCACGTGCCTGTCACATGACAGGCTGCCAAAATATTCACATGCTACTCGACAGTCTCTTTCATTGCTCCTTCCTTTATTCCGACACAACCCCAAGCGTTAATTTCATCTAAGGTAAGGGGGGGGGGGGCTGCCATCTGGTTGTGCTACGTAGTATTACAATTCCCATTGCTCAGTAACCACTCAGTCACTCAGTCACACCACGGGCATTCAAAAAGTGTATGTGTGTAATTATATATGTATATATATATACACATACACACGTGTCTTTGTGTATATGTGTCTGTGTGTGTGTTAGATGATTCTATTGACTCAGATGATGGAAAGAGAAAAGGTCTTTGACACATTAATTTCAGACGCGTTCGCATAATTGCGGAAAGCGAATATGTGCTGAGTCATGACCGACCGTCCGTCTGTCTGTCTGTCTGTCTGTCTGTCTGTCCGCATAGAAGAACTTGGCTCCCACTGGACGGACTTTCATGAAATTTTATATGTGAGGATTTTTCGAAAATCTGTCGAGAAATTCAAGTTTCATTAAAATCTGACACGAATTACATGTGCTTTACATGGAGACCTATGCAGATTTGTGACTATATCTCGCTGGATTTTTCCTAGAATGAGAAATGTTTGAGACAAAACTTTAGAAAAATCAAAACACACATTTTATGCTCAATAACTTTTTTTTTCGAAAATCGTGCCGTTTATAAGATAATGTGGGAAAATGTGGTAGAGGCAGCCAGGCCACAGATGACAATATAATACGACGCAGAAAATATGCGATTTACATGCCGGATAACTAAGGCAATAATACAGACACACACTCACAATATTTAATAATTACTGCTTTTCCACGGCAACAATAATTAAGCGCAAGCGCCTCACTGTTACGTTATACGTACATTGCCTGTCTTGTGCTTACCAAAGTTGTATGCAGTTGATACACCGAGTGGACATGATTTGATTTATTCTCCGCCGAAACTTCAAAACATACACCTAGAAATGTTATTTCAAGCACATGTCGATATTATTAAAACTTTTAATTTACAATAACTTAAAAGAACACGTTTTGTAGGTAAACTAGTGAATGCGAATTTGGGTTAGGAAGAAAACCGGCATAGACTTACTTTCAAAATACGTACACTCCATATCTTCGTCAGAAACAAAAGCAGTCTTAAGTCTACAAATACAGAAGTTTAGTATATAATCAGCACTGCCACAGACCAGTGAAACCAAATCACTGTTGTCTCACCACCAAACACCGCTCTCTCCAATCCCGAAACAATGCTGATTGTCCAGTCCCAAAATACCTTCATCATAAACAGTTACCATCCCTTAACACCACTGGCACGAGTACGAACAATTCGGTTTCAGTGTTGAGAGTTAAAGATCAGTTGTTGTTCACATCAAAGGTCAGGCTATTGTCAGGTCATCATTCACTTGTCCCCCACTCAGCATAAGCCTCTACAAACCTCAAGCGATTTGGAGATCAAATGTTATTGTTATTTTCAACGTCACTTATGGTATAGAACTGATCAGCTGACGATCAATCTGAATTTCGACAGTCGCTAATATGCTGATTTCAATAAGGGCTTAACGATTTCATGCAGATAAAGCTGCATGAATTAGCCTCAACATCAGATGGATGTGAGAGATCAATTTCAGCTTGAGGTTGCTTAATTCCCCCAAAATGTGCATCCTGTACTCATTTAATTGGACGATGTGCAGTAACCAGTTAAGGTATGGGTGGAAATGATAGCGTGGTGTCCCAGGCTTGAATCAAATCCTTACTGCCCAAATATTAGCCAGCCACTTTGCTGACTAAATCATGATAATTATTTTGAATATAATGAACATGAAAAAGGTGATTGTAATAATAACTAAGCTGAAGTCAAAATGGTGATGACGATTAATGAAAACTCGAAACAAAACTATTCCTGGTAAATAGAAACAAACAAAATATTTCCAGAATGTTATAGTTTAAACTGCAGTCATTAGTAAACCTACGTAACTTTTAAATAAGTTTATTAATTTGGTTACCGAAACATTATAAACGAGGAGGAGGACATGTTTATTAGATTTCTGTAAGGATTCCTAACATCTTAAGTAAACTACACCCAAATACGGATTATGTTGTGCAAACTTTGTTTCCTACAAGAAGAATTCCCCTCAGTTGGTGCAGAATTCCGCAATCCCAGCGCTTCCCCAAATACATTAGCTTTACGGCTCCCAGTCCCTCTGTGAACACTACAACAAGGTGAATAATCCCCTTTCTTTTTCCCGACTCATCTCTTCATGACCGAATTTCCTCTTCCCCTTTCCACACAAATTGGTGTTAGTTAGGAGGGGTTGGAATTGAATTTTCAGCACTCTGCAGGGTCATGAGACATGCGTTGGTAGACCCCACACTCTGTCCCACTGCCTCGAGTTCTGGACTGCTTTAGATATCGAAGAATCGGATAGCGAAGGGGTGAGAGAGAGAGAATTGAAGGGGCGGACCAGAGGCCCCAGTCACGCCGGAACGCTTCCTCGCCTCGGTAATGTTGGACGGTGAACAGACTAGCGCCTCGGGGGGCCGGAGCACGACTGTGACAACGGGTGTTTCTAAACAAATAAACCAGTGAATTTTAACAATGGCCTTAATCGGGCTTAAAAAGTTAACACTTGCTATGCAGTGTATGAGATATCTACCGGAGAAGTTTCGATCTTTCTGGTACTTTGGGTTTCAGGTAACGAGTGAAAAAATAAGTCCAATCGTAACTCAGTAGTTACAGCTGACCGCATTTGACGTTTCAACAACCAAAACTAAATACACATTGCCACGGAAGTGCAGGCTACTAACGGAATATGGAATTTAAATGAGAAAATCTTTAAAAGCTAATGTTCCATATACAGGCATAGAAATATTTTATTTTGTGCTGAGCGTATAAGTCTGCGAAAAATTCTCTGTTAATTCCTCACAAATAACAAAAGGTTAGACCACCAAATGCGTATGACATAGACGACATTTCCAAAATAAGAAGAACATAAGAGTTAGGAATGTTCTTATTACCAAGCTCCAAATATCCAGAACACAAAACATTGCCAATAAATTCTTAGAGAATTCTTTTTAATTTATACCTACATCACTTTCCTTGAACTTCGATTTATCAGGAATGAAGCACTTCTTCCAGCATTACTGGCATAATTATTAATCTCTACGTTCAGGGGGCAGTTGTGTGTGACAGAACGTAATTTTGAACATGTTAGAAAATGAAGGGCAATCTTCCATTTACGAAGGATACGTTTTATAGTATATAGATCACCCTTGGCCATGTCTTAGGCAGAAGTAAAGAAATATTGCGTAAAAGAATTCTGGAAGAAAAAGAAACGCTCATCCTCATTTATTTTCAGCGTACATTTGACGTGAGTTAGAATTAAATGAAATAATCGGAGAGATTAAAAATATGGAACACTCAAAATAAAAAATAATAAAAATACTAATACAGCTCATGAACGTTAAATAATTGCGAGATGTTAAACTCTCACAGCAATGTACCTGAGAATTCGAGCCTTCTTTGGTTTGACGCTCTGCCGTTGCATGAGTGGATTACGACAGTTGAAAAAATTGTTTGGCCCTTGAAGATGAAGATATTACGTTCCTTCGAACGTCGAGAAAACTCAACCAACCACATAGGGTCACGTCCCAGAAAACCTGAATCGCACATTAATTTTTTTCCATGGTGCAACAGCCCCTAGTGGGCCTCTTCATTATCCAGGCTTCACGATCACACTGACACACACCACACTCCTCTGGATGAGTGATGAGCCCGACGCAAAGACCTCTAACCGGCAAAACACAACACTCACAACAGACAGACATCCATGCACCCGGGGGGATTCGTACTCGCAATCCCAGCAACCGGGCCGCCGTAGACCCATGCCTTAGACGTGCGGCCACTGGGATCGGTCCATACAGTAAATAACTGTTATTAGATTCTGATTAAGCTTTACTATGTTTCCACAGTTACAAATTTAGAATTAATACGATAAGAACACGAGCAATTCTTTGGTATGATACGTAACTGAAACATATCAAAATACAGAAGCAAGATGACGTTAAAGGGACTATTTTGAAACAGATCATGGGTATAATAAATTAACTGAAGCGGCTCAGGCCAGACAAATGTCGGCCACTTTTAAACAAAGAAAACTTCCGAATTCCCCAACAGTAGGTTCCCGATTGGCTGAACCAAAGATGTCTTACAGGCAAATTATTTGTGGTTGATACTTTAATGGTGACATCAAGAGGGATTATTCGATGGGGAGTGGGATCACGGTCTTAATGTGAACCATACAGAGAACGGATTGCAGTTCAGTCATAGCGATACTTCGCCTAGAAGTGTTGAGCCGGAGCAGATGTTCCAATAATATGGCACCCAAACCAGCAATGTTTCCCGGTCTCGATCATATCGGGGCGTGTAACAAATTAGCACTAACTGTAAGCAGCTAACGAAACGAAAGGGAAGAAGATAAGAGTGATGATAGCGGATAGGGAGAGAAAAGTATGTAAAGACGGAAAACATGAACGAAACAGGAGAAAATAATGAAAGAAAGGAACGGAGAGACGAAAGACTATGGAGAGGAAATAAGAGACGTAGAAGAAGGAAAGGCCAAACGAGTAATTGAAGTGTCGGGATTTTTGTATTTTCGTTTACCCCCTTCACCATTTCCTTAAAGTGGCTCGCATTTGCACGCTGTAATTTCACTGGCCAGTCTACCCGTGCCCTTTCCGTACCATCTGATATTTTCAGCTTGAAAGGTTTGATATATTTTCCTCATCTATCCTTCTCACCCGAAGAGCCAAGTTCCATTTCACCCTGCAGGAGAACAGAATTCTTTCAGTTTTCAAGCTCTCACTCCTGGCTAGCCAGGAAGCCTTCCTAAGTTTCCTTGCAGTGTTCGTCTATAAAATACGCAGTTTTTCAAACCTGCTGCGAAAATTTGATTTTGGTTGTCGTCACCCATCCACTCTGCCAGTATGAATGCAATTTTACAGCGTGTGGAGTGTGGGTATACTGGATAGGAAGGCAAAGGGGACATATTTGAGATAGAAGAAACGCAAAGTGGAATACCAAAATAGCAAAGGTTAGAGACTTTGTTACAAAAGGAACAACCTTTTGGGGTATGGAACAAAAGAAAAATATGTAAGAGAATATGTCATGAACCGGGACCCAAAGTGAAAAATGATGAAAACATGAATACCATGATTCAAACCACGTTGAAAGAATTTTGAAAGTTAAAGGATTCTATACGAACATAATTTCATATACGAGGAACAGATCTTTCTACCCCTCTTTCTTTTCTTTTTCCTCTCCTATATTTTCTTCCTCTCTTCCATCTTTTCATCCTCTCATACTCCCTAACCTCCACTCTTTTTCATTTTGTTTCTTTCTATATTCTTTATTTGCTATTCTTTCCTCTAATATAGAAATCAACGAAAAACAATGTAACTATAGACACGACAAGAGGCTCTTCACAAGAGCCGCTACGTCGCACAGAACACGGTGGAACAGCACTGAAACAACACTCTCATATAGTTCCTCTACCTGTCATTTGCAGCACGTATTTCAGCACAGCTAGATTGACAAGGTTTCAATGAAATGCAGTTCTGTGATAATTTTATTAACCCAGAATCTTAGTTTCAGTATATAATCGCTTACCACAAATAAAAAATCAGCAGGTTCGTGTGATGGTGGACTAGCATTGATGTTTGTGAGGCATCGTGTTAGAATTTTGGCGAACTGTCCATTATAATAATATAAAAGCCTTGCACAATAATTTTTTTCTCCTTTCGAATAACATTTTGGGATAATTCCTTTTAAGTAACCTACTACCGCAAAGTTCCCACTCTCTATTATGATAATTTTCAATCTCACTTTATGCAATGTAACCTCGAATTTGGGGCAGCTTTGTCAAACTGAAAATACAACAGCCAACAGCTCAAGGCGCGCACGAATCTGCAACCACATTTACGACACACTGCTACCGTGTACACCAGTGTAATGAGATAGCACAGTTCATCAATGGTCACGGCACATTAATATGACTTTGTCACATGTTTTCAGGCACTTGGCTCTACTGGACTGTACCCCGCAACGGATGATATTTTTATACATACACACAGAAATCACTTCATGACGCGTTCCGTAATATCATAAGCACGATAACTATTACCTAGTATTTTGTGCCATCCTTAATCGGTTTTAATGTTTGTAATCATATTTGTATTACATCTTTTACTTACTTTTTACATTAAACGGTCTTAACGTCTCCATACAGTATTACTACGATCCCTGAATATGGCAGTTAAATCGAAACATGTGACATCGTAAATAAACATCTTATAAAACCGTACCCTGTTGGCTTTACCATCTCGACGCATTCAAGTGTTCAATTCATTCTACGTACAGGGAATTGTGCCCTTATTTTGCTGTGCTTTCCATTTAAGCACAGACTATGCGAGGGGCTGATCCAACACTCAGAAGCTCAGCCCATTTTCAAAGGATTAAAATGAAATAAGGACCTCCAAATCCAGACACAACAAAAAACTCCTTCGTATATAAGTTTCCTTTCTCCTTTCCTTCCCGTCTTATTCCTTATCTAAACAGAAACTAATCTGCTAGCCCGAAGAGCAAGGGAATACATAGGATGTTTGCTGAAATATTAGTGACAATTATTGGTAAGAGTTTCATGGTAACTGTGTAGTTCTGGGAAATTGAAAATCATGTTTAATGTTTCGTTCTCAGAAGCACATATTAATAGCATGTAAAAGGTACTGTAATTGCTGTTTGTTTCATAGGAGACGTTCCCGATTTTAAACATCGCAGACGCAGACACATCAATACATGTAAGCTGCAAGTCATGCTACACAACGTGAAGGTGCACGATTCGCTGGGTCGTGCCATAAACACGAAGCGGGGACCCTGACATACTACAATGCCTCCTTTGTTATTACGCTATTTTCTTCATTAATATTACAAATCGAATGTAATTAACTAATTACCTCCAAGCAGCGTAGTCCCGCTTGAGAAGCTAAGAGTTGCTTAGACGGACATACATTCTGCACTTTCTATGGAACACGAAGGCTTATCACCGTGTTCACAATATCACGCCACTTGTTCTTATCCTTAGCCCGATAAATCCAGTCCAAACACACACATACTACGTATTCAATGTATTATACCAACCAAATGCACATTATTAGTTACATGTGCTTCATTGTTTCATTCCATTTCTGGTATTCACCTGCACCTAACGAATGCAGAATATCGGATTCGTCTTTGGCCTCCTTTAATTCCAAATATTTTCGTCTACATACACCAAAATAACATCAAATTATAAAATTAAAGAAACTCCATAACACGTACACGGTTTAGAAAAGATATATTCAAGATTATAAAAAATACATTCAGGACAAAGAGTACAGACACCATAAAAGGGCAACAAATTCATTCGAGTTCCGCGATGGAGAGGTTACAATATCTGGATTTACATGCATGGCATCTTACTCTGCTAGTATTAGAAGTGGTAACATGTGCAGAGTGAGGTTTGCTTGTCTTACATCATCATTAATCACACCCACCAGCGCATCGTCTCCAGAAGGTTAGACATCCATTCTCGCAATTATAGCTTCCCTTCGAATCCCCTGAGACAGCCTCGAGCATTCAACAGCCAGGTATTCAGAGAGAGACAGCGACACTTTGCGGAAGAAAAGAAAGGCTAAGTAATCAGTTAATGAAGGAGAAAAATGAAGTCAATTGTACAAAGCTAGAAAACGTGAAAACGACGAAATAAATAAATGATACAAATCGTAAATTAATAAAACGGAAGCGAAATGTGTGTTACGTAATAGCCAACTGATAAGTGATCGCTTAAGGGATATGTTTCCTTTAAAAGTTTTAGTCGTTTAATTCTCTATTGTCTTATTAGCCACATAGCTATTTTGTTCACAGTTATTCAGTTACGGATTCAGATTCTTATATGCCTTTACTACGGCAATGTGAAGGACCTGCGTCCAAACGTAATGTGACTGCTAGTGGCCCTACTGTACGAGCTCGGGATGACAGATGACTGTGAATGGAACACTGGTGGCATAAGTGACAGGGGAAATCCGAAGTAACCGGACAAGTACCTGTGTCCTAGTGTCACTGTGAGCAGCATAAACACCATATAGACTGCCATGGGATTGAACTCGGACCTCCGTGAGTACACTTAGTTAAGGAGACATTATGGACAGTGCATATTTATGCCTTCTGTTCATTAGGTGCATAAGAAGAATGTACTAGGTGCAAGGTGCCTCCCTGTCTGCCCACCAGTTTATCTCAGTTCCAAACTTCTGAACGTTTTGAACGAAACCTGGTATTCGAGATTTATGCCACAATTTTCTTAAGAGAAATCTGTTTTTCCTTGTGTAGATCCAACACATCCTCCAATCCGTATGAAGCTCAAATTTAAATTTGTATGTATATGTGTATGTATGTATGTACGTACGTATGTAAGCATGTATGTATGTGCTTATGTATATAAAAATATAGATTTCTTTAGAATTGCATTTGCATATTAAATGCTTGTCAGTATGGTAAAAGTTTAGAAACTCTCCCAGAGAAAAATACTTTTAAATTTGTGCGGTGTGATATATTTAGTGAGACAATAAAATTATATTTAAGTAAATTAAAATCAGGGCCAATTAAAAAAGCAAAATCGCAAATAAACGTTCTGAGAAGTGTATTCAACACGAGCACACTTCTTCACGCTTGGCAATTACAGGACCCACTTAAGTCAATGCAAAGTTCCTGGCAACGGAATTCTTTTAATATTAACACTGTGTAATGTTCAGCATTCAATACATAATGGCGATCCTTGCCTCGAGGTAAAAAGGCCGAGGCGTGAAGCTGCCGACTCGCCTACATCTAATGACAATATTAACGAATGAACCTGCACCTTCCATGTGTTTTTACAGCATGCACAGGGCCAACTTTAGCTGTCTGACACGTGGTGAGCACGAATGCCACTACGCAGACTGGACATAAAGAAAGTAGGCAGCACACGACGTCACAATTTATTACGTAATTCCTGTGCTTCAATGTCCATAAATCAACAAGTTTGATGTAAGTTTCACCATCTCATTGCAACTACCTGTGTGGTTCAGATGCAGTCAGCCATTAGATCAGCATTTTGATAGTTTAATTATAACAGCACGAAACTTTGCTCATGGGAGAGGAGAGCTGTAGGAGTTAAATTACCATCGCGATTGATAATTAAGGCTTGCTTTATTATCTTCACGCTGTAACAATTGTCGTTCAAAGCTGCACAGTTTGAAATATATCCTGACCAAAAACAAAGATCATAAAATCTGACTTTATATGAATATGATAATCTAAGGCTGCTCCAATAACTTTCCGTCGCGTTCTGGCATGCGTATGTACAGAAAAATTACAAGAAACTCTGGTGGGTTTGTTCATTATAAATATTCCCCATCTAATGCACCACATTTTCAAAAAATATGAATAAAGTATGTTATATGTTTAAATATTTGATGTGTGAGCGTCAATAACCGAGATGGAAAAGAAGGAAATAAATAAGACACGAATTAGCTGACAGAAAAAAGATAAAACTAAACAAAAGAAATAAAATGATGAAGGAGAAGACTTAGAAGAAGAAGAAAATAGAGGAAGAGCATAATTACCTTGATGCAGGATAGGAAGGACTAGTTTTGTAGAGCCGATAATTAGAAAACACGCCGTAGGGCCGCGTCAGAAAAATGCAGCAGCAGCATCGCAAAGTGGCGCAATGACAGCAGCACAGTAAAGTAAGTAAGTAAGTTAACATTAGGGTTCTCATTCTGAACGAAAAGGAAAATATTTGGTAAAGCAGGAAAAAATTGAAGAAAAATCTCAGGATAGTCGTGTAGAATATGCTTAGCTTTCATACCACCGCACTGAGAAAGTATGTTAGCACGGCAGTATGCAAAAACATGTTGTATATAGTGCACATACCGTAGAAATGACCCGTATCCATTGTACCCACGATATAATAAAGCAAAGCTACGATTACTGCAACTGAGCCTTTAACTTTAACACTTTCTAGTGTGGTTTCTTTAAAGGAACATTTATTCTGTTAGCATACTTTCACAGCAAAGTATTGCTTTCCTTGCGTAAGTCTACAAACATGTAGTTAGTTTCAACCTTTTGAGACAGCGGGGCACACTTCTTTCGTTGATCTCCTGAATAAAGAAATAAATCCAAATCATGTTGGTCATGATTCTAAACGATAACTCTCCCGTGCATTAAGAAATCAGTTAAAATATAAGTCTCAATGCCTTTGTGTACTTTCAGCTTAGTCGGCTGTGCAGATGATCCACTGGAGTAGAGTAGAGCTGTGTTCCTGAATTTTCGTTTAAATTCGTTCAACTTTGAAGAAAGTAAATACGTTCCTTTTTCGCAGTAGATTAGGGACAGATGCAAAGAGCCAAACAGGTTGGCAGTGTGATAGTAAGGGACAGAAGTGACTTCCATTGATATCAGAACTCTATTAAATAGCTTAATACATCCATTTGACGGCTAGCTTTTCGTAGAACCAGTGCAAAGAAAACAGAAAAGAATTCATACATTAGGAAGCGATGTTTGATAATATATTGAACTATTTAAGCTCGGCAACAAAAGTGTAAGAAATAACACTCAGTTTCTCCTTGTCCGCCTTGCCGTAGTCTTGTGGCACATAAAGAATTAGCAGGCCTAGGTACAAAACCCTGCAAGTTGGTGCAGCACAAGATTCATACGCCTAGCTGCTGTATGGCAAACAATAAATAATGTTTATGCAAAAAAAAATTCTTCCAAGTCATGTCTAGTCATTTTAAACTTGATATATTTTTCACTTCTAAAGGTGACTTTAAATTTCTGTGCCGAATGGCGTATTACGAAACACTTTAGATAGTTTAGCTCAGATATCAGATTTGGTGACAACTGAAGACACCAGACTTGTGCGGTATGACGCCTTGCAGCAGGACATATAGGTACCAGAGTGCCGGAGAAAAATAATGCCTCACGATTCAAGTCCAAGAAGATTAACTGTTATTTGTATACAATTTACACAGCACTGTATCCCAGAAGGCGCAACCTTCACCAGCGCCGGTGTACGAACCTCAAATCTCGCAGGCGTACTGTTTGTGCGAGTATTATACGAAGTCTTCCCTCCTTCTATTTTCCACGCTGAGAACGTTTATGAGGGGAAATAAAACCGAATTCATGCTAAACTTTGCTCCCTACACAGATGTACACAGCCTCAACTTCCGGTCGCCTTGAACACAGAGTAAAGAATCCTGTATACCCACTCGACATGAGAGTGTGTGGGGGGACCAACAATTGCAGAAAGCCGAACGCAGGAGTGGAAAAGTGAAGCACATATTATTATTCAAACACTTTCTTTGAAATTTTGCAATCCTCCATGACCCAGATAATAGTCTGCTTTTACAAAGGCCATTGCACTAAAAGTTTTACAATTCATAGAGTGAGAAAGCAGCTGTTCCTTTCCGTGACACATTCACATTATCGAAGAAAGTATCAAGCAATATAAGTACATAAAAATTCCGTTCATATTTAGTAACATACCAATATTTTATACACAATAAATATTTTATAGCAATAATTATATTCTGTTTTGATGGTAATGTTGTAATTATAGGAGTATTACTGGACCGGCGCAAACTCGGATTCTAACGATGCTACTGTAGTCCCTCAATACCAGATTTAAAAGAAATCTTTTAATTATTTTTACAGACTAACTATCCATACAAAAATGCTGTTAAGACTGGAATTCCCCACACATCTTTAATTTTACGTTCTCCATGCAAGTAACTCGCAAACAACCAAACAGCCTTTGAACACACAGTCACTATCATGCAGTCACGTCTATTTCTGAGTTATAAAGACCTAAATGTATTGTATATTTTCTTACTCGTAATTTCATTCGTCTCGTTTTAATCTGTACGTGTAATGCCTTTTGTTCAGGTTAACAAGCTAGAATTAGAAGTGAAGGGATTTTTTGCAAGGCCTCTTTGCTGCTTTCAGAACTTTCATACTATGTTCTTTGCCTGCCTTCCTAAAGAGCTAAGAGAAAAAGCATTTTGTTTCCTTAAGTGGCGATATAGCTGAGTAACGAAACTTGTTTTTTGCAGTGAGATCAGCATGCAGACTAAATCCAGTACAGTTTAAAGGTAACGCCAAGTCTTTTAACAGAACGAACTACACACTGCTTCATATTATTTGTCGTAAGACGTCACAGACAATTACGCATTATAACGTCGTGCAATTGTGTTCTGTTTGTCTTTAGTCTTCCTTCAACGTCGTTTAAAAAGCAGCTTGGCGTTCAAACATTCCTTGCATTAACGTGAAAGGACTGTTCGTGTCTGTCTCTCGGGGGTTTAATATTTTAACTCCTGAATTCGTTGCAATGAGTTGTGCTGGTTAGTCTCTGGAATGAACATCTTTTTCACATTTAGTACCGATATTATAACAATAAAATCTACCTTACACGAGACTCAGAGTGAATACACTTATTTTCCAAAAACTAGCTCATCGGTGCATTCACTGTTTCTCCCATTACTCTGCCATCTGCACTACACTGTAAGTTTCTTGATCGTTACAAGAACTGACGGCTTACACTTAATTGTTTTAGTTCCTATACCTGATATAAAACTGATTTGGATTTACTTATTTATTTATTTATTTTAGCAATTAAGCTGAAAGTCCGGGTTTCAAATCCCGGTAGAGGAAAGATATTTTCTTTTCGCCACTCTCTTCCAGACCGGCTATGGGACCCACCCAGCCTCCAGTGAGTACCGGGTCCTTTACCGGGGATAAAGCGGCCGAAGCGTGAAGTTTACCACTTATTCCTATCTAGTAGCGAGATTAAAAATGAGTGGAGCAATACTTATACTTCCCCTATACGCTTTTATGGCGCGGACAGTTATAATTTTACCTTTTTTAACTTTTCCTTTATTTATTTAGTAAACAACAGGTCTATTCTAAGGTATGTAACTATGCTGCAAGTATAACAAAATTCAAGCAGCAAAATATTGTTACAGTGATTACAGCACTGGGAAGACCAAGTTACCATGCATGTACGAAATGATAAATGTAAACAAAATTTTAGTCGGCGAACCTCAGAAAGCACGTTAATATAGATGGGAAGATAATATTAAAACAAACTTTAGAGAAATAGCGTGTGAATGTGTCAATTGGACTGAACTGACTCTGGATATTTTCAAAGAGCTGGCTCTTCTGATAGCGGTAACGAAATTTCAGATTCTGCAACAGCGAAACCGTTGACCGGATAATGAACTGCCACCTGTCAACAAGTACCTTACGTTATTCGGTAATTCATGGACTTGTTTCACTGCAAACATACATCACACCGATATACATACATATGAAACTCATTTAATAATGAGTTCTCATACGTATATAGCAGTTTTATGAAACTACACGTTCCAGCTTCTACACAGAAACCAGTCGAATATTCAGGCAGTTCCATTATAATCCAGTGTCAGAAGCCGAACATCAGTTTAACCCCAACATGGGGGCCCTCTATTAAACTTGGAACTACTTTAGGAACATAAAATTCAAGTACATTGCCACACTGAGTGAAATAAGTCTCATTTCTTTTGTTAAACTGGCAAGTAGTCTGGATATTTTCCACAGCCTCCTTCTGATTAAACAGCACAGTTTCGGAAGGTGCCTTTGATTCCGTCATCAGGCTACGGTGTGAAACCTACGAGGTACTTTGTTGGGTCCACTACATGGAGCTAATTGGCATGCCCATATCAATTTGCCGGACAAACACAGTAGTTTTTTATACATTTACCCGGCAAAGGAAATAGAGTAAGCGTACAAAACGTACTTTTTACCCACAAGGAGTCGACAGAAACTGTTAAAACACCTTTGTGGAGTCTCAGTGATAAAGAGTTTTAAAATTTAAACTGGGTATAATGGTAACACCAAATGTTATACAGATAAATTAACCTTGAAGACCTGAGTTCTCTTTCCGAAAGTCTCAATTTGGAAAATTGTTCTCTCGCGCATTTTCCGACCCAGAAAGTCAAATCCACAATACAAATTGTACAAATTTAATAAACTAGTGTCTGTAACATAGTACAAGCAGTCAGCGCCAGGGGTAGAGAAGTCCTGTATATCAAACTTGCTATGGCGTTCAGAATTTCACATTTATGCCAAGTGCCTAGGTCAGAAAATTTTAAACTTTAGATAGTATAACGTGGTTTTGGTATTGTTATTTGTCCAAATCAATAAAATTATATAAACTGTAGCTCTGCAGTCGTAAAATATTATAGCCCAATTCAATGCTACTTCTGACAATTTTAACACTTGGAAGTGATTGACGCGATTGTATTCAAATAAATGGACATCCGATGTGCGAGAGGTCTTACATTGCTCTCACATTAAGAAAACAACGTTACGTCTAAAATTATTCAAATCTGTCCAATCAGTTTAAAATGTGGCTAAGACAAATGTCATCTGATGCTGAAATACACTTTTATGTCGCAGTTAAAAATGTCACCTGAAGCAAGTGGCCATTGCGTTCATTGTGTATAAATGATGTGGTTTTAGTGCTCCTCCCGAACAGAGCAAATGCTGGGATAGACACTTATCCTGCGGGCTTTCACAACAACAAACACGGCACCTCCCATCCTGCAGCTACCCTAGAGGGAATTTCTAATGAAGGGAGGTTCTATTATACAGAGGTAATTAGAGGAGACTTGTATGAGGGAGGTGTGCATGGAACGCCCCACACAGTAAGGCTCACTCTTTTAATACGAAGGCTGACTAAAGCTGTAAAGGTCTGCTACAGTACAGTTTTGTACTTTGAATAAAGAGCCTGGGGTAATTAACGTTACCATTTACTGTGTGTGTACATTCTTTTCTTTTACGAATGGAGGAAGGATTAAATTAGGTTTTCAAAAAATATTTACACTGCGAAGGAAACGTTTACAAAAACACTGTATTTTTTGATAATACAGTAAAACTAAAGTTGCTTCTAAGCGTCGTAACCATGATTTAAAGAAGTATAAGAAGAGGAGGCAGGGCTCCACACATTCTCAAACTCAATACTAAAAGGAGAAGATTTGTGAGCTTCAGGCTCTGAACAATTTACACCCTGGAAAATACGTAGCAGTATTTAGATGGAAGGTCTGTTGGCCTTCACAGCCAGTCTGACTTGGCGATAGAAAAAATCCCCACGACAGAACTTAACACCGGCTGTCCACTCCGTTCCCTGTTGTACTACCTGCGCTCCTTTGGGTTATTCCATAATACAGTCTGTAGAAATTTTAGTGTAGCTACGAAGAGAAATGAGAATACTTCAAACGGTCACATACTTCTCACACTTACGTGTAATAACAAGTTAAAAGTGAAACTTCATATAGGTTTGAGGTCACAAAGTGGACAGTTACTTCATCGTTTATTATTTCAATCGTTACCCGATATTACAGTGCCTTTTGAAATTCAAAAATATCTCACAGCAGTGTATGATAGAATTTTATTGTGGTGGTAAAGAAATTTCGGATTTTATACCAGTAGGAAAATCTTTATTTATATAAGTAAGCACAGTATTTAACTGAATAAACTGAGAAAAACCATAAAAAAAATCTCAACCACAGTAACCATTAGACCGACCGAGTTTCGAAACGGACATCTCTCACATATCCAAACGACAATACGGCAATTTAAATCCGGCTAAGTTTCACTAAATTTGTTTATCAAACCGGTGACTTTCACCGCTCAATACAAATGTACTGGCATTGGACGGGGTAGCCCATTATAATGTATTATTAGGTACAGAAACCTTCAGAACTATTCTTTATGCTACTTCTACTTGCGTGCTGGAGTAGTTACATAACACATAGGAGATAAAATTGGTAGTTCAATTTGGATAAGAAAATATTCGAATCCCGACGCGTCGTAACTGCTTTACAGGGTTTGGGTAGTATTTTCAACCAGCATTTAACGTTTCATACTATTCGTCTTAGGATAAATTCATGTGACTGAACCTTTTGTAGTATCTGAGTTGTTTGTGAACTGAAAGGGTACTTCTTTTCACGGCGGCACGTAGCCAGATGCCGCTGTCGACCCGTCGAAGGCTAAATAAGGGTAGATAATCTGTGGGGTAAAGGCTCATCTCCAAGGATCCCAAAATGTTACCAGGCTTTTGGTACCTGAAGCTGTGTTCCGGAAGAACACAGGAGGAAAGAGCTGTGGTTTGCTCCGTCACATTCCACAGCGTGAGAACCATCACAAAGAATATGTACCAGCACATCCGGAAATCAGTGTATCTACAAAAATTGGAAACTTAACGGAGATTTTAATGCCCCTGATCTTCAAATCAGTAATTTGAGTAGCCTCTATTTAAAACATGAAATACAAGAATTCGTCGATGTAAATATCAACCGCATTACCTTTCCTTCTTAAGAACTTAGTTACACCGAAAGGATTAGAAACTTACTGAATGCTGAAATGACCTCTGAACTTCAAATTAATCCTGAGTTTTGTACGTATCTACACAAAAGAGGAGAAAAATTCTTACCGCAAATATCATAGCCATTATGTTGCTTCCAAATGAAGTGAATGGTTCAATACATAACAGAATAAAAAGCGGAATTCAACAGAATCCTCTCCCCTCATAATCGCCACGTGAACCGCCCAAAGCGCTGTTGGTTACAGTTTATCTGTGTTTGCCTCAAGCCATTGTGTTGCAAACTTCAGGTCCCCTAGCAATGGGGGATGGGACACCAGGGTGGAGGAACCACCAATACCGGAAACGGGGATTTCTATAGAAGCAAGTTGAACTGTTATGTAACAGTGGGCAGGAAGAGTGACTGTCAGATACACATACACTAAACGGATATCGATTTCTGATTCATTGCTTATTCGTGGTCTGCTGATTGGAACTACATGCCATGAAAATATCGAATGGATTTCAAAGGAAAATATATATTGCAAAGCAGTCCTATATAAATATTACAATTAGTGTCTTTCGTGATCTGTGGAAAATATACTTCCGCAATACATATTTTTCCCAATCTCTGTTTCTATGTCAAAATATTTTTATTCCAGTCCTTAGAAAACTACAAAATTCAGAGGCTTTCCCACCATAATTGTGTATGCGTATCATGTCTCTCCCTTTTCCGCTTCATTCGACTCAAAGCCTCCTTTACTTTATTTCTCCAAAAAAATAGGCCATCGATATAGGTGAATTTTACAGATTATAAATCTGTAATATGAATTTCTTTAAGTATAAATAATAGACTAAATGTGCCGATCCCAGTGGCCGTGCGGTCTAAGGCGTGGGTCTTCGGCCGCTCGCTTACTGGGATCGTGGGTTCGAATCCCACCGGGGGCATGGATGTCTGTCTCTTGTGAGTGTTGTGTTGATGTCAGGTAGAGGTCTCTGCGACGAGCTGGTCCCTCGTCCAGAGGAGTCCTACCGACTGTGGTGTGTCTCAAATGTGTGTGATCATGAAACCTCGACGAAAAACGAGGAGGCCCAGGCCCATATAAGGCTGTCCAGCCATACAAAAAAAAGTAGACTAAATGTTTATTAATTCAAACATGGTCGAAAACCTTTCTTCTGTTCGTTGATTTTAAACACCTGAGATGTTAGTTATTCTCTCAAAATAACAAATGTTCCTCACTGGCCCCAGTGCTGGCTTCCAAAAACCGATCAGCTACTGATTGTCTTTCCGAACCAATCTGATCTGTGAGACAACTTGGACAGGTTCGAGAAAACCCCTACCACGTGCCCACCAACGAAAGAATCATATATAATCCCTAAGAGTCGGTTGTTTCCTAGGACTGACTGTATTAGCCCAAAGGGAAAGTAAAGTATAACACAGCAAATGCAAGTTCCAACGGTTTAAATTCATTACGAAGCTCCGTGACTGATAAGAGTGAAAGGTCTACATAAGCAAATCTAAGGACCAATAACATAATCGCAGTCACAATTTACTAGTTCCCCGAAACATCTAAATATCGAATTTGTCACAATTCTAATTTACACGAACAAAAGTGTCGATGCGTTTAAACGGCGATTTCAGTCCACGCATTGTTAATAAATGAAGGTTTGTCGTAACAGACTAATGACCAACAGCATACTCGCCGCCATGTTAGCTATCAACACTGTTCACACACATCGACTAATCATGGGTTCACATCTTGCTACCAAGAGAATTGCACAATCATACAGCCGAGCTTTTTGATTTCGCATTTAGAATAAAACTTAAAATGACTTCAAGCCGACCAAATCACTTTAACAGCTGCAAAGGCCGTGGCCGGGTCAGGCGGTTAGTCGCTAGCCTCTCACCGCGGAGGTCCGGGTTCGATCCCGGGTCAGTCCATTCGGGATTTTTGGTGGACAAAGTGGCACTGGGACAGGTTTTTCCCCAAGTACTTCGGATTTCCCCTGTCAGTTTCATTACTTGGAAAAATGAAAAAACTAATCATCTTCATCATCGTCTTCAGCACAGGGCTGTACAATAAGCCTTAAGGCTGCGGAGCGTCCGCAGCATCTGCTGCGGGGCCCTTCTCATAAAGAAAGCCAATGGTTCAATAGTTGTTTCCATCAGAAGGGAACTAACTAACTAACTACTTGGAGCAGAGTCCTTCTTGAGAAGGTAACAAGTCCTGAGCTAGTCAAGAAATTCCCCGAATTTTATGGGACCCGAAGGTTCATTACCGCATTCACAAGAGCTCGCCATCTGTCCCTATCCTGATCCCTATAAATCCAGTCCATGCCCCTCCATCCCACTTCTTGAAGATCCATTTTAATATTATCCTCCTTCCCTCAGTTCTCCCCACCAAAATCCTGTATGCACCTCTCCCCTCTCCATACGTGCTACATGCCCCGTCCAGCTCACTCTTCTTGATTTTATCACCCGAATAATATTTAGTGATGAGTACAGATTATTAAGTTCCTGGTTATGTAGTCTTCTCCAATCCCCTGCTACCTCGTCCCTCTTAGGCCCAAATATCCTCCTCAGCACCCTATTCTCGAAAACCCCAGTGTGAGAGATCAAGTTTCACACCCATACAAGACAACAGGCAAAATTATAGTTCCGTATATCTTAATCTTTACATTTTTGGATAGCAAACTGGAAGACAGAAGATCCTGCACCGAATGAAAACAAGCATTCCCCGAATTATCAGAAAGCTGATGCGAATTTTCGCTAGACCGCCATTTTTTTAATTTGCATTCTACTAAATTAGTACATTAACAAAGACAGAATATTTTTAACACGTCAATTACAACAGAACATTTCAGAACTCTAAAATCAGGGACACTAATATGGCTACCGTCTCAAAATTTCATCCGTTCACTATGTTATTATTGAATGCAGGAACATTAAAAAGGTGGAATATTTTCACACTATGATTCGTGAAAATAGTTGAAAGGAAACATACAAACAGAAAGACAGACAGACACATGCACTCACGCACTTACACGCACATAGACAAACACACAGGCCGCACGATTATCTCATACGCATATTGCCTTCCTTTTCAGTAAGTCAAGTAAATAAGAAAGGAGAGGTTTATGTTAGACGAGGGCTGCGATACTGACTAAAGTTAATATCTTTGCAAAGAGAGTTTCACTGACTTGCACCTGCTTCTACCGAGCAATCACCACACGACAAAGGCTGGGGTTCAGTTTTTGTGCTTTCCGTTATCATCTCTACAAAAGAAGTTTCGAGAATCCTTTTATAATGTAATATTTTTTCCATGTGAAATATTTCAGAAAATAATAGACCGCTTCACAAAGAGGAAACCATAGAAGTCAAATTATATTTAGCACAAAGGGGAACTTCATTCAATATCTGTTTTATCCACATAACCTTTGACGCTTGTCTTCAACTCAACACATACACATCTCCGTAACAGACGCTTTATTATACAAGTAAAAAACCGTCACAATAGAACATACTGCCTTGTGTTCTAATTTGCACCTTTATACGGAATACTTTTCATCAGATTAACTTATAATTACACCTACATACTCGTAAGCTACAACACTGCAAATTAATTTTATAAAAATGCGCATACAGAGATAAGAAAATATGGTAATTTACACAATACATTTTGGCGCGACCGAAACGGAGAGTCGCAAATTCGCCTATGAGATTCGTGCTGTGTGTCTGTCTGTCTGTATGTATGTAGTATGTATGTATGTATGTATGTAGGTAGGTAGGTATGCAGGTATGCACGCATGTACGTACGTACACGCATTTCTTGTTTAATACACTTACACGTACGTTTTACATTTTTTGAAACAATTAAACAAGAAAGAGAAAAGTTGCAATAATTGAATATAATAGTAATAATAAGAAGAAACAATAATAAAACACCTTGGATAGGAATTTTATCTGCCTCTTAAAATTGCTATTTGAAAAGTTGTAAAATACTTGGAAGAACTTGGTTCAGTTGCACCTTTGATGCTCTTTACCTATGAGTACAACCAGTCACGTTCTCGTCGTATGATGGATTTCCACACAACCCACGCTGTACTCCATGGCCTCCTTCAGCGATCTTTTCTTTACTTTTAGAGCAAAGCCACCGTTAATTTCATCCATTAGAGTGCTGCCCTCTAGCTGTGCCATGTTGCATTATACGCATGATATTCAACTCTTTCTTCAGTCTCGGCCCGTACCGTACAAAGAAAACCGTCTGTTTTAGCCCTTATCCTAAAGACGGTAACCCGGTGTGACGTCACTGGTAACAATGGCAACCGTTATATAAATCCGACACTCGTTCAGTCACTCACTCACAAGAAAGACTTCATATACAGAGAAGTGTAAGATCCTCTGTCGTCATGTTTCCTTTCGTCCTGTATGCCTGCCAGTTGCTGGAAGACTTCACATCAACATGTAGTTTCATGGCGGAAAATACGTGTTACAAAAGATGTGCAGTATCACTTCCTTTCACTTCCAGAACCTCAATTTAATGATCCCAAAAGAAGTCCACGGAGCGTGGATTTTATTCAGAAGCTTACATTCCTTCACATCGTCAATAAACTCTCGGCCTTTTATCGAAACCGAATGCTGATTATTGCGTTCACAAGAACCCAACAAGTACGACGACTTGTGTAACTTTTCGTAACATAAGTCTACTGATCTTTTGCTCTGAAGTGATAACCGCCCCCGGCCAATCTCTGGGGCAGGCCGTCGTCCCTTGTCACTTGCCCGCGACTACTCATTTCATACTCTTGCAGTGCTATATAGGATTCAAAAAGTAATTACGTAGAATTTCTGAAATTATGTACAGGAGCATATATATATATATATATTGTTTACTTCATTAGTCAACCTTTTTTGTCGTAATCTAAAGTCTTTCCACTTGCATCTCCTCTCTAGTAATTTCTCCTCTCGGCAACAAGCATCAGACTACCTTTATTTTCAACTCAAATCGTCGTCACTTTTCGATATAATGTTGATTCCACTAACATTTCCCTAATAAATGTTAGAAATAACTCCTAAGCCAGAGGTGCACACAACCTCGACCCCAGGTCGCCGTGGCGACTAAATTTTGAATGGTGGTGCCTAATATTTTTGGGTCCTCAAGTAAGAAAGGTGCCTCGTGTAACCATTCTGGCGGCTAGAAATTTTAGGTGGTTCCAGATTTTTATAAAATTTTTGCACCCATACCCCAAGCACATGTCTCTCAGCTTGTACAATATCTCCTTAATTTTATGCGAAGCATTTCATTTTATGTCTGCATTCAGTCCCTCTGCCTGCCTTGTACTGAACATTACCATAGCAGAGTCCAACAGACTGTAGTCTGTATCCTGTTCTGGACCTTGTCCATATTCTCTAACAAATCTTGGTCATGAAGCCGGTATACAGACAGATACAGTCTCTTCAGGAAAGAATGCCTGGACAGTAGGCTTTCTCAGATTAGGCCACAACCACTTCCAATTTCTTCTGATATCTTCCAATTCGTTACCGAGTAATCGTCACACATTTCTAGGTTATGTAGTCGAAGCCACTGACAACATTGTCAAACCATAAGAACAGAAATACGCTATATTCGTATGTACTGACTGTCCTGCTTTCTAGAGCCAAAAAAAGAGTGTTAAATTCTTAGAGTCGTCCATTCTTACCTGCACCCAACGAGTCTGTCACTAAATTATCGTTGTAGCTACTACTTGAGATACCTGAGTGTACTACTGTGAAGGGTGGCCACATTTCCTTGTCAGTTTACTGTCCGCTACTACAAAAGACACTCTCCATTCCCGTGTATTTTTCCCCTGCAATGCTGCTTTCTCTTCTGAGGTCCTACACAGCGAAGTAAAGCCCACGATAATAATTTCACCTTCTGAATGTTACAGTTTCCCCATTCCTTGCAAGCCATTGTGTGCAGAATGTACCTACCCTTAAAATATGCAAATCACCCCTTAGAAACATTTTCCAGTTTCATCTAAGGGCACACAGGAAGAACTCTAAACCACCTCCTTCAAAATATATGAATGTAATAAATATTTCCAAATAGTTGGACTTAGGTTATTAAACATTGCACCGAAGTCGACGGGGTATAAATTTTGTAGATGAAATATTAATTTCAATATGATATGCAACACATTAATAATGCTAATTAGGGCTACGAATTACATATGATTAGATAAAGATGTTAATTAGTTACTACAGTTTAGTTACTCGTAGGAAAAAGTAACTATTTTGAAACTTCACGTAATCGAGTAAAAATTTTGATAGGTCAAAATATGATTATTCACCTCTGAAGCTCATATTTTCGTTTTGAAAGTTTCAATATCAAATAACACCTACCGAATTTGTACTTTATTCTGGGTTACTAATAAAGTGCGGTCAATAATGTTTTAATTATCTTCTGGCTTACCCAATTGAAACATCCCATTCTGAGGCCTCTGTTTCCTTCCGGATGTTTCAATAAGTGTCCTGTCCCTGGTGTTGAGGTTCTTTTCTGGATCTTGACAAAACATCTCTTCTCTGATGTTTGTTTATTTCTGGTTCCTTATGAGTCTAATCTACGAAGGATTTATTCTTTTCTGTCTCTTTTAATAAAGTCTAGTCTCTGATGTTTTGACGTCCTTCTGGTTCTTTTAATAACATATCCTACGTACGATGATTGCGTTTTCTTCCGGCTCATTTCGTAAATAGTCTCATCTCGAATACCTGTATTCCTCTCGCTCTAGAGTAAAAATAAATTTATCTCTTGCTTGTTCTCTAAATGCTTCAAAGAGGTTGTTATTTTAATACAAAATCCTATCCTTAATTCTTGTATATTTTTCTGGGTATTTCAGTAAATAATATTCCGGCTATTTTAATAAATAACCTATTTTCTAATGCAACAATCTCATTTATCATGCGTGTGTAGTTATCACCTAGTTTTAAAAAAGTATAAAGCTGTGGACACATAGACTCTACATCGCCCCCCCCACCCCCCAGCATACAGACACATGTATCACGGTGATCTGATAACCATACTTTCCTCTTTCGGGAGGAAAGTAGGCTAAAACATTTTCTACCTTATAAATTCTGTAGGCTTAATAAAAGATTAAGGCCACTCCCCGTACCTCGTGATTCTGAAGCCCTACCTATAAAGACGGAAAGAAAAAGTTATTTCCGGGAATAGCGGTCCAAAATTGAGACAGCACACTCTGAAAAATATGAACTTCACAAGTATTGAATGTGCCAACACATGCACAGGCACACATAAGTACATACATACATACATACGTACGTACCTACATATATATATATATGATTCGAGTGAGAGGTTAGAAACTGAATTCACATGGTTCAAGGTAGAATTCTGTGGCAAGGTCTTGTGAACACAGTAATGACCCTTCATGTTATAAGACACAGGGAATTTCTTGAGTAGCTGAATGTATTTGCCGCTTATGGAGGAATATTCTCAGGGGAGTTGAGTTAATTAGCCTACCTAGTTTTCCTAGATAATGCAATAGAAATATCAGGATTGTATAAGTGACCTGGAGCAAAATATATTTCGTTTTATCAATGGATTCCACAGCCAGTCAGTACAGTTTTCATTCTCAAAACCAAACTGTCTAAAGATCGTTTACCTTTGTTATCCCTTTGTGTCTCCTACCATAATTTTTTCTCGTATTTTCCAGTTTCCTTAGTTTATACCTGTAATTATAAATGCTCTTCGGGGAAAATATTGCTGCTTACTTGGTGATAAACACGCAACACATAAATATACACCATGTCAAAAATAAGAGGTGCTCAGTAGTATAGAAAGTGGTGCATATAGTTACCACTGGAATTTATTCGGTTGAACATATTTTATTCCAAATGGTGCATATAATTACCACTGGGATTTACTCCGTTAATCTTATTTTATTCCATCTGAAAATATGTTTATGGAGGAAAATATTTAAATTTTTAACATACTTCAGACACACCAGCGAATTTGTAACAGACGAACACCTGCAGCGAACGAAACGCTGCCTGGAGGTTATTTTGCATAACACTGTGCAACCTGCGTGCGACCAAACACCCCGCCAGATTTTTAATATGTAGGATACTTGTATAAAAATTGTACATAAGTTTCTCATAACTTTGCTGCGATTAATTAATTCTATAAGTTCCTTGCATTGTAATAGGAAAGCTCAATGGGGTCTGTCTCCGTTCATCTGCGAATCCCATGACCAAAGTTCCCAAATGAAGTTTGATAAAGTTCAGTTTATGTAATTATAGAATTCAAAATACTCTTCATCGAAAGACAGGGGAAACCCTTACGATAATATAGTGGGACAGCTTCACAAAAACCTTGGCGTAGTTGAGAGGATAATTTTAAAATGGATCTCAAATAGGATGGAAGGTTGTGAATTGGATTCACCTGTTTCAGGCTCTTGTGAACATTGTAATAAACCTTCGGGGTTGCATAAGACGCAGGTAATTTCTGCACTATCTAAAAACGCTCAGTTTCTGAAGAAGGAATCTGATCCGTGGAATTAGACAGATAATTAAAGACTGGAGTTCACCTCGGTTAATTAATTCTACGAAATTCTGACAGCGTATGCTTCTAGGCGAAGTGTCTCCAATGTAGATAAGCCAACACTTCTTAGTGCTTGGCCTTTGAAATTCGAATCCGATAGGTTCCCTGTAATATACAACAATCTGTTGGCTTGTACAACTTAGGTCTCTTCATTACGTACAAATCACAAAACTTGTCACAGTAAATTCGGTATTATGCTTCTGCCGGCGTTGGATTGATTGAAGGCGCGGGTTGCAAGTTCATATGCAGGCGTTACAGAACTAGTTCACATTGGTTCATGTATTAAGTTCCGCATTTAAAACGTTTATTGCATCAGTCTAACTACCAACATTCAACGACTTCTGTCACTTCAGTTAGCTGAACTACGGGAAAATTAATTTGTTTCCAAATACACATTTGAGTCAACTATGACTCTCGCACCCTTATTCAACGTTATGTGTTCTCAATATGAGAGATTTGAACTTCTCACAGCGGTGACCACGAAAATTGGTTATTTCTGGGACATCACGCATTGCATCCTAGTAGAAATTTACCCATACTTCGGACAAACATGCTGCTTCCATCTCGAAGCTAGAACAAAAATTCCACCAACACAATTTAATTATTGCCATCCCGTTGTGTTATATTTCCAGTATTGATAAACACACACAATTATTAATTTACTGTAATACAGCTACATGCAGCTGTATTACAATTAATTAATAGTTGTGCTGGACGGGAAGTCTACGTATTTATTAATACTGGAAATATTCTTCCACCGTGAAGATGGAGGCAGCATGAACCCCGGAAAATTGGCAATTTTATACTAGACTACACGGCATCACATTCAAGAAGATGGTAATCTTCACACGTTCTTAGCCTCCGAATTTCTACCAAAGTAGAACTCGTCTCCCTCAAAAGAGAATCCAGTGTGTAATCGAAGCAGGGACCAGCAGAGGCTACTTGGCGCTATCAAAGTAAAAGCCTCACACAATTATGCCTCCGTCCCTACGTTCCTACATTACATTATATAAAGCTTTACCACAACAAATTTACGTCCTCTTTGAAATTACATTACCATAAATAACGCCTGCGTTTTAAATTAAACGAGTGTAAAGTTGCTCCCACCACACAAGTTTGCACACACCTTAATCTGTTTCTTCTTCTGCCTGTCCTATTCTCCGCCGCCTCCTCCTTCCTTTTCTTGTTCTTCATTCCAGGGTATTAGTAATGAAGGGTGTTCCGGCTAATCGTAGCAATTCCATTTCCTGTGTTCAATATATGAGTACCTATATTTAAACATCTTTAACAAGTGGCAACGTTACCAGCTTACCCGCACATTACCTAGCGTGAAGAACGAGAATATTCCTCTTTACTTGGCATCTAACTCCTCTCTGTCAGCAAGTAGCCTAACAATTGCAAACGTACCCCACGCTTAGACCGATATATTCAAAGCCCAAAAGTACTTCCCCATGAGAAGGTTTAACTGCCATCGAGAGGGATCAGCAGGAAGATTGCTTGTGACAGAATGCCGTGCAGTGAAGTAAATATATCTACTAAATCGCACGGCGTCACATTCCAGAAGACAGTTTTTATTGCCACCGCCATGAAAACAGCGAATCATGCAAATCTGTGATTATTTATGGTAGAAATGTAAACACTATGAACACAGGATAGCCCTTAAGGTCGTGCTGAATAGACTAATTATGAAATACAAGATTCAAGAGTAAGTGGATGGCAATGGACACAGACGATTACCAGGGGCATGTTTCACGAATATCAGTCCCATGGCTGAACACCAAGTAGGTTGGACTGGACACAGATAAATACGACAACAAATGGCTATTAAAGGTACAGATGCTAGGCGCCAAATTTCATAAATGTCAGTCGAGTCAAAGAGTAAGCAGGGTAGAATAAACGCACATGAATGTGATATCATGCGGCTACTCAAGGCATGATGCGTAAGGCACATGCCAGCAGTTCCAGTAAGTCAAGCCTAATTCGGCTGTAAAGGGCACAGAAATATAACATAATACGGCTATTTATATATTTCAAGGAAATCAGCCAAAACCATGTTTCTAAATTCCTACATCACACAGCATACTATTTTCCTCATTCACGTCATCTCGTCGACCTCCAATTACTTTGCTACCAAATTCTTCTCTTATAACCCAACAGCCGAAGTTCCTTCCTCTTGACGGTATCCATTAACTCAATACTGTGTCTCATCGCAACATATTACGTGCATCAGAGCTTGCTATATGATTTCCTGTCCAGAAGGAGATCCTATGGCAACATACCAGGAAGCAGTGACCCTAAGAGGATATTACACATATAGGTTTACTTGCCCTTTGATGTAATATGGAAGTTTGGTACCAATAAAATTGATAAAATACCGTCTGTCTAGACCTAACTATGCAGTAAATCTTAACAGAACAGTAAGAATCGGTCTCAGAGAAGTACTTGTTAAAATTTAAAAATTTCGAAAATAAATAAAGATCAAAATTTAGCACTGTGGGAAAACCTATCCTGTTTCTACTCTACCTCATCGAAATTCAGTTAAATGTCGTAACATAAATATACGTATGTGGTAGCTTTCGAAAATATGGTAACGTTAACGACATATTTTTTAAAATTACATTAAACATTATAATTGCTTTCAGAGACGAAATTAAGGAACTAAACTCTGGCACTGCTTACTAGCGTTCTGTTCAGAAAATGTATGATCCCGTCTTACACTACAGCGACCAGCGGTAGAGTCTGAGTAAAATTCTCCCTCATTATTTATAAGTACAAGTGTTGTTTAATTAACAATTAACACCAGTCATCTGCGTGAGTTCAGTACATAAATTCTAGTAGTCTAAGTCAATGTCAATGGCGTTTCATCTGTTAAATGGAAGGCATTAATAACAGTAGTGATTTTGCACAATATGTTACTGACGTGTGTTAATGGAAGTAATTAGCTGAGTGCCAGTGTTTGTGGAATTTCGACATTGAAATTTCATTAGCGCTGCCGCCACTGACCGTATAGAAAAAACAATAAACTCGTTTTTAACACAACTAAGCCACTTGTTTCATTTGCACTATAAAAGAATATTGACTTTTTTTCATGGCTCGACATATCTTGTGAGCCTAGGCCTCCTCCTTGTCGAGGTTTGGAGATCAAAATCAGACACACCACATTCGGTAGGACTCCTCTGGTCGAGTGATCGGCCCGTTGCTGAGACCTCTACCTGCCAACACACAACAATCACAAGAACCAGACATCCATGCCCCTGGCGGAATTCGAACCCGCAATCCTAGCGAGGGAGCGGCCGCATAACCATGCCTTAGACCCCGTGGCCACTGGGTCAGCGAATATTGTCTGCAACAGGTTTAAATTTACATAACACAAAATAATAAGCCAAGAGGCTCCGAACGCTTTTGACTTCTTTCAAACTCGTTATAAGTTAAAATTATTTTCCAATTCACTTTGGAAAGTTTGATTGGTTTGAAGTCACATGTAATTACAACTCGTTGATCGATGACGGTATCTCGGTAGCCATGTCAAATGGTGAGCTTGTAGCCGCCATGACGTCATGACATCTTCGATATCCAATCAGGAATTAATAAAGAACGAGGCCAAAATATATACGTTCAGTGAGAATACAATCTCAGCACTTACAATTCTGTGTTAAGGCATTATTGAATACCAACGACAGTCGGCCACTTACTAGGAATGCTTCATCCATATCCACTCACAATTAAACTAAAAGAATGTTTGTTATCATACAGGAGGTGTGTTAATGACTTTCTCACGTAAGTAAGTGTCTCAAATCAATGAGCACGTAGTAAACTAAAGGCACAGAACTACGTGTCGTGTTAGCCCTTTGAAAACTGACTAAAGACTGAAGACAGAGAGGATATAGAAATATGAGAAGAGTAGCGAAAGAAGTCATGCGAGAAGTTAGAAAAACTTTATTTCGGAGCGGGATTGGGGGTGAGGGGAAGAGCAAGGAGCATCACTTTGTTACACGATTCCCAGGCTTCGCCCGTTCGTCCTTCGGATAGGTGCAACATGCTAATCAAGATGTCAGAATGGTGATAAGCAATGACTTGAAATAAGGGCCCGGGAATTTTGATTTTCTGGTCAGCGCTAAGGTGGGTAATGTCGAAACGTATTGTAGTGGTCTTTAAAGCAAGACGATTAATTCTGATAAATTTAAACAGGGAGTGATGCACGAGAAGTATGCAGTAGCAGCTTAGAAGTTTGGAACCACCTCAGCAATTGCTTGAAGAGAGAGAGAAATCAAGAAGTCGTGTGCCGACATGGCCGATCGTAGGACCTTCCCAGGCTACATACTAATTTCTACCTATCAACCTGGCACACAGTAGACAATCTCTAAAAGCTGAAGATTTTACATTCATATAACGCAATTCAGGGCAACTCTATATGAAAATTCGGTTCCTTCTTCACGGAGAACACAGTCCGGGTGAATTATAAATACCAGTCAGTAAATACTCTATAGGAAAATAATCCGTAATTAAAGAATCATATAAAAACGCAAGCCTAAATGCGCATTTGGGTAAACTTCTAAATTCATTACTGTTACAGCAGGTGGTACATAATGTTACCGCTGAGGTATAAACAGTTAGTGTACCTGTAACACCTTAGTTTATTAACATAACGGAAGAATTAATGTTGGCCGCGCTAAAGGTTAAGGTACGGAGAAAAACAGAACTGATGGAATGAAAGTGAATGGATGAAGTAAACAGTTACAGAATCACAAATTCCTGCTTTGGAAACTTCACCGCGTATCTAATTCGTTCTGTAATTTAAAAAGTATTATTGCCATAATACAGGGTGATTCAGGAGGAAAAGTCAGTATTTTGAGAGGTTATACTCGTAACATCGGTCATTGTGAGAAAAACAAAATTTATATGAACATGTGTCTAATTCTAAATGGTTACGGAGATAAAGCCGACTGAATCTACAAATACAAAAGCATTAATTTTAATTTAATGTTTAAACGACAGATTTGTTACACAGATATGACAGATTTGTTCCAGTTCACAATCCCAAAAATTCGAAAATCCCAATGTTAACCTCAAAGCACTTTGCAACTCGTGTTCGAAGATCGCGTGTTGTTCGTCTGAGTCGATCTTCTGGTTTCTTTATGCGGGCAGCAGCGTCAAAAATGCGAGCGAGCAATTCGTCTCGCGTATCAATGTTTTTTTTTTTTTTGCAGCCTTCGCTCTTTACCCAACCCCACAAACAAAAATCTAACCCATCAGAGAAGAGGGAGGGACGAACAGTGCGCGCCAGATTGAAACAGCTCTATCTCGGTAACTACTCAGAATTAGACACATGTTCTGAACGTTTTTCCTCACAATGACCGATAGTATCACCTCCCAAAGTACTAATCGTTCCTTCTGCAGCACCCTGTATATTTCCAAGATATGACAAGCCATCAATGATCAGCATAACTATTGAGAGTGACCGGACAGTTTTATTTTACTGATCATCCAGCAGATGGGATTCTGAACCCCAAATTCATGACCCACGTTTGGGCCCCTAGAACCATCCGAAGGTCCATAAACTCCCAAAACAATAAAACAAACACAATGGCTTAATTTGGATGTCGAGTAGTTACTGATACTACTGCGGTCGCAAGGCAACGCGACTTAGGTTTTTAGGTAGTGAAAAAAGTGCAAGTGTTTAAGGTTTCGCAGAGCTCCACTTCGGCTCTTCTTTTTTCTGGGATGCTGCATCGCTGTCCCGAAGCAATATTCCAGAATTACGGAGAGGTGAACAAGATACTCTGAGAACCACAACTTCAGAAAAACGCCTCTGAACCCCGTTCAGTTGATGTCCAGTGTGAAATTAAAACCTCAAGTCGACTTTTGCAGCACGACGTGGTGTACACTTACAAACGTTATTCGTTTCTTAGATCGTTTATTGCTTGATTCTGCCTGCAGCACATCTACAAACAAACGTTCTATCACGAATTAAATTCAGGAAACTTTACCGTCTCTCCCTTCCCCACGCTACTCCTAACCAATCACCTTCTACTCTTCCACGCTGACTGACGCCGTGACTTACTCAGAGTTCACCATTTGGTCTCTGAAACTAGGCCTACGTAGGCTATATCACTTTCCACTGGAAATTTAATTTTTATCTCGGAGCACCGAATATCGTGCAATATAAACGCACGACGGTGATACGAAATTTTCTTATTTTAAACAAATTTTATTTAATATCATATAAAGGGAAGGCTGTGCAAAAACTTTGTTATGAATTTTCATGTCCTTTCGTCCTGTCTTTGACAATACATGAAATATATTCACCTGCCCGCTGCAAAGCTTCGCAACTGGAAGGGACTTGTACTGTTGCACAACACCAGCCACATCGAGACAAGAAACACTATTTACGTGAGGCATCTCTCAAGTAGGATGGGAATCAAAGCAATGTGAAGTGATAACGTCCAATGACGTGGACGAATAAAAATGTTTTAAAGCTTGATACATACTCTGCACGTCGTAAGTATTTCTGATTCCTGCGGTTCACCACTTTGGAAGCACACATGAGACTTCCTTAAAATAGCAACCTTAAAAATAAAATAAATTGAAGCAATTTTTCAGCACCATGTACGCTTCACAGAACTCCAATAGCAGATATGCACACTTCAGTTCTGAAGAACTCGAGGATATGAAAGAAATATCCACCGTACTGAAGGTCATTCCTTCCTCTCATGCATAGGGTTATGGAATTGGTGTGTCTGTCCGTGCATCGCCACATGCAAACACACAACCAACATTAGCTACACAAACCGCTCGATGTTACAACCTTCTCTCATCTCCAATGTCGTTGCGAGTTCAATTCAAAGTCACAGAGCTGAAATCGGAATGTCTAACAGCTCAGTATGAAGGCTATCGTGAATGTTCGACATCCTCGCATGACGATTGCAGTTCACTGGCAGTTCCCACCGAATGTCGCAACGCTTTAGCTATCACTTATGATTCGTATTACGGGACCAGTTATAGGATAATATCGGCCACTTTCCATGAATTAAGTTTTCCGTTGTATGGTGGCGCCTTAAAACAATCTGCATGTTTTAGCCAATTTAAAAACCATTCGCCATGTAAAACCTACAATTATAGTGCCAATTAACGCTGTATAATTTACGTAACTTGTAACAATAAATGAACAAGTAACACTGAAAACAAAGGAAAAAGCGAATGGAAAAGCGAGACAGAGGGACAGATATACCCACAAATTTACGGATGGATAGATGGATGGATAGACGAATAGACAGAGAGACGGACGGATAAACAGACAGATAGACAGACACGGACGAACGGATGGACGGGCGGAAGGATGGACGGATGGACGAAGAGAAAAAAAACAAATAAAATAGAACGTAGGAAGATTTGAGACATATAACAGACGTAAGGAAGTGATGACAGTATAGAAGGGCAAATTGAGAGTTACACAACATCCGGTAATTAAATTGGTTAGATGTATGAAAGACGCGGAATTTTTCAGAGAAAAATCTGTCCCAGTGTCAATTTCCTCGCCGGAATCAAACCCGGGTCTCCTCAGGAACCGGCGTTAATGTACTCTCGGTAATACACTTTCATTTAGGACACCAGAGAACGCAATGCAGTGCGACAGATTCCTTCCTGCTCAGCTGTATGACATTCCTTAACCTTACAAATTCAAATACGACGGTTCGATAAAATTTACACAGATAGTTTAGTGATCACCATAGCACTAATAACATTACAGAACACCTAAAGGGGCAGAATAAAATGGTGCTTTTCAATTTCAGTACGCAAGTTTTGGAAACTTTGTATAATGGTGCAGATACGGTGACTTTGCTGATCATGGTTGCTGAGGCCAATTTTGACCTTAGCGATGTGTGAACAATACAGTTTTCGATAACAGGCTGAAGACAATCGTACACTTGAGTAAACAACGCACGGTTTCAAAAAGATGGCGCCACAGCGCATATGAAAAGACAGATCGTGAACATTCTGAAAAATGTTTACAGGACGCCTGTCTCCAAGATTTTGAGACATCGGTTGGCCTGCCGTCTCTCTTATTATCCAACTCAGAATTTCACATAGAGTGCGTTCAAATTCAAAGCCTTTTTAAGTCTTCAGACAATCGAAAACTAGTAAAACACAACTGTGGAACAAGTAAGAACAATTAATGTAGACTTGTTGCTATCGCTGATGTAGAACTTCAAGAAAAGGCTTCAACAATTCCGAAATTAACGGAAGAAAGAAACAGTGTAAAGTAAATCCCATTTATTTAACGTACCTGTTTGCTTTTCCGTCGATATAGTACCTCATCCAGCCCCCTACAGCGGCCTTTGCTAAAACACTCGATCCCATTTGTGGACCCTGTATTAATATGCATCATACAGAAGGAAGTTATACAGGCATGGGGCGCACTAAACTAACTCCTGCATTATGGTAACAAGCGTTCAATGTTCACGAAAAAAAAAGGAGAGAATTTCGTCGCCAACTACGCAATTACAAATCAAAAGCGAACTTGCACAACGGCGGTGCTTACAGAAAGAAAGGTGTCGTACTCACAAGTAGGAAAGCACCGAAGATATGGAACTTGAAGTCTGAAGTCTTCTGAGATGTTACTGCATGTCGACTCGTAAATATGAGTAGCTACCGACGGTTCGGAGGATCACGCTCTTTCCATCTTCATAGTCTATCAGTCCATACGAGTGAACCTCTATATTCATGGCCTTTGTCTAACAACAGTGAACATTTTTAGACTGTTAGACACTGAAATGGAGGGAGCATGCTCCTACTGCCATTTAACATGGAGTAACATCCCGGAAGACTTTAATTTCACCAGCATTGGTGTGAGAATTTGAAATTCATGTGTGATTTCAGGGTTTCACGCCGTTAACGTATGATGAGTCAGGTTTTCTACCTTGTCATACTGACAGGACAATCACTGATTCCCGATGTTTCGAAGAAAAGTACTGCCTTCATCTTCAATGGTGAAGGAGTTTAACCCTGCTACTAAGCGTATCAATACATAAGACCTACGAATCCTCAACCTCAAATCTCGCACAATAAAAAATTTATCTTTACGACTGGACAGAAACCATTGATAATTTTGGCTTTAAGTGGTTGGTTGACAAGTAGTTGAGAGGGAACTGTTTCCTGTCCCGGTTTGCTCATAATGCAACTTATGAATAACCTTCAAAAGGGATCATGCGTCAAGAGGAAGAAATTTGAATTTGTTTGTAGAAGTTGAAAGCCATAAAGCAGAAATTCCTTAGTTTGGCACAGTAGTTAAGTCCAGCCATTAAAAGTTTTTAGCGGGTCGTAAATCAAAGAGCTTACCTTTGGGCTGCTGCGGGGTTGAACAAAAGAACGTGCTCTATGCGTCTGCTCTAGCGACCAAAGACAAATTCATACCACGCAGCGGGCAAAGCTAAATTTTCTCTTTGCCTTTTGTAGGATACACGTAGACTGACGTTTCAAAGCTACGCTTTATTTTGATTTCAACAGTCTAAACCCTGTCATTACAACGAAAAATCAGACCACTGCACCACAAGCAGCAACATACCGTACCTCCATTTATTCACAAAAAGTGACTACTTTTGTCCAAAGGCACATTAGAATAGAAGATGAAAATTGTATAAGTTACTGGCTTGTTTTGACATACTGTGTTAAGTAATACAGATTCAGGGGGCACGCGGTGGTGCAGTTGGTTGAGGCACTGCGCTACATGCCGGAAGGCCGCGGGTTCGATTTCCAATGAGATCAATGACTTTATCCTTCCGGCCGCACTACGGTCCTGGGATAGACTCAGCCTCTAACAGAAATGAGTACCAGGAATACCTCCTGGGGAGTAAAGGCGGCTGGTGCGTAGGGCTGACAACCTTACCACCTTCATGAGCCGATTGTCTGGAAATCTGGCAGCCTCAACCTCCTGGAACCCTCAGGGTCTGTCCAGGCCTGTACAGGAATTGTTTTACCTGTACTACACATTCAAGCTGCGATGTTTTGGGATATGACGCCATACTGTCTGATAACTAATGTCTCGAAAGAACAGACGGCCTGCAACTTCAGGAAACCGATAAGAATTCACTTTGAGATCTGCGCTCTTCTGGGATATTAGGCGGCGTCGTGTGGTAACGTATCGGTCCCATCTTCACGGGTCAGGAGTCCGAGAAGACTTCATTTTGCATTTGAATTTCAAAGCCTGACTGAAAGAAAATGTCCTAGTTCTACCTAAACAGCCCAAGTTTTACTTCATTAGGCGAAGAAAGAATCGTCCACAACACTGGTGCATCTGCAAAATGCCACAGCAAAAGAGCCAAATAAATTACGCAGCCAAAAGAGTCGTGCTGTGATTACGGTAGGCATAACAGTAACGGAAACCGCAATGAACAGCCAAACCAATCAAACAAAAGCACTCGAAATCACAAGGGAGTGGCGGGAACGTGGAGGGGTTTCAAACTCGGTTCTTATTCACTGTAAAGGCGCATCTGACACATCTCAAGCTTTCGGGTCTTGGGGCGGGGTGTAATGAAAGCCTTACAACTATCCAGATACGTATTACTGTTCTTGAGAGACACAAGCAAAGAGGGAAGATATGCTGTAAAATAGATGCACGTACGATGTACACATTATTTTCTGGTTGCTGATAATTCTCCTCATCCATCGTCTGTTCTTCTTATTACACTCCCTCCTGTCCTTCTTCAGCTTCATTTTCCTGTCCTTTTGCCATTTTTACTACTCCTGTTTCACATTTTTATTTTATTCCCTCTCTCTATTCCTTTCATTACTTTGACCTTTGCCTACTTTTTCATCTTTGCGTATTTGTTTGGTTTTCTCCTTCTCATTTCTCCGATCCTGTGCCCATTTATCTGCCGTTTCTTCTCACAATCTCCTTCTCCTTCTGCTTTCTTTCGCTTTATACTTTTTTCCTTTTTCTCCAGCAATTTTGCCTTTTCATTGTTCAATTCCTTGTTTTCTTGCTCTGCTTGTGCCGCATTCTTGTTGCTGGAATAAACTCTAAAAACTTCTGTCGTAGACAGAACTGTCTGTTTTTCCAGTGCGGGATTCCAAGGCCTTGGTGTCAGGGTATGACAAGAAATAATGGTCTTATTCAAGTTCTGAAAGGGATAAGACGTGGAAAGTGAGGGACAAGACGCTCTTTTTCACAATCCATACAGATGTTTTGTTACATCATCATCATAACAGCCATTTTTATGCAGGGAACGTAGCTGTGTGCCTCTATAATTACAGTAAGAACGTCGTATGATCCTATTTCCATTTTATTTTTAGTTACGAATATTTTACATTGATTTCGGTACACTTTTTTAGTTCTAGCTCTTCTTTCAGTGTTGCTCTTATGTATATCATTGTACTACTATTAAATTAATTGTCTTATTCCCTTGCTGGATTAAACATTATACTCCTAATACTGATACAAATATCGTTTCTGATATAAACATCTCTTCTCCTGTTCGTAAAGGTTTTCTGAATACAAATAACACTAACTTAAGTTTAAATAATCTGGAACCGCCCGTCTATAATGTGTACCACAACATGTCCTCCATATTTTCCTAAAGTGCTATTAAAATTTACCTGAAAAATCTAAACAAAGAATCGACATAGTTTGATACATCAGGATATTATTGAATTAATATGGAATGCGGTATATGAGGGTATGGACTTAATTGAAGTGGGTAAGTGTAGGGAATTGAAAGAGGAAGAACTAGATCGCACCCTGTGAACTCGCTTTGGAGGAGACTACGGACCTGTCGTAAGGCAGACTACAGAATGAATGAATAAATGAATGAACGAAGTGTAGTGTAGGGTGACGGGATTTTGTGAAGACGGTAATGAATCTTCGGTTTCAATAAAATCCGGGAAATTCTTGATTAGGTGAGCGACTATCAGCTGCTGAAGAAACAATTGTTATGGATGTGTGGTAGACCTGCATGCAAAGAAGAACACGCCACATTTAAAATGGTTGCTTCCAGCAGATGGATAGCAAACATGCGAGAGAAAAAGATGTGCAAGTGTCGGGTATTGAGGGAGGGAAATAGAATTACTGCCATTACAGGCACCGGCTGGTCGTCTAATAATGTTGTAACAGCATATGGGCACATACCACTAACAGTACAGTAACATTTGTGGACATCAGCACGGCTTTCCGTTGCTTCCAGTACACAGCAATCATATGTTCAGCACGCATGTTCTCTACCACCAGTTTCCGTACACAGTATTTCAGAAAGTTCCGCAGATACAAACAATAAAACACGTACTAACTCTGGAATATCCCCCATTTCTGTGTCGGTCTGTGTGAAACAACTCGTCTCTCGACTTGGATTTTGATTAAATTTTATACAAATCTCTGAACTGCAACTACCGATATAATTTGTTTCTTGGATTAAAGAGATGGAAGGCAAAGTAAGGTCGGATGAATCTGAGTATTCAAGACGATATCTTTAGTCGAGAAGAGAAAACTGACACAGAAATGGAAACACTGTGATAGGAGGAAATAGACAAGAGGTCAATACCGATAAGAAACCTAGAAAATAGAGGACTGAGATATTATGGAGGTACTGAAAGAAAGAAAGAAAGAAAGAAAGAAGAAAGAAATAATGAATGAAAAAAGGAAGGAATGAATGGAGAAAATTTACCAAAAATGTTTTACATTGGTCACCGCAAGGAATAAGACGGACAAGGAGACCTACATAGAAATGAAAAATGCAGCATTAAGTCCATTAAGGAATACAGCGGTTTAGGAAATGAAGACCGATAGAACGAATTGTTTTAAAAATTGAATACAGGAAACCCATCAAGGGATGAGAATCAGACGGATTACTTAAACCTCTAAAGAACAGTGGCAACTGTATTTGTTGCCAGCTTTAATATTTTGTCTAAAGACTGTAATTATTCTTTACTTATCACTCTCACAATAAAGATAAACTATTTTCCTACACATCATTTATTAATTTGTCTTTCTAATAGAGACATGGGATGTTATATGTGAAGTACAAACTCAATTTCTAAATACATAATTGTTGCGTAAAATATTCCGCCACTACTCTTGGCGGAAAAGAAGCAAGCGAATCCTGAGGTCCTTTAAACAAAGCAATTTTCTTTCAGGTATTTAGGAGCACTGGACAAAAAGTACTGTGCACGTATTGAAACCTTCCGTGATATGACGACGTGTCTTGTGGCAAATAGTTAAAGACGTTCCGGAGGAGCTTGCTTCAGCGACTAACAGAAAAATATTGCAACTTAGAACCTGAAAATATAAAAACATAGCTTCTCCAAAACGTCTGTAACTATTTATTATTCGACGAGTTTTCATACCCAAAAAGCCTGAACATTCAACAGCGCTGTGAGAAACTCAAATCTCAGTATAATCACTTTTTGACAATACACCACATGTACACCAACTGTACGCGTGTGTCTGTCCTTACGTATCACTTATTCGTGCTATAACAATTTTGGTGGGCCCAAATAACATTGTACTCAAGATTCTGCAGGTCAGAACACTTCAACCACTAAACGCTCGGCACCAACTCCACTGCGTATACTGCGTGCTACAGCATTGCCTATAACGATTTTTTATTGAGTTTCCTTTGTTTTAATTTAATGGATTTTTAACGACACTTTTTTAAAAATCCATTAAGACTGCCAACTAAATGGCCCACTCTGATTGGACAAAGAGGGAATTCGTAATGAATACCAAAGAACTACTAATATCAAATTCATCAAAATCTGTTTAAGATATAAGAGACCTCTACTTCCCTACAGACCGAACGACGGACACTTTGGAGCTAACATCCTTACCCGCTCGGATATAAAAGACACTTAAACTCAGTCTTTTAAAGTTTTTCGTACAGAGGGGATTAAAATTTACTTATCGTATGAAGTTTGCTACGCAAAATACAGCGTATCCTGTGACTTTATTCAGTAGCCACCGCAGTTACCAGACCTCATTCTAAACATCTGTGTATGGGGTTACATAAACAGACTGTGTATAAATGAAAATACACATAATACATAATGTGTAAAACAAAAAAGGAAAACTACCTCACTGAAATTTCGATGCCGTCAAACGCATGAAAAACCCTGATGTCCTCCGGAAGCTTACAATTGTCATGACCTAATGAGTCAGAATATGCATCCAAATTGTAGAAAGAAATTTTGAACATGCATTATAACTAGCTCTACGTTAATGTTTACTTTAAAAAGCCTACTTATGACTGTTAACCATTTTAAGTCCATAATATATAGAGAATAAGAACGTACCTCACAGAAAATACATTATGAAGAACAACTATTGAACACTGAATAGAGAAGAAATCGCCGTTTGTGGTAAGAAATATACAAAACACATGAATACCCTAGGGGGGCAAAAATGGAAAGATTTAGTGCTACAGCTGGCGACACCATATGTTAATATAATCTTTAATTTCAAATATCCACAACTGTGTAACCGTTGACGACCCATGTCCTTATGATAATAATGTGTGTTACTACTTGGAATAAAATTCCGAAATACTGACAAAAATCAAGAAGAATCCTCTATATTTACGTGCATTACACGATAAACCATTTTTTAGAGAACTGATAAAGTTTCGTTATTAGTTTTGTGTACAGAGTGGATTAAATTAGCATTATAAAAACAAGAGAAATTAAAATTCGCTCAACAAGTTGTATTAGACAAATGTCGTTAAAACCCCTTGGGTAGTTTCGCAAACGAAAACTGCAAACAAATGGACTTCCACTGTATGCTACCATATTGTGCACGTTTGCATAAAAACATGCATTCCGTACATCAAATTAAAAGATTAGATTTTTAATTGAAGGACATTCCATTTTGTTTTAAAATGATAATTAATAAAACTGCCGTCAAACACAATTATATTCATTGTATAACAACATCCTCTTTACAATACGCTACATGTTTCGGCCCAAGCAGTTCTTATGTATTTTATATAAAGCCCTATGATTGCCCTCTTGGGCCGAAACATGTAGCTTCCTGTTCAAAATATTGTTATTCTTGGGTCTGACGGTAGTTTTATTAACTAACCAAATTAATAGGTTTATAAACGCGTTCTCTGTCATTTCCCTAACGCTCCATTCCCATTTAATCCGATAACCCTGGTATGTTTTTCCTAATACCGGAGGGACTTCTGTTAGCAGAAACGGAAGGTTCAAGACTGCAAACATCAAAGTCCGCCACTGGATAAGATCGTGAGTCAGTTCCATATTACGTAGCTCCTCCATCTCGGACTTCCAAGTAAACGCCTTCCAAGAGGATTCACCACAAAAATATACGCTTTCTTTTCCTCCGCATTCGAGCGGTAGGCCCAGCCCATCCTGGCCTCCTATATTTCACTCCTATCACTGCTATATGACGTGTGTAAATCACTGCTCCTCGCTATCTTGAACTGCGCAATTATTCCCCCCTCGTGGGTACAGTCCTTGTTTATCTAAGAACGATGTTACGGAAATTTCACATTTTATAATCTTTGGTTCCTACCCGATGATTTACATGCTATCTCCTTATAACTTATGACTTAAATAACACCTGAATATAAGCGCGGAGGATCTTGCGGTTTTAAATGGTAATATAATGTTCTTCAGTTATTGCATTTCAGTTTGATAAGTAAGTACAAGCATATTGTGTTGCTGTAAACGTCTTAGAAGAATACGCTTAGATCACCTTCTATTCTGAAGAAGGAAGCGGCAGATTTCTTTGAAACACTGGAAAAATTTACCAGTTTACGAATATAAAACATACAAAACTAACTAAACTTAGCATCAAAATAATATTTTAATACACAGTTCCAGATTTATTCAGCATTATACAGCCACATATTATTATTATTATTACATTAGAGTTAAGAATACCATATTCTTCATAAAGTAAACTAACATACCCGTAAAACAACTACAAAACAAACCCTGTGTTCTTTTTTACTTTCTTCCAGCCTTAAAAAAAGCGTTATTCCCTATTTTAATTCTGTCTAACCCATAAATTAAGTTCATTACTGAGTTCCTCAGTGTCATCATCTCTCAAGCCTCGTTTCTAATTGAGCCGGTGCCTTGTTTTGTATTTTCTTCTTTCAGCGTGGAATTATTAAAGGTGTCTGTGCCTAATTCTGCATTTAATGAATCTGTTTGGGTTTCAGCTTCCAGTCCTGGAGATTCCTTTTCTGTATTACGTCTGTCTGTACTGTATCACTCTATGAAGATTTTACGATATGTATCATACTTACGCGAACATCAGTAGCGTTTTTAGCTTCTCGTATTGGCAATTTAATCACATTCTAAGTCTTTACACCCTCCGCAGTGTTCTTTCTCAGATTCATTCGCATCGCTGTCAATAGGCATGTAACAACCAAGAACAGCTGACGGATTTTCATTAAATTTAATGCTGGAGAATGTTTTACGAAAGTTGTCTAACCATTCCAATTTTCAATAGGATCTGACAAATCTAACGACAACTCTAAAAACGATCTCCCCCGTTTGTGGATGCATGCATGTTCGGATCCCTGCTCTACACATGCGCAACTTCCATCACGCTCAAGAATCCATTTGCCAGTTAGGAAAATAAAATAAGAATTTTTATCACTTCAATTCATTCTGCAATAAACGTAAATCGATCGCTCCAGATATTTCGAATTTTTCCCGTATGCTAGCAACAGGGTTAAAACCGAGCTCGATAGGGACTGCGCATAGATAGTTGTGCTGTTGCTAGGATACTGTGACATACCAAACTGATCATAATTACGTAGTCTGTCTTACGACAAGTTCAGAGCCTTTTCCAAAGCGAGTTCTCCGTAGAGTGCGACCTAGTGTTATATCTTTCAATTTCAAGTATCCTCTTTTCCGTAAGGTCATCCAGTAGTTGATTATGTCTTTTTCGTCGTCCTTCCGTCATTTCTATCCTCTCCTCTATCTTTCCTTCAATAACATGTTTTAGGGGGCAGTTCCTACGCAAGATGTGACAAATCCAATTAGCTTTCCTCTTTTTATTGTTTGTAGGATATTCGTCTCCTCCTTGACTCCAAATAATACTTCGTCATGTCTCACACGATCGGTCCGACTGATCTTCTCCATCCTTCTCCAGCATCGCATTTCAAAACTTTCCAGGTATTTCTAATTTACTTTTCTAAGTGTCCACTTTTCAGCGCCATACAAAGCTAAGCTCCAGTTGTAGTATCTTACTTGTTTCTTCCTTAAATTTCAGTCCACTTTGCTGGTGAAAAGAGTTTTCTTCTTGTTGAATGATACTTTTGCCATGACAATCCTGGATTTAATTTCACGTGTACAGCTTGCATCACTTATTACCATGGTAGTGAAATAGTTGAAAGATTTTACTAAACTATTTGGAGTAAAATATCTGTAGAGGATTGAAAGCTCCAAAATATTTACACTACTTGCACATCTTCTACTGACATAGTTCCACGGTAACGTATACAGTGAATCGTCGCTTTACGACGATTCACTGTTACGAAATGTCGGTCGGTTCGTCATACAAACTTTTATACTGAAATGCATGCCTTCCGCTTGGTTTGTTATCCGAAAGCAAACTCGCTCATCCGAAAACTTGGAAATAAAATCAATGGCCTAAAATTACTTAAGACATAAGAAAAGAAGCTGAAAGAATTAAAAATGTTAATTTTGCCAGTTTTTTTTTTTTTTGCAGGACAAAATCATGTTTTACTATACAGCATGTGTAATTATGTAATCTCCGCTATTCGTACTTTTCGTTTCAGGTGTTAAAATTGTTGATTTCTGCCTGCTGGCCATTCTTTGGTCGTTCAGGAACGTAACCTTCAGTTACAACACAGTTTATGGGAAACAGCGACTATCTTGACGGACTCTCTCCATGAACGTAACCACTCACAACAGCGGGGATTGTCTGTACCTTCTGTTGCTGCACAGCCATGAACTAAACCTTTAAAATGTGAGGGATTGCGGGAATATTTCTTTCACCGCTTTCTTCCTTTACGATGGATCCTAAAAACAAAGCAGAACGCAGAGTATTTCCAAAATAGACATCTCATGCACACTTTAACATGGATCAGATTAATCTCACCGACTTAATGCTGTCACAATTATTATTATGCAAGTAGAACTTTAGCGACGTTTCGGAAGAAACTACTTCCTACCTCTCCATAGATAGAAAAAAAAAGATTCCTTGCAGCGTTGGTAAATTCTGGTATAGTACAAGGTGTCATCTTAAAAACAGCATTATTTATTGTAGCAGCAGTAAAGACTTCAAATCTCGCAAAAAAATACAAAACTAGATATTTAAACATATGTCTAGATTTGGCGTATGCACCCACCCATTCATTCTTCCACTTATTCGTCCATTCATCCATTTGCTGCATAGTGCGGGGACATGTCATTGTAACTTCGACCAACACAACTCGTACTCGCCTTAAAACTTTAAGAAGTACCTTTAACGTGAAGCAAATATTTGCGACACTAAACTGACAGAGCAAGTCACACTGGTTTCTGTGTATTCTTTAAACTAGGTTCATGAAACGAACATGCTGTTTTGACCGTTAATATATTTCACATGTGGAATAACACAAATTATCATTTCGAAATTGTCTGCTCTGGGTTGTACTCTGAAATTTGTCCGGAAAATTTGATAGAGTCCTCACTCACATAAAACTCAAACTGAACTTAATTTTCAGCTCATCAGCCATTTATATATATATTACGAAATGTTATAAAATTTGGATTTGAAAATTATCTGAAGTCACACACACCCACATCAGCAAACTTCAAGGAAAAATAACACTGACAAATGACTACGCATTGTGGCACCTGCAGTATGGTTATCTCTGCAACATCCAGTTTTTGTGTGTTTTGTGATTAGTTTAGCAACAGCAAATTGCGTCTGTTGTATAATTATCCTTTCAGCAGTCAAGTGTGTGTGTATGTGTGTGTGTATGTGTTGTGTTTTGTGTGATTATCTCTGCAACATCCAGTTTGTGTGTGTTTTGTGATTAGTTTAGCAACAGCAAATTGTGTCTGTTGTATAATTATCCTTTCAACAGTCAAGTGTGTGTGTATGTGTGTGTGTTTTGTGTCATTATCTCTGCAACATCCAGTTTGTGGTGTGTTTTGTGATTAGTTTAGCAACAGCAAATTGTGTCTTTTGTACAATTATCCTTGCAAAAGTCAAGTGTGTGTGTGTGTGTGTGTTTTGTGTGATTAGCTTTGGAACAGAATTTTGCTCCCGTAGTGTAATCAGCATAGTGACAGTAACGTTTGCCTGCAGTTCATGACCTAAGCAAATAACTGTGGACTGTTTAAACTCTCATAGTTCGATTCATCAGAGACAGAGATACTTCTCTTCAACACCACCTTCAGACCGTCTCAGGCTTTCCTTTCACCTTATACACCCGGTGTTAGGGATTTTCTGCCCAGGGATAAAGCGGCAGGAGCTTGCATAAAATGATTCAATCTCTGTTTCGTGTCGAGTTAAAAATTCGTGGGGTTTTACGGCAGCTCTCCTTGTGCCTTTACATAACGTTGCTAAGGCATAAGTGTGTTTACTGTCAAAGATGAAAGTGGAAAGCACGATAATTAAGGTATCGTTACACAAACGCACAAGCATCTTATTTAGAAAATAAGTGTGTACACACTACAAACAGAATTTGGCCTGTGTCTTTGCAAATTTGATTGCATATGCTGAAAAAATCTTATGTGGGAAGCTAAGCTGTTATGGAATGGAACTAGCCGCAGAATGGTTAAACCGTAAAACATTCCCATCAGACCGAATGCCAACAGTACATTTACATAGCCGCTGATGCAGCATCAATCGCTAGAGATGTAACCGGCGGAGAAGAACATCATTGCAGTGTCTAAAGTAGCGATCGCAAGAAGCGTAAAAAATTTTACGGACATAGTGCAACATTGCAATTTAGTCTTTTATTGACATAGGTTCTGCGGCAGTTCGGAGGCTGGATTCAAGGACACGTAACTTAATTCATATTTGTTTCTTACATGGTAAAGGAATCAGAACTACGCCACTGGGTAATTTCACAAATTGTCAAACGTCCTTTAAAAGAGAAGTAGAGACCAGAATACAAACATTTTTGGTCACCCCCTTTTGACCATGGACGAAAAGCTGTTATGGTGGAGGACACTATTTTTTATCACACCCACAAAGCCAGAGTGTTGACCCGTTTCTGCACTCAGGGGTATGTTTCTGTTGTCTTCAAAACACTTACTCACTGGCCATGTGTGAAACATGTAACGGAAGTAGGAAACGGAGATGAAGCGAGAAGAAAAGTTGACGTGTAAAGATCAGGAAACAATAAGGTGGAGGTAAATAATAACAAGGAGAGCGACAAAAGACAAGGAAGACGGAGAAATCTTAATATGAGAAAAAGTTTAACGACGGGGATAAGAAGGATGCGAAAACATATGAGGAAAATGACAAAGAAGTGTGAGGATGACGAAAATAATAAGGAAAAAGCAAGAGTAGAATGAAAAAAGGGCGGAAAGGAAAGCATAAGCAATATATAAACTGACCGCCATATGTAATGTTACACATAAGATGTATGTCAAGAGTCTTTTTGAGTAGAATATGCCACATCAACATATGCGTAATTATCATCCGTTATATCATTGCGAGAATTTTATGTACCCACAAGGCTGTAACCGAAAATTTTACAATACATATGTTTTGCCATACTATACAAATGAAAGTATCGTTATATGTGAGGTAACACCACTACAGAAATCTATCCACTGAGTCTTAACCTACTGTACAACACGTGTCCGATAACACCAAAAGAACAAAAGCAGCAATTAGGTCTTGCATCACTGTATGCACATAAAAAATGTCAGATAATACCACAAAAGAAAGACTTCAATTTTTAGTTACGATACATGTTAGTTACCTTGGTTTACGCATATTTGTTACAACACGAAATTAAACAAGATTGGTAACGTATGTATAACGTAACATTGTGGTGCGTTCACTGTCCTAACATAGTAATACCATGTCAATCAAAAGAGCGTTTTTAGGGTGGTTTAATGTCACCGGCAACAATCAAAATTAATTAGGTCTTTATATAAAGTGAAATATATTTTTGCCCAGTTTTAACTAAATTTGGAAAAGTTAAAGACAGATTTTCATAGAATCCCCAATATAAAATTTCATGTAAATCAGTCCAGTTGGAGCCGTGCCGATACATACGGCGGAAGGACAGAGAGACGGACGGACACACGGACGGACATAATGACTATGCAAATGCGCTATAAATCAGCTGTGATTAAATGGCATCAAAGAACGTAAATTTTCAGATATGTTACTATCCTGCTCAAAATGACTGCCACATTTCTGTATGCACATCTCTGTGAGTTTCAAAAGAGAGAAGGTGGAGGCACTACTGTTTGCCACAGATGGCAGTAAGCCTGAAGGTGGTTCACAAGAACCGATACCGTACAGTATATTGAAAAAGCAAAATGCTCGTAGCGATGTAGCGGTTGATAATCGGATATATATTTAAAATAGCACATTTTATTGACATCTGAAGTTTAGCGCACCTTATTAATAACACGCTGTACATCATCTCCACATGCCTATCGTTCAAGAACCACTCACTGTCAAAAATTACCGAATCCAAATCTTTTTATCCTAAAAAAATATTTCGTTTCGACACGGTTAAGCATTGTACTCATATAAAGTGTACACTCTGTATATTTTTGTCCCCGTAGAGTTAGTCAGCATAGCAGCATGCGTAAAGCTCTATCTACTGCAGAGGTTAAGACTAAGACAAGTACACACATGCCGTCATGGCTTGCATACGGACAAATTAACTTTTACTCAGGTTTATTTACAACACTAGTATTTTTTCTCCGCTCTGATATATATATATATATATATATATACATATATATTGTATTCCTGGTTTAGCTTCACAGTTTCCTTTTTTAACGCCTTCAAAACCGCACAGCCTACACAGACTTGAGTGGGGAGGATAATTCAAATTAAAATTTGGAAACAGACCATGCCGCAGTTTAACAGTACTATCGGGGCAATCTCGAGGGAAACTGGACATAATCACAAAACGCTAGAGCCCTCTTAACCGTCGTCTGGGTTGACAGTCCAAACCCTGGGTTACCAAATACAAAGGATGAGTGTTAACTAATACGTAAGGTCAATGGAGGCGTACGGAAGTCAACCGCGAGGTTGCTGCGATACTAATTGCCTTATCACCGGGACTAAGCGACGACGTCACATCAGCTGACGTCGGAGTGCCGGATGTCCTTTATGGAGCCAACAGAATTCGCTACTATGTGGGGAAGCTGTGGTGGGTGGGGCTAGTGAAGACCCGACTACACATTTTCCATCGCCGTATCCTTCTTCTCTGTCCTTTTCATCTCTCTGACGTCACTCCATCTGAAAGTGACGCCATTTCATGGTTCAAGGAATGGGGATAGGTAGATGGGTTTAGGGTAGGAAATGGAATAAAAGAGTAATAGACGACTATCCAAGCGAGAAAGGGTTGCAATTAAGTTAATTAAGGGACTTGTAATAACTGACGTTGCTCCCACCCTTCCGTGGTCCGCGCGTCATGGAGGCGACAGGGAGGAGTGGATTTCTTGCGACGGCAAACCTGAGACATCCTTTGTTATCTCCTTGTTGTCTTCACTTATACGAACTCAAGTTTCATGATAAACTCGGTTGCTAAGTTACTGAAGAGCAGTAATGTAAATTCCGCCACAAATTCACTGTTAACTAGATACGCAGGCACTTAAGGACATTAAAATATTTGTGTCAGCATAAATAAAAAATGTAATTTGTACTCTTAACAGACTCTAGTCTGTTTAAGACAAGAAAATTTAAATATACAAAACGGATGAAGGAGATAAGTGTATAAAGTGAATAGTGGAAAATGTGCATTCGTTTGCAAATACTACAAAACTTGCTAGGAAAACTCGGGTTCAGTGCAAATCCACAGAATGAAACTCGTTCTTCTCACGTAGCTCACACAAAGCAAGTCTGAACAAAACATTCGTACGTATTTAGTACTTATGGTTTGTGTTAGTAGCTCAGACTAGCATATATGGCATTGAATAAAAAATAATAGGTAAACGTTTTCCTATACACGCTATAATGGCGTGTGGGGGAAGCACAGGTATACTCGTGCTACACTCCTTCTTAAACTCAGTATTTGACGGACGTGAATAATTGGAGGATTCATGAATAAATAAGTGTTATGGGCATGAAAGGAAGTGGTCGTGGCCTAACATGAGGTACTGCTCGGGCATTTGCATGAAAATACTGGAGAAAACAGCGAAAAACCTCAGTCGGGAAATTTGATGTCTCGGCCGAGGACACAATCGAGCACCTCGCTATTGCTTCATGGAGGTTGCAGAGTCCTTCTTCAGAACCTGACGATCGCTCAGCTGATCAATCAATCCCCCTCCTTATGTGTAACCCGAAGTTTCACTGACATGTCCTAAAGCCTGCTTGCTGACCACATCCAGTACAGCCAGTCTACCCCTCACAATGAGTAACGTTAAAGAGCAGAAGAATAACCAGAATGAAACACTTTCTGAAGTAAAAATCACACGAACACTTTGTACCAAAAGACACACCATCTCTTTCAATACCCTTCACAGAATGTACTGAAACAATCAGCAATCCAATTTGATCTCCTGTTTAAGTATAACGCCCATTAATGTGCCTCCATACAGTGAATGTTACTGTATGAATATCTCCTCTTCACAAAACGGACAGAACGTAATAAAAAAATAAATTATATGGAAAAGGAAACATGCAACCACCACTAAAAGACAGCAGACATGAGACCTTTTGCAGGAAGCAGCAATGAATTAACATGCAGGTCCGTAGAAGTGGAAAAAGGTAACACATAAAGCACTTGTAAAATACGAGTGCATGTGTTCTTGAGTTGAGTAATACTTCACACGTCCGATCCCTATCCCCTAAACAGCCAGTCTCTTTAAGGCACAGTTTCATAACATCGTCAATAACTACAACCATTTCTGCTTCCATATACGAAGTCATTTTTGAAAGTAAATCATGTTGTAACGTATGACATTTCACAAGGATACAGTCAACTAAATTTGCCCTTATAACTTACTCCATGGGTGTATAGATTTTCACACGTTCTATCTTTTAAGATTCAGCTTCGCCTACTTGATCAATCCAACAATTTGTGATGCAATGCAATCGATTCTGTAAAGCAGGGCCGATCAAACCGTAGCTCGCGGCCAAAATGTTGCCCGCGACACAAGTGTTACGTTTTCCGCCGACACTTCAAATCACAAAATTTCTTTTAACTCCGTCCCTGGCAAAGCCAAGGTAGGCGGGCGAAGCAATGTTGAGAACGTATGAGCCGTTTATCTATGACGACATATTTTACAATAGTAATTGGTTCTAAAAAATGTGTTAAACATAGGTTGTGAACAGTATTTTTAATTAATGATTCCTATATTATTATTATTATTATTATTATTATTATTATTATTATTATATTTTTATTGTACTTGATGTACAGGTGAAATTATAATAATATATAGGCCCAAAAGAACACTTATTAATTTTTCAGTGCGTGTTTTGGAGTTTATATTGCCCCCATGCAGACCAAACAATGCGGAAGCTGCCCACACCGCATAAAAGGTTGACAGGCCTGATGTAGGATAAGTTATTTCGTGAACAGAGTGTACTATACCAGAACTTATGAACATTATGAATGTCGTTGCAAGCCTGCCTGTAGCTTTCGTTCGTTTCTTCTGTTCGCCTGTTTTCGTATTCCGACACCCTACCTAACCTTTATCCCATTTCTAACTCAAACTCCAAAGGAACCTCTTATCTTTCATTTCTCTCTACATATGCAGAAAACTTCTTGCCAGTGCCATTATTTTTCTTTCTCCTTTCAGTGGTTTTCTCTGGGCACGTGAATAAGATCACATACGAACCAAACAAGCTTTCTTTCTGCAAATCTTACCAGATTATTTTCGTTCAGTTCCTAGAGTGGTTTACTGAGACGTACGTATCCCTTTTCAGAAAACCTCTAGTCATGCTCCTGAAAAGATTTTTAAACCCTTACTTTTCTTCACTGACTAATATCCAATACGTTACACAGTAAGAATAGTTGGGATGCACTAGAGTCGATGCTTTCTCTATAAGACGCCGAAAGGAGAATATAACGTTGGGTGAACAACTCATTCTCCATCTCTGAAATTAGAAAGCATTTCACAATATTAACTCTCTGAAGAGACCAAAATTAGTGTACACTTTACAAATATTCAGTTCGTACCTCACAGAGAACACAGCGCACTTCCACTTGAAATACCAGTCGGTGAATTGTGTACAAGGATAGAATCATACGGAACAAATAAATACGGAATGCAGGGTGTTTAGTATTAAACCTGGCAGTACGTGTAGTAAACACTTGGCTACAAAAATGTTAACTGTTAGAATAAAACAATGTAATTATAGTCTTATGCTAGTCCTTTTTCTAATCTTTAACGAAAACTAATAGACTCTTACGTCAACGTGAAACAGGAAGCACATTATTTCAAGCAATATTGAATGGAAATATTTAGTTACAGTGAGATTTTAGGTTTTTACCATCGTAATCGTAAAAGCAAGTATCTTCTCAGACATGACACAATGTATTTTGGTAAAAAAACCGACGCTTCATAAAAAAGTGCTGTGTATATCTTCAGGGCTTCATGATAAGACTGTGACTGGACATCCTTTAAAAAAGCAACCTGTCTTATACACTTTGCATATACGTCTAAAATGGAAAACGATGGCACTGATCACTGTCACTATCTAATCAGCACTGAAAATAACTAAATTATAATCAACTGTTCTAAATCAATGCATTAGAGAAAAAATTGACAAAAAAATAAAGATAGCGTTGGAGGTGGCCTCCATGATAAGTGGGTCCCTGTCACCACGGCATGGCGCGTCCCCAGGTTGCGGATGGAGGAACGGCCTCCGGATTGGAGGGTAGCTGCGAATAAATTGAATAAGCAGTCGCGGACAGCCGACAAGGGGTGGTCCTCCAGCTTGGGGGTTGGGCGAGGTGCTAACAACTCCTCACCGTAAAAAATTACCAAGTTACGAATCATTCAACAAAGTCTTGGACCTGGACGGAAAAACGGGCTCAGGATAGGGACAGGTGGCGGCCTCTTGTGAATGCGGTAATGAACCTTCGGGTTCCATAAAACGCGGGGAATTTTTTGACTAGCTGACGACCTGCTAGCTTCTCAAGAAGAACACTGCTCCTTGGAGTTAGTTAGTTAGGTGGCCTAACACGCCCGAAGAAGCTCACATATAATGATATGGAAAATCTGTAACAAAACACAGCCCCATGCCAATAAACGCTTCGTGTAACATCAAAATATCTAGTAAGTCATCTTTCACCACAATCACAATATATGATTCCGCGCTCAATAGCATACTTAGCTCAAAAAACGCTGATAAATCAAGAAAAATACAAACTGTAAGTTTTATACACTGAAGCTTATCGGCCCAAATTCCAGGCGAAATACCCATTGTATTCTTTTGGGTTCTTGTGGTGTGCTTTCCCTTTCAAGAAGTGTATAAATAACATGCTACGACAGCTTCGCTCCAAGAAATTCCAGACACATTACAGTCATCTTGCAATTTATCGTCTGACTCTAGATACAGCTTTCAGCTGAAAATCACCAGTCCACATAAAACTACAAACCTCATTCCACATAAATACGAAATAAAAACAACGTTCCTCACAAATGAGAACTAAAATCGCCTATTCTTCTTACGTTTCCCTTCCACGTAATTTCTAATAAAAAGCTAATAATAATTTCTCATTCGATGCTGTATAAACAATTCAATTTAAAAAGAGTCCTCAAGCAATACACGAACCAACAGGATCAGCCTATTCCATGCATCTCAAATAAAGTACAGGTGTGATGTAACGTACTGGTTCAATCTCACCATACCCAATTAACATTCCAATTTTGTCATCATTTACACCACAAATGCCACGGTGGCATTTGGATTCATATTTATATGCATTTTCCACTTCATTTACTGGTACCCACTTAGTTTTCGTTAATGAACTGTTACACAAAGAGCAGATCGAATCCAGCCATTGACATCTATATCCTCATGCTGCTATGATATCCGTCTAAATGTATACTACAATGCGTATAATCCAGCAGCAAACATTTCTAAATGTCCATAAAGGCAGTCTGAATGGTTTTGATTCTGGTGTGTGAAATACCCTATAGCGGCCATTCATCTTCATTAATCACTAGCAGAGGAGAGCAAGGTTCAAAGGGTCTTTCATGACTATCCCTAAGCTCCAAACGAGAGAGGAAAAAAAAGAAATTAATGGTGCTGTAGTAGCAAGTTCAATTTGAAAGACCATTCATGTCCTTCCGGGATTTAAAATGGGAAAATGTTTCTGATATCAAAATCCACTAATTTAAATTAAAGATTTAGGTCAATATTTACAGACGATTGCACTTTTATGACGTGTCACTAATATTTACTTTGCCGGCCGGTGTCAAACCTGCACGAAGAATTCAGTCAAATCTACGAAATCAAAGTAAAAATGAAACAGTCGTGTGAATTAGTCAGTAAAGAGCACTGCTTCAGGTTACACGGTTACCCACTGCCTCGTCGTGTTTCTTACAGGCACTTTCTTCAAACATAAGAAAATGTATTCTGTCTTCCGTCATATATTCGCTCATGTAACCTAGCGGCAACGATTAAAAAACGTGACACTATTTTAAGGCTAACAAAAATGTCTTTCTTTGAGATTCGTACTAATGTGTTAAACAATAGTAATAAAAGTACGACAGTCCTAAAGTCACAATTATAATAAAATCACCCTTCGATCTCCAAGGTAATTATAAAAGCAGCACGACACACAACAATGCAGGTACTGCGGTTTAATTAAAATAAAGTGATTTAGATTTAATACATATATACACAAAGTTATAATTATTGAACTATTTTATAACATCTTGCAAACTCAATCACCGCATTTCATAAAATTTTATACAGTTCTGTTGTTACGCGCGTTCGCAAAATTGTGAAAAACGACTATTAGCTTCGTCATGTATTTCTGTTTGTCCGCCCGTCCGTCCATCAGTTTGTGTCTGTCTATCTTCCCGCACGGAACAACTCGGCTCCCACTAGACGGATTTTCATGAAATTTTATACTTGAGTACTTTCGAAAATATGTCGAGAAAATTCAAGTTTCATTAAAATCTGATATTAATAAAGGACCCTTTATAAAAAACGTATGTAAATTTATGGTAATACCTCGCTGAATGCTTCTTAGAATAAGAACTGTTTCAGACAAAAATCAAAGCACACATTTTATATTCAACAACTTTATCCCGAAAATCGTGCAGTTAATGAGATAATGTGGAAAAATATGGTAGAGCCAGGCAGGCCACAGATGACAATATGATACGGCGCATGCGCTTTGCGTGCTGGATAACTAAGGCTACTGATACACACTCAGAATATGTAATACTTATTGCTTATCCATGGCATCAATGGTTACGCGAACGCGCCTCAATGTTACTTTTATACGTACATTGCTTCTCTTGTTCACAATTCTTTACGGCATGTGTTCCTGGCCAAGGATCACAGCTTATAAACTGCGAAATTTGGCAATCAATTCTGTTTTTTAAAACAACAAAGAATATGTGACTGTTACTTTAGCTTAAACACACCGTTCCTCACTAAGCGAAATCGTTAGAATTATGTGAGTACATTTCTAACTGGATAATGTGGAGCAGGTTTTGAATTTACATTTGCCAGATGCCGAGTTTCCAGTGGCCGACGTGACAGTAACAACGAAACAGAGAACGCGATTTCGAAATAATATTTCCCACGTGCCACAAACTCCGCCAAAGAATCTGGACCCCGTAACGCTGATGAAAGGAATCAGGTGTGAATAAGCATCCTCGCGCAGGCAACGCTGAGCCAATAAGAAAACCAGCTTCAAAATCTGTAACTTGCTGGCGCTGAGGAACGACATTTTATAACGTCACCATAAGCATGGGTAAGGCATTTGAGACTGGCTGTCAGAGAGTGAAGGTATTATTTTCTTCTAGACAGTTATGACAGTTTTGGCCCTTCGTGTGTTGTCGTGTAATAATTTTAGTAGCATTCGACGAGTGAATACACACAAAAGGTGAAATTAATCATCGCCACACAAGTGTTACAACTCAACCCAATTTTAACGTATCTTGAAGTGTCGTTACAGTAGCAATTTGTTCGCACAGCGACATGACAGTGTTCATTTCAGCAAGTGCCATTTACAGTACGCCTAAAGAAACTCAGAATAAACCAATTTGTTATTCAGACAAGCGTGACTACATCGTTGCTATCTCATATTATAAACGGCCGAGAACTTCATCTATAGTTTGTCCCCGAATATTCCCAGAGACATGTCTTACAATCTGACAGGACATCCTGATCTCACCGCTAGCACGGACGACAGCAGTTACAATTTTCATGTAAAAGCAGTTCCATTGCTAATGTTCTAGTCCAACACATGTAAAAATTGTAAACTCATGATGTTCCATTTTAAGTTTTTACGACACAATTATAAATAACCTAGTAATTTTTTTAATAATTTTTTGAAGATGTGTTTTCTCGTCTGTTGAGGCGTACATTTCGTGTTTACTCTTCACTCTTTCTGTCATCTGGCAGTGACCATGAATTAACTGTTTTCTGGTATGTGTTAAGAATACATAGCGCCACAGTTCCGAAAAAAAATATATCTTCAATAAATTTGTTGGTGCAGAATGCGTCATCGTTCATGGATTGGAAACACCACAGTACATGAAAAAAAGCCATGGTGGGGATTGCAGGAGTAAGAAAGCCTGGTAAGAGAGCAGTCGGACATATAAAAGGAAAATAATGGATTAAATATTTCCAATTAGTTAGGTATTTAGAGTCCTTAGTGTCAAAACGTAAAATTGTAGGGTCATTTGGTCGACACAGATTACCACTTTACGTGAAAACTCGGAACAAAATGTACGCACTTCGACAAACTGTGTAGCCATTACTGAAGTGAAAATTTCGTGTTATGCACGCATACTTTAAAGGTATACAGATTTTAAGTACGAATCTCTGAATACACTTTTAAATACTAGTCAATAAAAATGCTGCGATAAGTTTTATAGTCATTACTAAAGCAAATATATTAATGTTGGACTCTGAAAGTTTATGTTACCCATGTTAGCCAGACTCACATGGTTACTATGAAAGCTTCGATATTACTGAATCTGCGCGAACACTCATATAAAACGAGCTTAAGTACACTTAAAAAATGAAAGGAGTTTTCATGCTCTGCATTGCGATACGCAACTCGACTCGTTCCACGGGTGCCTTCAAACTGTAAGTCAGCAGTTGCTGAATAGCTCATCTTAAGAGCCCGAGCCCAACTGATATGGTTAATATGAGCGTTCCGTTTCTATTTTCTGTGTTTATGTAGTTGGCCATAATGACAATAATGATAATTATCATATATTAAATTACGTCAATGTGTGGGAAACAAACACAGAACCTAGCGGTTCTAGGTGCCTTCGCGAAATTGCGAAAAGCGACTATTAGCTTCGTCATTTCCGTCTTTGTATTCGTCCGCATGAAACAACTCGGCTCCCACTGAAATGATTTTCATAAGATATTATATCTGAGTATCATTCGAAACTCTGTCGACAAGATTCAAGTTTCATTAAAATCTGACATAAATAACGGGTACTTTGCATGAAAACCTATGTACATTTATGATAAAACATCGGTAAATTCTTCTTAGAACGATGTTTCGCACAAACATTGTAGAGAAAGTCACAACACACATTTTATGTTCAATGACTTTTTTTCCGAAAATTGTGCCGTTTATTAGATAATGTGAGAAAATATGGCAGAGCCAGACAGGCCACAAATGACAATATAAAACGGTGCATGCGCTTTGCATGCTGGATAACTAAGGCCACAGATACACACCCAGAATATGTAATATTTATTACTTTTCCACGGCAACAATGATTGCACGAACGCGCCTCAATGTTACGCTATACGTACATTGCCTGTTTTGTTTACTCTTTCACAAGAGCAACGAAACTTTTCGAGCTGCAACGATAATTCTGCCGATTTGGTTAGAAGATATGAAAATACTGCGACATATATCAGTCGCACAGGAAATCAATCATGTACATGCCAGCTAAAAGTGATGCGTATTACAAAAAAGGACATGGCTTACAATTGAGTTTCTCGCGGCTAAATCAGTAGGAAATATTCAGGAAAGGCTCAAGTTTCCTAGGAGACTGCGCTGGTATGAGAAATGTATGCTGTTTGGAAAACACGAAGCATGACCTCTAAAAGTTTCCGCCATTTTTGCCTTCCTACCTTCCCTTACCACGCTTCATGCCATCTCTGGCAGGTTATACTGCAGGCCAGCGGGCAAAATGAGGCTGCTGCTGAGGTGAGAAGCATATGAGACGCAGGATAGGGCATCGACCGATTAGGAACCTATGTTCTTGTTTCTCGATGACGCAGAGCCACTGAAGGGGAAGGAACTTATGTGGGAAATGTAATGTGGATGTAATCAATAGGTCTAGACCAGCTAATTCTATAAGGGAGTTGCCCTGTGTCCAATAAGTTTAGTATGAAGACAACTTGTGCGAATTAATCTCGATGTATGTACTTCGACAACAATGTTGTACACAGTTTCATGTAACTGCAGATTCAACAGGCGGTACATTCGACAGTGTTAAAAACTTCACACTCTTAGTAAGAGCTAAGTGATGTACCGTGTTAAGTTCACCCAAAGTGGCTACTTTTGGAAGGCTGATTGGTGTACCGAGTAAGCCTAGTGTAAGCTGCCGCAACCCGCAGCAAGAGGGCCACCATCACCACTGCCACCGCTGCCCTGGGGTTGGGGGTGGCCGAAGCTTTATGCAGGATTACTTTACCACAAGAAGAAAGACCACTTCAGAACATTCCTCTCGTGTGATGCACTTCGGAGTAATCACAAGGAAGGACGGATTCATATCATCTCCACTCTACCATGAGCAATTACTACGTTCAGAAGACATATACCAAGTTAAAGGAAATAGATCCTCTAAAATTAGGAATCAATAACCAAACCAGCAAAGGTAGAAATAAAAGCAAAACTCAGAGGTCTTGGTAACGTATCTCGGAAGGCTATGCACATATTTTGCGGTGTTCCTCAGTGACGAGGCTAGTGCTCGGAAACTGCCTTAAAATGGAACACAACTGTTCTTTACGCGCTTTTCTTAAGAGCTACTTATGCGGATTCTAGAAGTGGCCGGATCATCGACTCTCCTGAATCTTACGTCGTTTTCCTCACCCGCATTATGTCAATGCCGAGATAGGCTCTAACCCCCAAATGAGATATAAAGGCCCCCTTCATAGTTTTTAACTTGTAAGATCATTGCGCTGAAACGTGTACAACCTCCTGATATAAACAGAACATTTTTATGCGCATTCATTAAGTCTGCAGTAAGTCAGTAGCTAAGATAAGTGTACTCATAGGATTAGGCTGTCTTAGTACCGAGGCTCACACAGACAACTTCTAAAAATAGTTAACATTAGACAGTGAAACAGTTAAGATGATGGAGGGCTTCTTTCTTGAAAAAACACATTTGTGCCTCTGTGTACATGCGGGAGCGGAATTCCCTGAGACACGAGTCTATTATCAATAAACAGCACCCACTATAACAGATCGCAGACATGCAGGTCGCTATACTGGTGTGAGTATAAATATTGCTGACTTCGTACTGCAAGTGCCTTATTGCAGCCGTACGTGGATGCAATTTTTGTGAGCTGCTCATGCAAGTGCCTTACTGTTGCATCTGTTTGTGTAAGCAATACTGGTGAGTTGGAGCTGCAGGTGCCTGACCCTTATAACCGGAGGCCGGATCATCGGCCACCCTGACTGAGGAATTCGTCGTTTTCCTCGGTCCCACCAAACAAATTCTGTAATAGAACGTCGAGTAGGTCACAACCGCTTCCTTCTAAATACTACTGATTCACTACTCGACCTACCATTCGATAACACATAGTCTGAATTACTGACAGCTTCGTAAAGTAAACCACCGTTGACTCCTGAGGGTGAAGACCGCCGGAAACAAGAATAAATGCCGCAATACGTTAAGTAGAACGGGTTTCGTACAATTTAGAAGACACATCAAGAAGTGAGTGGATGGTTCTGAGCATGGCTCTCATGCCTTGCCCGCAGAAATGAAATGAAATTTAATTACAGTAATGTGTTGACACAGAAGGCAGTCAGGTAAACACCTAACTACACAAACCAGTTAGCAGGAAAGCTAACGTATAAAGGCTTACACACTAGTTCTTTGCTTGTGGTTCACGAACCCCTTGGAAGTACATGAACGTCTCAAGCTGTTCCTTTGAAGAACAGTTCGTAATGGCAGATCATTTGAATCTCTACGTCGCTTCAAGATAGATTAAACTTAAATAATTTTACCGATGGAGGTTCCAAATCTGCTTTAGAAAATTAGATGCAGTAATAAGTCGGCAAGGATTTCATAGAAAGTGCCTTCCTGCCTATTTCACTGTGCTACTGTCTGGTTCAGTAGTGAGAATGACACTACTCGTACTGTCTGTCTCAATACTGAAGACGGATTGTTAGTAGAGTGGTAGAACGGAAATTCGTACTGGTTCTGATACGCTTGCGGGTAAAGTGGGGTAAGCTGCCGTCTGCCACAGCACAGGTTCCAAGGCCTTTATTGGTAAATCTTGAGACCTTGCAAGTGACTAAGCAGTCGTTACAGCAAAAGCTAAGTAAAGTAAGGCATATCTCATGTACAAGACTTAAACATGCCATGTGGCCTATATACTGTACGTTGCACATAGTCTAAAAGCATCGTAAATATGAATAAAGACCAAAATGAAGTATGTATGAATGTAAATATGAAGACTAACAAATACTTAAGGAAAAGGACTGACCAGCACTCTCGTCAGAGAGTTCGCCCCAAGACTTACAGATAGTAATATTCACACGCAGGCTACGATCTAGTCACGTGCCCCAAGAGGAGCTTGACACCATGACTGACTGCCTGCTTCACTGAGGGTCGTAATGTTACTTTGACTATGGCTCGAGACGTCTGAGAACATAGTGCTGATAAGAATACCTGACCCTATGAAAAATGAAATAAGAGCAGCATGAAAACAATGCATAATAAGGAACGTGTTATACACTCTACATTTACTCGTACTATTATTAGGCTTGTGCGATCTAAGGCGTACGTCTGCAGCTGCTTGATTGCTACGATCGCGGGTTCGAATCCCACTGAGGGTATGGATATTCATCCCTTATGTTTGTCGTGTAGTTAGCTGCTTACGACAAGCTGATCACCCGTTCAGAGGAGTCCTACTGTGTGTGTGTGTGTGTGTTCTAATTGCGTGTGATATAGAAATCTCGGCATTGAGGCGGCCTAGACCCGATTTGGGTGGATGTGCCACAGAAAAAAATTATTAGCCTTCCTGAAATGAGAGTGGTATACAAATCGCAAAACTTCAAAGAAATATTGCGCTTGGACGAACTCGGCCTACATGAGAGAATAATATTAAAACGGATCTTAAGATTGTGTGTAGACATGAAATAGTTGCAAACGTCTCAAGACAAGGTCCAAAGGTTTGTGAACGTGGTGATGAACTAGGATTTTATTATACCAACTGAATAAATATCTACGTTTAAAGGAAGTCCTTGCAAACAGAAGTTATAGTTTTGAACGTGAAGTGTTGCAGAGTTTTGGCAGTGGTGGGCTACTACGCCCAACCGCTTACTTTTGTTAGGTTCGGGAAGCTTAAAATATCTCAACTCATGGAAATGATACCGGCCAATTTTTATATACCAGAAGAAGTCTCCTAGCATACCAGATGCTCCAACGTGTTATGTAAATCAAAGGTCTTTGCCATTACGCTATAAACCAAGTACCAAAAGTTAAATCCCCACACTCTTTGTTGTGACAAGCACAGAGAATAACATGAATGGATACAGAATAACGAACTCCAATACGGATTCCAGTAATGTGACTATATTACAGATACAATGTACTTGGATTTCTTTCTCGAAAAGAAAGAAATTATAGAACACGGACACAATCTTCATTGCAGCAACAAAGTTCGAACCACTACAGTGTCGGTCATTAAACTATATTTACTGCGAAATATCGGCATGTGCAAAATACAGCCTGCGAAATGTTGAGTATGCTCCGCTCTCATTATCAGACTTCGTTAATTGCTACATTCTCTTGTAATTATATTTTCTCACACAAGTGCTGCCAACATAAAAGTTATATAACTTAATCGAAAATACGATTATATAAATAAAGGCCTAAGTTGTGAGGGAAATATATTTTTATCCCTCGAAAACACAGAGCATACTTAGAATTTTTCTGTTTCTTGAACCATTTAAAAATGCGCTTATGAAATTCGAGTGGAGTCTCTCCTCGTTCAGTTTAATGTCCATTGCAGAATTTGACATTTCCAGTTACAATTTACGATTTTTCCTCTGAATTCATAATCATTAAATTTACTCTTAAACTTATGTATTTTTGTCCATTATCATGGCTACTGCAGGGCCCGCATACAACATCTTAGTGCATTTATTCGCAACAAGAGATCCATTACACACACAAAAACTTCAGTCACTGCGAATAAGTAACAGCTATTAACCAGTTCTTAAATGACAACATTTTTCGCGACATTTTCCGTTCCTCCGTCACTTCTAAATTGCCTGATTCGGTCATACAGTAAAATTACTCGTAATGATCCATCCTTAAAAATAAGTACCGCGTCGACACCACTTAAAATTTATACCGTCAGGAGTATGTTCCCTCAATATAAAAATTGTAAAACGTGAAATACAAACATTCGGGTGCTCTTCAATTTACCTGTTCCTCAAATAAAAATTAGCTTGTCGAAGTGTTATTTTAATTGGGTTCCTCTAAGAAGGGAAAGAAAGAAATTTCGGGTTAAATAAAATAATGGGATTTATTTACCAGTTCAGTGAATAATAACTGCTAAAGGGATGTTGTAACCACGGGTTAGGTACTGTTCGCAGAATTTCATATGATAAGAAACTCATTAGAACTTAGTATTTTGGAACCAAAACCTTCTTGAATTAAGCTCTAATAACAGCCATTTCCCTTACGCGTTCTTCTTCCACGCAATTTCTTCATTAATCCTGTACGTATATAGTACGTATATACGTATTATAGTTTTTGAATATTTGAATATGCTGTTAAATAACTGGAAAGTGTTACTTTGAAAAATGCACAACCATCAGAGGACTAGAATGTCATTTCAGATAAGCAGGCCCTATATAATGCTTAGAACAGAAAATGTATTCTATGAAGGTCGCGTGTTCTTAAAACTTACACATTTTTTATTATCAAACTTAACGTCCTTCTTTCGTCTCGTTTAAACCTCGAGTCGCAGTATCTCCCGGACAGATGTGCAAGGAAACGCATTACAAAAGCCAGGGTCTCTCAGGCACATGATTTTCAATTCAGCTCATGGTTAAACAGAAACCCGGAGCAAATTATGTTTTAGGAATATTAAAGAGTTTATGCAAATTTCTTCTTGACCATCAACACAAAATTCCGACGGCGGGAATGTAAATATTAGTTACTGTGTATTATCCCGCATTTATTTTTTTAACAAAAAATGCTTGGTATTTCTCGGATATGATTTTGCTGCTTAACTTGGCGACTAGAAGGGCTCAACACAGTGCTACCGATGGACATTTAATTTCACAGAATCCGACTCAAAGACAAAGGCATAAGAATGAAGAATGTCCTTAACTTGAAAAGGAGAATCATAACATATTTTTCCCTGGAAAAGTTAAGGACTGAACTCTTGATATGTACCATAGGCCTGTTTATACTGGCATTTCCAAGGGAAAGTCCCAAATAATTTATCCTGTTTCATGTCATCACTCCAGTGCAAATCTCGACACAACCCAAAACACACACACACACACATAGCTTTTATTTGACCAAGAGTCGTTACGATGAGGGCAGAGGTACTTTTTTACACATGAAAATTAAAAGCATGGGGAAAGGCCTTTGATAATAAAGTACAAAGTGAAAAAAGGTTTTAATTTTCGTTTACTGCTGACTAAACTGTGCAGCATGAGTGGATAAGGTTGTTTAAAGGACGCAGCATGAGGCACAGCATATAAAAAACTTTCATGGCGAAAGAGATGAGAGCGAAGGAAAGACATGTAGCGTAGTCACTTAACGGTAGTGCAGGAGGGCTTGTACGAATAAAATAACGTAAAGGACGAATGACTGAATGAAAAAAGAGGTCAGAGAAAGAGAATAATGAAAGAATAGACGAAATCAACGGGATATTGAGAACAAAAGGAGAGAGGAAGACTGAACTGATGAACGAAAGTAACACACTTTCATATAAAGAGGTAACTAGTTAACTAACCCAATGAGCAGCGTCTTTCTTGAGAAGGTAATAATTCCTCAGCTAGTCCAGGATTTCCCACCATTTTATTGAACGCAATTTCATTAACCTGTTACAACAGACTGCCACTTTTCCCCATCCTGATCCAGACAAAGGCAGCCCACGTCCACCCATCTCACGCCATAAGATACAATTTAATATCCTCCCACCCACGCCTAGGTTTTCCAAGTGGTCTCTTTCCTTCAGAGAGAAGAAAAGCAAAAGGTAAGAGTAAAAGATTGAAGAAGTTGAGTGAATGTGAAAGAAGGAATTAGAAAAAAAGAAAAGGTAGACAAAGGAGACAGAAAAAAGAAAGCTTGAATGAATAAACGAACGAGAAAGAAGTGGCAATGAATGGAGAAAGTTTTAAAGAAAGATTGACTGAATGGGTGGATCAAACGGAAAGAAATAACTGAAGCCATAAAAGTGGGAAGGAAAAGGAAAAAAGGGAGACAGAAATCGAGAAAGTAGGCTATAGAGGAAAGGCAAGAGGGCAGGTACACGTACATATACTGCCACTGTAGTGACGTACTGCGTCGACAGGAAGTAAAGTCGGAAAGCGCAGAGAAATAACGAAGGAAAGACAACATAATGGAATCACGTAGCAGGATGCTGAGATTGGCAGAGAGAGCACAGTGCCACTGACGCAACTAAGAGGAATGAGACACTTACAATACACCCGAGCCGAGTTTTCGAGCAACAAGCAAACTCTGACAGACGTCCTTTCCTTCCCTGAGGACTACCGCCACCTAGCCTTTTACCTCGTACCTATCCTAGGATTCTCTTTGTGAAACTGCTGAAGCTTGGTCTATCCAAACAGACATCTAGAATGGTAGATGCACTCAGAGTACGCGTTTCACATAAGTAATCAAATGCCTCATAAAGGATGAACGGTTACAGGAACCGGGTGACGCGCAAGAGTTCGTTAGGTAGGCAATAGTTATAGCTATATGGGCATATGGCTTGCATCATGAAATTACCATAACTGTCTTCCGTAAGGTTCAAGATTTCATACTATTTGGGCATTACAATATTTTAATATTACTGAAGAGCTAAGTAGTTTTATGCTGAGTTCTTTGTAACTAGCTCTGTGGAGTAGAATCCTTTTTAGCAGCTGACAGTCGCTCACTTGTTCAAGAAAAGCATGCCACACCCTAAAGTTAATTTACTGTATACACAACAGCCCCCCCACTGAAACCCATTCTGAGCCACTGAATTAAATTACAATTCTTACCCCCTATTTATGTAGGATTCAGTGCAATATAATTCTCACACATACTTGGTAAACGAAATGCTATCGTCCTACCAGATTTTCAGGGAAAAAGCCCTAGGTATGTACTGCTTACTCCCCCCCCCCCCCCCACCCACACACATGCTACATATTCCGCCCATCCTTCCTCACTGAATTAATACGGTAAAAGTAAAGTTCACCCTAGAACATACCACGAAGGCCCAGAGGGGGAGTAGACGTATAGACCAACTCTGTCTTTAAACTCAGCGCTACATTAGGGGGGGGGGGGGTTAACGCCATGCCCCGGGCGCTTTACTCCGGGAATGATCCGGTACCCATTTTATAGGAGGCTGGGTGGGCCCCTGGGGTGGTGTGGACGGGTGCGGAAAATCTCGCCCCCACTACGATTCGATCCTCGGACGGTTCAGACGGCAGCGAGTCGCTATACCGGCTACGCTATCCCGGTCCACCATTGGCTTTATGCATCTACTATTTGGCGAAAAGCAGAGACTGAAGATCTACAGCTTATGAAACAAATATTGTGACACGCATTAACAGGTTCTGCAAAATTACGACATCAAAACAAAGATTTCATTACCTTCGAATTACCATTCCAACTTTCTACTCATTAAGTCTTTTATTTGATTCCAAAAAGTCATTTTCTATGCTTTGCTTCATAATATAAGAGCTCTCTATTGTCTTAATTGTAACAGATCCTAGTCCCATTAAGGAAACTACCTATCACGCCCATTAAAAGCTGTGGATTAAAAACTATGAAGTTTGGGGACAAGAAGAGTTTAAGTTTCTAGACTTCTCCACATCTTCCCTTTTTGTGATTCTGATTATGATTAATGACTAGAGAAAGTGAGCTGTTTACACTTCATGAAGCATTCTGTTATGCTGTTTAAAAATGATTTCTTCTTCACAGTGTTTCCAATACTAAAGCGAGCGGAAATTCACTGCGAAAGGAAGCGAGAGTTTTTCTTCTTCTTCAGTCATTAGTCATATGACTTTCTCTTTGTCTCAAAACTTCGCTCAGCACAAAACGCAGATGTAGCAATTAGTGTTGTGTTACCAATAATTTTAACGAGGCAGGAAGGCAGTTTCCCTAGCATACTCACAGACTCTTAAATTTATTTCTGAAACACGTAACTGATTAAGGTACTTATCCAAGGTACATATCCAAGGTACAAAGCATATTTATCAGTAAAAATTGATATCATTTCGGTCGAGAAATTTCATCATCTTTATGAAATCAAAAGGTTTATTATCGTGTCTACAAAACCCCGTAATCGGACCGTAGTGTGATCAACGCCAACCAGCTCACAGACATGAAAACTTCCAAAACCTTTGCAAGCCATGGGGGCATATGAGGGAAAGGAGGTATAGCTCCAATCATTCTTAAACTCCGCACATGGAGTTAGTAATCAGATTCACGGCCGGACGGCTTTTCTTTCGGGGAAATTTTCTATGCGGCCTGTATTAGATACGCAGTAGATAAAACGTGATAACATAAAGTAAAACGGAAGAGTCTTGCAAAAGCATTGAACGTTGCAGTATGGCGCTTAGAACTACTGATACGTATCTGGGAGGTTCAAGATTCGAATCTCGGCGCTGACGCCAGCTCTCCTGACAATATTTTTCGTCTTGCCTTGTGTCCCTCCACGTGAATGCTATAACAGACCTAACACACAACAGGACAGTTTCATCCAACTACCGTTTCTGTGACAGCACGCTAGATAAACGTGTGTAAATTAGAGGACACTCTAACAAATTTCGACATGTATGAGTGTCATTCGCCGATCCAGTGGCCGAGCGGTCTAAGGCGTGGGTCTTCGGCCGCTCGCTTGCTAGGATCGTGGGTTCGAATCCCACCGGGGGCATGGATGTTTGTCTCTTGTGAGTGTTGTGTTGTTGTTGTCAGGTAGAGGCCTCTGCGACGAGCCGATCCCTCGTCCAGTGGAGTCCTACCGACTGTGGTGTGTCTCTCTGTGTGATCAAAAGAAACTCCAACCTCGACACTGAAACGGGAAAACCGGAGTAGGTAGGAGAGGACGACTTATATATATATATATATAAAGAGTGTCATTAACCCTTCCAGTGTTAATAAATTATTTAAACATGTTGTTAATAACCTTCGTGGCATGTAATTCCTCTTACTGAAAAGTCACAAACCGTCGATTTTCAAGTTTAGTACAAGCGGAAACGTGTCAATGGGCTGCTGAACACGGCACAGGACTGAATTCAGAACAGAAGGGTTTGTGTTTTAAAAGAGATAGCTAATGGGTAGAATAAACTAGGTTAGACAAAAGATGGATAAAAACTACGAGGAAAAGTATAAGTCGTAAAGAACTGCCTAGGAAAGACAATTTTATGCTTCAGAGGGCGTCCTCTCACGTGCATTTCCACTTGTTGGCTGACAGTTACTGTGGTTGTCTGTTACTTACATTCCCCTGTGGCCCGCGGTGGAGCTGCTCCCTTCACAGGGCTGTCAAAAGCAGTCTTGTCTGCCCTGCGGCTAGCTTTCCTTTTGTCTTTAACCCTCTTTGTTATATTCAACCAGTCTCCTTACAGGCTTTTGTTCTACCTTCGTGAACAATTGTCTTGCCAGGTCAATTCACCGTAAAGGAAATGACATATTTAAGCGCATGTAAGAAGGCAGGTTTATGCCATAGTGACTAATGAATGGAACAAGTTATAAATTATTCAACTTCAGTGGCGTGCAACATTTTAAGGTTAAATATTGTCAGTTAGGTAAAAACTCTATTAGAGCCATCTTTTAAAAACCGTATAATGCTTCAGAAATTCGTCGCTTTATGTAAACCCAAGACGCGTTGCAGCATTCACAGAAGCTCACGAAAGAGACTCTATCTCGAGCCAGCTGAATCTAACCTTTTACGCCATTTATTTGGCTCCGTCCATTTTCCCTACTTCTCTCACAGTAAAACCACAAATTTTCCGAAATAGATTCTATTTCCGTCTTGACGTGAAGAGGATCTGAAGACTTCTGCATATCCTCTTAACTTGATCAGAGAAACACAACCCATTTCTGCAGCACTGAGGTTTTATACACGGAAACTACGAAGATGGGCAAAGACCAAATAAGTGGACTTAAACGCTCTGTTAAAGGGTCGTCAAATACCTTCAGACTGACTGGAATCTCTTTCAAAACTTTACACCCTTCAGTTCACCAAATCAATTTTAATATTATCCTAAGTATTATTTTAATGGAGTACGCGTCTCTGTGTTTGTGGAACGCTCAAAAACAAGTCGTTTACCATGTCGTCGATCACAACTACGTATTATACTAACTACGAGTTGTAGGGTCCTTATTTAAAAGATAATAACTATTCTGATGAAAACAAATGTCTCAATTTAATGGAACCCAAATATTTATTTCACAATGTTCACAATGAACTCAATTCCGGACAAGCTGAATACATACCACACATACACATATGCTACTCCTACGAGACTAACTAAGGGTACACGACTTTTATTGAACATTTTAAGAAACACACTGCGTTCACTAACGCCCGTACTTGTAACCTGTCACACCGCAGTTCAGACTAGTATGAAGAGAACTGTATTAGTCGTATAAACAAAATTAAAGCTCTACAAATTGTGTGAAATATAAACATGTCACAACTTAACCCTTCACTAATACAGCTGCAAAACGGTAACTTTAGTCCTGTGGGTAAGAGCCACACCACAGGAGGAATGGAATTTAAAGCGTCGCACATTCCAAACCGTGGCATTAGATCAAAGTGAGGTGTCCGTACATTTGAGATCAGCCATCAGAAGCAATATAGCTGTGTAAATATCTTGTCTATTCGACGTGTTAACGAGAGATAACTAAGTAATTAAATCTCTCTCTTTGATAGAAACTATTATTAACGCCATTAACACCATTAACACCAAATCATGCCTATCCTAAGTTACCCTGCTAATTTCCCACATTCATCACTTACCTCACTAACCACCATCTTAATATACGCATACAGTTTTGCCAACAAACTTTCAGTTTTCCAAACTGTTACCATACAAGTACTATGCGTATGTTTCTTGTTTCATATCTAAGCTACACGCCCAGCCCACCACGAATACATTTACTTCGCAGTACTAATAACAATAGAAGGCTCATAAAACAGGGGTGCACAAAAAACCGTGCGCCAGATATCCCGGGAAACTAAATTTTATACGGTAGCGCCCAGTATACGTGGCTTCTCAGTAAGAAACGTGCTTCATATCACGTCTCTAAAACCACAAAATGTCAAGTAACGTAATATCTTACTTGATCCATTATTTATTCTACCAAAATTTTAGTCCGTAAAGTTGCAGGGAACAGAGTACTTCTGAATGAGTGTAAAAGCCAGCTATATCACACTCTGTTTTACACCCAGTACTCCTTGTACGAGTACGTCGGAACGTATTAGTAATTTAAGGCACGACGCGAACATTTTGTGGCTTAAATTCTTCATTAACCGCAGCCACTGCTGGTGAATGCCATATTACCGAAGCCTCTACCACCGCAGCGGCGTTAAATAATGAAATTTGCCTAACAGCCTAATTTATAAAACAATTACTGCAAGGTACAGGGTATTTCTCAGACGACTGTCATTCGTAATATGAAGCAATAAATAGATTATTAACTTACATAACGGCGCCGTTGTTACCGCAGGTATAATGGGGGGTTGAATGGGAAGGAATACGGTAATTAATGGTGAATAGGTAAGGATCTGGAAGGCGACTATTCTGGTCTGTTTGTAGATACTTCCCCATTGACAGTCTGTATGGGAGGGGGGAAAGCGAGAAAGACAGAGAGAGAGAGAGAAACACCTCAGACATTGTAACCAGTAAAATAGTGTAGAAACGGGACGGTAACCTTCCTCTCGAATACACACGCTAGTGATGCTCCACTCGATAAACAGCTGTCATGTCACACTGTCCTAAGATTAATATACTTTTTTTAAATAACAGTCACCTGGATTTCTTCCAGAGGCACTTCAAGTAAATTCATATCCCAAAACACTATTTTTCTTAAATTCATTTTAATATTATCCTCCCAAAGATTACTATGTCTCCCTCCTGATACATTACAAGAAGTTTGCCGGTAAAACAACTCTATTGATTTCGTGTTTCTTCAGGGCGTTCTACACATTCTCAATGCTGCATTCATTACTGCGACGATCAGACATGGCAACCTACCTTGAAATTCCTTATTAACTTTATTCATAACAATGTTACTTCATCTCATCCAGGTCCCAATCCAAATTACATAACTCTGTTTACCCCTAATACATTTGCCGCTACATTCTGTATTCACGACTGAGGGTGTGTTAGTCATTGAACGCCCAGCTCCACCATCGTTCGACGCGAGATGACATTTACAGTTTTATTCACGTACAAGTCATTGTGCAAACATAAGAGGCAAAAAAGGGTAAATTATATTTGTGTCTGATACAATGTTGCCACAACAACAATTATGCTTTCCTACAAGTCACCCTATATATTTTACACCAAATCAGCATAATGTATGTGAGGTTCTGTACCAGTGTTTCCCAAACCTTCTATCTGTGGATGAACCCACATATAATTCTTCATACCCCGAGGAACACCTGCCTATGAAAATGTTTACAGGCCAGAAGAAGTTTACAGAGGGAAGCGAAATTCAATTACCGCTACATTATTTTCAAGAAAATTTACTTGCGAAAAGATTACATATGTATAAATAGATATGCATACGTATTACGTATGTGTATTTATACATATATAATACATATGCATATATGTATAAATATATATGCACACGTACTACGTATGTGTGTGTATTGCACGACAAAATTGGAAGAATTTGTCTTGTAGCGCACGAAGATTGCTCCAGTATTGACAATTGCCGGACAAAAATTCCAGCGGTATTTAAAGGGATATTTGGAATTATTCCCTACTTCAATATTTGTATTTATTTATTTATTCCACGATTCCTCGCGGAACCCCTAACGATGTTCTCCGGGACCCTAGCTGCGAACACTGGTCTATCAACTACAAATATGTCATTTTGAAAATAAAATAATTTAACGTTCTGTAAGGTGAAGTTGTCCGCGTGCTTAATGAAATATTATACAGTGCAGACATAAGGGGAATTGTGATGCAGCACTAAACATTCTACTTCACAGCATTAAATGCAGCTCAGTATCTTCCCCTTCCGGTTTGTTCGCACCATCAAGAACTCCCAGTCTGTAAACAGCTCTGGCGAAGGGACAAATCTCCGCTCCTGCCAACAATCGACCCCTAGTCTTTCAGCTCGTACCCACTGACTAGACCGACGGCGCTCTCTCGGCTCAGAGTTGAAGCAAATAATGTTTGTATTTGATAGAGCGTGGTTATAAAATAATAAACTGCTGCACGTGGTACCGCAGTAAGTGTGCTCTTTATGATTGCACATAAGACTAGGAACTACAAAGGCATTTATAAAGCAATACAGACAGAATTTTCATAGAAAAAAAGGAGGAGGCTGTAAAAATTTAATTCTCTTCTGTAGCCGCATTCAGCGTAATCGGCGTGGAAAAACATTGCGCTGTTCTGCCACAGATGTTGAGGCCCTCCCCTTGCAAGAAACTACACAAGACACATTTTCTTTATTCCTATTCCAGCCAAACATATTTCACACAGAGTCAGACTCTACACTATCCATCTCCTGTAATTCATTTCACTCGTTAGGAATTACCCATTTATCTTAATACGGTGTATAAACTGCATTAGTTACATAATTTTCGTTGTCAGGGCGAATAGGAAGTATGAAATGCATATAACATGGAAACAAAGATGGAGAAAAAACAAAAATAAAAAGTAAGAAGGAAGGAAAAAAGAATTAACGAAGTTAAGAAAGGAAAAGAAAGGAAGAAAGAAACTGAAATGTATCATCGACAGAGAACAAAACGGAGGTTGCTCCATCAGACAGATGAACAGCCAGACGGCCAGACAGACGGCCCCGCCGAGTCGCAGAAGCAAACTGACTGCTAGCTTTCTTTCATCAATCTCCAACTCCGCAGGACAAGGTCTCCTGGAACAGCTGGTCAAGATAGTCCACGCCTTTATGAAAGTCGGAATATTGAATTCTGTCGCAGTCAGTTATATCTAGTCCAGAAATTCACATCATATTTATCTAAGTTCTATTTAAATGTTATCCCCATTATGCCTAAGTCATCTAACTGTCCTCTTCCCCTAACTCTTTCCAACGTATATTTCATACCGCACTTTTCGTTTGCCCCCGCTTCATCCTTCTTGATTTAATCACCCTAACAATATTAAGTAAAATGTTAAATATTATAAAGATCTTCATTTTGAAAATTATCTTCTACCTGTACACAAAGGCCAACGTGACTAATAACAAAGCCTGCCATGCAATAAGGTCCTGCGCTAATTCCAGACATCTCCTCCCCAGAATGATCACTGACAGACTCTCCTGTTATTTAATAAGGCCGCTTCAACAGAACAATAAACTTAGTGTTAACTCTACAGGCAGGATAACCACTAATGAAGCCTGCGTAACTATTCTGAAGGGGACAGTCGTGGTATATTTTATTATTAAGCAACGGCTAAGAGAAATCCGCACAAACTTATCCGGTAATCAGAGATACAAATTGCTTCCACTCACGAGAAGTTTAGTACCTTTCTAGGATCCATCTTCGTATCATGTACTTGGTTTTGAGGTTCTTACGACAGCGACTATGAATATTAACGTGTTCTTGGGTACGACGCGGGACATTCTGGTTGAAATGCTGTCGCCGTCCGCTGTGGAACTTCACTGCACCCACAACGTACGAGACAGATGTCCCGACTTCCCACCTTAAATTTCCACAGATGAAAAGAAGAGAAATCGGAAGCATGGTCTAGCTCTGATTTGTTGAGCACAGGGCTCCTTTCAGGGTCATATTAGTGTTACAGAACGCCGACTTCGTCAGGCGAACGTCGTAAAGCAGAAAGCAACACTTCTCACTGCTTTGCTTTATTTGGAATTTCGTGAAGAATATACTTACACTCACAAGTGCACATAAAGGAAATCTGACATATAATGTCGTCGTTCACTGTCTCCTTCGGATTCCCTTCCTGCCAGTCTTCTAAGTCCCTGAAACCTGTCTTCGCTCCTGTCGGAATTTTGAATACCTCTCTGTCCTTCCACCCATCTCGTTATCCAGGGTGACACCTTCGACACATATATGACTCCTGTGATTGGTCGGACAGCAAAAGAGGTTCTACTTTCGTTGGCTGACCAAGTTTTATAAAACGTTATCTAATTCTCATTGGTTAAAACTTAATTAAGTTTTCCGTGGGAACAAAAGCCCAAACAAAGCATAACCGAAAAGTCATACACGGCTAGGTTCAGAGGTTAGAGCCATAAATTTGTCAACGCAAAACCTAAATTCGAAACAGAACGTCCAAAGATCTTGTTTCACGCACAAATGTCATAAATATCACAACTGGAGAGAAATTGGTGAAATGCAAGAAGACCGGGGGGGGGGGGGGGGTTCTATTCCATCGAGGGCGAGGACCGCTGTATCAGAGGGCCTGCGGTCCTCACATGGTAAAACAAAAAAATGTAGAATGTGTCTCTCCTGTACAACGCCGGGGGGGGGGGAGGTCCGACTGGGACTCGAACCCAATAAGTATTCGACTACAATGTACCGACGTTTCGGGGCTACCTCCATTTCAGGACAGAAGAATCAATAATTCACTTATTCCGCCTGGAAAAAGGAGGCAGAAGATTTCTCCCAAAAGTCAGTACATTTCTACAAGTCCACAAGGTGCCACATCCCAGGTGTCGGCAGTCTGCTTATTGTCCTCCTACCTCCTCCTTATTCACCAACATATATCCGTCCAAAGAAGCCTTCCTACACACTGCATGCATCTGTACTGTCTCTTCGTCTAAAGCAACTTGAACACTGGTCACAGTGTTGGCGTGAACAGACTTCAATTTTATACATAACAAATTCTTTTAAAATACGGCCCGCCTAAATTACATTTTGTACCAAAAAGAATTCCACATAGTTTGATTTTTTGTTATATTGTTTAGTGTCAGTTTTAGTTCGCCACACACACACACACACACACACACAGTATAAAGAAAGTACAGAATTAAAGTAAAAGAGGGAAAATTAAATTTTTGAAGCAAATAAAAGTTATGGTGTATTTACGTAGAACAAGGTTTTGCAATTTAATCTTTCTGATGTTTGTAATTTATTTAACGACGCCGTCACAAACTCACAGCCTATATAGCCTGTAGTGCTAAGTTGATTAAAGAATTATCAATTGGAATTGCTGTGTAAGAAAGCTGTCATGGCCTGTTTCAAAGTATTATTCCGGAATATGCCTGGAGGTGCTCCGAAAAGCCGCAGAGACCTCAGTCCAAACAAACGGTGTCTCGGCCGAAATTTTCTTCGGACAACTCCTGTCCCCCGCCCCCCCCCCCCCCCCCGAATACAAGTAAGAAACGTTACTGCCTGAGCCAATTTGTTGGGTGCAGTTTTATGTTACTATATTTAAAAGCGACTATGACAAATAAAGTGATTGTCATAACACATTCAGACCCCAACCAGAATATATGACACTGTGTTCTAATTAATCGTTGTCAGTTATATATTTTTAGCTTTTCAGTTAAGGTCTATTTAATCAATGATACTTAACAATTCCTGCAACGACGGATCTTTTCGCGAGAGTTGTCGGCCTGCGATTATTTCACATCACCAGTCCTATAAGGGAAAAAATATTTTCAACACCACTACAGATTCTTTCTTACTAGTAATTATCACAAAATAGTCTACCGAAACTTGAAATTCTATGCTTAATATTTCATGACTGCAACATCAACCTGTATGAGCTTATATCTATGACTCCAATTTTGAAAGGAAGATGTCTCCCAACTAGATTTAATACACACTCGTAAGTCTCCTTTTTTAACGAATTGTGTACAAAATAGAGACGCAATACGCAGAACTTTCCTCTTATTCTGTTTCTTTTTCCCTTACCTTCTTATACTTTCATTTAAACTCGTGCCATTCCAGTTCTGAAAGCCTGAGAGAGCAGCGATCCGGGAGATGGAATCATGTTGAAGAAGAGGGACCATTCCGTATCTTCTGAGCCGTGAAAATAAAACGGAAGAGGAAACGAGAGTAAAAAGAAGTGGGGGGGGGGGGGGCAAAGGGATGGAAAGGAAGTTTTGAGACACTTGCCAACCAGACTTGACCCGTGAAAACGTCGTCTCCAGAGCAGTGGACAAGCAAACTGAGCGCTATCACATTACCCGAGTGGCACAGTCTCCCCGTGGCAGCTCGATGATCAGACTATTCAACGAACGTACTACGATATTTTAGTCAGAATGTATTTTATTTATTTATTCATGGTTTATTTAGCTGATTCCAGTGGTCGCACGGTCTAAGGCGTGGGTCTGCGGCCGTTCGCTTGCTGGGATTGTGGGTTCGAATCCCGCCGGGGGCATGGATGTCTGTCTTTTGTGAGTGTTGTGTGTGGATAGGTAGAGGTCTCTGCGTCGGGCTGATCACTCGTCCAGAGGAGTCCTACCGAGTGTGGTGTGTCTGAGTGTGATCGTTAAGCCTCGATAATGAGGAGGCCCTGGCCCACTAGGGACTGTTGCGCCATGGGAAAAGAAATTCGTAGTTTATTTAACGGCTCCTTCAATAGCGTCAAATGCGAAATTGTTAGTAAATAATGAATTCAAAGGAGTAAGGATGGAAGAGTTTTCGACCTAATTTGAGGTACTGTCCCCAATTTTCATAGAGCAGCGCTCCCCACATCTTCTGGGCTGCGATGCATTTTTAGTTCTGAGGATAAGTGACAATGCCTAGACAAATAACCAGAACGTACATCGACTACAGTGGAGCACAGCCTAATCGAAATGTGTTCGTTGGTTTGAAGTGAATTTATCCTCACCACACTTTCGACATAATCTTTGGGTCCTCCCTGGTAGGTCAGTACCAAAGTTTCAAACATCACATGGTTTGTTACTTGTTACAATTTGTTTCATGATAGCAGTGTTTAATTCATTTTAATTGCTGTGCTCACTGACTACTGAAGTAAAGCGAATTAACAGATGGGTTCCTTGACTTACATTGGTGATAAATGCTTTAAAATAGTCTATCATTTTCAAACAGACGTCACAGGCTAGACAGACAAATATATCTTACAATACACACTGCAGACATCAGTATATCATTTTCAAACAGACGTCACAGGCTAGACAGACAAATATATCTTACAATACACACTGCAGACATCATAATGCAAAGAGGCAAATTTGACTCCTGCTTCTGTTATTTTAAAAACAAACCACATCTAACATTACTTGAGTCACACATTGCGTGAAAAGTTCTATGTTTTATCAAACATTCAAACTTTTCGTCATAGACCACTTTTGACAAAAGTTAAGACACTTGATTTCATCTTCAAGTAGGAGTAATTTTGGGGCAAGATAAGACAAAAGTAAATGTATTTACCTGCGAGTATCTTAGTGTATCCACCCACATTTAATGAAAATTTTTCAATATTTCCCATGTAACCCATACGGAAAAATAGCTGAACATTGTCGTGTAGTAATTAACAACCTGCTGTTGTATTCTGGAGTATTCGGGTTTGAATCCCGGGGCCAGAGAAACTATCCTGAAATTTTGCTTTGTCTTCCCTAGTACCTTCAGGCAATGCCAAAAGCGTACCTTAAACTTTCCAGGTTCATTGTGTGAATCAGCCCCACACTTCCTGATTTCAGGCTTCCGCCGCGGTAGAAATGAGATCTTCGCTCCTCTGGGATGTTACGCGGCGTAGATTGATAGTAAGTTATCGACGTTTCGGGACAACCTATCCGTCCCATCTTTAAACGTCAAGCAGTCCTCATTTCCTGAAATGATTTCCACTTCAGTGTTGGACTCATTCGAGCATATCGATCTGCTCATCCTATCAAGCATATACTGAAATTAGCGACTGTTTTGTCACATGCTTAGACGAAAACATGCATGGTTAAATTTCGACATTGGAAAATCATGTTAAAGCCTGAATATCGCATAGATTCCTGCAGTTTTGAAGTCAAAGTAGAATAAACTGGGCCTGAGGGGGCGTCTTATGTGAAAATACATAGTCCTTAAAGGGTTAAAATGAAACACAAGTGTTTGTTTCATACTTTTCCATTCATGCCGGTATTTTATATGAGGCCTATATACTCGATGGAGTTCAGTGATGTCACATAACCCAACATTTATCATTATGCACAAGCATTGGTGTATGCTGCATCAATTCATGCGGTCAATTATTACACTACATTAGTAACTCTGATTGATACCCTGAATGTTCCACGTCTTTTACGACACGCCATAACTCGATAACTGTATAACACAGCACAGAGTATTGTTATGAATTTATTCCTAAAGAGTTTTAGTCGAATGAAGACAAACAGAGGGAGGAGAGGAGATAAAAAAGAATTTAAGACGCAATATAACAGTATCCCATGAGTGTAACTCCGATTTGGCATTAGACAGAACTCTGCTGGGAAAAGAGCAAAGGTCTCCCTAAGCGGAAACAAAGTGGTTTCGCTGCTGGGCAAGTGAGATTTCCGCCACAGAGTTTAAATTTTATATTAAGAAAGGGGCATGTAAAGTGTTCATTATGAAAAGTAAACACAACAAACGAAGGTAGGGTAAAAGAAAGTAACAAAATTTGTGCTAATGAATTATTTTCGCATTTCGAATCATTCAATTTTTGGACATTGACCATCGTCATGTACTTAGGCAAGAAAAACGACTAATGATTTAGGCCGGATAAGAAAAGCTGAGCACAGAGGTCCGGAACAGCTTTCCTTATATTGCCCAACTCTGCCTGAGGTCGGAGACCTATTCTGTTCCCGACAGGTTGTGTTTTAGTTTTCATTTTGAACAAAAGACTAGAAACAACGTCCAAAGAGTGAATGGTTCCAAATGTGACACACCACAGTCAGAAGCCCATACAACTGTTTTTTTTCCTTCTAAAAGAGAGTTTAACATCAGTCCGCACACGTGATGTATCCGAAGTGTGTATATATTATACATATGTATGTATATATACATACACCAATCGATACATCATGAAATGGTTCACTGGTAAGTTATCCAAATTCCTCGCATTAATTCCGGTGGCGAAAACGTATTTATACATTTGCAGAAAGTCATCTTAGGCCCTTCAATGGAGATTTCTGAATTGCCGTGGCCAAGACGGAAGGGGCAGGTCCGTTTGGTGCAACGTAAATTGTAAGAAGACAGTGAGATTGTGGAACGTGCATTAAAATCCACAGATTAATTGTCCTTGAAATCTTCAGCACCCTAAATTCTCACTCCGGACTCTGCGAGGAGATACAAACTCTTCACTTTAAACACTTTCGTGGTTGTTGACGATGTTAAAATCCAACTTTTTCTACAGATTTCTATAAAAAGTTTCGAATATCTCGCAACCTTAGGCACACGTCCGAAGTCATAGAGATACGACTCAAGGATTTTAAATCCCTGCACATCAGCCAGCAAATAACGATATGTTAAAATTATGTTGATACATCGAAGGAGATCTTAATGTTCCGCACATGAATACTTCGTTTGTTTTAATGCCTTGTGCACTGTTTAAAAATAGATGTAATTTTAGCCACGCTCTTCTATCATAGAACAAAAATTCTGTAGAATGAAATTAGTTGCTTAATAAACTACTATAAAATATCAATTTAGGAACACTTGAGGGATAACAGAAAGATGAACACTGTAATAACAGTATTTGTGTTAACTAAAGTTGTTCTTACACCACTATTCGATATAATAAAACGCTGCCCTCTAATTGGCTTAATACATTATGGTATTACTTACTAGACAGTCTGTTGCTATAATCCCAGCCCACACGGTAGGGGGTCTCAAAAACTAAATGGCTAAACTGAAAGTAATTTGGAAAATAACATTCCATTTCTTCACATCCCTTCCCCACCCTTACCGCGTCTAACACTATAGCTTCTCTGTATTTAATCGCCAGACCTTTTATTTCCAATTGCCTACACAAACACTCTGAATGGCCAGAATATACCATCATGCCGAGCAGCCGTATAATGTTAGCTTTGTACAGTGGGACATGAACCTGAGTCAAACTGCCACCATCATCCACCAAACTCATTTTCCTCCTTCTTTCAAAGCGGCAGAATGCTGTTTAAAAACAAAACCCTTTCATTTTTAATGCAGGTTATAAACAGCGCACCAAAATGCTATTGCGTCATTAAAATCATATTACAAGGAATTAAGCCTTTGCTTGCGGCGCAGACCCGAACACGGCTGATAAAGTCGTTCTGACTTCTGTTTTTGCTTCACGACGCGCGAACCATAATATTGTAATGGGGCACTTAAATGCTATCAATTTGCAAAATGAGAAAATGAGGAAGTTAGAGTTAGCTCAATCGCACTTGCAAGATGCAGTTATTAATTTATTACTAGAACAAACTTTACTTTACAAATTATTTATAAACGCGTGTTTATTTCGAAGCGTTTTGAACGTTTAAACGTGGCATTTCTTTCATTTACATATTTATTTATGTATTTGTGTATCTGTTTGCTTTCTCCCTTTCGTCTTTCATCCACGTGCCCATACATGCATGTGCGTATGTCTGTATGTATCCACGGACAATTCCTTTATCCTGTTGTGTAACACTTCATCGTCCCTTTTCTTTCTTTTTCTTCCTTTTACCTCCCTCCTCTACTTAAAATTCCTTAATACTTCCTTCTATTCTCTCTTCCTTACTGCAACTTACTGTATTCTACCGTTTTAGTCAAGCATGTAGACAACTCGAATGGAGAATTTTCAGTCTAAGTTTTAACTTCTTCTTGCAACACCAACACGGCCGTTCTAGTAACTTGTAAAGTTAGAGCAATACTACACAATGTACGTTACGCAAGTTTCAGAAATGCCGGTCGCAGGGTTGCCCGCCGGGTGACTACGTTTTGTACGAAGGTGTCTGACATTTGCGGGCCCTCAATTTGGAAAGTGCTTCACGTCAGCCTTCTCGTGTCTAGAATTGTGAGGTGGTACCTACATTTTTGGAAAATTTATAAGCCCTTGTAACATACAGTACTTGCAAGGAATTATTTTTTAAGACTAAAATATTTAACGCAACTTGGAAGAATCTGGAAGTAAGAACAAGATGATCACTGAAATGACCGGATGTGATGAATCATTTTGAACTGATTCTAGAAAAATCATATGGGTTACACTCAGAATACAAAACAATGAAACTCAAAACAGTATTAGATTACACGGGGTCAAATCCTTAGAAAGCTTAGGATTCAAGACATCTTAACAGCGAACATTTGACATACTAATAGGAACATTACGACTCTTGTGTCAAAATAATTCAAGTGGCAGGAAATACACATCGTGGCACATCACAAAGTAACAGCACACCTCAATATTCATGATAGATATTTCAAAAAACCAGTGACAATACAAATTCAATTTCTTTCAGAGTTGTAAAACCAATTCAGTGTTACGTTCTATTGCAATGAAGGTATGGCAAAGCTGTCGGATTTCGTATTTTTATTTCATTTTCAACATCTCCTAGAAAAGCAGGCTGAGAGCTCGTTATCTTGCGTCTACTTTGTTAGGTTTCTTTCTAATGAACCGGCAAGAATATTCCGTTTCCTTTTAATTAACTACAGTTCCCGATGGCCTGATCGTCAAAGCCTTTGAAGCAACGCCACAGAAATACATGATCAACAAGACTGGAAACTTTGGACAAAAGGAAACAAAAACTGTGTCACTTATTATGACTGTGGTACGAGTCACGTAGGCCTGATCATTCATTTTTAATGTACCGACTTTCGCGTTTTAATATGCTCAAAAATTGTTGGTTTCATGTTTCTGTGATCTGAACTTAATCAGTTACAGGGAACATTAAGGAAGACAGTCTTCTTCATATGCAAAGAGACTTAAACAATTTTAAGAATTGGAAGACTTTCAAAAACACGACTTTATAAGACACTCCCCTACTTATGCAATTTCAGACTTACGCAATTTTAAACAAGAAACATAAAACTGACATAATAAAACTCTCAAACGTGCACCAAATTTTTCCTTGCGGTAATGAATGCATAATCAGACTAAATTGGCGGAAGAATGTTGCTGGTGATAACAGAGACGGCGGGGCGGTGATGCTGCGGCCCGTCAGGTTCCACCGTTTTGAAGTTTGGATTTCAACTGGACTTCCTTGTATATACACATATGTACCTAGTTGACCGTATGAAGACTGAGTTCTGACGTGAGAAAAATCAGAAGAAGGTGGCTGAAGAATACTGCTGGTGATAACAGAGACGGCGGGGCGGTCATGCTGCGGCCCATCAGGTTCCAGCGTGTTGCAGTCTGGATTTCAACTGGACTTCCTTGTATATACATGTATAGTTGACAGTATACTTATATTCAAATCGACTTGCGCAAACCTCAACTTTCATCGGACCTTCCGGAACGTAACCATTGCCTACGTCGGTGTGTGTGTGTATACATACATATAAAAAAAAAAGAGTGATTTTTTCTTCATAGGCGTGAAAGGTACTACATCATAATGAAACAGTGTTGGTGAAATGACGAGTGAACTGGCGCATGAACACAAACATGGTGAACTGAGATTGTTCATTGGCGCTTCGAAGTTAACCTTTAAGAGCCGAAACGGACAAATCTGTCCATCGTTATGTGTAGGTAGAATGCCGAAACGGACATTTTTGTCCAAAAATATATATTTAAACTTTTCGCATTAAATACGATATTGGCGGGGCAATAAGCGTGCATAAATATTATGTATACATACAACAGACTTGAAGGTAATTTTACAGTTGTGCCTCATACCAAGGGGGCGTATTGGGGCGCGGAGGTAATATACCATAAAATGATGTATTCAACACTATTTAGAGCGTATTCAGCTTCATGCTCCAGCATCTGTACATTCATGTGCCCCAGATACCCATCGATTAAAAAGCCGGTAGGATCGAGTTAAGATTTATACGAGTCGATAGACATATTTATGTACTTTCCGGGAACCGAACCCTGATCTCCTTTCTGGTAGTCGTATAACTTATTCACTGTTCTAGCCCGTGCTTGTACTCACAGAAAAATTTTCAATACTTTTTCACAATATATTTGTCCAAATATACGAAAAAATTAAAAGCTTCCGGCTGTATTTACTCTTACGTACTTGATGGAAGAATGAAACATAGCTCACCCGAGAAAGGCAGTATATGATGCGTCATCAGAAGGAAGTTACTTGTTACAGAAATTATTACATACCTTATTATTAGATGTTCTCATCCGAATCAATATCACAGATCAGCTGTGATTCAATATCTTCATCACGAATATGCCTTCTGCGAGCCATGATGCTGATTATGTACTCACAATAAATAATTTTCACAAGCGACAGGGTCACTGCACTGTGCGACAAACACTGAAAGAGTGTGGCCACTGGTAGGAATACCGAGAAACGTACTTTTCCTTTCGCAGGTCAGATTCCTCATGGTTGTAAAACTGTAAACCTCTTTGTAAGTACACCCTTACAGAAATCACACCAACGAAAAGCATTTCGCTGTTGTTAAAATAACCTCACAGAAATATTTTCCCTTGAAAGTGGGGACCAATTCAGGAGAAAGGAGCCAGAATTTAAGGCTAAAGAGAACGAAACATAACATATTACTAAAATTTCATTAATGGTCCGGACACGATAAAGAAAGAAAAGAAGACTAAAATTTCTGTCTCTTAGGGAAGTGGTTCATTCTTATTTTGCATCAAAATATTTTATAATAAACTATGATATACATTACCGTGTTCTCCATCCTTTACTTGAGTAATTACGATTTATTTCACAGATCCAGCGTTAATATTCTTAAAGATATTGAAAATTTTCCTAACCATTGCAACAAACGTTTAAATCCCCAGAGAAAATTCCGGTCCGCTGACAGTACAGGGCATTTAAATCGCCGGCTCTTAAAGGTTAAGCATAGAGCATAAAGGCTGTTCATCACAATGGTAATGTCTAGTTATGCTGTGCACATGTAGGAATCATACGAAAAAATTTGAAATCAAGTTAATTATACGTTCCGAACAACACAACTTCAAAAATAGCTTTTATTGCGATTTTAAACTATGACATATTTTCGGCGTATTTTCTGGCCATCATCAGTTAGCTGACTTACAATTGCATGAAAGAAACGTTTAGGTAGAGGCCTCTCCACATCTATATGTGTAGGACAGGCCTGAACGTAACAATTCCTTTTATGCAACTGTAAGTCAACTACCTGATGATGACCAGAAAATAGGCCGAAAAAATGTCGTAGTTTAAAATCATAATAAAAGCTATTCTTGACGTCGTGTTGTTCGGAACGTATAATTAACTTGGTTTAACAAAATAGTAACGGGATGACAACTACGTAGAAAATTGAAAATTTTGCTCACTTATATATATACTATCTTTAATATTTTGTGCGGATATGAAGGTTATAGCTTTGCTACTCGGCACAGAGCTTTGTATCATGGAAGTTTTCTGCTTCTTAAGTGAAGTGGACAGTAGCACACTTAGTACTAACGACGCTGTGATAGAATTGCCTCGCCCTAAGCAGTACTTTTCTGGGCAGAAGTACACTACAAATGATCCACTTGTTCATCCATAGAAAACAGATCTCGATCCACTTGACATCAAACTTGAACTGATGATAAATTTTGTTCCAGCCGTAAGTCTGTCTAGATAGGTTTACGGTGCCTGCAACAGAAGTGACATCGAATAACGATGCAAAGTTAAAAGAAGAGCAGGGACTTATGAACAACAGAAACATTGATAGAGTCCTAGAAGGAACTTATAAGAGGGTGTGTAAAGCTCAACTAAAGAGCTTCCAGTTACAGATAATTAGTTTAGCAAATACTTCAACTGTACAGAATGGCGGGGTGCAATACGTCACTGGAAATGCGCTTCCTGCAGTCTCACTTTCTTTCTTTCCAACGTCAGCGACTGGCACGGTGAAATAATCCAGCAGGACATTTCTGCCATGAAAAAATGCTACCATGAAAAGTGAAATCCGGCTGTGTTGCCTGACTGCTGCTGGCAGGTTAAAAGTGAAAGTACAGACACGTAAATGTGGAAAATGATTCTGAACACCTTAAATATGAATATGTGTTTCTCAATTCCACAATATGAAATTACATTACAAAATTATAAACTATTTGACTTAGAATATTTTATTTTCTTTCGTCTTGTTCAATATCACTCTTAATAAAAGTAAGGAAAATCTTACAGTTACAATTTGCATACTAGCTGTGTAAGACTAATTCAGGGACAATCGGAAATTTATTTTCTTCTTCTCCAGAACTGTACGGACTACGGAAATTTTATTTACGGATTTCGGATAAATGGCTTACAATCAGAAATGGGAACAGATATCATTCAGGAGGTAAAATAAGTTGTAAAATTCACTGTTTATAAAACACCGACGAATATACACGGTGAGACTAATATAAAAAAAAGTTGTAAAATGTTTTCCAGTCTTTTCTGTATGGAAAATAACTAAACACAGATTTCGTACGAATGTCGGTTTAGTTTACGTCGTACCTGAGGCGAAGGGCTAGAAGATCTATAGCATTGCTGACTATGTAAGATAATTAAATGCTACCTTATGCTTACAAGAACCAGTTTTGATTTCGAGACAAAATACTCGTAATGTCAATAGAGTTTCAGCTACACCAAACTTCTGATGTAATGCACTTCAACTAGTTAATTTTTCTAACAATCGTAATTTTTAATTCGCTGTTTTGCAATAAGCTAATTTTAAAGTGCTTTAATTAAATTCATGTTTGTAGAGCTAATCCCACCGCTACTACGTAGAAACGAAATTACCAAAGAGATTTTCTGTGTATTGTAAATCCCCAAACTACGTTTCTGTACGAATGTTCTGACAGCAGATGCTTCCATATCTGCATTAGTAAGCTTTGTTTGGATTTTCACGGAAAGTTTATGCTTCATACGCAGCATCCAATATATTTTATACAGATGAGACAAAATAACTCCGAGCTGATTTCCATTTAATCTGCTGCACATTGTAGTGACTCGTACAGGAACTTCGCGTAATAGGCTGAGAATGGATCTAAATACAAATGTGTTTATAGGTATACTATTAACATTTTCAGTCGTAGCAGTAATACAAAACTCCTCTGGATTTAACTTTAGTGATCTGTAGTTGATTTAAACTTTTCAGCAACCACAACAATTCATACTTCACTAGCAGTAAATATAACTTGATATATTCGCATAAAATGAAGTTTGGTTTTAGATTCAAAACAGATACTAAGTTAAACTATCTTATTATAAGCAATTAAATGCACAATGTCAATGTGTAATTTTACAATTGAAACATTACATCCCCAAAATCCCCCATGGCGCAACAGTCCCTAGTGGGCCAGGGCCTCCTCATTATCGAGGCTTCACGATCACACTCAGACACACCACACTCGGTAGGACTCCTCTGGACGAGTGAGCAGCCCGAAGCAGAGACCTCTACCTGACAACAAATAACACTCACTAGAGACAGACAACCATGCCCCGGCGGGATTCGCACCCACAATTCCAGCAAGCGAACGGCCGCAGACCCACGCCTTAGCCGCACGGCCACTGGGATTGGCACACCTTCAACATGTTTCGGTCTTTCATATATCATCGGGGAGACCGTACATCAAGTAACAAGTATAAAACATGAAGAACAATAAAATTTCTATAATTATACTACTATACTGTAGTAAGCCTTGATATCTTGAACAGCGTACAGAATTATAAAATGTGGGATGTAGATGATTCCATATCAAGTAGCTCTGATTATTCAATATCTTGGAAACAGCTTGTTTATGAAACGATGAAGGGCACAGTGCCCACCATCGTTGTACTCCTTCTGCGCATATGCCTTCCGCCACATGACTACGAACACTAGAATCCTCTGACGTACATATCAACAGGACTTGTAAGCCATTTTTGATCCACCCTCGTAAAGAAGGGACATGCTGTAAAAGCATGCAACCAAACTAACAAACTGTACAGAGCAGTGTTTTTAAAACTATTTTCTCGCGTACCACTGTCACAATACAAAACATGTACACGTACCACTGTCACAATACAAAACATGTACACCTAACACTATCACAAACCAAAACATGTACACGTACCACTGTCACAATACAAAACATGTACACGTACCACTATCACAACACAAAACATATACACGTACCACTGTCTCAATACAAAACAAGTACACGTACCACCATCACAATACAAAACATGTACACGTACCACTGTCACAATACAAAACATGTACACGTACCATTATCACAATACAAAACACGTACACGTACCACAATCACAATACAAAACATGTACACGTACCACTATCACAATACAAAACATGTACACGTAACACTGTCACAATACAAAACATGTACGCGTACCATTATCACAATACAAAACATGTACACGTACCACAATTACAATACAAAGCATGTACACGTACCACTATCACAACACAAAGCATGTACATGTACCACTGTCACAATACAAAACATGTACACGTACCACTGTCACAACACAAAACATGTACACGTACCACTGTCACAATACAAAACATGTACACGTACCACTGTCACAATACAAAACATGTACACGTACCACTGTCACAACACAAAACATGTACACGTACCACTATCACAACAGAAAAATGTACAAGTACCACTGTCACAACACAAAACGTGCACGTACCACTGTAACAACACAAAACATGTGCGCGTACCACTGTCACAACAGAAAAATGTACGAGTACCACTGTCACAACACAAAACGTGCACGTACCACTGTAACAACACAAAACATGTGCGCGTACCACTAGGACCTGCAAATATTAATACCTACTTTCAGGATACTGTTCTTCCGGGATGTGCAGCTGCTTGACTGGTTTGAAGACTTCAAACCAGCCAACCAGCGAAACAACAACGCTGTGGAAACCTCAAACTTCGCAATTGCTACTTTTCTAGTTTAACGCGATTAGACGACAGAAGAGAGTATGTATTTATATTCGAATAATTAAATAGTACCTTGGTATATGCTTTATAAATGTTTTTTCTATACATCTCAACACATTTAAAAGAATTGTAATAGTTCAATTAACGTTTCTAAATTGTATTTATTGAAAAGAAAATAATTCCTAAATTTCTTTGCGTATCACCAGGCGACTGTCCGCGTACCACTGGTGGTACGTTTTAAAAGAGCTTGTTGTAGAGCACAGTCCTTCCAGTAAAGCTACTAGACACTCAGGTTGTCGTCAAGAGTGCCCGTCTATTACGTAACCTGACGGTTCTGAAACATGTGCTTTACACCGCGGTTAAATCAAGGGTTTCGGTGTGTGGGAAACGACGCCGCGTCACTGCGTAAACTGTTTCCGACGTTTCGAAGGAAAGTATCGCATTTGGCTTCAAGCGTTGTGTTCGTTTGCACCGTCTGTAACCACTTACCCGTCGATGGAGCGTCATCAAATCCCAGCAAACCGAAATCCTCCGTGTTCATTACACCTCACCTCGCCACTGCATCCCATCCAGACCTGACGCATCCATTCCACGCCTTCATATACTTCTTTAATACCACCTTTAATATTACCGTCCCATCCAAGTAAATGTCTCCCAAGTAATGTCTTCCATTCAGGCAATCGTAGCAAAAAGCTTTGTGCATTTACTACCCTCCTATGCGTGCTACATGTCCCGTCCATATCATCCTCCTTGATCTGATCACATTAGTAACATTTGGTGAAGAAGACAAAGTAAAGGCTCCTTATTATTCAGATGCACTGATTTTGCTGTCACGTCCTATCTCTTAGTTCTATATAATTTACTCCGCGTCCTATTTTTTGTGCAGTGCTTTATCTAATATTCCTGCTTTACAAGTTGTGGTGCTTGACAAACAAACATTTAAGACCATAAGTTAAGGACAAAAACACGTAAATGTGGGGGAGAATTTATGACAGTTGACGATAACTCACGGCGGTCTCAGCTTGGGAGGGGGAGTGGAGTTATTTCACTACCATAAGACATGACTGTCAAGGGACACTCTCAGTAATAGCATACTACAGCAAAATTGGGTGGCAGGTGCTTTGTACATGTAACGTTTATATTCAGCTAATCATTTTATCACTTCTTTCAAACCACTCAAGAGTATAAATGTACATTACCGTCACAGAAGGCTTCAGCATAATGAACTGGAATTCACTTACCTGCAACAAACACAAGAAAAGAATCTTCAGTGCACAATGCAATTAAAAAGTTATGTTTTAAAAATCAGTATAAATAGAAACCCATCTGTCTTTGACATAGGAAATAACCCTATGTACGAATAAGGGCGCAGTCGTCTGAATGTCCCCGAATTTTAGCACGAACGTATCAGAATACACGACAACATTACCCAGAAGAGCAAAATATAAATCTTCATCAATGCGAAAAACTTGAATTTCACGGGAGTCCAGTGTTGTTTGTATCAAGTACGAGAATTAATAGTAGAAAGTAAACAGTGCGGTTGAATTCTATGCGAGGGTCGCGCTGCTGAAGACCTCGCATAATGAGACTAATTTTCCCCATAGGAATAAATGTAAAGTAAGAGGAATGCATTTTCGCAGCACATAAATCTACAACCAATGTAGCGCATTTTTTCTTTTAAACGTACTTTTCAAGCGCAGTATTAGTAAATATACAATAAAAGTTAATTTCTGGATTCGCATTATTTCACATTTTGCGTATAAAATGAGACTTCACTAATACGTATTTTCTTGTAGCATCATTTAGAAGTCGCACATTTCAAATTCGTGCTGGTTACTTTGGTGAACGTAACTTTTAAAGGAGAGTATCATAAACAACCAAATTCCGTAAAAATACGGTGATACACGAGACACGGTGAAGTAATGTTTCCGTAATTTTCTACTAGGCAAGTATTTTTAAAACTGCACACAAAACATTTGTATTAACATTTCTATCACCCTGCCTATTCTGGTAAAGCTGTCATCTTCAAGGTTGTAATAATTGGTGAAAAGTGAAATTAATGCTGCTGTATATACATTTTGGTATATCTATATGGAACCGTTTAAAATTCTTACAAAATAAGCATTTTTAAGTCATTTTTTTTCACATTGTGATTTGTGTTTTTTCAATACAGAAGGCTTTAAATTTTCTTCTGTTAATTCGGTTGTTCCACTCCGGGATATTTTTAGTTCGTTACCATTCTATTTTAGAGTCTGTAAATATAAGATAATTAATTTCATTTGTGTCTCCTTTATTGTTTACATCACAGAGCATTACTTCTATTATACTTATGTACTGTGTTATTATATCTTACTTGTGCCTGTTTGTATCTTATTTGTACCTTATCTGTGTTGCATAAGAATGTTTTCTTCGGAGATTTTATTTCTGCTTAATGTGCTTAATAGCTAGGTAAAACAACATATCTCGTTCCTCACACCGCAGCACCAGCTTCCATATACCATACCCGCAAATGTCAGTAATCCAGTAACAGATATTTTCTCTCTGTTGCAATGGGACAAACGTAACATTCAATGACCTGTCCGGGAATCCAAAGGGAAACCAACAGTACACAAGGCATGCGTGTTACCATCTACAAAGAACTGCTGAATCATTTCAGTTTAATTTGCGTAACCAGTTACCTATTTCATATATTCATTACACAAAAATACGTTTAATGTACATCTGCATTATGACGATGTTTAGGTTTCAAACTTATTAGTAATATTAGTTATAAAAACTGAATATAAGACCTAAGAAACAGACCTAAAAGAGCGTGGCTGCAAAAACATTGATTAAAGTTTGGGACATACACTACTTAGAACTCTTGTTATTAAAAGGAAGAGCGGGTAAGATTTTTCTTGGAAAATATCCAACACGTCAGCTTCTATTGTAGAAACAACTGCAGAAAAAATATCAGGGGCGCATACACTCGATTACCTCTCGTCTGTCTAGAAGAAAATATGATCATAAAGGTGCAGCGACTGCGTTTGCATCAATCTATTCTGCGTCTATATTGATGTCACGATATAAGTGTTATTGAGCGCGTTCATCAATGCTCAATGTTTTGGATCAATAAACAGTTGTTGTGACTTAAGTAATGATATACACAGATATACATTTCCTCGAAAAAAATACCTCCCTCTTTGCAAATTCAATTTTGTCCGATACGTCAGTTCTTACCGCTCCATCTACTGAGTTACGTTTGTTTTTCCCCCCGCACTGCATGAAGAAAGTGTTTTCTATAATCATTATTTTATACGAGAAGACTTAAGTTACCATAATGTCCGTGTGTCTGCCTTCCCTAACAAATATAACGAGATTTATGGATTTTCATAAACCTTACACCATCATATCACATTAGACCATACGACCTTCGACTTTTAATTTCGAGCCGTCAATTATACCAGAATGATAGATGTGGGATGCATGTAGGGCCCTGAAACAATAAGGACATACAGACCTTTCACAAATACGTAATCTTGTTCATATCAATTTCATTTCTAAATTATTTAACGATGTTCTCAGCAGTTCAGAAGCTTCGAATGGTGATAAAGTAGGGTGTTTATTGAACGACACAATGCTAAGAATGTGAAAGGTTATCCTTATCTAACTCGAGTTACATTCCCTGCACTTTTAGGCGCGTTCGGAAAATTTCGAAAAGTAACTATCAGCCTCGCCATGTCTGTCTGTCTGTCTGTCTGTCTGTCTGTCCGCATGGAACTCGGCTCCCACTGAAAAAATTTTCATTAAATTTGATATTTGAAGATTTTTCGAAAATCTGTCGAAAAATTGAAGTTTCATTAAAATCTGATAAGAATAACGGGTACTTTACATGAAAACGTATGTACATTTACAATAGTATCTCGCTGAATTCTTCTTAGAATGAGAAATGTTTTAGACAAACATTGTACAGAAAATCAAAACACACATTTTATTTTCAGCAACTTGTTTACGAAAATCGTGCCGTTTATGAGATAATAGGGCAAAATATGGTACAGCCAGACAGGCCACAAATGACAATATAATACGGCGCACGCGCTTTTCATGCTAGATAACTAAGGCTACAAACACATACACAGAATATGTAATACTTATTGCTTTTCCACGGCAACAGTGGTTACGTGAACACGCCTCAATGTTACGTTATGCGTACATTGCCTGTCTTGTTTTATCTGTAGGGACCGAGATATAACACCAAAAACCTCATTCAAGTTAACTGTTGTTCCGTACGAGGTTGGAATAGCGCAGTGTCCGAATATAAGTCTGAAATGTTCGCATTTAGCTATACTGTTTGGTAAACATGATAAGGTAAATTATTTATAAAATAAAAGGATATAGCGGCCGCCTGAAATATGTATTTCGGAGAAGCGAGAGTAACTAAGCGCTATTTGTGTGAGGCATGTTAATTTTGTATATATATATATATATATTACTATATATATATATGTGTGTGTGTGCGTGCGTGCGTGTGTGTATCACAAACATGCTTGAATCTACTGTAAGAAATACTGTTTGATAGTAAAACTCAGAAGTAGAGAGACGTTGCGAATTTTGAGGTTATATCTGATAGCTTCAATTTAGTGTAAATTTTCAGTACTGGAATTTAGTAATGTAGCAGGAATTTTCAATACTGAATTTATAAACAGTAAAGGTATCAGTAAGCCGATCCCAGTGTCCGTACGGTCTAAGGCGTGGGTCTTCGGCCCCTCGCTTATTAGGATCGTGGGTTCGAATCTCACCGGGGGCATGGATGTCTGTCTCTTGTGAGTGTTGTGTGTTGTCAGGTAAAGGTCTCTGCGACGAGCTGGTCCCTCGTCCAGAGGAGTCCTTCCGACTGTGGTGTGTCTCAAATGTGTGTGATCATGAAACCTCGACGAAACGAGGAGGCCCAGGCCCATATAGGGCTGTCGAGCCATAGGAAAAAAAAAAAGGAATCAGTAAATGGTAAACAAGTGACTTCTAGTTCATAATCCTTGCTAGCTCCGACATACGATAAAAGTCTGAAGAAAAGCCAGCAACACAGCTCATTCTTGATTCAACTTCTCAGGAGACGAGTATTTTTACGTAAAAAAGGGGAAACATAACGACAGCATCACGACATCCGATACTGTTAGACACTTGGAGTCAAGGAAGATTAGGCAACAGGACAGTTATGTATAAAATAGATGGTACATGCTTGCAAAATTTTGGCCTTAAAACTTCAACCAAAGGTACCACCTTGCCGGTCTACTCATAGATAAAAGTTATTACGATTGATCTTAAAGGAAAGAGGTGAGTGGGCGCATGGGCTCTGATTAGTGTCAGCTGCAGGCCTTTATACGAAAGTGGTGGACCACCAAGTTACATACAGACCTTTGGATTCCTTGACCATCGGAGGTACTAACAGCTCAAAAGAATGACCTGTTTCGTACTGCCGACTATACAGAGACTCAGAAGAAAAAACGCCATAAACTTGAAGCTGCCTGAATATAATTCTTAGTGTACCTGAAACGAAAACTTGAAATGGTGGAAGGTACACGCTATAGGCTTTCTTGAGAATGGGAATTCCATGGTAAAAAAAAGTATACCCCGGCATTACATTTTTCATATCACCTGATTCAATTATGATATGCAAATGAGGGATCAGGTACAGACAAAATTCCATTAGGACAGAGTTAGCTGAATGTCGACTTTCAGTATGGAAACCTCAAGCGATTTTCAAGATTATAAAATCCATCTGATGGAAACAGATGCAAATACACTATTATTGCTTTACACAATCATACGTAACTGCCTTTTTGCAGAAATAAAACGTTACGTCTGTCCATAAATAAGTTGTCACAGCTATAAGGTCTCAAAATAAATAAAGCATGAAGCTGACAATTGCCAATAAACTTACAAGCGTCAAATTTATGCATGCTAAGTAACACCCATAAAACACAGCTGTGGTTCCCGTGAACTTAACACGTTGCTTCAAAAAATATATACACATATATATGAAAATATTATTAGCCTATGTATTTAACTCTTATCGACCCTCTTTCTCTTCCTCTTCTTTTTCCCTTCCCTTATCCCTCGTTTCCTTCTTCCGTCCTTTCTTTCTTCAGAACTCAACACAGCCATAAATAATCCAGCAGCTATTCTACTGATGACCAAACTCTGGAAATAGTTTCAGCACTTTCTCTCGCAAATCAATTTATATTTTCAGGCGCAGTTTTACTTTCAGTAATAACAGGAGAAACAACTTGTCGCAATCTGCTTCTCAGCACTTTATTAAAGACAGCATTAGTAGCTTCCAGCTGCACATTTCATACCTTTGTCACAAAAGTGAACGATAAAGAAATTTTAAAAAATTTTTGAGCGAATTAATCAGATTGTGTAGGAAGCTATTAGGACATAAGGACGCTGTTGGTTTCCATAAGTTATGCAATGGTATTCTTAAAACACATTATTACACCTTGTGAAATGAATGTAAAACTTTCGTCGAGACGAGTTAAGTACGAATTACTTCACTACCGTTTCATACGAAGAAACATAAGTAAATTACAGCCGAATGGGAGAGAAAATGTATTCACTACATAGTACGGGTGGCACCATTGAAGATAAAAGCCTGTAATTAATGTTTTTAATGTCGGTCGTGTCATAAATGTGGGTGCATTAAGATAATTTCCCATGGCGTGAGACACAATATATTTTAAAATACGCCTCAATATCGAAAAATGCTTTCAACATGTTTTGATGATAAGCCAGCCTACTCTTATAAACGACCAGTAACATCAAAAGTGCATGGTGTTGGCTTTAAACTTTTAAAATATGGGGCCATATCCAAGTCATTTTACAACTGACGGTAGGTCAGTCACTCTGTCAGTCTGTCGGTCGGTCAGTCAGTCAGTCTTTCTCAGCGTTCAGAAAATTTTGACTCTAGTTACCACATTTTAAGTCTAAAATCCAACTACTTCAATCACAACCATAAGGAGCCCTCTCCTAAATGTCTTTCGATAGTCCGAATTGCGAAGTTCATTTAAACACAGTGAAACCTGCCAATAACGTAACCATAAGGGACTGGAATTTTTTTTTCGTTGCAGGCAGATTCCGTTTCCTATGGGTACTTAAATTTGTGTCCTCAGGAATGTAAAAGTTTTCGGCTGAAGACATATTATGTTATGCCAGGTTCCGTTTACGACAGGTTTCACCGTATTACGTAACACGCAGCTTCCCGCGTTAACTCATTAACCCTACTTTCCTGTTACGAAAATTTACAGTTCTTATACATTAGTACTGCCATTGTCGTTTCATTTAAATGTGTAAACAAATGCTTGGTCACAGGTCTGTATATGTTACATTTGTCGGGTATATCCTCAGTTTTGCATTTTAACTTTTAGACGTAAAAACTGTGTTTCATGTGTGGTCTGTATGCATGTTTATAACAAAATTCAGCACCAAATTTCACATGCCTAGGTCTACAGCATCAACACTTACGGCCACCACACGGAAACTAACAAAAATTGCGCATACAATCCACCCTGTTACTGTATTCTGTACAGAAATATTACACTAACAAAAGTTGTATATTTCTGCGCGATCTCATACCTCATTCTACTTCAGAATCTAATAGTAACTGTCGGTCCTGCCTTGTAAGTTTGTGCCTTGGTAATTTTGTTATTTCTGATTGCAGGAATTCAAAATTCGCGGTGTGATATACTCAAATGGCATACCGTTCATACCACATTCCGTCAAACGGCCGTATCTTTCAAAAGTTGAAATGAGGAACACATATACACACATAGAGCGTGGGTCTTTCAAAATCCCACTTTTTCGTTTTGAGAAAGTAAAATGGGCTAAAACTTGAGTTCCTACACCACATAAAATAATACTGCGCCTCAAAGATAAAGAAGAGCTGGTTAATTTTGTTTACAAAATTAATCATTATTGGTTGTGAGAATGATGCGAAACGCATGAATGAACTGTGCGGGTGATATTTATATAGGCTTATCTGTATCAACCGCTGTAATTCAAACATCTATGTGCAACGTCACAGACTTTGTCTTGAGTTCCTCTGCTCTATTGGCTAGAAATAACAGAATAGTTCTCTTGAAAACAGTAGGGAACGTGTGGGTGGGTGGGGTAAGTGTTAAGAAGAAAGTTCAATATTCCGGAAATGAACTCAAGTCTCTAACCTACTAAGCTAAGACATAATTTACTATAGTTGTACTGTAGAAACCTAATTTTATCAAAAACTAATTGTACATTAACATAACACAAAGTACAAGAACTTAATTAGTTAGCTTTTATTCCCGTATTCCTTTAACAACGATATACCGAGCACAATAGTAGCCTATCGTGAGAAATGAACTGGAGAAAGACGAAAAGAGTTAAAAAGATTGCAGTAATCTGAAAGTTTTAAAACACCACTGCGCTAGTACACAGAAAGTACCGAAGGCCTTAGATTTGGCTCGTGTTGAATAATCCCTGGGGCGTTGGGGGAGGAGGGTTATATTGATTGTTAAAAGGAACATAGAAGCCCGGACAGAGCCCTGAACTTTACAGCACCAGTAAGACAGAGACGAAGAGGAAATATTCAGGCAGTGCCTATCAAACAGCAGTAAACTTAATGATCCGTGAATATGAAGCCAAAAGTAGTTCACAGCACTGTTTTATATACATATATATACTGTTACAGCAAGTTTTAGCAAGTGTTCCATTCTTACGCTTTTTTTGTTGCGTTCACAATTTTAAATAAGAAACTATACTCCTCCATTTGCAGTAATACTGTTGGGATTCCAGCCAGGATTACGACAAGAAGTAATTATGCTACTTTTAAAATAAAACTGTTCGATAGGGATGCAAGAATTAAGACAAAATAGGCTAGACTTCTACAAGTTCCATAATAACCACCGTCCACTCGAAAATCACAAATAATCTAAATATCTCTACTGCAGCTTTTATAACACAACCAAGAATTTGGAGTGCTGGAAATTGAAATTAATGTCAGAAAATGCCAGGACCACTTAAAAATCCAGGCTTTGGAGGAAAGGTGCTATTAACGTGGTTCATACGAGTGGAAGATGTTGATTTAACGGAAGTTTCAACTGAAGTATCTTGACCTGCACAGCCTATAGCTAGGTTAGGGCAACTGCTAGAAAACGAGAAATATTAGCATTCTGGTTTAACCGTACACGTAACAGTTACCAAGTCATGCACAGGACATATTACATGCGCGTATTGCATTACATATTCGTTACAATACAATAGGTTTCTTGCGATCGACTTAGTCTTTCTTGGGGTCTGTATTCACCATAATAAACAAAAATTTCTTCCGATGAACCGCCCTGGCAAAACTGATCAAGTTAAATAAGCATTATATTTGACTTACAAGAGAAAAAAGTATTTAATTTACAACATTCAGTGAGATCCTCAGTAGTAAATTCCGTCAATATGAGATGAAACACGGTACGCAGGACAATTATTGTCCTTTGAATCTGTCTGCTTTGTGCAAAGAATGTTTAAAATAATTCCTTTTATTTATACCTATTATATAAAATTATTTAAAAGGGAAACTCATTAATTTATGTTATTCCAGTTATGCTAGGGTGTGGCAACGAAGAAGCTTTAAGTGGAGAGTAAAGGTAAAGGTAAACTTCGCCACATAACAGGCCATGAAAGCCCAGAGCAGAAGTAGAGGTATACCTCTACTCTTTCTTTAATCTCGGCGCTAGATGGAGATGTGTGTTTAACGCCACGCCCCTTAAGTGGACAGTGCGTATAGAAACCAGGAAGAAATATGTTATAAAGACATTGTAATTGGAAAAGCGTATTGCATGAGAAACAAACGCGGGAGAATAGGCGAATTTTCAATGAAAGTGAGGACTGGCACTGCAGTGAAAGCTCTCTATAACTATTTTACCAAAAGCTGCTTCATTGCACCTTTCCATGCTATTTCTCCTTCCTTAGCGTCAGGTAATACCAATTCAGTCAGTTCTAGGTAAGTCTGGTTAACAGTTTTAATCCCTTTAATTTACACTGCAGGCCAAAATACTGTAAGCCGTTTTAATTAAATTCAGCAGTGAAAGGCACCAACGATATGCAAGTTAAAGGCAAGCCAAAATTAATTTCGTACATAAGAACCACGTCATGATCTTCGGAAAAACGTCGATCGTGTGTCCCACATTTATCCTGTAGAAGGGAGGAGGGGGGCGTTTTGGTTAGCTTCACGCTCCTACAGGTGCTGGGAATTTTAGTGTGACTGTAGCACCCAGTGGAAACGATGACGTACACGTCATCCAAAGCCGATCTGAGGGTGGCGGTGTTGAAAAAAAAACTCCGGCCTTTGAACCCGTAGTCAGTCACTGCATTGACTAATTTATTCGGACTGAGAGTGGCATGGTACCTTTCCACTTCTGTGGAATTTTAGATCCATCATTGTTACGTATGCATCATACTCCCTGCGGATAGGTCGTTACGCGGGAGTTATGCCCCAAGGCATCGAAGGGGCAGAATTTACGGGTATCCATGCGCCAGTAAACAACCAAACCCTACCCTCGCGCATGATCGGTCTCTTTGAGACGTGACGTACCTCTGTCAACAGAGGAGGGCGCAGAGGTAACGGACTGACAGACCGCGGACACTTTGGCTAGGGAGATAACTGGCTTACTGCGTTCCACAGTTACAGTTTACTTAACTCAACCAGCGGTACTTTGTTAGTTAATGGTTTAATTTTATTGTTCAGTTAACCGAGAAATTAACTTGTATAGCTAAGAGAGTGATGACCTGGCTGACTGAAATATGGATTAGATGTGTAAATATTCATTTAACCGAAATATCAGTTGTCTATCTCTAAGGTTCAGTTGCCCTCCTATGTGAATTACTGATTAAAAAATTAAATTTCTACTCAATTAATTTCTTATTATATAATTACAATAAACGTTAGCTGCTGCTTGACTGAATGATTGTGCAATTAACAGAGAGATTACATGTGTGACTAGCTCAGTAATGCTTCAAGTTAAAGAAGGCTTGTTTAGATAACTTAATGATTGGTATTCGGATAAAATAAGAAATCTGTTGCTTATTTAACTCAGTGGTTAGTTTACTTTAAGTGAAAGACGAAAAATTATTCAGAATAATAAGTTCCATCATGAGGAAACGACAGATTATTTAGTTAGGTGTCTTGTTAAACGCTATTTAATTAACTTAAAAATGAAGTGTTTAGCTAACGGAGACACTGAGTGCATATTACTTGCTTATTTAAAGAAATGTTATTTAACTGTAAGACAAAAAAATACGTCATGACAATAATTTAGAGTCAGGCAAAATAAATTAGCCAACTGAATAATGTCTCCACTCACCCATGCACAGTCTGATCAACACATAGCCTTATATTGATTTTAGGCTTCCGCCGCGATGTTGATGAGATCTGCGCTCTTCTGGGATATTACGCGGCGTCCTGTGGTAATTGTTTACCGACGTTTCGTGAAGATGGGACCGATACGTTTTCCCGAAACGTCGGTAAACAATTACCACAGGACGCCGCGTAATATCCCAGAAGAGCGCAGATCACAATGACTTATAGTCCGTCTAATGAGATTTCTGTAACTAACTGACGAATTGCTTGATTCACTGGATGATTCATAGTCTGTTTAAACAATACCTATTTGTGCGACATCTGAGGTTCTCGTGGCAGTGAACATGAAGCTTACCGTCTTGTGGAACTGACACCGTTTAGAGTGGTATTATTTCACCCTCAAGATTGAGACAGTAATTCTTACGCAAAGTAGGTAAAATGCTACCGGAATACACGGCGTCATTTTTTTCAATGGCTCGACAGCCCTTTGGGGCCTAGGCCGCCTCATTGTTCGAGGCTTCACGATCACACTTGAGACACACACATTCAGTAGGACTCCTCTGGACGAGGGACCAGCCCGTCGCAGAGACCTCTACCTGAGAACACACAACATTCACAAAAGACAGACATCCATGCCCCCGGCGGGATTCGAACCCACAATCCCAGTAAGAGAGCGGCCGCAGACCCACGCCTTAGACCGCGGGGCCACTGGGATCAGCACACGGCGTCACACGCCAGCGAAATTTGTTGTTTGTTTAAATGAATATTTTGCATTATCATAATCAACGAAGGCACTTTATTAATCATGCTAAAAAACGTTTCATTACTGTGGGATACATGTTTCTGGCTAAAACTTTACCATTAACACCGAAACACGTAGCTCCATAATAATTAATTTTTTTCCAATGGCTCGACAGCCCCTTGGAGGTCTAGGCCGCCTCATTTTTCAAGGCTTCACGATCACACACTTTAAACACACCACACTCGGGAGGACTCCTCTAGACGAGGGACCAGCCCGTCGCAGAGACCTCTACCTGACAACACACAACACTCACAAAAGACAGACATCCATGCCCTAGGCGGGATTCGGACTCACAATCCCAGTATGCGAGCGGCGGTAGACCTACGCCTAAGACCGCGCGGCCACTGGGATCGGCAATTAAACATTTACGCAGATGAATTATTGATTAAATGAAGTATAATCTGATGATACAAGTCTTCTGGGACGTTAGGCTGTGTCGTTTGGCGAGTAGCTATTTCCCGACGTTTCGAAGAAAAAGTTTGCCTTCTTCTTCAAAGGTAAGCAGTACAAGAGGAATGATTTAATGGTCTCTTTAAGAGAATGATTAATGGTCTGATCATACAAGGGATTAATCTTTCAAATACATGTATATTTGTCTGATTAAGTGAAATAACATCACCCTCACTGAGTCACAGTCTCTTTAATGAGAGACGAGATGTTGGCTTACTGAATATAAATGAGGCGTACTTAATTCTGTCACTACCGGACCGAAGTGAGGTACTGGACGATGGCTCTTGAGAACGTTAAATTATTCCAACCGCTCTCCGCGCTTCATTAGCAAAGTCCAACTCTTTACTGGGCACGAAATTTTTGACGTGAATCATGAATTTGCGGTGAAAGCAAATAATGTTACGCGACCCGCTGTCATGAAGGGCATATCTCAAAAAATAAGTGGGGACAAGGCACGCACTTTCGCCATCTACGCTGTAGTTTACGAAAGTGTCCTCGTAAGACTTTACAGACTTTAAAAGAGACACCTCCCGCTGTTATATACTTACAAGGTAAGGCATAATTTAACAGTTACCATGAATGCGATACATTTATTTCTCGTATCTCCTCAAACGTTAAATAAATGTACAAGAAGGGAGTTTCTGAATGAAATATTTTGGGAGAATAATAGACAATTAGTAGGTAATTATAACTCACTAGTATTTTGCAGAAAGATTATAGCTGACAGAAGATAGGTTAAATAATATGAGCTACTGTAATTTGCTTTCAAATTACTCCAAAAATAAAACAAGCAATAACTTCCCTGTGATAAAAATTCTGTGAACGATATCTCAAGTTATTTCGGTAAAGTTTATTAAGTGGTTAAATGACAATGTTAACTTACATTGCACCTGTTGCAACATTAATAAACTCTACATTTTGCCATGTAGGCTGTAGGCAACTTTCGCGTGTTTTTACAATAAAAAAGGTTATATCCGTAAACATCATTATCCTATTGATTTTTTTACAACGGACACAAAATATTTTCTGTGTGAAGTACAAACTAAATTTTTGTTCTTCTTAAGATAAGTATCGGTTTTAAAAGGGACAAAATCTGAAACAAAATTATTTATGTTCTGGGTGTTTAATGTCGATGTCTACGATGCCACCTGTCGAAATATAATAGTTCAGACTTCACACTTATTCGAATAAGAAACTGTAAAGCAACGAATCCGGGCGTTTTATTGGACTACTGGGATGGAGGATCGGCCTATTATGAGGCCTTTTCACGTGCGCACAATAAAACACACTCAATCACGTAGCTAATTCACTACCTCTCTAGCAGCACAAACCGAAGACACATCAAGACTATTTTCAAAGTCAGTCATTGGATACGATTCTGAGCCAGTTCTATCCACCTTCCTCACTCAATATGTACCTACGATCACGTTCATCTCCTTCTCATTTATACAGGCGGATGTTTCTGAAGAGGCTTACTAACCAAACTATGACGTCATGTAAAACTGAGTCCGGATTTTAAATCAGCAAAGCACAGTTAACTGTAAAAGTTAGTTTTCTTTTATACGACTGTAAACTTGGTGATGTGTTTCGGAAATCAAGAATGCAGTCTGACAGACACGATGTCCTCCTTGTGCCTTTGTTTTCCGCACCCTCTGTGTAAAGAATATACAAAAGAAGATAAATCAATGCTTATATAAACAGCAAGGCACTATAAGCGACGCGCTTCCTTCGTCATGTATTCAGGTGGCTTAAAAAACTAAAGGATCGTCCTATAACGCAACTAGTTTAAACTGTTTTGAATGTGTGAAATTGGAGACTGGGAGAGTAAGTGGTCCTTTAATAAAAAAGAAAACTTAAAAGTTCCCTATAAAAATGCAAAAGATACCACAGCTCCGGTTTTCGACATTCAAAATGGTAATATGGAAATTAATTTAAAACAATTTATAATTAAGATATGAGATCCTCATGGCTTTAAGAATTATAGTGTGTTAGTCTAGGTCATGACATCGTACAGCCTGGTGGGAGAATCATGTTTCCTCCAACTTCAACGCGTAAGTTCTACCCTGAAAATGGAGGCAGTCTGTACTTCCGGCATAGGAGACCACAGTACAAAGGCAGGTTATTTATTTATTAGTTCACGTGGCAAATAAGCCTATTCTTCCATCCATCCTTTCTCTCATCCATGTACGCATGTACGTACATGCGTACATCCATCCAATCAACCGGGCTACAAGTAGATGCCTGGGTTCGATTTCCCGTAGTTGTATTAAGGCTGAGAGATCCACCCCTTCTCCTACTCATTTTATAACGGAGAGAAATACATTTGCTGCGGGTCAGAGAAGGACGGCGCTTTAAGCTGACCGTCCACCTCAATGTACTGTCCAAATACTAATGCTTGAATCTTCACCATCATTCCTGACAAATTAACAATTATGCATGAGATAAGTTTCTCTCTGTATACTGTGGACACAGCAACAAGTACCACGGATGTTGTATACGAAGACGCAAGTAGCCGTCACACTTCTGCCTGTTAGTGTCTTCCTCTCCAGTCTCCTCTAAACTTCAACCAGCCTAAAGAGCTTGAAGCTACGGAAGTTTATAACGTGGTCATCGCTACTAGCAGCCGGACGGAGAGACATAGGTGGTCTATTTATGAGACTACGAGCACTCCCATGGCTTCACTGGCTATACACTTCTTATTCTCCATCTTTATTCCTTCCTATTACTTTACTTCTATCTACGTTTATTCTTCCTTCTTATCTTATTTCCTATAGTTCTTTGTATCTTGCGTCCAGTTTTCTCTTCCTATTCTTCTTTCCGACCAGACTAAAGAAATACACGCTCTTCTACTTCACTTTAAATACACATTTTAAGTGTGATTTAACTCACTCTGACATGCACATGGCCCAACATGTGTGGTTAGTGTATAGAGTTGACCTCTCTTCAATTGGTTTTTAATGTGGTTACCGCTTAGCAAATCAAAAAACCACTGTAACAAGCCTGTTCTAAAGCTTTCCACAAAGCGACAGGTTCAACACACACAGTTGCCTCGATTATCCTTTGACATGCAGAAGTGCCTGGTAAGCTGCAGGTTACATAGTTTCCTGTCTAGAACTGCAGTTTGTGGCGCAAAAAACGCTTTCTTCCACCTTAAAGAGCATGTAGTGGTAGGAAACACGCGCCGTCATGATTTATGAACTGAATACGTGAAAGGTGTTTGCACATTACAAAGCAATGGACGTACACGTACATTTCGGGTAGGAGAAAGTGATTGCAGGGGAGACAAAGAGGATCTGGCAGCGTACTATAAAGTGTATGAGACAGATTGTGAAAATGAAACTGCCTCTAGATCGCGTCCATTATTATTTTAGGGTTAAGGTACCAGAGACTTGGATCTAGATATCGAGAGACATACACGAAGTCTCGGGCTAATAATTAACATTCATAACAATTAACCACCTTAAAATGATACATATTTAGTACATCCTATATCAGCCTCAATGAGGCGTTTATTAAACTGCAAGAAGGATAAAGTCATACTCCGTGGCACAGGAAAAGCAACAGGCAGCATAAATGTTTACACGTACATGTCTGTAGACATAGCCACCGTCACTCTTCTTTACCAGTTTCGAAAACCGTAGAACTTAGGGGGAAATGTACATGCTAAAACATAATCTCATTATACAGCTTTCGTTCGAAGACATACGAATATACAACATGTTATAGATGTGAGACAAAACGTACACACTCGTCGTTTCTTCTTGTAAATTTCTTTTGTAAAGTTTCTGCCTAAATTGAAAAGAATCTGCGACCTTTTGTAAAATTCTGCAATATAAATTTTCCTGGACATCGTTCGCGCTTTCTGAAGTTGTTAAATGCGTACAGACAGAAGAAAAGAGCGATTATAATACGCCCTCCGCAGGAATTCAAACACGTCTAAAAATTAGAGAGACGTTGTAGGTTTATATTTCGTGAAGAGCACAGTCAAGCCATTAGCGATAATGAAATCCAACACAGCAACCTAATGTTAACGGGACCAGGCACACTACAGTCAAAGCCAGTTAAGTCAGAACACTGCAGTCCAGGCACGCTGAAGTCGGTCTGATGCTTCAGCTGGGTGCCTGTACACATTCGTCAGAAGTCCACTATTCCTACCCGCACATACATCGAAATATAATACGGCTTGATACTGTGCAAAAGTATCACATTCAATACAAAAACCATGACTTATATTTGTTAATTAGAGGTAATGCATTCGTCAGTTTACAAATTGACAACCCACAGTTTCCTGCAACATAGTCTTTCACATTTTTATCTTTCGTCCATCTATTTGGTTTACTTTCTCATTTCCATCCCTTCATCATTCTTTCATTCACTCAGACCCTCTCTGTCTTTCATTACCACTTTATTTATTTTCATGTATATCTTCTCCTTCTACATTTCTCTCTCGTTTTCTCTTACTACAGAGAGTTTAAAAAATCACGCAACTCTCATTCCAGCGGCGCTTACGTAGAAGCTCTCGGTCACCATGAAGAAGACAAGGTTACAAATTATTAAAAACCGAGCATTGTTTAGGTAAAATTCTGCATGTAGAAATAAAATTAACGTCTCGGTGCTCCACTATGAACGTATATGGCACAGTGGAGGTATAGCTCCAAGCATTCTTCACCTCCATATTTGACGGAATTGAGTGGTTACCTTCACGCGCCTAATGCATTACTCGAGAGGAAAGTGGGCTCAGTACCCATTGAATAGGAGGCTAGGTGGGCTCCAGAGCCAATCTGGACGCTTTGAGATATCTCTCACCACTGCCGGAAATGCAATTTCTATTCCTCGGCCGTCCAACACGCAGCCTCGTGACTATACGGACTCCAAACATGGTACGTGACTACAAAAAGTTTTTCTAACACATACTACATAAATTAATGAATAAAATACAGCTCACCAATTGAATGCTTTGCATATTTGAACAACAAGCAGTTTTCCGCAGGACTTAATCGTGAGTAGCAGACAGAGTCTGTTTCAAATGTTATTATACCGAATATTTCAAACAGCTGATGTTCTTAACTTCTATTTACATAGATCGCCTCTTGTATATGTTTATCTGCGTGACACTGCTGCAGGCCGCCGGACACGGTATGCTTTTGTGAATACATCCAGTATCAACATAGAAGACAATTATCGAAACAGCTTTATTTGTGATTGGACCTGCGTACGTTTATTCGTCTGTCTCATTACAGGGATAGTGTGCCGTGAGTTGATTACAGAAGTAACCAGAGCTGGGGTCTCTCGCTGGTTACCAATGATCCGAGATCGTTCGTAATGCACCATGGATCATCACATCAATAACTTGTTTTACCTTCCAAGGGGAGCTTGTCATCCTCTGACTTTTTTCATACTGGTTTTTACTGAAAGGAGCCTTCTTCTGTTAAAATGGTAACATCGTTTTTATTGTCAAGAAGTCATGGATAGTTAGTTTTGTTCTGCGTTAGCAATTTTATACAGTGATCGTCTCTAACAGAAAATATCTGCATCTGTAAAAGCCTTTGTTTTAGAGAGACGTATGTCCTATGTATCCACGGTGCCTCACTTTATTGTCAAAATATTAAATACAAACCTTGCCTGTTCTTTCGTAGAGCCATCAATTGTAATACCTTATTTTGAAGGAACATCAAAAATTTCAAAAGTCTGAAAACAAACTGCTCACATAAATACACATTTGTATCAAAAATGGATACACACTTTTGAAAGTTAAGACATTACATGGCAGAAACGTCGTTAATATTACAGAATAGATTTATTACACATTCTGTATACTCTTTGGACTAGGAATCAGCAGCCCACTGAAAAAGGTCTGCTTGTACAAATTACAAGAGAAATAGGATTACTTATATAGTTGACTAGGACTAAGAACGAAGTAAAATTCTTAGCAGACACTGTTTTCCGAAGCGATAAAAACGCATGTTAGATAGTTTAGATTTGCATTCAGGAAGTAGCTGCTTCGAATCTCTGCCGGGTTAAAACATAACATCACAACCTGCACCGCCACTGAAGTAAAGCACTGAAGCACAGCAGCTGAAACTGTTAAAACATCATTCTACATTCCGTTTCGTCATAACTTGCACTGAAAATTATTCAACAAATTCTATAAAATCTATGTCGAACCACAGTATTACCACCAATAAAGCTATCTCTACTTTAAAAAGCGTTGTATGAGTAAAACATACTCATGCACAGGAATGTGATACGTATACTGTGGTTTGTGCATCAGATTAAAATAAAAACGAACCACAGTCGGAATGCTACATGTATGTCCGCTGCGTTCCGTCAGGGACCGACATGTAATTACAACGTGCATACTAGTAGTGCAAGTGTTACAGGAAAACACATTTACTGTTTTAAAGTTACACAGTCTTACGGTGTAAAGTACTGTACGTTCAAGTGTTCTTGTCTGCCAGTCCGCAGGTATAACAACACATCATACTAACTGGCCGATTTGTATGAAACATCGTACGGACGAGACAAGGTAATAATGTCTCCAGTCCGTTTTCGACGCGGGTGGGGGGGTCATTACATAACGTGATCTCTTAATCTGTGGGCCGAATAATAATGTAACGTGCCGAGAGACGCTACTGGGGTCCTTGTCTGTAAACTTATCCACTTGTGAGACGAACAGGATAACTTAAAACACAAATAACATATGTTATCAGTTTATCAGTCAGCCAATACAAGAATATTTCCAGGGCCAAAAATGCCTTAGCTCATAATTTTGAAGAAGGAAAATAGCAATACTCCACAGTTCGCGCAATCTCAGCAATTGTGGAACTGTGAGGTATGTTACACAATGAAGGTACCACATTCTGAAAGCAGTTTCTCATGCTATTTTGCAGAATTAATTTTTAAACACCCTGTATAATTCTCTGGTACCATAACCTAAATATTCAACACCGCTGTTACCAAAGCTCACCACTTAACACGACCCTGATTAATCCACCTTCCACCTAATGTGCCTGAATATTATCTCACCAAGCCTTCTGAGTGGTCGCTATTAAAGATGTTCCTCTACCAAAACTTTACATGCATCTTTTGTATCCCTAATTCCTGGCGCATGATGAGTCCCGCGCATGCTCCTTTAGTTCACTACGCTAGCATTCCACTGTACGTCACCACGTTCCTCCAGATATGGATCTTACTATATCTTACAACGCACAATTATTTCACTAAGATTAAAATATTTCCGTAAGAATGTACGTAATCTTTATTTAACACTTCAACAGACATCATACTTTAGTGAATGTCCTATCCCCAGTAGCACCGCCGTCGTCATCGTCATCAGTCACATTCACCATTCGCCCTTCAGGGTGCTAAAACAAATATTAATTTCAGAGCTGGTGCGCGTATCCCTTTAGCACTGCGTCACTTCACGTCCCCGCTTTATTGAGTGTTATTTTATACGCATGCCGTTTATTGTGTATTTCAATCACGCCGCTAGGGTTCAGATTTAGAGCGCGCAGCTAATGAACGTTGATCAAAGGGGTCTCGAGAAGTACACGAGAACGGGGTTTCCCCGAAATCCAAATTACACCTCTATAGTGGCATCTGTACAGGCGAAAAGGATTATGTGATCCAGGCGATAAATGTGCAATCTACCTTACAGTAAGAAACGTTAAGAAGGTGTACAGTCACAAAGAAATAGCCGCAGGAAGTTTATCCGGTTTTGGAGGGTGAAGAACCCGGTAAAGCTGGTAGACAGCCCTACAAAGTACGTGAGGTGTCAAGGGCAGGCATTTCTTTCGTTACGTCTGACAATCCGCTGTCGCTAAAGACCAACAGATGACCAACAGCAGAGCCGTGCACGAGATTCGCATAGTCATTCAGATGTTCCTAGAGTTATCTTCCGCATTTACACCAACCAGATATTGGACTCTAGCACAGCCAACTGAAACCACTCGCCATACTGACATCCTATTCTTCTAAGAGGAGTAGGATAGGAACATTACAGAAATTCGAAGCGAGGCAACTAGCTAACTAATTAACTCCATGGAGCAGAGTCCTTCTTGAGAATCTAACAGGTCATCAGCTAGTCAAGAAATTCCCTGCGTTTTATGGAACCCGAAGGTTCATTACCGCATTCACAAGAGCCCGCCACTTGTCCCCATTCTGTGCCATATCAAAGGGAGGCAGCTCCTTACTCCTTACTTAATATTCTCCCAATAAAATATCTGCCTCTTATACATGCGACATGCCCCATACACACTGCATCCTCCACGATATAGACATTTTAATGATACACTATACAGTGAAAAGTACTAATTACAAAGATGATTTGTATGTAGCTTAATTAATTATAGTGTGCCTTACACTTTCTTAGATAGAATTTTCTCTTCAACACTTTGTTTCCAAGCAACCACAATCCAAATCTCAAAATAATACACACGGTATATGCATCATAAGGCTCTGAATCTGTCTGACATTCGGATTCGAATTCCTTTATTGACACTGGCGCTCTGCTTGCGTTGCGTTTCTCAGTACAGGTACAGGGCCTATTGCAGGCCCTGTACCTGTACCGACCACCGCCAGACAAGCAGGACCAAATATTTAAAGTTCTCACTGATTTAGAAGCAATCCTGATTTCATTTACAAAAGTGTAGCCATTACTGTAAGGTGAAGACACGTGTACATAAATATGAACAATTTTTTTTTCCAGAGGAGAAAAGTGGCAGGAGCGAGAAGCTGAACACTCGCTTCCATCGAGGTCTACGATGCGCCTTATCGGCATGTTTATTGTTCAGGAGGAACGGAGGAGACATGACAGATGGATGTCACAGCATGTGATAAGAAATAGTGAGCTGCGTGATATAATTCCGTCGCTTAGGCCTATTATTCCTTCACATTTCAGCTCTATAAACGACGCTGCATACCTTGACTGCGTTATTAACTTCAAGAGATGTAGAGGAAATATTATGTACGCCTAAGTTAAGTGGAAGGGACAGAAATAAATATATTTTCAAGGTAAAATTCCTGGCTTCGCAAAGAGGAATTCAAAGAAATATTGAAAAGAAAGTGACCTATTCGTCAGTCAAGGCTAAAACCGGAAAATTTACACTGTGAACCACTTGTTTCTTGGACTTGGTCCATCGTCTTTAATGTGAATAAAATATAAAATATAAAATATAAAAATATAAAAATCTAAAAGTCACTACGTTTCGGAAGATGGCTCTTCTTCCGTCTTCAGGCCTACTCAGGTGGGTCCTGTTGATTAAGCTATTCTCAATCACCGGACACTTCCGTTTATTTGATTCCTCCACAATACAATACAGTAGGCGACCGATTGATTAGATTGTTGATTAAAGCGATAAATTTAGCTGATTTGCATACCTTATAATCTCATATTTAGTGCAGACATAATTACAATATCCAACACAGGGCTTAAAAATTTATAGTTCCTCCACAATCACGATCACCTGAAACAACAAAGCGGCAGCCATATCTCACCACTCACAGCCCCAGTCAAGTTGGTTCATTAATTTTGACACACCATATACAAACGCACACACACACATGCATACGAACAGATATTAATACAAAAGCGCACTTGAATTGGAGTGGCGTGCCTCAAAAATGACTCAATAACTTATATAGTGTAATTATATATACCTCTAAAGTGCAGCACTGTGCCTTGTAGGGCTTATTTCGATTGAAAAGAACAGCCATAACAACGGACTTCTTGGTACCGAAACAAAGGAGCTCAGCATTTTGTCTGAATTCATAATTACTATTGTGCTCTAGTCTTATTGTGCATTACGTCCTTCACAAAAGATGAAAATATCAGCGTACAAAAATAAAGCCAACAAAGGTATTACTAGCATTTGAAAACATCACTGTTCACATGACTGACTTCTTTTGTTAACTATTTTTCATAAGAATACTTTTTTTGTATCATTTTACAAGCTTTCCAGAATTTCAGATTAGGAGTAAGAAACGCGAAGTAATACAAAAAGAACTGGAATGAACAAACGTAAAGAATAAAGAAATGAGGTGAAAATGTATAAACCAGAAAGTCAGTAGGAAATAAACGCGAAACTTTAATAAAGAACGCATAACGGAATTAATTCTGTTGACTTTCACAATGAAATGTATGATCAGTTTTACTTGCGGTACAAGTTTCAGTATTATGAAACTTTATTGAGATATTATTCTTTATACCGAAAAGAAATATCCTAGATGGACCTTATGAGACAGCCTGAGCAATACTAATTCCAAAACTGTTACAGACTTCAAACAAAAGATTGATCTGCACATAAAATAATCCCTAGTAAGCAAGAAAAATATTCAAACAGAAGGGAAGAGAGAAAACACAGAGGTAGTAAATAAAAATAAAAACGAAAGAAGAAAAGAAGAGGCAGAAACTATCTTTAACCATTTTTAGAACTAGGCAACTTTAAATTCCGGGACGCACACAATTATCTCAATGACGCTTTCCAGATATTTTCAGCTTTTACTGAAACTAAATTTCCCAGACACTTGCACATATTAACACATCTTCAAGTCGGCGTGACTTGAGTTAGTAATTACATGACTTTTGTGGACTATACCAGCAGAGATGTAGTAGAAGAATACTCTCCACCAGTTGCAAATCAAATTGGAAAGAAGAACGGTAGACAGAATATGAAGGATCAGTTGAATAAAGATCAGATAGAAAATAGAAATAAAGGAATGACATGAATGTAATAACATTTCTGGCGTGTTCACTACTTTGCAAGCACGTAAGGGTTTGAGTCCTTATATACAATTATTCTATTTACGAGACTTATGCAATGATAAAGACTTCAATTTTCGGTATGAAGGAGGACAAGCAGAGGGATGTAAAACCTGAAAGGGTTAAGATAAATTTTCTCCTACCGTTCTTTTTAATATAAGCCAAGGTGGCGCCTGGAATACAGTAAATAAATACTGTAACCGCGTGTCTAAAGTTATTTCAGGGACGGATGGTCGTTGGTGTCGCTCTTGCAGAGAACTTGCCAAGATCTTTGACAATAAAACCATACCTGTGTATTAAATCAGTAATGCCATATTTACGCCCCCGCCTACAGCGATCACGTGGTATTTCTTAACACAGACAACATATTCATTGTTGGAGAATGGACGCCTCATCCTCCTGCTGAACTGCCACCTTACATCAAGAAGCCTTAAAATCAGTATGCATAACCAGTGGTCCGCGGACAGTTTCATGCGCACGGCTTGATCGCTACGTCACGGATGGTTTTTTCTGCTTTTACTTCCTTTTACAGATTAAGTGTATTGCGTTAATCAGTCCTAATTTTATCTCACGTTTTTGTAATGCTGTGATCAGCTAAGTGACAAGACAAAAGACACGGCGTGTTCGAGTTGGTTGTGAATCTCTCGGAAACGAAGAGGTGCAGCAATATTACAAACACCACATCCGTCGAAGGCATATATTTCTGCTTCCTTAAGTTAATGCCTATGCCTTCTTTCATAATTTTCAATTGTGAATGTTTAAAGTGCATCGTACATAAGGACAATTAGACGTGCTACTAATAATAGCATCTGGGAACGTAAATTTGCACAATGCAGATATTGCGGATTGGGTTCCGGTCGTCGGAAAAATGGAAGCTGTTTTACTGCAATGTGGACCAGTGGTGAGGTACAGAAATGTGAAACGTTACTTCCGTACACATATACAAACGTTACTTCCGTACACATATACAAACGTTACTTCCGTACACATATACAAACGTTACTTCCGTACACATATACAAACGTTACTTCCGTACACATATACAAACGTTACTTCCGTACACATACACAAACGTTACTTCCGTACACATATACAAACGTTACTTCCGTACACATACACAAACGTTACTTCCGTACACATATACAAACGTTACTTCCGTACACATATACAAACGTTACTTCCGTACACATATACAAACGTTACTTCCGGACACATACACCAACGTTACTTCCGTACACATATACAAACGTTACTTCCGCACACATATACAAACATTACTTCCGTACACATATACAAACAATACTTCCGGACACATACACCAACGTTACTTCCGTACACATACACAAACGTTATTTCCGTACACATACACAACATTACTTCCGTACACATACACAAACGTTACTTCCGTACACATACACAAACGTTACTTCCGTACACACACACACAAATTCATACACTGGTGACCTGGCACAGCCACTGTCTTACTTTTTTACGTCATGCTCTAAATAGATTACTCTCGGAATACTCAGCAATGATAAGTTGGATTCCTGGCAAAGATGGAAACAACTTAGCCATAACCGGAAGTCAACATGACGTTTGCTCTCGCGAAAAACATCGACGCCGCACTGAGGAAGGGACTTTGAAAGAGAGGGCAGGCATATCAAGAGAATGCCTTGCCGTGCTGCTCAACCTGCGAAGGCAAGTTGTCGTGGCCGCTTTTAAGTTACCACAGGCTACCAGTAACTCTTTTAAGTGCACCTCGCAAAACTGGTGCCTACACAAATTAGTGTCCCTTCTGTTACGATGAAAGGGTGGACGTAATGCATCTGCAGATGTGATGAGTACTTACGAACACAGAGAGTACATAACCTAGCAAAGCACAACCACATTACCATCCCTCTACTGTACAGCACCGATGTATTAGCGTTAATTAACGAGGTACCTGCCTACCAGTCTGCCTACATGATTACCCAGCTACATACTCAAATGCCATCACACTAAAACCATCATTCGTCTATCCATCCAAGTAATTCTTTGTACTCAAACCAGAACAGACTGGGTAGCATTAAAATAAAGAGTACAGAAAGGAGGCAGTTTACGGTATAAGCACGAATCCCCAGGCAAGACAAAAGAAAAAGTTGAAAAACCTCGGAACGGGTGAAACTAAGCCTTTAACAATACTCGAACTAGATATTTATGGAATACGAAGAAGCATCGAGGACGAAGAGATGCAGACGGTCGCTGTAGGCAGGCTATTATTTATGGCCAGCTTCATTTAAGGAGCGTATTGTAATAAAACTGGGCAAGCGTCGTAATGAAAGATGCCCCGCTGGGTCGCCATAAAGCGGAATAAAGTTTAATTATGAAACCGTCAGAGTCAATTACGTAACGAGAATAAAAATAAAAAATGTTCAAGAATTGGAATTCTCAAGCAGCACGACATTGCATTAAGTGGAACCGTGATCAGAGTTATATAGAAATAAAGTAAGTAATGCACTAAGCAACCCAAACTCGCACCCATCCATCTGCAGTATAGATTCATTCAAAATTCGAAACACTTTCTTTCGCACATTCACTTTTTCAGTTGAACATTTTTATAATGTAGCACTGAGTTTCTTTATTAGTGAAATAAAAATACCATCTTAAAACACTGTATGAATTTAAGATTAATAAAAGGGATATGCACTTCAGAAAAATTATTATTATTATTATTAAAAATTATCTTAAAACAGACGTTCTGTAAAATTGTAATGTCATTTTTACACGCACAAACAGCACACTACATATGTCTAACTAGCCAATCATGCAACCAACCAACCAACCAACCAACCAGCTAACCAAACAACGAAAGAACCACCCAACCAACCGAGAAACCAATCAAACAACTAACCGTCAAAATCGGTGGTACAATGATTCATTCACTGGTTGATATATCCGCAATTACTTGTAATCGCAAATTCAATACACTTTTCACAAATGACTTCATCAGTCCACTCGTCTATGCTCCTATTTGTAAATATCTACCAATCGACATGGAGTCGTATTCCAGAAGAACTGAAATTTCTTGGACATGGGTGTCAGAATCGCTAATAGTACAACAGTGCAATATTCACTAGTCCAGTATTGCTTCTTTTCCCCTCACTCATAATTTTATTAGCATTCTTTTACAAACGTCTTCAATACATTTCCTCAGTGCTAGAGACGAAGCGACACTGGGACAGTTTTTCTCCTTGTAAAACGACTATCCCGTTAGTATCATTCCACCACCGATCCATGCACACATTTCATTCGTCCACCACTGACGCTATATAATATTGGAATTTAATAGCGTCATTAAATAAAGCACTACTCTCTCTCGCCCCTGTAGTCACAGATCATACACAAAGCCATTCCTATTAAGTGTTTCCGCCCTGAATTCAGTACTGTGTGGAGAGACAATCGCACTTGTGTCGTTCGTACTGCAGAACGAAATTTGACACAACGACTATCGGCTTGGTGCCAGTGCCACAGCCACAGATTCACCGCCTTGTGGCTTCTACCGAGAAGACAGGAGGTTGAATAATGCACACGCTGCTGATGCTCCGTCACGTGGCATCGTGTGTGCTGCGTCGATATGCATTACGTCAATTGTGACCGAACAAAGGAACCATAAAACAGACTACGTGAGATACTAAATAACATAAAACGTGGAGATCTTAGTTCTTCCGGGTTGTTGTGCGGCGTAGGATTGTTACCGACGTTTCGGGACAGCGTATCGATTCCATCTTTCAGGGTCAACGTGACATTTTGGGCATCTTGATCGCGGAAAATGGGACAGACACGCTGTCCCGAAACGTCGGCAACAAACCAAACTAGGCCGCGCAACAAGCCAGAGGAGCGAAAACACTAAATGTCGCATAACTTGCTACTTATCTCAATGTAGAAGCAACTTGCTGAGTAGGAATCTTAGTGAGTGACGTGTTAACCATAAACACGATAAATTATTATCTAGACACTTTACTAACTACACAATTAATAAATTACATAACCAAAAACATTAATTAAATCAATATAAAACTTATTAAAGAATTAGTTAACTAATTTACCAATTTAATAAGTCAAAAATTAAAATACAAAGTGTAAAGTTCGCAAAGTGGTTCAAAGCACGTAAAATGTTAAGAGATTTTCTGTAATGATCTGTACGTTCTTCATTAACCTTTGTTCATATAGCCCCCCCCCCCCCCCCCCCCGCTCTCGGCCGTGTACACGTACTATTTATTGGGCTTTACAGCCAAAGAAACTCCACATTCGTTCATCCGTGTGTTAGCGTAACTGTAACGTACATTCAAAACAAGTATTACTTGGCTTTAACTCCTTTATTTGTTGAACAGCATCCTTCCCATACTGCTGTAACTGTAGGTTATACATCAGATGTACAGTTAAAAATGTCTGTTATTGTAACCACCGATGCAGTGTCGTGTGTCTGTTCGCCCGTCCGTCACCTGACTGAAATATAAATAAATGCTACCGTAGTTATTGACCGATTTCCCTGAACTCGGTGAGAACATCAAAGCACTAGACAAATCACAGTCTTGAGAAAAGGAACTTCCTGTGAGGTGCATTTCCAATACCGCTGTCACACGAACGTGCGCGGTGTCAACAACACTGGTGACACTGAACTCAGGCTCTCGGTGTAAGTACGGTTCTCTAAATACTACACAACCTAAGGTGCAGACAAGCAGAAAAACGTTGGACGGCTGCTGCTTTTTCTGATGCACCGATCGATAAATGTGACTCAAGCGGTAACGCTTCTGACGTTCAATCGGGAGACATTCGTTTCGAATCTCCGCTGGAATATAAATTTTTCTCACTGGGTTTCATTTTTTCCTCAGATATTCCAGACAGACTATGGGCTAGTACGCTAAATTAGGCAGCGACCCCTTTCTGCCACCGTTTTAAATTGTCATTATCATTCGACACTATATAGTCAGAGCTATTGACTTAATAGACAAACTGGAAATTAATAAATTTATTACAAGAACGCTGACAAATCATTGTAGCGTTATTCCTCAAACCTCTGCCATATCTACGTCCTCTGCGACTATTACTACAAGTATGAGCAGTTTTAGAAATTGTAATTTCGACTTATTAGGAACCATAAAAAACACTCTCAGCAGCTAACACGTTTCACATTTTTTTCCAACCAGATATAAAATTTCTTGTGAAATACCATCAAAAGGTCAAGTTGCCTGCTGATATGTCAAGTAAAATGAGTGTGTGGAACGTAATCACAGACGGGGTTTACGCAATCTAATATTTAAAGAATGGGGTTCGCTGACAAACTGTTTGCAAGCCACCACTATAATGCAGTATCAAATATACGTATATCGCTTTACAACTGACACACGAATGCTACAAAGCCTAGATATAACCGGCAATGATTAATTGGAAAATATTAAAATTATCATAATAAATGTATCTCAAATGAGAATTAAGAACGATCGAGACTGCGGGAATAATAATCAAAATCAGTTGAGGGGAGTCAGAGTCTGACTAAGATGTTTCAAAGGCAGAGCCACTTGATTTGCACAGAATTACTGTACAGCTATCATGGCGCACGAGTGGAACTCTGTGAAGCTGCGGGTCCGCTAAAGTTAGCGTGTCCACAGGCATAGCCCCTAAAATTACCAACAAATAATTTATAAATAATTTTTAATTATAGAGCTACCCTTTTCACCAGAACAAATTACAGAGCTGAAAGATTATTTAGATGTAATGATAAAACACAACATAATTTGATTGACGCATTGATGATCTATTTCAACTTACCGCTAAAACTTTCAATGAAGTGAAAGATTAAAATGTAGGCCTATATAAAATTTTAGTAGAAGCGCCTGACAGGAGCAGACCAATTCTGGGACACATATTTAAGTGAAAAATAGTATTAAAATTGCTGCCAAAAGTAATACGTAAGACTGCGGACTGGATTCAGCACATCCAGAATTGGGTCAAGTGTTAGGCTCTTGTGAATATGGTAATGAACTTTCGGGTTATACACATGACCGAAATTCCTATATCGACCGAGCGACAGTCAGTTCGCTGCTCTGTGGGTTTAATTATTCCATAATTTGTCGCAAGGAGCTAAAACTACAGCAAGCTAAAATAAAACATTCTCCGAGCTGACCGTCTTTGCACAGGTCCACCTGAATACAAAGCAGGGGTCTGTTCCACTTCACCACGAAGTTGTGCATTTCGTGTCTAGTTAAAACATCAGAAGCTGAATATGACTTAACGAAGCTCTCGAGAACAGTGTTTTGAATGGCCAGTCCTTAGAATTTTATAGCTGAGTGCACAAACCATATGCCGTGTAAGTTCCTCGTATTTTCTGCAGCTGAAGCTTTACGGGGCGTTGTGACAAGCAAAAAAGTTTTGAAACGCCTTGAGTTAGCTACATTTCTGGCATGTTAAATATTTAATAAAAACCACGGCACATAAATCATCAAAAACTCTTCAAACTTCTGCGACAGGCGTATTCCTTGAGGACCATTTTTATAAAAAAAAAACACAGATGCAATACAGAGCTTTGAAACCTTTGCATGCTGCATGTGAATGAGGCTGTCGAAATGTCCTCAATATCGATTATACGACATTGCTATTTAGTGACGAAATGTCACAGTTATGGCTGTGAACATGAGGTCATTATAAATGTTCTTCTAAATAATTCACTGAAATGCATATGAAAAATGACAATTGGAATAAAAGCGTTACACAGAACTTTGTACAGACCTACAGACGACAAGAAACTTCTTTACGTTACGTAATGGCACATTACGCAATGGCTAACTAGACAAATACGAGTATTCCAATGACTAATTAAACCAAAAGTAAGGAACACACGGACGGAGAAAATTACATAATGAATAACTTCATAATTTATAATCTTCCACTAATATTATTATGATTATTGGTCTTAGGAGGAAAGATAAGAGGACTATGACAAGTACACGGGCGAGATAAGAAATGCACACAAAAACAGAGTTGGAATATCACAAATGAAGATTTAACATGTGTGAACTAGGAATGAACGTGAGCGTAATACTAAAAGAACCTTCAAAAAATATTGCATACATTTGTAGAATGGACTTGTACGACTTCTGATCGGTCGAACTGTAAGCTTCCGTGGGCTTGTGATAGGTTCAAATAACACGAGTCTCAAAAAAAACTTTTGGGACCATTTAAAGGGTTAAATGGTAAGGGTTCGTAAAACGGTAAAAAAACCTTCAAAAAACAAGTACGCTCATAAGTGTAACTAACCTATCCCTAAATCGTTACAGAGGTCACGGGACATTCAAAACACGTTTTCCATCACGCTACCTTACAAATAAAATATAAAGGTAAAGGTAAATTTCACCCTAGAACAGGCTATGAAGGCCCAGAGGGGAAGTAGAGGTATGGTTCTACTCTTTCTTTAACCTCGGCGCTAGATGGGGGTGGGTGGTGAATACAACGTCCCGGCCGTTTTACCCCGGAAAAAAACCGGACGCCCATTGTATAGGAGCCTGGGTGGGCCCCAGGGAAGATCTGAACGGGTGCAGAAAATCTCGCCCCACCAGGATTCGATCCCCGGACCGTTCAGCCCACAGCGAGTCGCCTTACTGACTACGCTATCCCGCCCACACAAATAAAATATTTTAATCCTTTTTCGTCCCGTCCGTTTCAGTTGTTCAGCAGATGATCACTGTTTATTACTTGTCGAAATAAACTGCTTACCACAAACAGAACAATCGAAGCTATTAGGTCAGGTGACTTACCGCTTCACAACCACAAAGTCGTACATTTTCACTTAACAACAAATATCCGTCATGATTTTATTCGTGTTATCTAACGACGCTGTCAAGTGCAAAGATTGATTTCTGGTTTCCGCCGCGATGTTGATGAGATCTGCGCTCTTCTGGGATATTACGCGGCGTCGTGTGGTAATTGTTTACCGACGTTTCGGGACAACGTATCGGTCCCATCTTCACGGGTCAAGAGTCCGAGTAGGAAAGAAAGAAAGCCAGCAACCTATAACGTAATTCCTGGAAAGTGCTTTCAAGAATCTACGTTACAGGTTGCTGGCTTTCTTTCTTTCCTACTCGGACTCTTGACCCGTGAAGATGGGACCGATACGTTGTCCCGAAACGTCGGTAAATAATTACCACACGACGCCGCGTAATATCCCAGAAGAGCGCAGATCTCAAGTGCAAAGATTGTTTATCATCGGTGACAAATGAAAGAGCACGGTGTACCGGTGGAATGATACAGACACGGGAAAACACAAGTACTCGGAGAACGTTGTAGGTCTACATATGTGTTGACAGTTACTGAACCGGTCAAGGAAAGGCCTGCGATTTTAAACCCCGAATGTTCATTACAGGGTCCACAACAGCGAGCCATTTCCCTTCTTCTGAGCCAACTGAACTGAGTTCATACGCGAAGCCTGAAGATCAATTTTAATATCATCCACATATACAGAGCCAGATCCTTCACATTTTCAACTCATTTTACTGTCATAAAATCGCGTTATAGATAACGTGTAGACGCATAAAATTGTTTCTTTTTATGAAACTCATTCCAATGAAGTAAAACACTTGCCAGACAGCCAAAAGGATTCGAACACAATATCGTTTTCAGTGTGTCTTAGATTTTACACTGCTATGGGAAACAAATCCCTCTGGAGATTTTGTAAGTACAGAGCGTTGGTAACATAAGACTGGTCTGAAAGGTTAGCTCCGTAGCTCCCACAGCGATGTAATTCCGTTATTTGTCAAGATCTCCCGGAGAGTCATGGAAAGACTTGTAAGAGCATCCGTCAAGCCAAACGCCTCTTCTCCGAAAGCGTTCTGCTTCGCACTATTCGTCACCCGGGATAGCTTGCCACAACACCTTCTCGCCGCCATAATGAAATATTTCACTTTGGATTATTCATTGAATATGACCTTTACAAAACAAAGATCAAGTTACCACCTCTCATTCGGATGAATATATGCTTTTTACGAAGCAGCAAATAAAGTCAGCATGAAAATATCGCTGCAGGCACAGAACCAATTACAAGTACATTTACAAGTAAATGCAATAGACCTATTGCCGAAAATTAACTCTTTTACATACCTAGAATGTAATATTTAATATAAAGTCGTGTCAAAGGGCATGACAGTGAAATTTAGATAGCTTAGAACCGAGGTGCACAAATTTTCCAAAAATCTAGAAGCCACCTCTCAACTCTTAGGGCGACAGAAGTATTACATGAAGCAAGTTACATACTGAGGTCCCACAAATACTAGTCGCCACCTACAATATTTAGTCGCCCTTGCGACATCGCGTCGGGGATATTCTGTAATCCTGGCTTAGAAACAATCCAGTTTCTAATCCTAATAAATGGTCTCAAGATACGCGACATTTCGGCGCATATTACAAAATCGTGGTTCGAGGGCCTGGAAATAAAACGTGTTTTCAAGAGACACAACATGTGGGACATGTAGGAGTGCAAGTATTCGCCCTACGCATGCCATCAAGACATGTGGGGAATGGAAGTTCAGGTCTACAGTCTTTTTTTTTTAACTTTGGCGCTAAATGGAGGAGAGTGGTCAGTTTCATTGTCTGACCGCTTTATCTTCCGAAAACATAGCCACCAGTGCCCATGGAATTGGATACTGGGTGGACCCCAGATCCTGTCTGGGTAGTTTTGAAAAAATAAAAATCTCTAGGCCGTTCCGAGAATCGAACCACGATTACTTGTTACCCAGCCATAGGAATTCTAATATTTTAACGAAGGAGATGATAGATACAAGAAAATCGGAACCTGCTAATTATAATTTAGTAACTCCAACCCCGAAGCTGTCCTAACATTCAGGAAACTGGGTCATCCGACAAGAGTTAAGAAATAAGTTCAAATTAACCCTCGCCTACAGAAAACACAGTATGGTACCATTACAAGGAACATTATATGAACTACGTTTAGGAAATAAATGGCGCCATGTTCTGAGAACAACACAAAACATACTCCCTGTGAAAAGCTTAGAATTCTTAGCGTCAAAGTGGACAGTATCATACGCATAGAAACCGCAAGGATTTAATGCGTTAACTTACGAACGGCAGCTTGGTGCAAGATCTAATATGGCTAAGTGTTACTTATCCTCCTGTTAAAGAATTCCTGTGCTTTCATCTAACCCGAAGACTTTTCACTTTTCACTTTATTCCAAACGTTCGTTGTTGATTCCCACCCTGAACCTTTACAACTGTGTACTGCGACATACGCCTGTTTCTAAGAAGTTCCTTCTCTTGACGTGTTCCAACCGAAATGTTTCCTGTCTCTCACAAGCTTCCTGCTTCTCCTGTTCGTTTTATATTTAGAGTATATATACATTGAGAATGGTAATTTTTAATTTTATATCCCATATTGTGATTATTTAGTGAAGCCATAAATCTGTTCTCGATATACGAGTATGTATCAAGTGTCCGAGAGCATCATGGAGGTACTGCATTCTCTAGTTCTGAATGTTGGTGAGATTTTATACAAGTGCAAACAACAGTTCCTAAAACATGTGCATTCAAATTTTTAATTCGTCGTCCCAATTCTAAGATAACATGCTACAAATATCCAGACGACGCGTGAAGTCAGACCCGTAAGTAGCGAGAAACGTGACTGTCACGGATTTAAAATAAGACCTCTATTGTTCGCTCCACATAAAGAAACCTTAAGAGATCTACCGTACTGTGTAATATTCAGACATTACAAAAGGCAACTGTTTCTGTAAACTAAGAGACTGGATATAACTTCTCTTGAAAGAAATTTCGTTTCTCTATACTGCAAGATAAAACAGCTATTATACTTCTGTGTTTGTATACAAATCTCTTTTGTCCCACTTTACCTTCTCTGAAATAAAAAAGAGCAGCTGGAAATCCCAGTTGTAGCTTTCAGCCATAGTTTAGAAATGAGCCTCAAAACAATGATTACTTTTAATCGAAACAGCATAATGTACACAGTCTTAGAAATAGTTGTATTTGATTAAAGACTCTATCACTGAAGATTTTTCTTATAGCAATTGCCCCACGAAACGTCTGCAAAATGTCTGGCGTCATTTACAAGCGTATTTTGGGTGACATTTGTTACATCAACATGGATCGTAATCTAGACCGTTACTTACTTCCGTGATCAGGTTAAACTTACCCTGTAAAATTGCGTACGTACTCAAGAGGCTTACTGCTTTAAATGACCTCTTGCAATACACTATGCACAAGACAGCTCCTTTCAAAACAGCTGTGTTGCTTTCCACATCATTTCATGACCGTTTCAAATGAAAACAGGCCAACAACGACGCCTTGCACGAGTTCATTTCCTGTCTGCAGTTTCTCCTGGTACCCTAACTTTTAATGTGTCGTTACAAGCAGAAGCCAATGGGCGTCACGTCTGACGAAAGGGTTGCGACATCATGCGGACCGCCACGACCAATCCAGCTATTTCAGCAACATACGATGATAGGTTGTGATATTAGTAAGGATAGTTTACACTTGGCTTCACAGTTCACAGTGTTCACAGAATTCACCACTGAGACACTATCCTAGGCCATCGTTTTCTCTATATATTCTCACTCTATTCATTTAAGACCAATTTTAATATTGTGGCTAAATATAAACCAAAGACTTAAATTCCTCTCTATCTCTTCAGATTTTAATAGGTACATCTCCGTTGAGCTTTCGACATAATGTAAACATTCATTCACTCACTCACTCACTCATTCATTCATTCACTCATTAATTAATTCATTCATTCATTCATTCATTCCATACTCTTACGACAGGTCCACAGCCTCTTCCAAAGCGAGTTTTCCACAGAGTGCGATACAGTGTTCCTCTTTCGATTTACAGCATCCTCTCGTATGTAAACATATCCAATTATTATTTATCGGACATCTCGACTCTTCAAGATGATAACATTACGTTGGTTCGAAACGTCGGGAATCACCCAGTGACGCGGCGCCACATCCCAAAAGAATGGAAACCTCAACTGAACCTTTGCGAAAGCCCAAGGACTCACACACTGAACTATACAGAGAGTACAATAATTATTCTTTATGTTGACCTATGCCCTACCGCGATATGCTTCGGCCATTCCATGTAGCTATCTTCAGGTGGTTCTTATAGAATTACAAAGAAAGTACCTAAACTTACAATGTCACATGTTTTAAAGTGGCGTTCTAAAGTTTTTCCATGGGACATAATATAATTTCTAAATGTCAAAATTCCATTTCTATATAAAATCTTTTCAGTTTAAAAGGGAATTCATGAGTATTCCCTCGCCTTTATTTATGAAGTGTAATATCCATTCGCAACCTAAATATCGTTACATTATCTCAGTACTGGCAGAGATATACTAAAGTATCAGATATAATATACACAGAATATCATGGAATCGTCCAGGTTGAACTCGTAAAGAACTGAATGTAACAAAGAAAGCGTAACACCAACCTGACAGAGAACACGGCCTGTTGGAGTGATATGGCCAGAAACCTGAAAAATGGGTCTCAAGAAATAGAAACCAATTTAAGATTGTGCCACATTACTCACTTGAACAAGGTCACGGAAATTACTAAACAGCTGCTTCTTGACTGGTCGCATTAACGGAATTTCATCGGCTGATGAAGATATACAGTGCTACATTGCAGTATATTTAATAGGAGTAAAAGGAAAGCAATAGATAAAATTTATTTTCTATTTACCGAAATAAATGTATCTAAAATTCTGTAAGTCTCCCTATATAAAAAATAAAATTGCAGATTTACACATACTTCGTACACTTCGGCAATTCGTATTAAAATTTAAATACAAATGAATTGCAAAAACTCTTCTCTTTTTTTATCATAAACGTTTCCAGGAAGATCTCTCCAATAAGGACGTTTATTTTCTGTTGGAAGAGCGCAAGACTGAACAATGAAACATCGATCGTACACATTCAATTATCCAGTAACATTATGTGTACTGTTAGAAGCCTTCATATTGTCTCAATTGTTTACTGCCCGCTTTTAAAACAAGTTACACACAATTTGTCAGTGGGTTCGAACAACACCTAAAATGCAGTATCCGCTTTACATTCACAACATCTGCCCTTCTTCCCACACGATTGTCTACGTACAATATTACACATGCAACACAAGCTGCAAGAGTGTTACGGTGAAAAATTATGGAATAAATTAAAGGTAATATGGCAGAATACCTACAGGCAATTTTACATCAAATTCCTATAGATATAAAGAGTATTCTAAGAAAAATTAGAATCAACAACGGAAAGGAAACACGTTTTAAAATACCTCAGTCACTCTTCATAAAATGTTTTGTTTTGACAGGAACGTAGTTCACATTATTACAGACGATACCTTCCAACGGTCACCTTTCTAAGAACAATATTGTTATTCCAAGGATGTTACGTAATAAAGGTCAGCAGGTATTTTTAATAGAGAAGGACACACAAACACACACACACACACAAGCATGATCCTGAGGCAAAGTGTTTAGAATAACCCATCGTAAATGGACATAGGGAAAGGCTGGGAACAATGTAAAAATCACTAATTTTGTCAATACAAAACGGAAGAAAACTCCTTGTACACTGTCGTAAAGATGAAAAGACATAGTCCATACAACGGCTGTGAAACGGAGAAAGCCAAAGGGTTATATATGTACTACTGAACTTACACTTAGATTATTTGAACACGCTGCATATAAATATGACCTTTTACAGTCTAGTGAGACGGAAGTATTATTACAAATGGTGAACTGGACTGGACAAGTGGGAAAACGATCTTAAACTGTTTAGGTTATTATCTCGGATCTTTCCTTAAATGGCAAATATTAGTCGGGAAAATTCCCAACGTACTCAAAAATCCAACGATTACCTAACAACTCCGGCGCCATAAAGACTAGGAAGAAGACGGTTAAAATTACTGCATCTGAATGACCATATAATTAACAACTTACTCCACAGATCAGAGAAGTTCTTGAGAAGCTGTTAGCCTCTCAGATGTTCAAAAATATTGCGACTTCCATGGAACAGCAAGGCCCTTTACTGTGTTCACCTGACCCCATCTTCAGTCAAGTGAATCTAATTCTCATTTTCAATTCTTGAAGGTTAATTCTTGATGCTCCATTTTAAGTAGCGTAAAATTAATTATTACAATGAAATGCAGTACAATTTTTTCCGTACATTAGCAGAAGGATATATAACGCCAGAATATGAAGACAACTTCAAGCATACGTAAAAAAATAAATAGTCTACTTGAAAGACAATTTCAATAGAGCATTAAATTAAGACAATAAAAACCCTCTTATTTCTAACATGTAAATGAAACGCAAATACATCTTCATGTAAAATATGCACTAGTTTTGTCCGTTTTAACCAAAACTGAAATAACAATTCTCACAAAATTCCCCAATATCTAATTTCGTGAAAATCCGTTTAGTGGAGATCGAGTAATACTAGTTTTAAGAGGGGCACCACAAATATTTCACGCCCTTAGCGTGACCGATTATTAAAAAAAAGTGACTTTAAAATTTGAAAAGTATGTCTGAAGTATAAAACCCATATTGTGCTATTAACACAAACACATGAGTAGATGCCAAATGGTAGGAAAGAATTTCCGTCCTTGAAGAACAGGACAGAGCACGATCCGTGATGCTAATAATGAGTAATGGTTGTACAACACACTGAGTAGGCATAAGCAAGTGACAGTCGATTCACCCATACGTACACACAAAAACTGTCGAAAAAAAACAGGAAGGAGCCTGTTTCATTAAATGGTCTATATGCAACGTGCAAGCTTCAGGTTCCTAAGGTGCGTGACTCTTGCCCTCCATTTGTAAGCTTTATTTTCTCTACACGCAATAACCACAGCTCCAATAAACTCTTCTAAAAATTGACCTAGGATAAAAAATGTTGCATTCTAAATTATGTTGCGTAGACAGGCACGAGTGGAGATTTCATTATGCCTATAATAATGAAGTTATTTGTCTGTACTGAGCACAAACTGTATTTACGTTGTGTGATCACGTTCCATGTAAAGTTATTCCCGTGTACAACAGGGGGGCATATCGAGTAGTGGACTGAGACAAAATTATTGCGTCTACAAGGCGAATGAAATAAATCTGGCTTGATCAAAACTGACTTTAAGGAGCACTATTTATGATCGGTTTATTAATGATATTTAGTTTTAATACGCAGTTCATCACAGAATAAGTTTAGACCAGCACAGAACTGTAACAGCATTCTTCTTATAAATAGTTTAATGAAAATTCTCCATTTTCTTCTGAAGTTGTTAGGGTAAAGATATGTGACCGTGATCAGCAAGCTTGAAATTTCTTACAAAACAAGAGAAGTAGGCTAAGATAAGAAGAATGTTCTTACGAGTCATGTCCTTCTAATTCAGGTTATCTTAACAGCATGAAGTTCAGTGCCCAGTCCAATCTGGTAACATTTCCAGACCAGACAAATTGATTTTCATGTTAATTGCTCACAGTCTGCTCCAATGCCTCTTACATACGGCAAGGCAGACAGCACGAAAGGAAAAAAAACTACTAATGAACCGACTTTTAATGACACGAAGACGCAGTTACATCCTGCAATTATTTCATGAATTTGTCTCCCGAGTAAATAATAAGTAAAGTCTCCGGTACCACCATCATAACTGTAGCTCGGAAGTACTAGAGCTACAGTTGCTTCTTGCTAACTTACCGTCTTAACAAGCACAAAAATTATTACGTTATCCTTTTCAAGTATCCCTCCCTCTTAATGAATTCTAACCAAATTTGTACGAAGGTCTGTATGATCAACAAACCACTAAAGACCAATCTGTCTTTGTAATTTTAATCTTCTAACACCAATAAAAACACACGTCAAAGGGTACGAACTTCTGAGGTGGTCTGCCCTCACTAATACCCTCAAAAGAAATACAATATTTTCATTCTTTGTGTTCATATACCAGAAAACAGGGTGTCACAACACACATTACAATATGGATATTTACCGTTGCGAAAGTCTCAAATTTTATGAGACCTATTAATGTACACCATAGCACAACGCCATGAAAGAAAATCCGCTTATTAACTTAAGTCACAATACATGTGGATGGACAGATACGACGTCGCACAATGAGCTCAGTGGACGCACTTAATGAACACAGTCGATCGTAAGTAGTGCTGAGCAAACAAATGTTAATAAATATTTAAAATCGTCGGGATCCTAGCTATGAGTGAGGATTTTACCAACGCAGCTAATTCGGAAGCTACTTGCTACAACACTTTCTTGTGTAAGGCTTACAGGATATTAAGTTACAAATATTTAATTAGTACATGCTTTTACCTGTGAATTATTTAGTGCAATATCCCTCAAAGGTATTCTGGTTCCCGACTTCATTTCCATAAGACGCGCCTATTTTGGAGACTCTAAACACACTCGTAATTGAAGCATTATCATAAATAAACAACCATAATTTATTCACAAAATAAATCAGATGATTCCTTTCAAAGTTCGCATCGTATGCTGTTTATTTAGCATGAAACATCTGTTTTAGTTGAAAGAAATTCCCATTCGTATCAAATCAACATAATGTAAACCACGCTGCTGGGTAACAAAACCGAGCACTGCTAGAATATGGTTCACGAATGGCAGAAACAGAAGTGATGTTTCAGAATGACCGCTTCCTTAAGTCTGTGTAAGTTCGAATAACGGTCTACAAATCTAATTAGTGCTCGCTGGTATAAACACGTTTATTCATTAAATAAAAAATAATACGTTTATATGGAAATAAAATCGCAGAGTCTTTGTTCACTATTATGATGTCAGACACATCCTTTTTCCAAGGATATCAGTTTGCACAACGGCTGCTCCTCATTTCTAAGGGTTGCAGGGACACGTCTCAAAACTCGTCTCCTCCTGTGAGATATAGGGTTTTCACAGCAGTCATGATGAATATACCAGACGCCATATAGTTTGGTATATATGTATATATATGCACCGGTGTTTCGAAGGAACCCGCTAACTCCATCTTCAGGCTATAACACTTTCAAATTTTACGTTACCTAATGAGGCTACTTAAATTTTGGAGTTTATTTGAAGAAGTAAGCCGCTCAAATTCCTGTTAAACCTTGGTAACTACACAGCAAGGTACACGGCGTAATTTTCCAGAACACCGGAAACTTCGTCTCCTCTTCCCTGCTCAGAGTCTTTACCTATTAATTCGATACAGCAGCACACGGTCCGAACGTCCGCCGGATTACAAGACATCCTGGAAGATGTTATTCGTGGTTTTACACAAGATAGGTCTACGTGTAACACGCAAGCATGGGAAATGTAATTTGGAAAATTCCTCCTTCCAATTCCAAACTTAGGACATAAATTTATTCTAAAAACACCGTGCATCTTATCACAATCACTACATAAAAACACCAACACTGACCATCAGACTCACACACAACCAGATACAGCACACACCATAAGAATACACCCCACGGAATAAGACGATACAGTACCATGCATCCGTACAATAACACCTACGAATAAAACTAGTTTATCAGTTTAACACAAGATACAAAGTGAATGTGCACATCAATAACAGTGAAGGTGGAAAAATCGTGCCTACAAGAAAGTGAATCAATGAATAGACGCTTTAAATACATGCAGTTGTAGTGACATAAACCCCTGAAGATGGCTCAGTGAGGAGCCGAAACATATGTCGGGTTTTTAAAAATGTTTTAAAGAACTATAGTTTTTTAAAATAAGAAGTGCATCCAGTTGGTGTTTTTATATAGTGATTAGGACATAAAACTACCATCTTATTAGATATTATATAACTCTTAAGCTAAAGTAGTGTTGTTACATAAGGCACGGAATCGATTAGTCAAAAGTTTCAGCGTTTGGGATCCTGCTGGTAGGAAAATTTCCTCTTTCCAACCGCAAAGATGGTAACGAGTACAAATATTAAGCTCACAATGCGCTTGGAAGCGTCTCGCCACGCACCCTGAACCTCAGTTCTACACAAAAGTGGCTTGCTAACTTCATGCTTTGGCCGCTAAAACGTAGCGACATATACTGAACTTGAAGCCTGACTAATCTTAGAAGGGTTATGGACGTAGATTTCAGGGTGACTGCGTTTTATGCTATCAAACAACATCGTTTCATCTCCACACGTCATAAAGATCCAATTATATATGAAAGTTATTCTGAAAGGCGAGTAAGAAAAGATTTGGAAGGAGGTGGTATTTGTATGTCAAAAGGTTGGCATAGACATGCGAATAAAACCATGAAAATCTTCTAAGTTCAAAGGTAATGTGACACAGATTTGAAAAGTGTTGACTACCTTCCGTATAAAATGGCGAGCATCACTGCTACACCATACTGTTAGGTTAAAATTCAAGGTAACAATTCTTGTCCCTACTGGTATCCAAACCTAAGTCGTCCAGATCATAAAAGCCACTTTAATTATGGTTTATAATTGGTAGTGCAAAAGAAGAAACATGAATTTTATATTTTCCATTCCGTGTATTATAATTCAATTTCTGTCTTATTAACAACAAATGCACACAATTGTCATAGGAATAAGAAATATTATTTTGAACCTATCACAATTATGTGCATTTGTTGGTTAATATTACATAAAAAGAAAGGAATGAGTGAATGAAGGAAGGAAGGAAGGAACGCAGGAAGGAGCTGCTAAATTGCGGAAACAGTAGGTCAAGTGTCACCACAACACGAAAAAATAACTACTAGATTTTACGTGCTTTTAAACAATCAAATGTGTAACATAATCTTATTGGCATCTACATCGTAAACGATTAGTTTAAAAGTTATCATTTATCAGTCATGCCGTAAGAGCAACTAATTTTCCAGGGAAGTCAATTTTACACAAATAGAACCGAAACACTTTTCTTATTGGTGATTCACATCCTTCTTTTCAACAATTGTAATTCTATTATTAATACCACTCAAGCAAACATCCTTATTTTTGCACGCACTGCCAGGACAGAAGATGGAACACTTCACTTTAACAATTCCCGCGCCAGTATCGCTTATGTTTTGTTTGTTTTTCTCTTCTCTTTGATCTTCTTATTCACAAGATGTCAGGAAAGGCCAATTGGTTGCACTCTAGAAAAGATTACATGACCTGGCACTGGCAGAGTTCGATGTCACTCGCGCTTTGTGAATGCTTAGAGACTAAACAAGCTTCTTTCTCAACTGTCGCCTGCAATTTATTTTTGATATTCATTCCACGGAGAGATCCTAAGCAGCTTTGGTTAGGCAACAGAGACGGGTATCGAATTACGAGAGTCAAAGTCATAACTCAGCTTCTGGGTCCAGTATTATTCCATAAATCCCATTCATACACCGTTCTATTCAGAAAATTTTCATCGTGCCACATTATAGGTTTATACAAAGATGGAAGATCTTCCCATACTTCAAAACTCACAATAATCGTGAAATAATTATATAAATACATAATTTAATAACTGTACTGATCACCTGTACTCTTGGGTTTAAACTTTTGTATTGTCATGAAATAACGAATTACTGTGTAGGCAGGCAATATATTTCGCAAGGAAGCCAGAAAGTGCCCAAATTTTCAGTAGAAAACAATAAGAAGAGAAGAGATATCTTGCGATATGTATAGAGAAAAGAAAATTAGTCTTTGGAGAAACAGATAAGACTGTGGAATGGATTAAATTCACTCAACTGAGGGTCAAATTGAAAGCGATTGTACAGCACCTTCTGTTACTGTTAAACAGATATTCAGGGGATGAAAAATTATCCGCGCTTACGACACCGAAGGATTTATCATGTCTTCAGTTCACAAAACGCCGCAGGTATATTTTATCCAAGGCCAGGTAAGTGTAGTCGATCCCGTTACTTTAAGACTAAGATTAACGATTTGTAGCGTAGGCTATCTTGTGTCCGCCACGCCCTGACAACTTTATTATTCGTTACTACAACACCGAAACAACATTAGATCAAAGATACAGAACAAATGTAACCAACAGTCTGCACGATCAGCTCAGCTAATTTGTTGAAACTAAATTAAATTATTTTAAACAACACAGATAATGTCTTAAAAGTTGGCTCTGTGCACGCTATGAAGGCACATGGGGTGTGAAGGTAAATCTCCACTCATTCTTAACCTCAGCAACAGAGGTAGTCAGCTTCAAGTTCTGGTCGCCTTAGTAAGGGGAATGGGCCCCGGTACCTATTGAATTGGAGGCTGGGTGACCCCGAGGGGGAGTGGAGCGGTCTAGAACTAAAGGCAAAAATATCTCTTGCTTCTGCCAGGAACTGAACTATTAATCGTCATTTGTCCAGATCGTAACGCAGTCACTGAACCGACTACGCTATCCCGTCTCCAGACACTGACTTACACATTCAGTACTAAATTGAAAGCAAGCAAACAAATGAACTAACCAAATATTGAACTGCACAGAGACAAGCTCTTCGAAATTCGTCAATTAATTAATGACTAAATTCCCCGCATTTCATAGTAATTGGAATTTCGATATATTGTGCACTGGTTCTTCTGCAACGCAACAGAATCCAGCCCATATTCTAATATTATCGTTCTATCTACATAAAAGCCTTCCACGTGATGTCTTTCCTTCAGGATTTTTAACCAAACTATTCCTAATATTAAATAAGCAGTGACCAACGTAAATAAGCTAACCTTTTATCGGAATCGCAGCGCGCCACGGAGACAGAAATCGACTGTGATCATGTCCATAAAACTGTAGCATACACAAGATGGCAGACTGGAAGTACTAAAACTCAAGGCATGGGATTTGTAGAACAAAAGACACTGAACTTTGGGTGTTATTACACGAATGGTCGGTAATGATTCTATACTTAACGTTATTATCAGGCAGAGGAAAAGAGACATGAGAAGTTCAGAGAGTATAACTTAAAACAATCACACCAAAAAAGGATACACAGAAGGATAAAAAGTAGGGTACAGAAATAAAATAAATATATATAAAGAAGCAAAACAGAATAAAAAAAGACAGGAGAAACGTTCAAAGAGCAAAATAAAACAAAGAAATGAACGCAACAAAACGGGGGTATCCTTCCCTCTGAAATTACAAATGCATGGAGACTCAATTTAATTTTCAAAGAATTTCGAGGAAAGATTTCTACTGCTTTATAGCAGCGGCACAATTCTGGTATTCTGTAACTTACATTTCATTATTCTGGATTATTAATATCTGCTTTAATTCCGTAATATGAGTGTCATCTTAGTAATTTAACATAATTACAGACGGCGTTGTTACATTAAATTGGACGCTTATGTTCTTAATTCTGCAAACTCCAGACCGGTAAAAAGAATTTCGCGATAAACAGTAGCACAACACTACCTGTTAAACTCTATGAACATTACACCAAATGCTACCGAACGAAAAACAGGCGTGACCATTAAATCAAGAACAGAAGAACGAAAGATATGGGTACATTTCAAATTAACAAAACTGGATTATACATCTTCATTCACATTCAAAACAAGTTAAGAATTGAAAAAAAAAGTGGACAGTTGCCTACCTTGCCGTTCTCCTGAGAGACTGCAAAAAACCACGGTAGGCTTCAAACAACAGGATTGGTCTGTAGATATTCGAAATTGTTCTCTACCGAACTGAAAACATTGCCGCTTGAAGGAATGTTGTGATACATTCCCTACACTGGATAAAGCGGCATGAAGTCAACAAAAACAAGACGTTGAGGGACACACAATAACACAGAGTGGAAGTTACTCGCTTTGTCGGTGGAGTTTCCTCACCCCTGATGTCTACAAAATGCAGTATCTCAATGACAGAACCTTCTTCTTTCCGTGCTTTTGTATGCATTACACTCGGTTTGGAAGACACAAGCCATCACACCCCTCAGCAGATCCCCTGCTCCTTCAACCCCATGTAAACAAATACTCTTTGATTCCTAATAGTTCCTTTCCAAATCTCCTTCTGCTTCCATGTTCTTTTTTTGGCCTTTATTTTGTTTCACTCTCGGTTTCTCTTTTAGATTCTTCCACCACCCTGTGCTCCATACACCCAATTGTTGACGCATTCTGGTGTGTCTTTTAACCAAAGTGCTGGTGAATGTATCTTGGAATGTCTCGAAGTGAGATACACTAATAGACAGGAAGAATCTTTAAGAGAAAATAATGTGCTGGAAAAGACCGCCATTTCCTTGGAAGCAACTTCAAATTCAGTTGCACAAATATAACACCAGTAATTCTAATGGATTAAACATTTAAACCATTAAGTTCAATGCATTACACAAACAGACGTAAAAAATTTTGTTTTCAGTATATTTGTGCTGACATGCTACTTCTGAAAATAAAGTAATCTCCTAGAAAATGGCCCCTACATTAATTCAATGTTTATTAACTCAATACGGCGACGCTAGAAATACTTTAAAATAAGAATTAAACAATTTAGTGATCACCTCTGGTATTACTTCCATTAACACCATACTCAAGCTGGTGGATTAAATTTGCCGGATGGTGTCGCCATCTTTGTAATTTCACATAAAAATATTTCGCAACTAAATTGCAGATAACATCTGATCTGCCTCCATATGCTTCTTAAGCTAAACATCAACGCTTTGTTGTTTTCGACATCAGACCAAAAGCAGATAATAAACATCGTGTGGTTTCTTTGTTGTTACGTTCTGCAGCACACAACAACTGCCTTAAACAAAAAGTTGCATACTTTCAGGAGACAAACTACAACACCAAACTTCAGGATTGTGTGCTGGTGCGCTCGGACTGTCGCTCCTGAATCATAAGTTCATATGGCGGCGATGTTGGTAGCCATCAGACTGCAGGCAGGTCGGGTACCTTCTGGTATTACGATATTCATGACGACCTCTATTATCACAGAAGTCGTAAGTTTCATTAAGCCGGTCTATTAGTACGAATTTCATTAGCAGAACAAAACCAACACCACTATAATCACCACCTTGAGCAATAAACACGCCAATCTCTTGTGAGTGGACACTGTCAGAAACACTAGTAAGAAAGGTTATTATCCCAGAGAGGAACAATTTTTGTGTTTCAAATTTTGTGTTACTTTCTGGTACGCCTTGCTTTTCAATTGAACTGCGCTCTTTGGAATGACGCGGTATATTACCCGTACATTTGCCCTTGCAGTTAATCTTATTGGTAAAAGATTAGAATTCAAAACAAGCATCCGAAAATTCTGAGACGGTTGTTAGATATTTGAAAGTTTCTGTGCAGATATAGGCACATCGTGCATCAGAATGCAAGACATAACGTTATGCGACCTATAAAGGGCTGCCTACTGGGAACTGGTACCAAGGAACAAACAAGAATGGTCTTTTTAATGTTTTCCGACAACAAACACGATTATGTGCACATACACGTGTTCGTGTGTCAGTATGTGTCGTTCAGTCGTGTTACTAATCTCTGTTACAGTTAACCGGGTCAAAATGTTTTTCATAAACAGCTTTTTGCTTTTTATCAGCTTTAATGCACAGCAAAGTTACTTTTCACGAAAATTTCATATTAATCTTCACCGTCGTCGTCACATTTTCACTTTCTTCTTAACTTCATTGTCACTTTTATTACATCAAAACCTTATCCACCTTTATCATCATTACCAGCTTCTTAATATCTTCTTCTTCCTCCTCCTCCTCTGCAAATATTTGGTATAAATCTGTTCCGCCTAACAGTCTTGACTGCTTTACCCTTGAAGATGGGACGGATTGGTTGTCCAGAAACGTCGGTAACTAATTACCAATCTACGTTGCATAACATCCCAGAAGGAGGAAGATCTGTTCATCAGTTGCAGATGCAAGGTACAATTGACAATTCACGCTAACATCTCTGAAGCGAATTCAATTTTTGTTCACGTACGGCTCAAAGTAATGTCCACTTTTCATGAACACAAAACCAAACAAAATTCTCACACAGTGTTCATAATACAAAAACTGAAACATGACACGACTCTATATATATGTGATGTATGCAATACAATTAACTATCGAATAAAATTAGTTGTGTATCTTAAATACATGTTTAGCTCAAAAATATCGTATAATCGAGATTGCAAAGTGTCTCAAATCTCACATCGGGAAAGCAGACATGTGGAATAATCTTCTCTGGTCCTTACTGCATGCGAGTGGCCCACCGCTCTGTAACTTTCCGGCGACAGAAATATAGCTTCGTCTTCTTATAACTAATACTGTTTCATAAGCACTTCACTCGCCATAAGAAGTTTATAAGATTTTAGTAACACTAGAGACAAAAAATCTTGTGTCCCTTAGTGCGAATATAGTCTCCACGAAAAGGACACAATCTTGCAGGACATTTGGACGATCCTGCTTCTGCCCAGTGTTCCATAAGAAACATTGGACATGTCAGTATATAGCGAAAAATGTGTCCCTTGCGTCACAAAGATTATCAAGTTTCTTACAGCGTGTCCAGCGTTCCATTTTTCTGAGCACTATCTCGTTCAGTCGCAGCCTTTATTACACCAAGGAGTTGCGAAAAGAAACAGTTCCAGAAATCCCATAAAAATGACCAAATTAAATGAGATAAAAGTTACAGAGAAATAAAGGCGTAGGGAAGGGACAGGCAAGAAAACGAACCGGTAAACGAGAAGTAAATAAAGCATCAGCGTTTGAGAAGGAGTGACAGTTGAAATGGGGTGCAGGTTAAAAGGGCAGCTAACAGTTGAAGCGTGTGTCCATGACACACAAGGGAGTGCTACCCGTCGAGAAGACTGACCCTTGTCAATCACCCCAAACTCCTACAAGACAATCCACTTAGTATCAGAAGCAGGTGTGGGAGTGTCCGGGGGTGAAATCGCTATCAATAGGGATTGTCCATCCTGCCTAGACATCATCCCATTCCACGTAATTGATTACTTTCTGTTAACAAGAATTGAGGCGCATGCGTACTCGACAAGACATCTCTAAATGTAGGTCTACTGACGTGCGCAGTTTCAGAAGACATAGTTGTTCTGTGACGTAAAAACAAATGTATCCTTCTGCCTAAGCATCACACCTGAGCGAGTACTCTGAGTATGCGACAGAGATCAAATTTCGTGAAATTTTAACTCCTTCAACAATACGTACAAAATATCTGGCCTAAAAAGAATCACCCATCTCATATGCATTTCACACTGTTGCCACCGTGCATCTTCGTCATATTAAATTAAGTTATGGACCAACTGATGCACACTAAAACCACTTTTTTAAGTAGCTTTATTATTAAAATTGTTAAAAATTGTACAATTGTACAGGGTACAATTTTTAACAATTTTAATAATAAAGCTACTTAAAAAAGTGGTTTTAATGTGCATCAGTTGGTCCATAATTTAATTTCATATGCATTTGTTTGGCCTTTCAAAAGATCAGAGTAACGACGATCCGTCACCTCTCAGCAACTAACAGTTCTTGAGTTTTTGACAACTGAAATTCTACAGCGTCTCTTTTCTCATTTCCTTGGGCACGGCAGCCCTCATGTGCTGTTCCAGCGGTTGTAGGCTTTCTGTGTGATAAAGTTGGCGTGCTCGGGGAAACGATAAAAGAAACGTTATGTAGATTACCATGGAATCCACATTAACAAAAATCTGAATATGTTTCACGGAGTGGTCTGGTTTATTTATGTATGTACTCATTTGTTCAAGGTTTATTTTACGACATTATCAGAATCTCATTCTATACATAGCATCAAATGATAGGGCAGAGATGAATGATAGACGATTACAAGAGGATTACGAAGGAATCAGGTGTTTTCTTGTCAAAGTACTCTCTTGTAATTTACCTAGAAGGACTGAGGAAAGGCGTGAAGAGCCTCAGTCACGATGTAGTTCCTCGGCAAAGATTTAAACCAAGCACCTCCCAGAACCAGGCCAAGTCTTCGCTATACCATCCTGCTCGGTACGTTATGGTCTGATTTATGACACCATCTTGTAGTGTAGTAGTAGGGTAACGACGTTTCGGAGGAATATAGTGCCGCCATATTTCCATATTCAGGGCCCAAGCTTTTACGTTTTGAAGACAAGTAGCAAGCAACTCGCCTATAACACATCGGCCCTTCGGCCTTACAGCTTGTTGTCAAGTACAAAGAGCCACAAATCGGAAGGAACATTAGCTTTCATACATTGACAATTCCATTCCATTCACAAGTTTACTTTATGCAGATTTTGTTTTCCATTTACTTTTACTTTATTAACGTCCTCTTGCCGCCTTTCTCTCTTTTTTACCCTTCTATCTAACCACCAGTCTTCCTTGGCCCTTCAATCTAACATTTGCTTTTCTTCTTCCTCCCTTCATTTCCGTCCATATATTTTCTTACTATTATTTTTAAACTTCTCTTTACCTTCTCACTTGACCTTCATGTTTGCTTGTCTTTTGATTTCTGTCATACCCTCTTACTCTGTCTATTTATTTTCTTTCCTTCCGATTTTTTCTTTCTTTGTACAAGTACTTATGTTTACTCTCGTCCATATGGTTGCACGACGTACCTCTACATTCAGGCTGGCGTTTCACTCAACTGTACAGATATACATACACACGTACACAGCCGCAGGAGGAAGTATGTGTTTACTTTGTATGTGGATATTGTCGCATATGGGAGCCATCACTGATGTGTAAGCATTAGTGCGGGCAGTGTAATGAGGCTAAAGGCAGAAATGTTAGTGATAGAAACCAACGTGTTTAAATTAACCGTGGGAATGCTTCTGATATTTACCCTAGGGCTTTTCTTAACAGTACGGAACTTTCAAAGGAGATTACTGAAAAAGAAAACAAAGTGACAATAATGAACTCATTGAACAGGAGGCTCTGTTAGAAGCTAATAATCACTCAGATGATGAACAACTGCCCTGCCTTTTATAGAAACAGAAAGTTCATTATCGTGTTAAAAAATCGCACCACTGGACCCTGCAGTGAACTAAATAAATTCAGTTCACGTTGTCCCACACTACTATTTAAGATATATTCCAATATAATTCGCCAATTTACATGAAAGTCATTCGAATGCTTTTTCAACTAATGTTTACCGACAAAATTTCGTACGAATTTCTCAATTCTCCAACGTGAGCTACAGGTTCCGCTAATATCGTGTGTCAGGAGTGCAAATGTCTAAGAATATTATTGTGCAAATTTCTAAAGATTCCTGTCATTTTCTTCATGTTAAATCCGAATGTCTCCTCAGAAACTGTTCTCAAATACCGTAACATCGGAAACCAAGTGTCACACGCATTACAAAAACAAGTCGCAACGTCACTGATTTCACTATTAATCTCTCAGCCAAAAAACAACAGACGAGCATCAAATAGTTATGGACTGAATGGCTGTGGTAAGGACTGCAAGTTTCAGTAATCGCGTAATGCCAGTTCATGCATTTTTTATTTACAACTCTCCTGAAGTATTTAAAAATTTTCGCTGCATCTATTAGCTGTTTTTTTACGATGATACTATCCCGCATTCTGGTGAAGATATATGAACGTGTGTTTAGTTTACCTTGTGTTTTCTTCCAAAACAACCTCCTTATTACATCTATTAGAGATCATTTGTTTTATTTATATTAGTTATAATTTCACCGAATGAAGGTTAACAACAGCATACAAAAGAAATTGATGTGTCCCAACCAGTGACATCCTATCATGGTTTGCTCGCGACTTACTAGTGGCAAATTATACCGTAATTTTAAAGAGAAATTACGGTAAAGTATATTTTTGTTCAAGACTGTTCTAAATAAAAGATGAATCGGGCAAATATTTAACTATAAACACTTCACTGCAGTTTTTACCCTTCTTTAAACACAGTTTAACTGGCCTATTTTGTGTGACTAGAATAAGCTTGGCGCAATTCTCTGCTCCCAGATTTCACGTCATGACTGACACATTATAGCTGTTACAATGACGTATTTTTAGCACACCTGATGAGTTAAGAGTTAACTCTCCTGTAATTAGTCGCTATCCATCCCGTTTTGTACGTACACTTACATAAGTAACACTACGTATTCCGTCTGACACAACCTCTATCATTATCTTTTCAAACACGACATGTTTCGACCAAGCCGATCATCTCGCAAAAAAAATTACATTTTTACCTTGAGTTTTAAGTTTATGTATAAAATAAACACCTGATGATGATCGGCTTGATCGAAACATGTAGTGTTTGAAAAAACAATGGTAAACAGAGGTTTTGTCAGACGGAATACGTAGTGTTATTTATGTAACCCTCCTGCAGATGAAATTACTGATAAAAGTCTACAGGCGAGTTTATTTATAGAATTAGGCCCTATTTCAATTGCGACAGAAGACATGTTATTAAGGTCAGGTGCTGGCTACAGTCATTAGAAATTACCGAGGCCTACATATTTAAGTACAGCGGTGTAAATTACGGGTATTACGTAATTATTGCTATGGTGTAGACCAGTGGTTCCCAAACGTTTTCGGTCCACCGCCCCCTTGGTTCAATATACACACCCACAGCGCCCCCCTATCTTTTTAAAAAAACATAAATGCGCTTTTGTTTCCACTTTTATTTTATATTTAAAAATCGTTTAAATAAAATTATAAGAGTTAAACTTAAAGTTTTATATGTTAATTAATAAATTAAAATTTATTACACTTTTTATGATTAACAATAATTCATCTAGCAATAGTTTATTTAAAAAATAATATGTTCTTGAATAAGATTCATAAATTAAAATATTAAGAAATTTAGTTCATTTTATTAATTTTAACACAAAAATTACTTTATTTGAATTTTATTATAAAAATAAATGCACTACTTGTCTACTAACGCCCTCTGTGATAATAACAGCGATCCCTTCCACCTCTCGTACCTATTAGCGCCCACCTCGGTAATCCCACTGCCCCCCAGGGGGAGGTACCGCCCACTTTGAGAACCACTGGTGTAGACGGTTCAATTGTTCCACGTGAACTATAAATGCTGTCCTATCACGGAAACGACTGAGATGAGACAGGCTCTGCTAGTTGATCTATAATATGGTAAGGATAACACACGTTAAGTGATGTACAGGTCGACAGATGACACATTCATGAAAAATCTTTCAACATCTTATAATTTTCATATATTCGAAGAAAATCTCCTCCGTATTAATAGATTTGTAGTTGCACTTTGAAAAGTAAACGAAATTTCTTCATGTCGTTTGTACAGGTCTGTCTGTCCAAACACTACACAAACTACAGACAGATTTCCACAAAACTCGTTGTGATAGACCAGCACGAAATTTCTCCAGCCAAGTTGACTTCAGTTTTAGCAGGGATTTTATTATGGTCTTATGTGACCTTTAATGCCGGCCTTTTAAGCTCTTAACAGCAAACAAACGTGTTATAAATGTCACTGCTGTACGTGTATTGTCATATGCGTGTTTATTTCACTTCAGTTCATTTTAATATGCCCATAATTTATAAACCTACTAATGATTTGGGCGTACATCGTGAAGTGTCCAAAAATAACGTCATACAAGCCCATGAGTGACACAAGCTACGTTTCAGACAACACTTGCCTAAAGTTAACAGATGCTGGGACCATCGGTCGTATATTAAAAATAATTACCACCTCTGCGCCACTGGAAAGTTTTACAGTCTCCTGATGTCCTCTTGTCATCTCGCAGTTTGTCCATTTTGTCTACAACGCACTGCCTTCTAGTACTACATACACCAGACAGCTGTCACGCGTAAGCAAAACCACTCCCACATTTTTCTGCTTTTGCTATGATATGTCAACCTCAAATGGGAAATGGTTAACATTTGACTGACAATATATATATATATATACATATAATTTATACAATTCATACAAACACAGTGCTGTGTGTTTTGAGATCTGGAAAATATTCCTATCTGAGCACAAACTAGTGTGGTTTTGTAGTTCAGTTTTGTTTATCCAAGTACCTGCGAATTAGGATTGATGCCAAGAAGTTCTGCAGTTGACTATATAAGAAATACGCCAGATTCTTGCGTTTTATTAAGCCAGTTCTTGAAGTGTAAAGCATTTTCAGTTTTATGATTGTACATTTTCGAAAGAACATGTAAGTCTCTTGAGATAAGAAGTGTTGTTTTGAAATGATCCTGAATTCTTTACGAAGGCAGGAAGACAACTTATTTGACTGAGACCATGAAACAGAATATAAGATGCAACAGTAAGAAAGGTTAATTGACTTTATGTAGCAGCAGAAGTATTCACTGGGTTTCCTTACGATCCATCAAAGTTTCAAAAATTAACTTCTCTTTACAGTCTCCAAAAGACGTAAATCTTACAATTTGTATTATTTCAGCTAAACTAATCTTTCTTCTTTAATGAATACCTCTGTTAAATACAAGAATAAAAATAATGTATCCACATTTAATTAAAATGCATATCTCACCAGAATATAATTCCATACCTATTTTCAGAGTAATAGAGGTCGTTATATTTGCCGCTATATAGATAATATTTAATCCCATAATGCAAATTATTCTGCTTGAATATGTAAGGTAAACTTCTTCCGTGCTTAATTAAACAAAAGGCCATTAAGGAATTAGGGTAGTGTATGTATAGCTCACAATTCTTAACTTGACACAGAGGGGTATATTAGTGGTCAGCTTCATGCCGGTTGCTTTGTTCGAAAGGAAGTATCCCCACTACCATTACACAGAGGGTGGATGGGACCAGAACGGTATGGACGTTTTAAATATTTTGCGGTCCAACTTATCTTGTGAATTCAGTATGGTCCAAATTAATTTTCCAGAAAGTCTCTTATTTTCAAAGTTCAACGCAGGCGCTAGACATCAGAGCGTAGATTTCACATTGTTGACACCGTGCATCTCGTCATATTAAATTAAGTTATAGACCAACTGATGCACTTTTTAAAGCACTTTTAAGTAGCTTTATTAAAAATGTTAAAATAGTACCCCTACAGTGTTTCGATCCTAGATCATCGTCAGGGGTTTTTTGCTAAAGCTAGTCACTTCAATCAATGGTTTAAAATATTCCATTGGCACTATATAAACATATGTTAAAATCTTGTAAAAAGATATGTACTACTAGCTACTTAAAAAGTGCTTAAAAAGTGCATCAGTTGGTCTATACTTAATTTAATCAGGAGCGTGGGTTAAACAAACATAAAATACTAGAGTAACGTGTCGATTTGACTCGACGTTCGACGTGGTACAGTGGAAAGCGGTCGAATTTAACTCGACACTGGACCGATAAGTGTTAAAAAAGAGAATAATGTCCTGTCCAAATATATATAAACAGGTGTATATATACATACACACATTAAACGTAATTGAAAAAGCCTGCACTCGCATCTTTAGCAATTACGAAGTACTGTAAGTACCAGTAACTTGTCTGCAATAGAACCTTTCACTTGCCAAGGAAAGAGGACTTACATAAACAAAACAAATTGTTAATAACTTTCTTTCGAGGAGGCTAAGGCCCGAAATTGGGCTGTCATGTAGTAGTAGTAGTAGTAGTAGTAGTGTAGTTGTAGTAGTAGTAGTAGAGGTAGTACTTTCCATCACCAGCATATGAAACTATAGGCATTTAACATCCACCAACCTGCATATCAAATCTGTAACCTCAGTCTAAATCCTGGCATTCCTGCTTTAATAGCCTAGAGCAAGGGTCAGCTTCGAAACTTACCTAAATATTTTCATGGTCACTCATAATATTTTTAGACATATGGAAGAATATCATGGCATAACTCATCACCAAATATTATTAGGATGATCAAATTAAGAACAATGAGGTGGCGGGGCATGTAGGACATACGGGGGAGGGGAGAGGTGCATACAGGATTTTGGTGGGGAGACCTGAGGGAAGGAGACCACTTGGAGAGTCCCAGGGTAGATGAGGGAGGATAATATTAAAATGGATCTTCAAGAAGTGGGATGGGGGCATGGATTGGATTGATACGGCTCAGGATAGGGACAGGTGGCAGGCTCTTGTGAATGCGGTAATGAACCTTCGGGTTCCATAAAATGAGGGGACTTTCTTGACTAGCTGAGGACCTGTTAGCTTCTCAAGAAGGACTCTGCGCCATGGAGTTAGTTAGTTAGTTAGTTAGTTAGTATCATAACATAAACCATGAACGTTCCCTTGCACCTCTTCTCCAATTCAGCATTCAAAATAATCCTACCAAGGAAGCAATATAACCTATGCTGTCAGAAGAACGTGGTAAAACAACCCGGCAATTACTTCTTACCACTTGCCACGTCTCGTTGAACTATTTCGATGAAAATTGTTTCAGACTGAAGTTAAACAGACATGTGGTGTGACCGTCGCATCATCACTGTACGTTGTACAAGCAAGTGGCCTTACAATACGAACATACTTTTCAAAGGTCTGCAAATTTCAGGGCCCAGCACTAAATAATAGTAGTGTACACCGGACTCAGATGTTCATACGTCAACGTGTTGCTGTTATCGTCAGAAGCGAGTTAAAATGCACGGATACACGGTTCGTGACAATGGCTTGATAATACAAAATATCGTCAAGATCCATCAATTCGGAGAAAACTTACCTTGTTAGAACAAACACACACAACGGACATTTCGGTCATTTCACTCCTACTTTAACTTCACAGTTACAGCATATACAGCAGAGTAAAACTGGTCGATGACCATGAAGGGTGAGCAGATAAATTTTTTCGACAAGGTCATGGCCTACTTAATTCACCCCTGAATCGCACAGTAACTACCTTGCGGGCTGGACAATCAGGGGTGCGATTTCTGGCAAAGTCCAAGAGATTTATCCCTTTTTCACGGCGTCCAGACCAGCTCTGGAGTCCACTCAGCCCCCTGTTCAGTAGTTACCGGGGTACGTTCCCCGACGGTAAAGCAGCCAAGGCGTGAGGCTGACCACTCACCTCCATACAGTGCCGAGGTGAAGAATGAGTGTAGCTATACATACCTCCACCACTTTTGCCTTCATGGTGTGTATAGGGACAACGTTACCCTTCTGCTTTTACCTGAATCGGTTAAGAAAACCCACGAAAACATTGGTCATAACACATGTCAGTTCGCCCCAGATGCATGTGAAGAGTTATCATACATGTAGAGGATGACTACCATATGCTTTGCTTTCAAAAGTACACTGAGACGGCTAGAAATATCCTCAAGTGAGCTCATAAAACCGATATATACGCCTATACCTACCTCGCAGTATTTGATGTCGCTTCCTCCAATTCAGTGAAATACTTCTTTCATAGCTTATAGATTATATATAGGAAGTAAAATAAGGCAATAAATCTGCAGTAATACGGCTTGCCGACCGCCTTCTGACGAAAACATCCCTTCTATATTCATCCCTTCTTCATGCCTGCTGTCAGTCATTCATCACCCGGAATAAGGGGGTGGAGTGCATCCCTTAAGAAATCCCATGCCTTCAAACGAAATATGTTATAGGATTTTCCCTTCCTGATCGTCTTGGAATGCAGCGACCAGCATTCCAGTGTTCGCAGCAATTGCTTTCAAGGTTTGGATCAACATTGGCAGAATCGGATCCGCTCTTAGAGGCTTCATATCTGTCATACAGGAGGACAACGCTAGCTAATGGGGTGGATTCTGTTTGCTTCTTTGATGACTATTGTAAACATTACTCCAACAGGACATATTTGTAGAGCATATTCAAATATTAGACACGAGTCTTCAGCTACACAAATAAAGAAAGAGAAGGAAATAGGAACACGAGCATCTCATGAACTGTTAAGGTAGATGCAGAAACGGCGTATGTCTGATTTCTTTGAAGGTACGTTACACTAACACAGGAAGTGCTTGAGGAGGAGTGTTAAGCAATCCCTACACACTATTTTATGAACACTTTATCTAAAGAATAATTAAAATGGGCATCGTGAATTAAATTAGTAACAAATATCTTTGAAATATTTCTTAATCCCAGAAAGTCAAAAGATTATATCGTACGTAATTGTTTGGTTATGATACCGTGTAGTCTGCTAGGTGGTTACCAACATAAAGATGCATGGTGCGTCCTTCAGTGTTTCATTTTACATTTCTGCTACCATTTCAAACAGCGTAGTGTCGCATGACATGATGATGCGAATGAATAGAAACAAAGTTGATGGAAGTAAGCATCTACACGACGTAATATCCACGTCTTTGTCTGCAGGAACTAAGGAATCCTCAATTAGGTACTCGACTTCCCGGTGGAGATTAGAACAGGGCATATGCGAGTATTTCTACATGAACTCAGAAAAAACGATATGAGACTCAGTGCCGCGATAACTTTAAAACTCATAACAGTTTCGTGAAATAGCTATTGTAAATAACAAGGACAAATAATAATAATAATAATAATAATAATGCATTACGAATTTAACACCTAAGATACACAAAGAACATATTCCTTATAATTAAACGAAAATAAATAATGAACAGGCAAAGGCAATAAAGAGAAAGATACAGGACAAAGAAGGAAGAAAGGAAAGAATGTAGAAAGAGAGAATAAGATGTAGAGGGAAAGGAATGCAAAAAGAAAGAAGAGAAATCCACAGAAAATATAAATTAAGACAAAATATTAACTTACTAATTTTAAAAGTAAATAGATTTAATCAAACAGCCACACAGATCCCACTAGGACCTTTTCCCAGCCACACACAGGCCTGTATGGTCGCAGGATGGCCTCCACATGCCCGAGTACACAGGCTGGAGCGCTAATATTTTTGACGTATATTCGAGAGGTGCCTGATTAAAGTTTTGGCCCAGACATCAAGTATCCTGACGTACATATTTTCTTCTTTTTTTAACTCCTCAAACCATATGTGGGGATAATACACCTTACAATCAGGTCACTATCACTTCCTTTCACGCCCCTGCGAATTCATTATTCAGTACCCTTCAATCTATCATCCCTGTAGTCTAAGCCGTCAAACTGAAATAAATATACCTCCCAGCACGCAGAAGTCTTATGAACTCATAGTCTATTGTGCTACCAAGTCATCGAGCGATGCAACTTTAGACAAAACAAATAGATCAATTATAGGGCCGGAAAATAAGCATCGTTAATATCTAAATCACGTACGAAATGCTGACATGTAATTTCTTTACTAAGATTCACAACAGTCATTTAACTGCAACAGTCAAACTTCGGCATTTGTAGCCAAGGTACGGTGTTTGCTTGAAACTGCCTTCTCGTAACGATATACGAGTATATTTGACATCAATTTCAATGTATAATTTCGTTACACACGCTGCTGTAAAAGTCTGCTCTTTCCGACTGATCCGCTGTATTCACTGGTTACCAGCTCGCTGCAGATTGTGTGTAACTGGAATGACAACTGGACAGTAGGCCTAGAACAGGTCATCCACTGTCCGTAAATGCAGGCCGAATATATTACAAAATTATCAGATTTTGACGATGGAATATCGCATTTGCAATCATTTACTTTATGGGCTAGATCCAGTTTCTTACATTAAAAAATGTAATAAAAATTGGTTAATAACACAGCACATCTCACAGGACAGGATATAACTAATGTTAACAACTACTTAGAAGGATCCTATACGTAAAGCTATTCTCTGACTCTTGGCAACCCAATGGTAATAGTTTAAGTGAAATATGAGTCTACTGTATGTCATCGCTGATACAAGAAAAATTCTTCGCCCGAGAACCCCGTTTTCCATGTAGTATGTTTAGAATAAACAACTTAATATTGCTTATGTTTGTTGCTATTTAGCTAAAGAGATATTCTTCTTTTAAAAGCTAGTGTATTCCCAATGTAAGACCAATAATTCCTATTGTATAAAGGCCAAAAATTACCTAAAATTGTAGATCTGGAAGATACGTTTCCAACATTAACATTAAAATGGGAAATGAAATCAAAGCAGACCTCGCAGTGCGTTTAAACGGGATATGTTGCGCGAAGTACCGTAAAAGTTAAGAAATACTGAAATATTTTATTTCTCTCTCAATCTGTGATTATCGCTAGGCGCATATAATGTCTCCTGCTCCGCATGAAACCTCAGAGATTGACCAAAAATAAGTAAATAAGGTACGGTAGGATCGATAGCAAAATCGTGTTCGAATAAGCGCGTGCGACACGTAAAATGTCGTGCAGTGTGAAACAGAGGTAGCTCCTTGAACGACGAAGGGCGTCTGTACACTTACAATAATGTGTATATAATTTATTTCTAATATATCACACGGGGCCATAGGATTCTACGCACAATTTCTAGGCTCGCGGAAAATCAAGGTACTGAAATATGGCAACTGGCATTACCCGAAATAATTCATGCATTATCTACAGCATTACGTAAATAGAACGAAGGGAAAAGAAAAGAAACGACAAAAAAGGGAGAAAATAAAATGAAAATACAGGAAAACAAGGGAAGAAAGACACAGATAGAGGACGAAAGTATGGGAAACACGGAAACAAAAATATAAAAGAAATAAATGGTGAAATAAATAACAATTCACGATAGCTTCGTAGCAGGTGTTCCGATATGATTACGCTTCGGAAGCACAGGCAGGTATTAAGTTGTCGATGCTTTGAATTTACTTTATTTTTTATATAGTTGTGTTAAATAATGAATTATTCTGACTAGGTGAGTTTCCATTTTGAATGGTACTGTCTCTCATATCCATTTACATTATTAATGCGCACCGCATTTTGTGCTTTGAGAAATACTGGCTGACCAGGGCCCCTATGACGGTCACGCAAGTATAGATAACGCATTCATATTCCTTGGGCAGCACATATTCTATAAATCACCGTTAGTGAAGACATGTGTCCACTATTGATTTAGTGATTTTCTTTACAGCTACTAAAGCGCAAAACGAGTTATGATTATTTGATTCGTTGGCCACTCAACGATACTGTGTCAATATCAAGGTGGTCTTGAAGACTACAAAAACAAAGTGAAAGTACTTTTCTTTCCAACACTCCCCGAAAACTGAAAGAGCACTGCTGCGTCTGAGGCTTCCAGGCTCTGCCTCCTCGTCCTTTTCGTAAGAGTGGTATCAAGATAAAGATGAGTGTGGAGCATTGGTGGAATGATACTGACAGGGGAAAACAGAAGTACTCGGAGAAAAATCCGTCCCAGCAAGACTACAATCAGTCTGCATTACATATAAAGATACATTTACTATCTCTGAGGGCAACAGTGTGCTTCCATCTGAAAGATAAAGCGAAGAATGTAGTGTATGAAAACAATCGCTGTTTATTTTAAGAATCATATGGAACATGTAACTAAATTGTGTGTACACACATCAGTTTTTGCTGATGTAACCTGGCGATATAACTAGGACTTAAAAGGTTAAAAGTTTAATCGAATTTGTTAATAAGTTATTCAAAATAAATCTGAGGTTTAGAGAAGTTTGATCGTGGTCTAATTTATTTTACTACTCTACATCTCAAAAACATAAACCGAGTCATAATACAGAGATCTCCAAATGAGTCAGCGTTTAAGTATCCGTCAGATCACCGCTGTGTTAACCTGATGGATGAAACACGGCACGTATAGTCCATGTACCTGTTTTTATATTTTATGTACCGCCAGACACGGGGCATTCATTCTTTCAGACGATAACATATCTAAATGCTTCAAACAATCGAAATTAGTGTGTTCTGAATGTATACGCTATGACCACACTACAACTCAGGATTATAGACTAGTGTGTTAGAAGTGCCACTTTGAAAATTGGCACTGATGTCCGTCAAGAAACTAACTAGTATGCAAATGGGATGATATTTATTGGCATAATGCTCATGCCAAGTTTTTCTAAAGCTTGTTCATTAGTTAAAAGCTGTTATGGCAGGCAGACACACGGACATGTGCTTAACAAGCCCATGTGACATTACAAAAGTAAGAAAATCAGAACAGAAAATAACTCAAACCCGAGGAAACAGAATATTCACGCACACCTTTTTGACTTCACAGGGACGCGAACGGAATTTTAAACGGTTAATTCTAAAACACGAAATACAGACTTCTATTACCTGAAACGTCTCATGGAATAGATTTCACCAGTACAAAAGATATAAGAACGTTACTAACAACTTAAAATACGATACGCAAATAGTAATTTTAATTATACATTAACTAATCGCGTCCTCTTTCAACTGCAATTTTCTTCTTTTCTTACTACGCATAAAACATTTACAGTCGACAGCAGGGCTGTGATATCAGACACCAGAGGGAAGCATTTAAAGACATTATTTATACGAGATAAGAGCTGTTATTATACTGATGCATTATACTCCATCCTGGTAAATGTACCAAGAGGAATAGTACCAACCTCTAATTTCCTACAAATTGTTAAACACGATACAATATACTGAATTTCTTCTCTGTGGTGGCTTTAATAAATAATTCGAACTAGATCCCAACTAACGTACCAGATTCTCAGTTACTGGTACGTAATTTTGATTCCTTGTTTAGATTTTGTCTCCACTCCGAATATTGTCCTCGGCTACGCTTTTTCAAACACACATAATCTCTGCTCTTTCCTTAAAGTTAAACAAACTTGGTTTAAGCTTCACATCGACGAACGCACGGGAAAAAAATATGGTATTATGTACTGAAGTCTTGGTGATTTAAGTGTCTCACACTGGTGGATACGACGGTTACTGTCTCTTAGCATCTAAAGCCACGTAGTCTGGTAGCATGGCACAGACGTTTCGTAGAAACCTGCAGCATCAATCTCCAGGACAATATTAAGATGAAAGTAACAGATGCCAACGAAACTTACGTACTTTTCCACCGGACAACATTACGTCACACCCCAGACGGCATACATGTTTACATTCAGATACTTTTAAAGATACTAACAAATGTACTATATATACGTATGCAGTTACATTTATTTGTAGTTTATTGAACTACGCTCTAAGCAACTCAGACTCTATGGCGTCGAAAGTACGGATGACAGGGTATGATGAATTGGAATGGAGGTGGAAGTAATCGGTTGTGGTCTAATTAAATGCTACACTAGCCTTTGTCTGGAGGGGCTAAGAGAAACGATAAAGAAATCAGTCAGTGCAGTATAGAAATCGGCAGACTCGAAGTGGGCACTTCCGAATGCAAGTCACAAGAGTTACCGTTTGAGCCAAATTTAAGAAGGATCAAGACAAAAATGGGGACTCTCAGAACACACTTCTTAAAACATGACAATGAGCTTGCGGGATCTACTTGACGAGTTACAAAACTATCATCTTTTGACGGAAGTAAATTCATCATGGTTAGTTTAAACTTTCCAGTTTTCACGCAGTTAAATTCGAAAACCGAGGAGAAGGTATTGTTCAAATTAAATCAACTTGGTTCAGTTATCTAAACACAATACGATGCTTTTTTTTTTCGTGTCTACTGGCGTCTGGAGATTGCGTTTCAGACTACAAGAATCTTCATTCGTCACAAATTAATCAGTCCGTGTTGAAACTGACAACAGTATAGCTTACAGAGCCAGCAAACTCAGGGGTTCACAGACTTTTCAAGAGTCTTAGGAGCCGCCTCAAAATTCTAGGCAACGTAGGAAACTCTGAGGAGTTGCGAAAGAAAGATCTAAAGACCGGATAACTCGTACTTCCTAAAAGATAAGAGCCCGATACCTTCCGAATACATGGAACTTCAAGTTACAGGTCAATTATGATTTAACATGTCCATGTGCTGCTTATGACAATTTTACAAGGGCAATTAAATTTATGGCATAAGTATTAATATAAATTAGTAACAACGCTGATATGAAATGTGTATGGTGTAAGATACAGATTTTCTGAGTTTAAACACCATTTGTGTGGTTATCAGCGTCTCGGAGGAAACGGTTACCACAATCTGCAGTGTAGAAGACGGAGGCAGCAGCTTCTTCTGAAACGTTGGTAACCACCTATGAACTACCCGCTACCATACTCCTGTAGACAAAAGTCTTATGTTCTGTCTGCCATGGAAACATCAAACCTCATCTCATACACTACATACTGTCCCCTCAAATCCCCTACTTCAAAAATATCGTTTATTAACATGTTGACAGAATGTTTGCATCACCTTTTATACCATCGGCTTCCAACCCGCGGCCAGCCGAGTTGTATTATGTGTCCCGCGGCCATATTTGTAAATTATTTATATATTATAAAAATTACACAGTAACGCAGGCGGTTAGGTACACCACTTATTGCTATTTTTCCACGCGCAGCCCGCGAACCAGGTCACAATAACCGGTGTGGCCCTTTGCCATGAAAATGTTGGAAGCCCATGCTTTACACGAAGTAATGTCTGCATGTTAGTAACTTGGGTCTATATATTATATACCGGTATGTACGATGGTCCCTCGGTAATCCGGATCCCCGGGTGGTCTGGACAATTTTGGGCCAACTATAGCCCAGTATTTTCCATTGTTATTATTATTATTACTATTATTATTATAAATGAGAACTGAATTATTATTATTATGTACTGTTACGTACAGTATTTCTCCACTAAGGAGTTTTACTTTAGCACTGAGTGATATTTATTGTGTTTTATTTCTCACCCTTACCAACGCAGCTGAAAACAAACAACAATAGTCATTTTTTTCACTGCGATTGTTGCTGTACACCTATCAAACTAACAGTAACAAATTCCCTTTCCTTCTGTTTCTTAAAATATTTACCATCCAGAAAAATGTACTGAGCTACAGAGTTAATCAGATAAACACTCGTACCTGTGACAGTGTCACTTTTTCTACCACCAATCCCACTTGCACTCCGCGGTGACAAGATGTTAACTGTACACCCCGAGCTAGGAACGGCCCGCATTCTAGTGAAGAAACAAGAATATTTGTGCGTATAGTTCCTGTTGTGTCTATTTGGAGACCAGTCCGCTGCGTACCTCCTACTAGAGGTTCTCTAGTTCTTTCTATGGTATTTGTGTTTTCAACCGGCAAAAAATTTTTTCCGTACCGTAAGCATATCTTGAGAAACAATACTTAAAGGCAGTTCAAAGCAATCTACAGGTTAATGCAATATCGTGATTATGAATCTCACAATTGTTGGAAATTCTTTGAAAATTAATCGGATAATGTATCATAAAGTTTCTTGGCGCCCAGTTTCAAAAGGATCGTATTTGTCACGAAGATTGTCGTGTGGAACACCGGACACGTAAGTCTCAGGCGAAAGAAGAATTTATACGTCTATATGAAGAAAGTTGGCTAACTTGCTCTGCTTCTAATTCTCAGCAGAAAATCAGTTGTTTTTCGTTTCAGAACAATTTTGACATCATAAAAAGAATGTGGAAACACCGGTAAAAATATAAGACACTGCTTGATTCAAACGATTTAATCAGTACTGTCAAACCAGAAAGAAATGCAACTTAATAACTTTAACTGCACAATTGACAGCTATATTTCTGTGCATGATTTCATGTGGCATTGACTGTTACCACGCCCACTTTATCCGACATGTCAATAATTCGCACCCTATTCATGTTTGTAGTAACATATAAAAACTGTTTCATTCCGGGCTTACAAATATGTCTATATTCTAATTTCTCATAACATTTCTCGTGCCTTGCTCCAGTGGTTATTCATTCTCACTCAGCTCTCGCGTGACTGCTATTTTCTTTACATCCTATAAAACGTTACAAATTTCAGTCATTACAGAAACAAGTGCCCGAAAACCATACTAAACTGTATTAATCTCGGTAACACCTCACAAGTTAACACCCCCAATATATCGGTATTACTGATGGTATAAAATTAGAATGTACAGAAAGTATGGTGGATTCTGACCGTATCACACCCAAACCACTTTCAGCAAAATGCACGAGATCTTTCAGAATTTATCAGAAGATACACACGTACAAGATGACAGCGTAAGCCTACTTTTCTTTGTAGCGCAAAAAAGGAGGCCAAGTAAGTATGATGTCTTGATAGGAAAAACACGTAAGCTATGTCCAGCAATCAACGGGTACAGAAAATACCTGTTATGTAAGGGGGTACCTCGTAACTGTGATAAGCCTCATGCTACCTGATAATAAGGAATTTTGTGGATCAGCCAATTAATATCAAAAGCTATAGGAATACAGCGTATAATATAAATGTTTCATTCGTTGGCTAATTACCTGTACTGTTAGCTACGTACCGGTAGTTGGTTGTAAAAGGTTAATTAGTTGAGGATGATGATTTTTTTTTTGCAAACGTACACACCGTAAAATTCATAGGCGTAACTTTTCTAAAAGAGGGGCAAGATTGGTTTCTTTCATTTTTTCTGTCTTTAAACCACCCAAATAATCGTTTCGCAAATACTAATTTTATTTGCCCCTCTCAAACTCATTACCAAAAAAACAGTATTCTTAGGTACAAAAATATTTGCCCCCCTTCTACCCCACCCCAAAGTTACGCCTATGGTGAAATGTGACTCGATATGGAATCGAAGCGGTTTCACGAAATGAACACGTGCAGTCTAGGAAGCAGACAGTGGCTTCATTCGATATTCCCAACAGCCGTTGGAAATGCGCTGCGGTCAGCCAGAAAGACTGGGAACTTCTTTACACACGGGGAAGTTACAGCGAACAGCTTCGACCCCAAAACTATGTATTTTATTAGACCTTGAATGTAACTCTGCTCTTTATGCGTTACAATAAACTCAGTCTCCTGTTAAGCGTACAGAATATGCAACCCTAGTGTCCAGCTTAACGCGCAAAAACCTCATAGCTGCATAGCGACCGACGACGACACCAACTCCGCCGTACTCATTTACCAGTTAAAATATTCTCCGTAAAATGCGTAACTATTTCCGTGTCCGGATAGTCGCTGGGGTGTTCATAAAGTGCCTACAGGTTCATAACCGTATTCACAACAGGCCGTCACTCGAATCAATCCTGATAAGATTCTCGTCCTAAAGCTGACTTTTAACGACTCATTTCAACTTAATCTCCCACCTACTCCTACAATTCTCACGTTCCCTTCAGTTTTCCGGCCAAAATTCCGTACGCATGTCTCGTCTATCCCATACGGAGCACATCACCCGCCCATCTCATACTCCTTCTTTTTATAACCTTAATAATTTTACGCAAAGCGCATAAATTACGAAACTACTGCAATGAATAAATAAATATGAATAAAGATTTAAAAATTTGTATGAAAGAAACACGCAAATGAATTGTAACATTTCGCTGAGACCTAGTTTATGCACTGCAAGAAAATTATTTTCGCCACTGCCTACTGTCTAATGTACACGTGGAAAGACACTCGGAATTTAATCGCATTTTCTGACGGTTTTATGGGGACAAGGTAGTTGGTACAGATCACGGGCTTCCAGCCTTTGTATGGCGCAGGGCTATACCCGTTTTTTGTGGGCTGGTTTGCGGGCAGCACGTGGAAAAACAAGTGGTACACATAATCGCCTAAATTATTCTTTATTTTATGGTATATACATAATTTGCAACCAACCCAAATACAGATTACGACAGATCAAAAACTGGAGAATGTGGAATATTTCAACTATTTAGGTAGCATGATAACAAATGATACAAGATGTAGGCTTACACGTGAAATTAAATCCAGGATTGCCATGGAAAAGCAGCATTCAACAAGAAGAAGGTTCTTTTCACCAGCAAACTAAACTTAAATTTAAGGAGAAACTAGTAAAGTGTTACATTTGGATCATTGTTTTGTATGGTGCTGAAACTTGGGCACTTCGGAAAGTAGATCAAAAAGTTTTGAAATGTGGTGCTGGAGAAGGATGGAGATCAGTTGGACCAATCGTATGAGAAATGAAAAAGTATTACACACAGTCAAGGAGGAGAGAAATATCCTACACACAATAAAAAGATGGAAGGCTAACTGGATTGGTCACATCTTGCGTAGGAAGTGCCTTCTAAAAATCCGTTATTGAAGGAAAGATAGAGGAAAGGATGGAAGTGACGGGAAGGAGAGAAAGAAGACGTACGCAGCTACTGGATGATCTTAAGCAAACGAGAGGATACTGAAAATTGAAAGAGGAAGCACTAGATCGTACTATGTGGAGAACTCGTTTTGCAAGAGGCTATAGACCTGTCGTAAGACAGACTACACAATGAATGAATGAATTAATTAATTTAAAAACACAGTCGCGGGCCGCATAACACAACCTATACGATTAGGCTGTGGCTAGACGGTCAAAAAATCGTGGTTCGATTTCCGGAAAAGGAAGGAAGTTTTCTCTCCTCTAAAGCGTCCAAACCGGCTCTGAAACCCATGGAGCTCCCTTTTCAATAGGTACCGTGGGCTTTATCCGCATGCATAAGGCGGCCTGGACATGAAATTTACCATTTACCATCTAATGCCGAGGTTCCACCCCATGCCACTGTGAAGCAGAGGGACAGCTTTAACTTTACCTTTTACCATCAGATGGTATTCACAGTCATATTTATGGCAGAAGCCCGGGATTGAATCCAGTCACAGCTTTGTTGTTAACAATTAGCTCAGCCCTCTCGGCATGTTGTATGTGCGCGGGGTGAGGGGGGGGGGATTTGGAGGCGAGACAACATCGGAATGTTTTGTATAAGTAATATTGGGTACCTCCCGTAATGTGACAAACTGCAGTGTTACAATATCAGATACAAGAGGTCTAACTATTGCTGACTAATACCACGATACAAGGTGATGTGTCTAGTGAAGGTGATATACATAAATAGCAGGTTTGAGATACAAACAGTTATTACGATTAAGTGTACCTTGATGAACGCAAATGGTGGCGAAATTGCTGGCGATAATCTTATATATTCAAAATGACAGTAACGTTATGTTATTGACTGTTTAAAAAATAATTGTCAGAATATCACTGGCTCGGTCCGAGAAGATAATCAATAGAAACTCAAATACAGCTAATTCCTAAAGTTTCGTACGTATAAGACAGCTGCAGCAACCGTGTGACCCCAAGCACGTGACACTCTTCAATTTTTCAGGTAAAATATTCCATTCAATTATCGACAGTTAGAATTTCTAGGAACATTGCGTGACTGATATGCTTAGTGCTTAAGACGCACAGTTACTCTCTCGACTGACTGAGCTAGCTGAATGCGTGGGTTGACTGACAGCTTGCTCTTCATCTGACCCGCTGTGTGATTAATTGGTTTCAGGGTTTATTCTTGAGCAGTTGACATTTACTCAAGTCTGTCAAGAAATTTCCTCCCTTAATGGAGTCCGAAGATTCATCACCGTGTTCACAAAAACTCGTTTTGGGCCATATCCAGAACACGTTTAATAAGGTTCATATAGTCACAAGCTATTCTTACAAAAGCGATTTCAACATTATCTTCACATCACCGACTCTTTTCCATGTGGTCTCTTTTCTCGAGATTTTTCAAGCAAAATGTTACATAAGAATTTAATCTTATTGTGTAACAATGCCTGACTTCATTGGGGTTGGGGGAAAAAGAACTTGTTAGCAGAGCAAACAGCTTCCAAACTTGAAAGTCACCCATTGTTGGTTTTCGTGACCACTTCTCCCATACGTAACACTATCAACTGTATCTCTTGTGGTAACAGCAGACGTGTATTTTTAGAAAAATTGTTTGCCATAAAATGTTTCAACAGACAAGATACTAACCAAAAAAAGTACAATAAATATTATCAGTGATTTTGCGCGATTTTTAAGACAAGTATTTAGAATAATCAGGATACATACACTGCAAATGTTGGCCGAGGAGGTACAACAAGGAAAAGAGAATTTTGTTTGGACACAGAATGCGGTCACTTGGTGGACGGAGATAGTCAATTACAATATTAAAACGGCCCCAAGCCCCCTAAGGTGTTGCGTCGTGCATTATTCGAGTAAACATTTTTTTTTCAGGAAATGAAATCGACAGCTTCATCAACAAATATCTGAAGCACCTTCCAGCAGCGGACTGCGTAATGATCTAGAAGATATTACAGGAGATGGAAGTTTCTGGCAAGCATACACAGATTAACAACCCAGAAGAGAAAACGATTTATAGAGATCGTCTTGAAAAAAATGTAAATATTATAATATTGAAATGAATCTTAACGACAAAGGTTCTGTTAATACATAGGTAGATTAATGAATGGAGGATCGAGTCGAAGGACAGGCTAATCTGTTTGTGATTAGCTGTTGGATCCTAATGTGGTATAATTAGTCAGCCACATTACAATCAAAGTTACAAACAAAACAATTCCTAAAAAATCACGAAAAGTGCAATTCAGTGACTTTTTGCAGTACAGTATATCCTACAACACTGTGAACTGGCATCTGTCACATGGCAATGACAGATGGGAATAAAAATTGTGAATGCAACTGTTTGAATACATATTTAGACAGCATCAGATGCACTGGCTATTATAAAAAGGGCAGATGTCAGCACACGGAATAAAACCATTGCACGAACAAAATAAATCGCGTGGTGTGAAATTAAAAAGGGAGATAAGTCTAAAAACGCCATTTTACAGGTAGAAGCTACCAAAACAAACACATACAACGTAACGTCTCATAAAAACGTCTGCGTAGAGTATGCGAGTCCCTACAGTCCTTTAGTTGCCCCTGTATATCGCACTAATAAGCAGGCCTAAAGCAATTTCAAGACAATTAGGCCTACATTCAGGAAGCTTTGTACATGTAACATATTGTCAGTTTAGGCTAAGGGAAGGACGCTTAAATGCAACAAAAATCTTGAATTTTTCTATTTACATAATATTAAATACGCCTATTATGTCTCTTTGACAGCTTATGTCTGCTAAGAAGTGTGTTTCGTTTTGTAACTGCTTTTGTTTCTTCAGCAGTCTTAGCGTACACGTTTTGATAAATGATTCAAATGTGAAGAATGTGAAAAGGAAATAAGAAAACTTGACAGAAAGAAAACAGGAAGGTAGTAAGGTTTGGGATATGGCGTACAATAAATTTAAGACTAATATTTTTCTTACAATATTTTAGAATTTAGATTTTTTCTTCTGATACGTAAATTGTTAACTTAATGTGATGGCATTTTATGGGAAGCATATAAATGTGAGGACTGCTCAGTACCATTCACTAACCATTATCGATTTGTAGGTGTCCTACGCTGATGAATGCACATTAAGATGCACTAAGCTACACTTTGTTTCTATATAGTCTTACGAAGGAACAGGCGAACGGACAGAATTACACATTGCGGAGCTTCATAATTTGTACTTATTAGCAGTCATTATTAGGTACATCAAACAAAGGAGGTAAGACGCGTAAAGAATGTAGCATGTGTTTACGAGTCGAAAAGTGTGTAAGAAACGATTTATTGAACACCTGATGGATCATCAATTTCTCAGGATTGCCTCCGCTACATATAATTAAAAATGCTGAAGTAGAAACAAATCCGTCAGTTTGATACACAATTAAAAAAATAATAATTTTATCAAGAGAAAGATATGAGACACGCTTGCCTGTGAGGTACTGAAGTTTTCTGTTGTTTAAATGTGGCCGTATTAGCTTACTTGGAGAATCAATGGATACTTGAATGCTGAAGTGACTCAAAGTAATATAATTCCTAGTACATAAGCAATGGGGCACACCTGCAGGCCTACCTTTAAAAGTTTAATGTAATACTTCATTAGGTCAAGACGAATTTTAAAAAATTCTTCGTAAGTAAACACGGATTACACCACGTGGTGTGTATAGATCCACAATTTCTACTAGGAATCTTTAGGCGTTTTGTAGGACTGATTTTAACGTCCCAAATACGTAAATCTGTTCTGTATATATTTATATACAGCGCAGTTTATCTGACCTGACTGATACAGTCACATGCAGTACACGGCAGTGAGACTACTGACGAAAAAGCTCTTCGAAATAGCATTTCAAAATTCACACCCTATGTCTCACAAAGACCGTGGAATTAGTGTCGTACAATATATAAAATATATATGAGATTTGCTGTTGACGTAATTAGTACATTTAGTTTATCTTTGGTGTGTTAGTTGCTCGGTTCAGTGACTGATCAAAACGTCAGTAAATTGGTTAATTCATTCATTCACTCCATTCATTCATTCATTCCGTAATCTGTCTTGTGACAAGTCCATAGCCTCTTCCAAAGCAAATTCTTCACAGAGTGCGAACTAGTGCTTCCTCTTTCAGTTTCCAGTATCCTGTATTTCTCTTAAGGTCATCCAGTAGCTGTTTACGCATTCTTCCTCGTCTTGCGCCACTTCTATGCTTCCTTCTATCTTTCTTTTAGTAACGTGTTTTAGAAGGCAGTTTCTACAGAAGATGTGACCAATCCAGTTAGTCATTACGTTAACTGATTGGTTACTCGATCACTTAGCCGCTTGACCTGTCAGTTACTTCCTTAGTCGACCATCCTTTTGTTCGGTTACGTATTAATTTGTGAGTCATGTGCGCATTATATTTTCTTACAGCGTTATCTGTTTATTCAGGTAGTCACATAAGTTAACGTGTTGGCTTGCCTACTTAACATGTTAGTCCGATGGTCTGTTGTTTAGTTTCATTTCAGTCCTTTCCTCAGTTAGAGTCACTTCTGTTATAACGCGATAGTTACGTCGATGCGAGACCTCGCATTATAGAAAATCGTACAATAAAACAATACGGGTTATGGAAAAAATAGGGCGCGATATCTTCACACTGGTCGCTGAAATCGCGTAATATCCAACACGCGTATAAGAAAGTTCGCGTTGTAGAAGCAGCATTTACCTATTCATCAATACCGTTATAGCTAATTCGCGTTAACGAAATATGCGCAATAGCAGAACTGGCTGAACTTAGCTACTTCGAGAATCACACAACCCTTTAGTCAAATTGTTATTTGGTGATTTCATAGGTTGGGTACCAACTTAAACCTTCGACCATTTATCTCCTAATGAGGCATCCTGTCAAACACAGTTAATATTCAGTAAGTCAGTCACTCAATCACTCATAAAAATTGAAGCATGTAAGCAGAGGATTCTTTAATTTGTTTGTGTGTCGCCGATTAGTTTTCAGCAGTTTGCAGATGCAGAACCATTGTAATGTTATTAGTCATCTACTGTACACAATTCGCCAGGCTTCGCCGTCAATTTGACAGTATGATTAATGGCTGATCACTGCCCATTGCAATCTACGTTTGCATGTCCAGTACGATGATGTTCATCGGAGCAGCCAGTGCTACCAACTGAGATATAATTCAATTTGACATTCTCTCCTACGTCTCAAAGAAGGACTGCCACGTACTTCATGAAATTCAATGATATTATGTCAATAGCAAAGTTATAATTAACCGACTTAGACTGAAGTAAGGAGCCCTGTGAATAACTGAAATTTTAGGACGCTGCACAAAAATATGCATAACTAATACAATACTTACAATAATTAACTTACGAAAGTCGTTTCTGAACACGAAAATATCGCAGTTTGAATGCTGCTTGAAACTGTGAAATGGGTTTACTCTCCCTTACAAGCGTTGCTACTGCATGTGCATTACCTCATAACTTAAACAGACATACGAAAATTACTATGAACACATCTGTCTGCGATTGTAGTCCCTTTGGATATAATTCTTCCCAACTCCAAAAGCACCATCCTAACGCCGCTTTAAAATAGGCCTACTTGTTAATCTTTAATGATAAGCGAAGGCTTAGATATTTCGTATCCATCAGTGAATATGCGTGAACATTATACCAAACTAGTCCTTCTCACGTGATTCAAGCGAGTTTCTTGGAATTTTAAACATTCGGACCGATGTTTGGTCACTGCAAATAAATGCATCTTTTTTTGAAAAGCTATTAACACAACAGATACTGCACTGTTTACTTAAAAACAAATTGTTTCGCACTTCTTTAAATATTAGCCACGATCATACCAAATTAAACAAAACTTTAAATCGTTATAGCCCATGTCTATATTTTATCCTTTAACTACATGTACATTTGGGTTTAACATGAAAAGCTCTGCGTTCTTTTTTTCGCGCAATGTATTTATGTTTCACATTAGTCTTACAATAAACACATATTTTTCCTTACACAGCATTCACCGACTGACGTTTCTAACGGATGCATAATGCGGTCTCATCTACATACTAAATCTTTAAACATGGCTACCAGTTCTTTCGTTGTGAGTACGTTTATGGGAAAATAGATTCATTATGTTTTCAGTTTCTCGTAAAATGGACGATACACTGCCCATATATGAGCCAAAATTAAATTCGTTTGAGGAAATTTAGTGTAGAATTTAAAACCATCAATATTTAGCCCGTAGAACAGATGCGGAGATAACACACGTGAATGGAGGAGAGAGAGACACGTCCTGCCGTTACATGTCAATGTCTGCAACCAACGGACAATAAAGTAACAGAAAGACACGTCCTGCCGTTACATGTCAATGTCTGCAACCAACGGACAATAAAGTAACAGAAAGACACGTCCTGCCGTTACATGTCAATGTCTGCAACCAACGGACAATAAAGTAACAGAAAGACACGTCCTGCCGTTACATGTCAATGTCTGCAACCAACGGACAATAAAGTAAGAGTAAAAAAAAACCGAAAACGTCCGCGGAACGAAAGCGTTCTGGCACATTCGCTTAAGCACAGCATCTAACGAACACGTGTGTCCTTGGAAACCGAGGTAAGGCTGGTAATCATGGCACCACAGCAAACACTGTAACAGTGGTTACCTAGGACACAAGACAAGCATGGTAACGTTATTTTTCAAAGTAGTCACAGAGGTACGTAGGTCTTTAACGCGCCTGTTGTTATTGTGCGATTTCATCAAACTCGAACTTTCTCGACAGATTTTCGCAAAAACCCCCCGATATAAGATTTATAGAAAATCCGTCTAGCGGGAGCCGAGTTGTTCCATGCAGACTGACGCAGACGCTGACAATCGCGTTTCGCAGCTTTGCAAAATCGCCCAAATATGAACTAAGAGCCTAACAGTTAATACATTGCCGAGATGAGTGAACGAAGTCCTAAGTACGTAATTCACAAAATTTGATTTATAATTATATAATACATATTTATAATATTCAGCCTACGTTCATGTAAAGTTACACTAATTAGAATATGAGATGAGACTGACTTACAAAAAACACCCAATAAAATACGAGGAAATACGACATCACTGACGAACACATAAACTCTCGATCGAGTTAGAGCGGTATGTTCGATTTGCACCACTTTGCATACGAATTAAATTCACGTATCCATGGAATTTGTGCCTATATTTGATACCAACAAAAACACTAACATATTCGCGGACAGCTTTCTAAATATTGTCTAAATATATTACACAGGGAATACGAGCATTTTTTACGTAACATATAGATTTCAGAGGCAAATTCTTTATCTTGTTGGCAGGACGCAGTTCATAACTAGTTGCAATGGTTAATTACTAACAGATCCGCAAGGTCTTGGCTTCCACGGAATACCTTATAAAGAAAGGCAGTAATGTTGTGTAGTCATGGATGTTAGAAATGATTACGAACAGAAACAGAAGACGGCAACTGTGGAAGCCATATTGGGTCTACATTCCAGTGTTAAATGTTGCCGAAATAGTGCCCCTAGGTGTCAGCACCCCTTAGTACATATTCTCACTCTATCAAGTTTGTACAAAGGCAGCAGGCTTTCCACAACTTCTCAAGTTATTCAGTTCAGATATTTTCGACAGAACTTAATTTTTAAAAATTTTCCTTTCAAAAACCCAGTAATTTCTACAATAGTACTTCCGATAAAATGTTGATAAAGACGAATTTTGAGAATCAACTCAGTTTTCAGTGAAATACTTATTCAAATCAAATAAATTCACAAATAACTCATCACAGATCAGATGAGAAAACCATGCAAAATTTTAGTCTGAAAGAGAAAGTAAGCATCTGGGACCTTGAATTAGATAGGAGAATATCATCAAAACACATCTTAGAAAGTGTGGGTGTAATCGACTGCACTTTTAAAAATGTCTTAATGTGATTCAGCGCTATGGGTGTCAGGAAGAAAGAACGTCTGGTGGCCCACAGCATGATAAGAAAAAGACCATCAGTATAACATACAATGTATCCATTGATGCACCCCCACCAAAACACACACACACACACACACACACTGAAGAAGCGCATACTGCCTGTTATAATTAAGGTTAAATAAAACAGAATTGAAACATAACGGAACGCAAAGAAGAACTTAAATACGAACGAAAACATGTAATGAATGTGCGTGAGTTCAGGCTCCCGCCGTGGTGTGAATGAAATATTCGTTCACATGGGATTTTATGCAGCGTAGATTGGTAGACAGTGACGTTTCGGGACAACCTATCGGGTCCCATCTTCAAGGGTCAAGCAGCAGAAAATCGGAGTGCTTGGCCTTTGAAGATGGAACCGATAGGTTGTTCCGAAACGTCAGCAACTAACTACTAATCTACGCTGCGTAACATCCCAGAAGAACGAAGACCTTATGTAAAGAATAATATTTCCTTAAATACAGTATAACATGCTCAGACACAACAATTTAATAAAAAATCTGAGATCTGAATAGCGAATTCGATGTGTAATAATGTAATTTTTTAGATATGACGGGACAGTTTTCTTACTACACCGACCAAAGCCAAGTTTCCTGTTCTTACAGACGAAGTACTTCGTGCATAGCATGAAAGGGTTAAAGATATTCCAATAACAGAAGATGCCATTCCACGGAATATGCTCTCTTAAATCATAAGTACCAAAGTCTGACAAAATTTTAAAGAAAGTTATACTTATCCTTGTTACTGAATAATTCTGCCGCATGAACTGTGGGCTAGCACTGTTCAATTCTCACTATGCAATCGCTGATTTATAAATTTTCAATATTTCACTTAATTTATTTTTGGCCACTCACATTCAGATACACGAAGTCCAATGAATATTGCACACAGAGTTGATTCTGTTGGTAGGGGCTAGGTTTCAATATTGTATTAAGGGAGCAGCGTTCGAACGAATATAAAGTTTAATTATTGGATGTAATTCGAAAAAAAAAAACTCTGAGCTATACAACATTTAAAATCATTTCCAGATACGACATCAACTCGTTAGCGAGCGGCTCGTTACAGCAGGTATTCGATAAAACTGAGAGTGAAACAGTGTCCCATAAACTAAAAATTGTTTACAGGAAAATTTCGCATGAATTTAAAAATTGATTTTATTTGTAAAATGAATAAACAAAGTAGGAAATTCACTTATTTAAACTGAGGTAGGACAATTTGAACGCTGCGGGAGAAGATAATAACATAACATGAAACTTAAACAGATGTAAACACTTTTGCGAACTACTGTACAGCAGAATTTACACTGCAGGCGCCGGCAGAAGTGTGCAACGTCGTTCGTATTCGTCAGCGCGAAGCAACTGTTAAAGATTCAATGCACCCTGTTCCATTGACTACAGATACAGTTACAAATATCGGTAATTTGGAAAAAAAAATTCGAACAAGGTTTTACTAGGCGCATTCGCGTACTCGTGAAAAGAGCCTATTACCTCCACCATGTCTGTTCGTCCGTCTATCTGTCCGCTCGACTCCCACCAGACGGATTTTCGTGAAATTTGATATTGGAGCCCTTTATTAAAATCTGCCGACAAAATCAAAATTTGGTGGGGAAAAATATCGGGAAATTACAGTAAGGCCTAAATACGGTTTATTTTTGCCGACGACATAAAATCGCCATAAAGGCGTTGTCTTCAAGTCAAATGTAGTTCATAATCCGTGCACGAGACTGAATACACAGTATTTAAGCCAAGAATCTGCACAATCTATAATACATAATAATTTGTTATTTAAGATGTCCCGCCTACATGTTTCGGCCTCTACAAGGCCATCATCAGGGAGATTGTAAGCGTATACAAAGCAATATAGATACAACAAATTTGTTGTAACTGTATTGCATTGTATACAAGAAACGTTGGACAATACAAAATATTAAAATATAAAAAATATAATTCTGTCTCCTGTTGTGTGTGAATATAAAAGTTAAAATGTCTCTCGCCATAATATAAGACACAATAAAGTATCTATTTTAAAATGAAGCACGGGAAATTCTAGGTGGACTGGCGGGAAGCAATAGGGGGATGGAGAAAATTTCTAAATTAGAAGTTTCGTAAGTTTCCCTTTCACCAAACATTATTATGGTAATCAAATCAAAGCACATGAGGTGGGCGAGATGTGATGGTAAGAGGAAGGGGAAAATAAATTCGTAACCTTTTACTCGTAAAAACTGACGTGAAGAAGCCACTTCTAAGACCTAGGTAGAGATGGTAGGATAATATTAAGATGCACGTAAAAGCCAAAGGATGTGAGGATGTGACTGGATTGAATGAGGTTAGTGCAGTTTTCAGCTGCCTGCGCTCACGAGCATAATAATGAAGTTTCGCGTGGTTTAAGAGGTGGAAAATTTCTTGAACCAGTAAGCGATTACCAGCTTCTCAAGAAATATTTTGCGAGATGATGTTAGACGGATAATTATTGCCTTCAAGTAGAAGAGTATGAACGACAGAGATTCTCTTTACGTAATTTCCTCTGTTCATAGCTCAGTCTGTTTCTACTGGGGCCAGAAGCGTTTCCTGATACGTGCCTGTTCAGAAATAAACAACTGTACAAAATAAATGCCTTCGGCACAAGTACCGGAAGTCATCTACCACGAAACTTCTTTCAGAATCCATCTATTATTTAACCTCACCAGAACAAGCACAAATATCAACGCGTTGTGTGAGCTGTTTATTGACCAATATAAATCGTGTGATAGGTTCTGATGCAGAACATGAACAACAAATTAAGATCTATAGTAACTGAAATACTTTCGGTAGGTTCGGAGATAAAACATGCGGAAAAATTGACATCCTCCTCAGTACGCATAAATGTTACGTTCTTCCCTTAAAAACAGCACCAAACTACATGAACTTGAAACATTACAGTTGTTACCAAAGCCTTATATTCGCTACGTACATGACACTCCTCCCAACAAATGTAAGCTAACGTATTTAGCGTGAAATATTCACGTATCTTTAAATATGACAGCACGTTTCACTGTGAGCTGACCAAAATTCAGCGGCGTGATATGCGTGTCACCTGAAAGAAAATATCTTATATGGCACAAGTATATTCACAGCCGTTAATCGAGGTAAGATGTATTGTAGCAAAGAATAAACAAAAAAGTTTCAATTAAGTTTCATCAACTTCAACTCTTATAGCTAAATCCAATCTATGAAATAACCACCTTGTGATCGCATGCACGCTGCCCCATTAAATGTTCCCACTGAATGTGTTTCGTATCCAGTAAAGTATTCGATTGTGCACTATAGAAGCTGCTGCCTTCGTTCGCGGCTTCACTTTGTGGAGCAACTTCAACTTCATGCCAACACCAAAACGAGAAACCTAATGGGATTAAGCCGGGTGATCGAATCGCCAAGCCACAGCCAACATCTTCCTACCGCATTCCTTGATTAATTTTTGAAGTAAAAGTGGCGATTCAAATGTTCTAGGAAGCTACGCCAAGTTGAGTGGTAGACACTGACCGACGCGTCTAACGGTAGTAGTGGGTCAAACAGTCTTCACTGCTACATTTAACTATCTACAAGTCGACACGACACACCTTCTCAGAAACACTGTAAGAACGTCAAATCCCGCACTTCGTAATATGTCGGCCAAAAATGGCGGTGAACCGTAACGTTTTATCCACATTCAAGATCTCGCTGCAAGAGGCACATTCGCTAAACAAAATGGCTGAGAATCGAAGAATTATTGCGTGCCAGCTCGCTGCACTAGCGCTCATGCAAGTTAGGGCTTCAGCTTTCGTTAACTCGATAACTGTGTCCAGACATATATATATATATATATATGTGTGAGATACTCTTTTAGGAAAAATATACGGTTATCTGCATATTAGATATCATAACGTCTTATTGTTACACGTTGTGTGCATAAAAAGACAATCAAAATTCATTGTCAATATTATTCAAATTAAATATGTCACTAAAATAACACTACAAGTCTCAATCCTATGGCCATGATCAGCTGTTCCTTACAGCAAATGTCAGGTTTATCTAAGGTTTTTACGCTTACATTGCCAAATCCAAGGATTACGCTTATCATAATAATTATTAATTATTAATCTCATAAGCAAAGTTCATAAAGTGAAACATTTAAACTTCTGATTACTGACGTGTGTCATGAGAAACCTCTGATCATTATCACAAGGTTGAAACATGTATGGTTATTTCTATCAAATACTCGACGCACATAATTTGAAGATGTGAACTAATTACCACATGAACTTATAGTCCAAAGCAATCAGTAAAGGAACTCTCACAGTTTTCAATAATCTTACAGAAGCTCAACACACGCACCTCGTATCACACGGCACACGTCAATCCTCTAGTCTAATTCATCCCAGACCCTTTGTAGCATATCACCATCGATGGCGGACACGGCAGCCACGATGCCTTCCTTCATTTCCTTAAGGTTGCGTGGAAGAGGAGATACGAAAACGAGAAGCTAGACGTATCCCCACTCGATGTTCATATGATACTTAGTTACCAAGTAATAAATGTTTGAATGTATTCAATTCTTTTTGAATAGCCCTGTATTGTGACAGGTTTTGTATGTATATATTATATTCAATTAACGAATTCGTTGTGGACTTCACAAATGACAAACACGAAAACCTGTAATCATGCGGTCAATGTCTGTGGTCGAAGACGGTAATTAGAATAAACAATAACAACACACAAGATATAGCATACTGCTAAAAACTAGAAACTCCTTGGACATACTGTATATTATATGAAATCGTGTTCCGACAAATGTACACTCTTTATTATCTGTTATTTAATACAGTTTATATTTAAAATAGTCCAACATGTTTCGAACTATGTTAGTTCATCTTCAGGGACTCAGTTGTTTATTACACCAGCTATAGACGTATGGTACTCATTAAAATATAAAGTTAGTAGATAAAATGTCGCTAACTGCGTTGAGTTTGTGGTCACTGTATCTGCTGCTTCGTGTTCACCATTTGTTTCTTAGTGGTGTACACGAAGCAGCAGATACAGTGACCACAAACTCAACGCAGTTAGCGACATTTATCTACTAACTTATATATTTTAATGAGTACCACACGTCTATAGCTGGTGTAATAAACAATTGAGTCCCTGAAGATGAACTAACATAGTTCGAAACATGTTGGACTATTTTACATATAAACTGTATTAAATAACAGATAATAAAGAGTGTACATTTGTCGGAACACGATTTTATATAATCAAGAAAATGTACGGTACAAATAACATAAACACTGTATATTGTTACTTACTGTCTTTGGCGGCATCCGAACTGCGTGCTATTGCGAAGATCAGGAGAAGTACAACTGCAGTAGCTGAGTACGATCGAAGCAGACAATTGACGTACATCCTGTTGCTCGTTGAGGTACCAAGAACCCTTTCCTCAGGGCAATAAAAGATGCCTCTACAAAAAGGTCGACGACGGGTCATGCTGAACGATATCAAAAACGGCACGGCACCCCGTCACACAACAAGCAGTGGAATTAAATAAAAACACATACGAGCGGTCTACGCAGACCTTGATAGTAGCGCAGCATCACATACAAATTCCACTTTTATACCTATAATTTTCTTGTTAAAAAATTAAAAATCGTGACTGATGTAGGGGAAAAATTCTGTTTAAATAGTATCGGCCTTGCACAAAAATTCACTTAAAACACGTATTTCGACACCACCGGAAAATTCCTGTCACAATAATTCAATCGTTTTGAAAGGCAAAGGAAAAACATGCATCTCCCTTTATTGCAAGAAGAACTATTACTTCCATAATCGCTTTCTTCTTTGACGCACTTGTCGACCAGAACTTCGTTTTAAATTGTTACGGATATCTCACATTTTAATAAGCACAGAGTAAGCACTTTTAATTACTTTCACGTAATCTTCTGCATTGAGTTACTGAGAACAACAGGCAATCATGGATAATGAAACTCCCACGATACTGCTGTAACTTCTTACATGTAAATATTGAAACACTTATATCCATTTAAATAACTATGGGCATATTGATAAATCACGAATAAATGAGTTAAAATATTTCACTTTTCCAATCAGATATATATATATATTGTTTCTGAAAAGAGAAAAACTGGTTTAATTTGCTTTAAAAGTTTAAATCCTAGTATAGAATCTTACAGTTACACACTAAAACACGGGCAGATAATAGTGTGGTAATGTCGGTACTGCATGTCGCAGTTATTCAATTCACATCCTCAATAACATAAGTATTGAAGGTAACGAATGCAGCATATGTTTATGCCTCATGCCGGCCTCACTACACACATTGTACATGTTCTCCTTCAGTCACTCACGTACTTACATGCCGTTATTTGATCTCCCAGTTTTTAAGTACAATCAATATTCTGGCCATCTACGTACACGTCGTTCCAGCCACATTAACACACTTCAGTGTTTTATAATTTACACCCGGTACAAACAACAAGACTTAGCCGTCAAGCAACGATACCAATACTGTGAAACATCTCATGAGTCTTGCTTTCGGCGAACAGATGTATACACGAGAAAAAAAAAAGTCTAACACTGTTGTTCAGGAGCAGGAGAGCAGTTATCAGAAGAATACAACAAGTGTCGGTTCTAAAGGGGACAGACCCACTGGCGTAACGCCAACATGACTTGTGCTGTGCGCCTCCTCTCGGCAAACTGAGTGCCTGACCCAGCTCCGTCGCGACGCTAACCAGCGCGCAACCACTTAGATAACCAGCCGCGCAGCCCAGCGCATGCGTACTCTATAAACACAAGTAATTTTATTTTTATAATTTCTTTAATTATTTGTAATTATTTTATATTCATATTCTACTGGTAGCAAAAAGTTACGTGAGAATTTACAGTTGATAAAAGCAGTAGGTCTGTTTTTGGAAAAACAACTCCATGCATATGTGTGCGTGCGTGGTGACCAATCCTTACCCCACTTAATAGATTAATTTAATCATCATAATGCATTTTAGTACTTTCATAAATGTACTGTTCTTGTAAATAAAATTAGATATTTAAGCCATTTTATCCGTCACAGAGAATACTTCCATGGGTACTGTCACAGCTAACATCTACAGCTGAATGAGCAGAGAAGACCATCGTAAAAGGTGAGTGAGCAGGTAAATATTCGGAAGTGGACGGTAATAGTCTGACTAAAGATGGGCCTACTATTAAGGAAAGTGAGATAGGAATTGAGGATAACATCGGAATGACGATAACCAGTTGATATTCAAACCAGGTACCACAGTTGCAGAATAAAAGTCAGAAGGCTACCAGTCCTTTAACCTGTTTGTGTGCACGTGTGTGTGTACGTATGTATGTATGTATGTAGGCCTACATATATATGTATGTATACATGTACATGTGTATGTACGTATGTATGCATACATACATACATACAGGATAAATGAAAAACGCGAAGTCAAACCTATAGAAGGCGATTCCACACCACAGTACAAGAAAAAATATAAATATGAACACGGCCTTCTGAAGCCTGGTTTTCAAGTTACGGTCCTCCTGACGATTAGAATAATGTTCAAAGCGTCCACCTTGAGTTGCCGTGCAGACATTGCAGACCCTACTGTTTCCCACCACGTGTTACTAGGACTTCTACACAATTTCCTACGAAATGCCATTCCAGAGCTGTTGCAAGATGCGATCTGCAGACTAGAATTCAGTTATGGTTCACGAGTGACGGTGCTGCACCACATTTTCTTCTTGCAGTTCGAGAATTCTTGAACAAGGTGTTTCCGGAACAATGCACAGGACAAGGTGGAACAACAGCATGGCCTGCTCCTTCCACTGATTTAAATCACTTACATTTCTATCTCTGGGGACATCTAAAGTCTGCTGTTTATGCTACAGAAATCAGTGACATCCAGGACTTGCAACAATGAACACAGAATGGAATTTTCCAGCAAATGAGGCAATAACTGTTCAGATGTGCAGCGCCCTGTTTTGAAGCTCAAGGTGGACATTGTGTGTATTTGTGTGTGTATGTTTTACACTGCATTATGTGCATGTTAATGTTATTTTCATGCGTCTATAATTCAACAGTACAGACCAGTGTTTCCCATGATATTTTGCCCTAAGGCCTTTCCGGTTTACACACAGTATGACAGATTCCGAGTACAATAAAATGAATACATTAAACATTACCCGTAGTCGAAAGTGCAACAAACTTTATAAATCTCAATTCAACGGAAGAATCTAATAGAGAACGCCTAAGCAGACGTAATAGAAATGATTCATTATTCTGAAATTCCTTTCTATTTACTTGCTTTGCGAACCACATTTTAATAACCTATGTCGGTTCTATTTTTTGAGACCTTACTCAACAGCAGGTTTCATTTGCACACTCTACTAGCTGCAGTGCGTATTCCGTGAATCGCACAAGTACCGAATTTCCTAATTCTCCTCGTAACCTAATATTATTTACTGAATAATTCTGTAAAACCAAAATTTGTCATTACAGCAGTTATGTGCGTAGCTCCTGCAAGGCACTCGGACTCAGCGGAAGACAGTTGGGAAAGGCTGGTGGGGACAATAAAGATGAAATATTATATTTTGTATAGGCTATATCATTGGCCGTAATGTTCATTTATTACAGACACACATCTACTGTCACAGACCACATTGCAGTGAGCCAGTAAGGTACTGGCATATCTTTAAGTACTCGCCATTTATAAAAATTAAAATAAAGGTGACAGATCCAAAACAGGTGTTTACTTAAATTATTTATATATATATATTATATATATATATGTACATATTATAACAGACATTCGCTGGAGAACGTTCCATGTATATCCCCCCAAAACCCAGAATTAATTAAAATACATTCATTAGTGTTGTAGATGAAACGTGATGACACTTAACTGTATACACGGCCTCCCTGTTATATAAACATTTTATTCACTGAGTGCAAAGAAGGCACAAAATGTGGCGATTGATGCCAGAAATAAATCTGCTCACATCGACCTTCCAAGCCAGTTTCGATGATCAACAGGAAACAGAGAGAAGTGTTTTATTTAGCGAAGCTGCCTGCCAATTGCTAATATTGTACAGAGTCTGTGGCAGACAAATGAAAAACACTGACAGGGGAAAAGAAACTACTCGGAGTAAAAACTACCCCCGTGCCCCCTTATCTACAGAAAATCCTACATGGACTGGCCTGGGATTGAAAACCTGCCTCCGTGGTGACAGGAAGGCAACTAGCCATCTCAGAGATGGCATCTTCTGATACTAAGAAGGCGCCTGTTACAAATACTGCACAAAAGTGAGTAAACATGCCTATCGATATTCTGAACGGGATCTGAACTCACGATACAAAGGTCGATAAATCGAAGTAGTCTAGCAACAAAAACATTTAAAATTTACTACATCATATTCACACATACCTTCGTGTAAATTCTCAGGCGTACGTAATGCGGAACAATCACTGAACATTTTAAGAATTCATTCATAGTATTTTTGAGACACGGGAACTGATTACTGTCGATGATGAATTCGTAATTCAAAGGAAGGACCTCTCGATATTTGAATTTAAATGAAGAGCAAAGTGACAATTACAACCAACATTTTGGCTTCGACCGTGTTTGCTTAAAAAAGTCCAACTATGCAGCTCGAGAGGAAAAGGGCGCATACAAAAAGTGACGAGTAGAAGCACTCCAAAAGAACACAACGAGAAAGGAACAAATCCCCTAGAAAGAATACTTACCGACGTATCGTGGTAAGAAGGAACGGCCAAATAGATCGACCGATCGTAGTAGCATAGCAATTGGTGGTTGTGGAGGTGGTGGTGGTGGTGGTAGGTTCAGGGAATTCGTTGCTTTTGCATTTTGTTTTGTTCTGAGGTTTTCTACCCGTCCCCGGTGTTCGTGAACGCCACTCTTTGCCGCATCTGACGGTCATGTAACACCACCGTGTAACGGATTTGTTCCTTTTGCATCTTGTTTTGTTTTCAGGTTTTATAGTTTTCCCCATCGCCTGTGTGCATCATTTTTTTTGCCCCCTTGACGGCAATGTAAAGATTTCTTGTAAGGGATTTGTTCCTTTTTTGTTTTTGTTTTTGTTTTCAGGTTTTCTACCCGTTTTTGTAGTTCGCGTTCACTGTTTTTATCACTGATTACACAAGTCCACTTTGTCTTACCTCCTCGATGGTCCTCAAATATTCCTGTTTCTAATGGAAAGAACTAAATAATGCTTGTCGCAAACGTACATAACTAAGGCCGTGACATGGCTCAGGCGGTTAGTCGCCGGCCTTTCACCGCGGAGGTCCGGGTTCGGGGATCCCGGGTCAGTCCATGTGGGATTTGTGGTGGACAAAGTGGCATTGGGACAGGTTTTTCCCCCGAGTACTTCGGTTTTCTCCTGTCAATTTCAATCCACCGGTGCTCCATTACTTGGAAAAATGAAAAAAAAACTAATCACCTTTCTCTTTATCTTCATCACAGGATTGCACAATAAGTCTCAAGGCGGGGCCCTTCACCACAAAAAAAAAACGTAAAGAACTATCTGATGGCAGACGAAATTTATTTCCCTGTACATTCATCGAGTTTGTTAGTTGGCAAAAGAAACCTGCCCGCTTTCCAGTCATTGGACATGTTTACTTTCCCACCTAACTGATTTAATTGTATCGACAATCTAAACTTAAATAAGAAGCGGTGTCCATCACAAACAGTGAGTTCTTGATATAAGAGATAATGTGTTATAGACGTGTTCATGTATTCTGCAGCTACCTAGTGTCTTCGTAAAGAAAATATGGTATTTAAAATGTCTTTTTCATTTTCTTCGATCCATGAGTTGGTAATTAAATCCCTCTACCGACCCCAAAACTTTCCCTGTTGTAATCCTTATCTTTTATCGAATAGCCAATCTACGTTTAAGGTATGTGAGTGTATTTAAGACAGCAGTGACAACTGATTTTTATCCCTCCTAAATTCATACCTAATAATTTTTTCCATCACATCTGCTTCATCAGCAGTCACGGAGCTGTAATTGGCAGTCCATTTTCATATTCGAAAGGCCATGTATTCCACCATCGGCCACAAGCCTGACCACACTGTTTGCAGTGTGTGTGTGTGTGTGTGTGTGTGTGTGTGCGTGATTATCCTCCGATCCACCAGAAAAGTACGCAGATATTAACCTAAGACAGGCAAGGACCGCTTCTTTCCTCATTATTTAAAATTCGTTATTCTTCAATAGTGCCATTTGATGCTTTATGACGTATCAAGTTAAAAAGGCGTCGTTAAATAACGTAAAACTCAGTTACAACACTCTGAAGATGTTCACTGGCCAAGCGTTACCCATTGTTCCCCTTGATAATATGCTGGAGTGAGCGGCTGCTTTACCGACAGGGAAAGTAGGCCTACTTGATTACAATTCGACAGAGTCCAGATGGGCCCCCAGAGCCGATCTGGACATGGTAAAGAATACTGCCCCTCCCAAGAATCGAAACCCGGCTGTGCAGCCCGTAGTTAATCACTTTAACGACTAAGCTATCCCGCCTCCAGTAACACAGCACGGTGCTGAAATACAATACTTGATCAATAGCGCCCGTTATGTGCCAAGAAGCTACGGCAGAATGTAGCTAATATTCTCCACCACTGAACACAGGATAGGGTGATGAATGGCTGACACTCTTGTTGTTTTCAGAGCGCTTCTTCGTTCTGAAAAGATCCTGAATGTTAACATTTTAAGAGACTCGGAAAGACTCCAAGCTTATGATTTTGAACGACCAGCGTTATCCTTTCTCGGAATGAGGAATTAGTATGGCTAGCGTCAGCACTGCAACCAGGTTCCCAGGGATTACTGACGGAGAAAATTCGCTTAATTCACACGATAAAGTGGGAGTACATGCAGTATGATACTCTCTTTAATGTTCGCACTCTCATTTATTTCTAGCTATTACACATCGTCACAAAAAACTTTATTTCTAGCCTAATCTCTTTTATTAAGGAAAAGGTAGTCTTATAAGGTCAAAATGCTGTTTCTTCTGTCTCTACGCGCCAGCTTTCAACGTTTTAATGAACTAACCGATTTTTACGAACATTACTTCATGGCTTGCCACTCCAAAACTTCGTAGTATTTGAATTTCGTGCAACCAGTACTCGTCTAACTACGGTCTAATAGAGTGACAAATGCGCGAACCTGCGAGGTTGAAGCGACACTAGCGAAATTTAATTCAGGGTTCTAAAATTACATGTGTAACATGTCTTCGAAAAATATCTTAATTTGTAAGGTTTCCATGATGTGTAATGTAAAAGAAATATGGTGGTCGTGCGCATTTCTTCGCAGACTTAAATTTGATGGTTTTAACTAATGAACTGTTAGAGGTAGACGTGTGATTCTGTTACGAGGCTAGTGCTTGATATATATATATATATATATATATATAACATTATAGTGAGTGTCCATTTTATCCTGTCCCCAAGCACGAAAGTTCTGACGGGAGATTTATCGCTTACGGATACTTTATCCCCCGGGAATTTAGCCCCTTTTCCCCTGCAGTACAATGCAGGTTGGCACTACAAAGCAGGAGAGACTGTAACAACTCTACTGCCAACTCAGAGTATAGGTGTCTAGGTATGGTGCGAGTCCTGCCAAAACATATTCCTCTGCGCATTCTCCAGCCCTTGTTCATGAACGGGGCTCTCAATACGACATGGAAAAAATGTCACTAACTTCTTCAGAAAGAATTTCGTCTCTCTCTTTCTCGTAACTAAATACTCTGTTCATCACCCTATCAACTAAATACCTCTCCGTCTAAATTTTTTCTTTGGTGTGAGATAAGTTTCACACTCATAAAAACGGTAGGAAAGTTTAGATTTTGCATAAATTTTTAGGCTTTTAGAGAACAAAGACGAAGATACAATTTTTTAAACTGGAAAGTAGCATGTGCTTGTAATATTCAGTCTACTCTTAATTTAATCATGAACATAAAATAATTTATAACCGTCGTTCCCAGTTACTTGTAGCCTATTCCTTGGCGCGTATTCAGAGGATTTATTAGCCAACATTATATTCTGGTTTCGTTCTGCGTTCTGGTGACCAGACACGAACATATGCTTCGTTTCTTTGCATTGAATAACTCAGAAGGTTTATTGTTGATATAAGTAATTCACTGCGGTTTTGGTTCAAAGCCCGTTTGTTGATTCTTTACTTGGTTTACTTAACGACGCTCTCATGACTGACAGTGTCGAGTGGCTTAATAAATATGAATGACGAACTAAGAAAGCAAAAAGACAGCCAATGTACTTTACGTATAACGTGACATTGAGACGCGTTCGCGTAACCATTGCCGTACAAAAGCAATAACTATTACATATTCTGCGTGTGTTATCTGTATCCTTAGTTATCCAGCACGCAAAGCGCATGCGCCGTGCTATATTGTCATCTCTGGCCTGTCCGGTTCTACTATATTTTTCCAAATTATCTCATAAACTGCACGATTTTCGGAAAAACTGTACTGAACATAATACGTGTGATTTGATTTTCTCTACAAGCTTTGTCTGAAACATTTTTCATTCTAAGAAGAATTCAGCGAGAGACTGTCATTTGTTTATATAGTTCTTCATGTAAAGTGCCCGTCAGGTTTGTCAGATTTCAATGAAACGTGAATTTTCCAGACAAATATTCCAAAAATATTCAAATATCAAAGTTCATGAAAATCCGTCCAGTGTAAGCTGAGTCATTCGATGTGAACAGACAGACAGACAGACAGAGACATAACGAAGCTGAGAGTCTTTTTTTCTTCGGAATTTTGCGAACGCGCCTAATAAAACAAAAGGCGCTACAATACAAACACTTAAGGCTAAACGAAGAGACAGGAAAACATAATAAATTCTCAGTTAAGAAATGTATATTTCCTAGCCGGGAGCTCTTGCCCATGGAGCAACAGTTCTACCCACTGCACAACGACATTCGGCATTTCCTGACGCTCCAACTGCCCACCGATTCTTGCCATAGCGTGTCGCAGTATCGCAGAATTGTATAGACTGTCTCTGCTGATAAGTCACTAGTGCGAGGAAAAGTGTAGTAAGAACAACAGATGACGCTCTGTCGGTGAGTTCGAGTTGCGTTTGGCTTCAAAAACCAAATGGAACCAGAAGCGAAAGCATCAACTCACACAAGCTACATAAACGCGCTGAGAACATCAGTTCGCAACACAGAAGACATTTTATTTTAGCGCTGTGAACGGCTTTTCTGAAATACGGAAAACACATTGCCTTATGACCCATGTGTCGAAAATTTGTGCAGAAACTTACATTATCCCACATGTAGGTGTTTTTGCTATGTCGTATTGATTTAGAATAAAACACGCCATTATTATTACGTAATCCCCCCCCCCCCCAAAAAAAAGTTACATTTCGTCTAGCAGAGAAGAAAGTTTACAAAAGAAGATACAACATAAGGCATGCCTGAAGGCTTGTTAACACGCAGGATGTGTTGTACACATAGACCCTAGTGGGACGAAGAAACAAGAAATTCAGAGAATTTTGGAGAGAGAAAAAATCTGGAAAATCACACGCTTTAGAAGTCCAATAACACTGCTCAACAAGAATTTGTTCATGTTAATTTTTTCACGACTTCTGAATGAAATGTGCCTGCTGAACACATATCTGACATTGGTTTTCCTTTAGTGTCGATATTTCAAGAGATATTTTGCATTTTAGATTTTAAGAAAACCGCCACCATCAAGCGCTTCCTCTTCTTAGTGTTCCAGCTGCTATATGTAACCTGAATACAGGCTTATCTTCTTCCTTCAAGATCGACAGACTTCGACATATTGATTTCAGTCTCTATCATCGATATTTTCACACAAAGGAGCTTGATTGTGTACTGAATGTTAGCTGCAGTTGCATAATTTCAGTACTTCTTCAGCGTTTTTCATTTTAAAGTAAGAATGTCAAAGGGAAGAGGTTGTAAACTTACAGTCGATTATTTTTGTTATGTTTGTGGTTTCTATATAAGCCCAAAGCAGGTGAAACATAACGTTGTGCCTGGGACGAAGTTCTGCACAGTGTACAAAGCATACTTCGGAGTCCTGTCGGAGACCTGGATAAATTTTGGGCTCCCCATGTGTGTCGTTATAGCTGCCGATTTACCTTAGAACAGGGGTCGGGGAACTTTTTTACCTATTACCCCAAAATATATTTATTTACGCCGACGTTACCTCCTTGATTTGAAAGGGAGAAAATCATAGATTATTTAAATTCAAAAGGTTTATTGAATCTATTTATACGGAGAATACAATTATAAATATAAAAAGTATAAAATAAATGCGATAAAATAAATTAATATCCTCATTATGAAACAAAAGGATTTCTTTGAAAACATTTTACCTTCAGGTTTTGGAGAAATGATGTTGTTTCATTTTTTATACAATAACATAAAAATTGAGGCATTTTGATGTCAGAGCAATTTGGATACTGTCTTCGGGGTCCAATCGATTTTCTGCTTTGTTTTTATGTTCATTAGAGTGGAAAATCCTTGTTCGCAAAGGTAGGTTGTTGCAAAAGGCAGCAATTATCGAACTAACATACAACTAAAATATGGTTAATAAATGAAAATCTTAGACTTAAAATAGAACTATTGAAATAAATTAAATAACTACTTAAATCGACTTAAACAAAGCAAAAACACATGTGTCAAAAAATAAGGTTAAGGCGGGTAATAGACAACTGACAAATAATATCTGTTTAGCCACTTGACAACGCCTTAGCAACCAAATTGTTTGGAGTTCAACACGGCGTGACGTCTCCTAAACACGTCTATTACGTTGGCAAGATGCAGTGTTGCCAGAAGAAAAATTTCTGTCGTAATAAGGAACGCGCTTTTTATATAATTTTATTTATGTCTATTGAGTCCTCATTACCCCCAAGAATTTCATTTTTACCCCACTAGGGGTAATTTACCCCGGTTCGCCGACCCCGGCCTTAGAAGGATAGCTGCGTGGGACTAGAAAGTGTATGCCATTTGCTATACCTCGAATTTGGAGAGAGCCTACAAGCCACCATAATGATTGTTACTTTTGTATGATTGACATAACAAAGTACAAAAATTCCAGGTATGCACAATGTAATCCACAAGGCTTTAGTTACAAGACAGAACATCTTGCAGCCACCCCTCCACATGAAACTGGGACTACTGAAGCAATTTGTTAAGGTTTGGATCCTAATTCTGCTGCTCTGCATCACATTAGAAAAATATTTCCTCGTTTGGCTGATGCAAATGTGAAAAGTGGCATATTTACTGGACCACAGATTCGTGTGATGCTTGCGTCTCGAGATCTTGAACAAACAATGACTGTTGTTGAAAGGAATCCTTGGGAGGCCTTCAGAATGGTAGCGGCATATTTTCTTGGCAAGAATAAGTGCGAAAATTATGAAGAAATAGTGGAATCTTTGATTCAACATTATGAAGTACTAGGCTATAGAATGTGAGTAAAACTGCATTACTTGCATTCGCATCTTGAATTTTTTAGACAAAATATAGGAGATGTTAGTGAAGAACATGGTGAACGCTTCCATCCAGATATTGAAGCTAGTGACAAAAGATACCAGGGACGATGGGATGCTGCTATGATGGGTGATTACATCTGCGGTTTGGTTCGTGCTGATGAGTCGTCTTCTCATAAGCGAAGAAGCACATCTGCTTTTCATTTTTAAATTATTGGTAATGCATGATCAATGTAAATACGTCATGTATTAATGTATATCCATGTGGTTTCTCCATATTTTGTGTCATTGGCTTGTTCGTGTGAGTATTATGAAGACTAACAGTAATGTGTACTACATTATTAATAAAATAAAGATTTATGCATATAATGTGGAGTGTTGACATTACAGGAAAATGAATGTTATATTCGTGATCAGCATCACGGAATTAAGTAATAAACACAAAAAATTAGATAAACAAAAAGTCAGTCAAATTTTATTGCCTAGTTTAATGCATGATTTTTAATTAGCTACGTCGTTTCAGCTAACGAAGTTATAACGGGGGAATGGAGTGTGAATATCACGTGGGATGATAGCTACGTAAAGAAATAGGACTGTCCTCGGCGATATGAACGCAAGATACTAGAATGCACCTTGAAAATAAGAAACGTTCGTGGTCGTAACTAACATTTTGGATATCACCTATCTTCCAAATTCAGTCACGGCTATGAACTTACCCCATTGTAAGAATTCTTTAAAGTTACGTGTACATCAGGAAAAATCCGGGCTATTAGTAATATGAATCGCTAAACTGACCAATATTCAGCAAACATCCCTACGTAATACAAGACTAAATGTGCCACCGCTACGTCACCTTCAAAAGCCCTTTTTTATTTCTATCAAATTTTTATATTTGGCATAAAGTGTAAATAAAATCGAAATTCAAGGATGCTGCGAGATTACTGCTACAGTGAATTTCTGCATAGCTGATGAGGAGTGTAGGGTGAATACACTAAAGTGGGTCACAGAAAAATAGGTTTGATATAAGAACCGAGGTCACTTGGTTCCACTTCATGTTCACCGCGTTGTCAGTATTCCATCTCCGGGTACTGTTAACATCATGTAGTTTGTTCTTCCAACCACTCTGGAAGCTAAACGTTCCACACTTTGCAATAAAAAATCTCGTAACTGTAGTAAAATATGACTTAATATGAGCGTTGCTTAAACACATGAACGAGGGTACAAATATATAGGTCAAGAAATATGAAACAAGGGGACACACACTGAGCAAGCCGATGTAGGGCAAAGCTGTGTGATGGACGTACACAATCAGGATCTCGCCCTAATTAACAACTATTCCGACTTTTTTGGTTCCCTCGCTGTCTTCATAAAAACGGCGTTATAATAATCTGAAATAGCCCATGGTAGCCTCGTTCAAAATGATTCATAACTCAACATTCATGAACATTTCCCCATCGCATTAGACGCCATTTAACATACGAGTGAAGTAGAAGTTAGTAAATGTCCGCAGGGCGTAACACTCCTGGGGATTCCGCTCTGTTATTGTTCCTCTTATTCCTATTGTTCCTACTATTCGCAGGTATGTAGGAGCAGTCTAAGTTTAATCACCATTTCGTTTTTTGCATGGGCTTATATGCTTACACCGTCAACTGTTTCTCCGACCTCTCTGGTTCTGCCTTTCACGTATTTCTCATACTTCACTCATAAACGGAGACATACTGCGTTTCCTCTACCTATCCTTTATCATTCTGCCTGTACTTATCTTGTAAAACGCAAGACAGTTATATCGTTATTTAGGCCTCAGTTCGTACCTCACAGTGAACAGTCTGACTCCACTACAGAAAAAATTACACAAATGTACTCTTAATATAAAGCGCCTACCACATCTGTCTGACTTTTAAACAAAATCGAAATGTGTTAACAAATTTTAGTAAAAATCTAAATATGAAATTTCACGAAAATCCGTTCCATAGACGTCGCGTCTTCTTATGCAGAGAAACGGATGGACACGACAAGGCTAGTAGTTGTTATTAACGTTACGAGAAGTCCCTAAAACGTTATTTGAAAATTAGACGTTTTTGGACTTGGTAATTCGTGTGGTATTCTGAACAGAACAAAACATTCCGAAAACTGGATCGCTTTCGTACTTCAGAAGAAAATGTGAAGAGAAGTACTGGAATGCAATGAATCAGATTAACCTAACATGACTTTTAACTTGAGGATGCAAAGTATCCAGTTTTCAAAACTGTGTGGTGTGTTTAGAATACCAGATGGCAAAAGAAGTCCAAAACTCAGTAACATGCAGTGTAATACACCACTGTCAGAACTATTTAGGAAACATATGTCGGTAACGTTTTGTGGTCCGACGGCAGACGTCGTTCGACGATATCATGTTCCGATGCTGATGTCAGTTCAGTTTCGGTTACTCTTCAAATTCAGAAGTTATTTGTATTTCTCTTTCGTGGTTTGTAAACCTTACAGTCGGTTTTCTGTCGAACCCAATACAATACTCCGAAAACAAGTCACAATTCAGTTTGCAGATAAAAATAAATTCAGAGTCTCTGCATGTGACATTCCGTTGTGTTATGATAGTATAATATACAAATTTGGTATCAGTCAGAACACAACTATATTTAGACAACAGAGTTTGTGTGTCTAAAAGAGCGACATGCTCCAAACTAGGATACGTCATTCTCAAGCTCACAACAATTGTAAAAAACACACATTGACGAAGACGTCTTCTTCAATGTGTGTTTTAGAATTGTGAGCTTGCGAATGACATATCCTAGGTCGAAACATGTCGCTCTTATAGACACACAAACTCTGGTGTCTACATATAGTTGTGTTTTCACAGATACAAAATTTATATAAATATAACTTCAGAGGTTTTGATATTCAGACAAGATATTCTGTCATACATCGAAGCGTAGAAACCAAAATAGTTACATTACTTAATAATTAAGTAATCAAAGCGACAATCCAAATATAATATTATGTTTTAAATTACTACATCGTTCACAGTGGCACTGAGAGAACGATAGGTTTATGCTGAATAAATGGGCAAAGACAACCAACTGCTCTGGTCACACTACACTTGTGACTACGAAAGGAGCGGACTGGTGCATTGTTATATTCATTTCACTGTTTACATTAAGTAGGTCATGGACATGATTGTCCATCGGGCTGTGTTTGTACTCAACGGTTCGTAACAGAAAGGAAGAGGCACAAAGACACCAGACAAAGCCTGTATAAATCGATGTGAAACGTTGTTACAGTCTTTGGGCAGCGCTGGTGCTGATGGTGACTGAGGTGTCCTGGTCACCATGATCCGGGCAGACAGGAGTTTGTCTGTGTTGAATCACAACATACAGACAGCCGACGAATAATTTCAAAATATGTAAAAGTTCAAATATTTGGAAACACGAGGAAAGGAAGAGCACACTAACTTCCGGAAAAGCCTGCTAATGTTTAGTCCAGAATATTTAGTCTTCCCGTTTGATATCTGAAATGAAAAAAACTAAAATATACAGAGTATACAGAATATACCGAAATACTGGTAATGTGCCCTTGAGAAAGCTGACCTACATAACAAATACATAAAAAGTTAAAATAAAATTACATGAAATAAGTAGCTTGTAAGTTATTTAACGACATTTTATCAACCCAAAAAAGTTATTTATGGTCAAATACAATGCAAACTTGTATTATACTATAACGTCTCGTGTCCTGACGTTGAAGGCTTTTACGGACATCACATTACTAGACTTAAATTAGTTTTGGATCACGAGGAAAAACAGACTTAAATGTTCATAATATGAACAAATGTTACACATTATATCTCAATCATAATAATAATAATAATAATAATAATAATAATAATAATAATAACATTCAAAACCAGTCCCAATGGCCGCGTGGTCTGCGGCCGCTCACTTGTTGGGACTGCGGGTTCGAATCGTGCCGGGGGCATGTATATCTGTCTCTTGTGAGTGTTGTGTGTTGTCAGGTAGAGGTCTCAGCGTCGGACTGATCACTCGTCCAGAGGAGTCCTACCGAGTGTGGTGTGTCTAACCGAGTGTGATCTGAAAACCTCAACAATGAGAATGTCTAGACCCACTAGGGCTGTCGAGCCATGAGAGAAGAATAATAACAATCAGAAGCAAGTTTAATAATTTATTGCGAAAGGGATGTGATTTTATCCCTCAAAGAAAACAGTTTTAGGCTGTATATACTTAACTTTTCTATTTTATAACTGTAAGCAACCATAATACTTGGCCGTGCCATGGCTCAGGCGGTTAGTCGCCGGCCTCTCACCGGGGAGGCTCGGCCCGGGTTCAACCCCGGGTCATGTGGGATTTGTGGTGGACAAAGTGGCACTGTGACAGGTTTTTCCCCGAGTACTTCGGGTTTTCCCTGTCAATTTCATTCCACCGGTGCTCCATTACACGGAAAAACTAATGCAGTTCATCGCACGGTTGCACAAAGAGCCTCAAGGCTGCGGTGAGTCCGTGGCATCTGCTGCGGGGCCCTTCACCACAAAAAAACCCATAATATTTGATAATTCAAGCAAAGAATCTCCATGTTCCTCAAACGTGAAGGGCCTGATGATTGCCAAAAAGGCCGAAATTTGTCATCCTCGAATAAAATAATATATGTAACAATAAAATTTTTTCTGAACGGTTGAAAAGTCTTTTTCAGTTAAGAGAAAACTTTCTAATTAATTATTAAACGCGCTTCTGTAATTACATGTTCTAAGCAGTGTCAAACGTCAAGACGTCTGTAAACCACGCATTCATGAAATACGGCAGAAGACGACTGTAAAGTATTTAAAATTTACTGTGCCAGTATTTGTTGGGAGGGGCTGAGAGAAAGCAGGAATCTTCTTCGTTAAGACAGCTGGTCTCAGGACGGCTTTTCTAATTCTATTACTATTCGATTCCCGGCAGGGCCTAGATATTTCTATTTCCTCCAGAGAGTGCAGACCGATCTTTGGGCCCATTCAGCCTCCTATTCAATAGATGCTGGGGGCTTTTTCCGCGGGGTTAAATCGGCTGGATTGCAAAGCTTACCACTCAATTCCAATAGTTCCAATAGTTCCAAAGTTAAGGATGAGTGGATATATACCCTCCACTCCCTCACATACCATCCTGGCGTGCACAGGAACAGCTTTGCATTTTTTTAACCTTACCGGCTATGAAGGAGTGCCAACGACAACAGAATCAGGCAATAAAACTTTCTTGTCTAGCAGTTAGCCTACTTTTACTTCTGAACTGTCACATACGACATAATGTGAAAGACTGCAGGATTTGAGCGATACTACAGTGCGAAAGACGGAGTACAATGTTGGAGAGACATCATTTCCTTACAAGAAATTCCTAGTTCGAAACAGAAAATCGAATAATTTATTTTATTTCGTAACAATATACCGTACAAGTTTCACAGGGCAATGTCCGTTCTATGTCGGTGTATATGTACACACGTGAAACTAGACACGTTATGCAATTTTCGAGTTAAATATTTCACTGGGGGACGAAGGAATCTCTAGAGAATAACTGTGTCAAATTAACAAACACAAATCAACTTCTGGTGCGTGGGTGTATAATTTATAATTTACTGACTGAAATTCATATTTCACTGCAAGATAAAATGTCATGAACAATTCCATTTCACGGAAGAAAGTAATGTTGGTAAATAATTTAAGTGGTCTAAAACGAAACGCATTTACGGCTAAGCTTACAGAATTTGTGTATAGTGTGTTAACTAATTAAGTCTACCTACTTCCTTTCTATTTATTTCCACATTTTGCCATCAGGAGAGTCAGAAATAGGATTGCTTGGAAATTGATGATAGAGATCTAAATCAAACTGCTTAGGCTGATGATGTTAATTTGTTATAATAAAATAACCAAAAAGTTGAAGTACGGATAGAAATGACGGGAAGACGAGGGAGAGGACGTAAGCAGTTACTGGATGACCTTAAGGAAAAGAGAAGATACTGGAAATTGAAAGAGGAAGCACTAGATCGCACCCTGTAGAGAACTCGCTTTGGAAGAGGCTACGGACCTGTCGTAAGACAGACTACAAAATGAGTGAAAGTTAAAGTCAGAATGTGTCCCATTGCTCAGTAAAGTATTATTTGTTTCAAGCTAAGCATAGCCCAAATTGTAGGCATATAAATAAACTTCACATGAAACCAGAAACATTAATCAATACAAATAAAACTAAACATATCCAAATGTTCATGAATTATTAATTAGTAAACAGAAGTGGGGCTGATGATAATTTAGGTAAGAAAACTTGGTGGAAACGTTTGTTACCGTCATCCCGTCTACTTACCACAACTCTGAAAATCGCGATTTGCATGCCAAACGATAATTCTGCCATCCATCTACTGATGTGAAACTCCGTCCCTTAATTTGAAGGAATAATAAGAATTGAATTTTTAAACAGTATTCTGGACACACTTGGATCTGAGATTAATCTAATATCATTCGATAGGAGAAAAAATTTGGACGATCTTCACTGTGTAAGTTCCCCCGTTACTTTGTCTCTTTACATTTCAAACATTCTCTTCGACGCTTCTTTTTCAAACATATTCAATACTCAGACAGTTACAAGAGTTACAGTGTGATACATATATCTGTTTTGCACTGTTCAGCAACACATAGCGTGTGTGCTTTATGGACGTGCGTGAAGGAGCAGGACTAAGTGGTTTTGCTCGTTCAGTCACTAAAACGCCACAATTAGAGGTGCAACCCCGCAGTGTGGGGAAGCATGAGGGTAGGTTCATAATCCTGTCAACATCAGGTCTTTCAAATGCAAGAAACAAAAATTCCATTACACCTAACCTAAGTTTCCCTCACTCTAGCTGAAACATTTTCTAGCGTACGTTGTAGAACTCGGTTCTCTTATCATTTACTTACATTTAAATGAAAATCCAGATTGGGGTGAAGGACATTTTCAAGTAAACTTTTAGTTATTTTCAGGGTTCTGAAGGAAATCAGTTCTTCATTTGCACTCGTATCAGCTAATTGCTTATCACTACCTGTTCGTCTAGATGTCGCCTAATTCAACAACAGGCATAAACATGTGACACTGATTACAGTAAATTGTTGTAACGAAACTGGAATAAAAATAAAGCAACTGATAACTTCCCTAGCTTCACATTTTTAAAAACAAATATGGCGGTCCTGTTGACTTGCAAGATAGGAGCAAAATTAGTAAGACAGGAAGGTGGTTTAGTGCTCGCCATCACTGTGCCGATCTGTTCTGCGTCCATCCAACCTGCTCTCCACTTTGTACCCTAAGTTCCACCTGCAGCAAGTGGTGACGACAACCTGTAAAAAGGGACTGCGTCCCTTTCTGATACAAGCGCTCATGATGCAATAATAAAGCACAGTCTGGTAACAGCTATTCTTGTCTTCAGGGAAATAAATTTAACGGTGATATTTAGCAAGGGCCAAGTGTGTTATAAAGGGAATATTGCTACGCGGTAATTCCTTGTTACCTCTTTGTTTCGTCTGCCTTAATAACATTTTTTACTTTTCCCCATCTTGTATGCCAACCTGATGATGACCATACATGGCTGACAAATGTAGCTGTGTGGAACTAAATATATGCTGATCTGAACCAAATACTTGGTTGTGTTTGAACTTCTTATATCTTACATTAATACCAGTTGTTTATTGCGATCCAAAGTACATGAAAGTGATTAAAAAGAGAACAACACGAGTACTTTAGAAGAATGTTTCTCCTTTCCCTGAGGCCCATTATACCTCCCCTTTCCTTATTTCTTTCCCACTTCTCTTTCTACTGTTGAGCATCTGTATTCATCAAGGTAACACGTTTTACCATGATGTGTTATAAATGTTTCGCCTGCGACACTTCCCTTTTGTGTGTCTGTGGCATGCTCCTACAGTTCCACGCGGAGGTTACGCTCCTTCCCGCTGCAGATTCTGTTTTAGCGATTCAGTGAACGAAGCTTCATTCTACCTTGAACAGCCGTCTTCTAGCTCTTCGTATCATTATCTCATAATATCACTGGCTCGACTTCTCCATCGATTCCAGCTCCTCACTGTGCTCTTTATAACGAGGCCCATGGGAAACAAGCACGCGCCGACGCGCCTCGACGCTGCTAACTCACGATGGATGCAGGGTATATCGAAAAGAATAGGTGGATTGCCTACAGAGAGTGGGTGGCAACAAAACCATATATACGGCCACAGGCTTTTATCTTTATGTGCTTAGGTATCGCACTTTCCCTTATTTCTCTCTTCTTATTCCAAGAATGTGTACTTAAAAAATTGATGAATTCCGAGTAAACTTGCAGCTAACACTTTTTATAGAAAAGATAACGGGTTTCGGCCCTCCCCTTCCAACTTGCCACTGGATGTCATTTCTTTTCTTCCTTCATCTTGCTCGAAAAGCAAGAGGAATGTTGTAAATAATCAAAATGTAGTTTCCACAGGGATGGAGTATATATTTTCTTTCCTTCCTTGGCATCTGCCAGTGGAAAAGAAATATGTGTCTCCGTGTTGTAGCTTTCTTTTTTTATTAATGCGAAGAGTAAAACCAATCGCGTTAATGCTGCACCTCAAAACGCTATTGTCATTCCCGACAATTTATTTTCGGAGCATCGGTCATTTCTACTGTGAATAAATTTGCATTTCGTGTTGTAAATGAGAACGAAACCTTCTGAAGTCTGCAGAAAATGAAGGCAAATTATTTGTGCTTCCTTATCACTACAGATAGTAAGATATAACAGAAATGATTATATAAGAGGTTTGTAATGAAAACTGAAGTAAAAAAGCAAAACAGGTTAAAAATTATTAACTGCATGTTCTTTCACGCAAACCATTACATTAACTAAATTTGTATAGTGTCTACTGGAATCTAAACTTTCGATGCTATTAATAGATTAATATCGGTCATAATAGTGAGCCACTTTCATTCAATTCCCATTCTTTTGCCTTCCTTCCAGCGACCCACCTTAACATTATATTTCCATTCTTACACCGGCATTACATGTGTTCTTATTATAACAGGTATCCCGATCAAAATTCTGTAATCACTTATTTTTCCTTCCATCCAAGTCACAATTCACTGAAAACGAACTAGATAACCTATACAATTAATCTAATTCGCACAACTTGTTCCAGGCTGCAGCCTTGATTCCAGAAATACGAAAATTTTTGTTCGAATCGCCTTACCATGCTATCAACCCTGCATATATTAAATGCTATCTGTTACAAGGCACAGAATGACAGAATAGTTATAAATAACAAATTTGAGTGGCAACAGAAGGCACCGGCTATCCGAGATCGTGTCGTGCTGAGAGAGGAAAATAATTTTAATATTTCCAGTCAGGTTAAAAGGTCTACTGGCTACAACGCCATACTGCAATTTGCAGAGTACAGTCAAGGCATATTACTTGGCATGTATTTTACTCAGAAACGCGGTTAGGAAAATTATTTTGTTCCTAAATGCGGTTCTGGAGGACAATTTTTTCGTGGCAAATAAACTGCTCCGTAACGTTTGCTACATTAAATTTTTGTATCGAAAAGCAAGAACACTACATATTGCTTTGTCAATAAATGCAGCCACGTCAAATACCTTCATCCATTAATATCGCCGTGGCAAAAATAATGTAGAAATACATTTGTTTGTAACCACGCTCACGGCAAACTCTTTTGTTTAATAATACGGCCAAGTCAAACTATTTTATTCGTTAAAAGGCCACCGCAAATTATTTTGTTAAGAACAACGGCCACAGCAAAATATTTTACCCAGTAACGTGGCCACCGCAAATTATTTTGTTAAGAACAACGGCCACAGCAAAATATTTTACCCAGTAACGTGGCCACCGCAAATTATTTTGTTAAGAACAACGGCCACAGCAAAATATTTTACCCAGTAACATGGCCACCGCAAATTATTTTGTTAAGAACAACGGCCACAGCAAAATATTTTACCTAGTAACGTGGCCACCGCAAATTATTTTGTTAAGAACAACGGCCACAGCAAAATATTTTACCCAGTAACGTGGCCACGGCAAAGTATTTTGGTCATAAATATGGCTGAGATAAACTGTGTTGGTGGTGAATATGGTCACTACAGAGTTGTGCTTCGGAGTCGCTAACCTAGGCGAAAGAAACTACATAAAATCATTTTCAATAATTGGCACTTATTTAATTCTGAAACGGCTAAATACATTCCTTTTTTAACAACAAATGTCTGAGGCAGAACACGCTCGTTCCACATTTTTTGTCTCTTTAAGTTGTGCTATAGCGGGTACACAAACTCCTCACCGCTAATGTAAAGTGAACACTTATTTAGGGTCACGAAGCGTAAAATGTAAACGGCGAACAGGGCGTGTGTGTACACTTACACGTAATCAATGGGGTGAGAGTGCAGCGAACGAAGCCCAGCTATTGTATGCATACTGTGGGGTAACTTTTAGGTTAAGGGTCACAAAACGAATGGCGGGAGGTAAAATGAAAGGTAATTTAAAACCCTGGGGCTTATAATCGAGTCATCTCGTTTTCAAACTACAACTCAGTCTGTATGTTAATGACTGGGAAGAAGGCTTAGTCACCAACGTTTCGCTTTGATTGTGTTACGGGGAAAATAGTTATCAGGTAGACCAGTGCTTTTATTAGGGAACTAATAATGATGAAACAGCTGTCTGTCTGTCTGTCTGTCTACCACTATATCCGATTCACAATCACATAGTATAATTTACGGTGTGTAACCATACATTTCAGCAACCGTGATTACAGTAACTGTTTGTTATTGTATTCAGTCAGCATTATGCTGCTTCTAGGTAAAACTGGGAACTCTGAGAACTTAGAATATGTGATTAAATGCCTGATTGTTTCTTGGCTGATGTGGAAATTATTATCAAATTAATGACATGCAGTCCTGGATGGCAGGGCAATTGCGAATAATACAAATATGATTCATATGGAAAAGTCATTGTCTGTTTTGAGAAACAAGGAGGAAGTATGAGATCTGCGCTCTTCTGGGGTATTACGCGGCGTCGTGTGGTAATTGTTTACCGACGTTTCGGGAAAACGTATCAGTCCCCTTGAATATGGGACCAATACTTTTCCCGAAACGTCGGTAAACAATTACCACACGACGCCGCGTAATACCCCAGAAGAGCGCAGACCTTATCAACATCGCGGCGGAAGCCTGAAATCGAGGAGGAAGTATGTCAGCGATCAGGACAGCCAACCACGGAGCCTACAATATAAGCCGTTAACTTCCGCCAATCACGTAGGATTGTTAACGATTTCACCGAGACTTGTGTCATTTCATGAGTTAAAAATGAGAAATCAGTAGGCTTCTCTTAACGCAGGTGGTAGATAAGCTACAAAAGCATAAGGTCCGAATAAAAATTATTTTACCCAGCTATAACAAACATCTAGAAAAGAACACTTTGCTTGAGGTTCTCTGGATGCAGGAATCTTTCACACTTCTCATTTACCGATGCATGCTACAGGTTTCTTCCATCCTCATTCATAAATTACGACGACAATATTTTTAGAAATGTAAATTATGAAGTTGCCTAGTTACGAAATTTAGTGAAGATGCTATTAGAGGCACGTAACATGAAGTAATCGGTGCAAAAAAAGGCAAAATTCTAGCGATATTGTGACTTTTAAAATGCTTGTTTGGCTCATCCCCATAAGAGGTTTCGCCCATGCGTGACTGACGACATTTTCCATTGCCACAGAACGCTGACTGCCTCAAGTGTTTTCATGATATACGATGCAATTATTAGGCGAAATCTGCTTGTCGGACCGGATTGCTTCTATCACCTTTACTTTCTATTAGAAATCTATTTCCTTCTCGAGTACGGAGGATCATCTCTGCCACTCGTCAGTCTGAGGGATGGATGCTGAGATGTTGGGACGTGCACAGGAAACCCCGAACGCCAGGGTTTGCTTACTTGTGGCTTGGCTGGAAGACGGAGAGAGACAGACAGACCTCAACCCTAAAGGGATTTACGACAGATTTCCTTGTAGGGAGGGATGGGATTTTATTCGTTGGTCGATATCAAAGACACAAAAAAAGTCAGAATGAGAGGACAGAGAAAAGGGGGAGAGACGGGTTGTGTTCTGCAGAGGCTGTCATATATATCTCAAAGTGCTGGAATTGGGAAGGGACTGGCAGGAACCCCATATCCGTTTGCTTCAAACATACAGATAACTTCACTCAAGTGAACATCCACAAAAATTTCATTTCTATTACAAGACGGCGCGAAACCCTCCCATTTTTACACTTAAAAGATACTAAGCCTCAGGTTCTCCAAACTTACTTGTTTACTGGCTTCCTCGAGCAAAAGGCTAGCGCCACAGAGAACGGTTATTGCTCCACCTTACTGAGTTTACGGGAACGCAATGACTCAGAAGATGGACTCCATCTCGGTTTTACCGCTTTATACTCCGTTGACTTCTTCAGGAAATAATGTTGGTTTACAGACACTGTCGCTACTGGTGCTCCAGGTTGACTGGTACTGTAACTGCTCGTTCAACAACAACCGCACAACGCGACGGCACATTTGGTTACAAAGTGTTATGGAAGTGAACAACAACAACGTTTTTGAGGCACCGTAAGAGTCGTTGCCACATTCGAAGTTCTCAAGGCGGTAACTGTGTCGTGACGTCATACAGTGATGTAGAAATTTATCGACATATTGGAGGAACGCACTGCCCAAGGAGTCACATCCCTGAGGACACGTAATCTTTTTTAACAAACATCATGTCCTCTTGCTGCAGACTGAAATAACTTGGTAAATCATTCTGCTGAAGGATAAGCAACTCGACATATCGCTTACAGATTATATTTATGGGTTTCTTTGGAAAGGTCATCCCGTTCTGTTTATAATTACCAACTAGATATGCAGAAAGTTAGTCAAAACACAATACTTTGAGTGTTAAGTGAAATATTAGCTACAAAATTCACTTACTACATGTTTCAGTCCACGGAAAGGGTCAACCTTAGGTGATACAATACAAAAATGTATACAAAGGAAGGCATTATTGAGACGAAAGACGACACACACATTTTTGTATTGTCTCACTTCAGGATGGCCGCTTTCGTAGGCTGAAACTTGTACGAGTAATGTAGTATTTTACTTACAATAAAAGTGTTATGTTTTGACTGAATTTATCTGTGTGTATTTATGGGTTTCTTTTGTTTCGCATAATTATCTTCGTCACAACCTTCTCTTAAATGCCATTAAGTAATTTATCCTTGACATGGAGATGCTGTGTGTTATCTTGCAGACAACCAACCGCTTATTTTAATTAATAATATAATGTACACGAGTTTTCCCCGTCTTCGTAATAAATGCTTCCATATACATAAAGAGACAGCAGATAAGTATATTAATTACCAGATCATATATAAAACATCGTACGTGTTTAAAATTAGTCCATAATACTCCTGACAATACTTATCCATGTAGCTACGTCCGTCTTGAAAAACTAGTGCTCAATAAAGTAGCCAAGAAATCCCCCCCCCCCACCCTTTTATGAAACAAAAAGATTTCGACAGTGTTCACAAGAGCCTGCAATTTGTCCCATACGTAATCAGATAAATGCGGTCCACATCTCACAATACCGTTTCTCTCACGTCCAATATTAATGCTATTGTTGTACTTACACCTCCATGTTCCAAGATGCCTCTCCCTTCAAATATTTCGAATAAACATACTGCATGCACATCTCTTCTGTCCTATGTGTGATATATATACATCAACTCATACCCATTGATTTTACTCCTCTAATGTTCTTTGTGGTGTGCCAATTGTAATGTCTTCCTTATGTAATTTATTTACCAGCCTTCTGGTCCTTACCTTAGGTCCTAACTTTCTCCTCAAAACCATATATTTTTCCTAGGGGTAAAAAGATGAAACTCCACATCCATATAACGTAATGGGAAAATTATAATTTTGCAAGTTACGTTTTAGTATTCATGTTTCACATAGGAAAAGGAAAGGCAATAATATTCTGAACTGAACTCTACTAAGAATTTCCCAAACTTAATATTCCCTTTTATATGCTATTATCTAGCTAAAATTCCAGTTCTGGCTGCTGTTAATACTGGCCTGTAATAGAACATTCAAGGGATTATAGGAATAATATACAATTTGAATTTGAAAATGTTAATTCATTTACATATAAACATGATTTATGCAGTAAGGAGAGAATTATAAAATACCACTCAAAAGTTTATTCCCACTTTACGTATGCTAGTAACGTCAGAATTATAAAATGAACGGTAGCTGGTGTCTTCATCATTTGATATCAAATGTTCTGCAGTCTTCTACTGCTTGTCAAGCATTTGAGAATCGACCACGTTTTATGTTTTTGTGTGTACTTATCTTGCTAAAACGTAGAGGCGATAAAAATGTAACGCGGTACAGTGTCACCAATTACCCTTGAAAAATGGAGTTCAGCAAGCACCACATGCATCACGAAATTACTGATGAACAGAGGATGTGGTTACACTCAGTGTTTGAAAGGCGGTGTTAACCGCCAAGACCGCACCCACATGTATATACTTCCATGTAAAAGAGACTCTTAGTGTCTGACAGACGGCGTTAATCAACAGACGGCATCGAGATAAACACACTTTCACCTATACGACCCTCTCTGTTTGCGATATGGCGTTAAGAGTCACACAAACCGATATGTACATACTTTCACCTATAAGAGACCATCAGTTCAATTTTCAACGAAGTATTTTAATGGCAGCAATCGGACCCCAAACATCGGACAATTCCCGAAGAAAATAAACAACTTTTCCGTTAAAGCTTATATCACGTCTCTCGAAACAACGATTTTTTAAAATATTTTATCAAAACGAAAAGAAAATGTGTAACTTTTAACGTCACGACTTTGCTACTCCCATTTAGGAAAAAATGGCCATCACTGAGGCTTTGTATTTTTCCGTACTGTATACTTCTTTATGCAGTCTCTACTGCCGCTCCAACCTGACAATAACACACTGTTGAGGCGTTTCTCCATATTGGCTGAGAATTTAATAATGTCACATTATGACGACTACAAATGAAACGTCTTTCTATACATTTACATAAAATTATCACTTACTTCTAAAGCTATTATACGTGTGTCACATTAGAAACCCAAGAGATTTTATAGAATACTTGCCCGTTCAAATTACACTATACGTTAATTTGTTGTCTCTCCGTATGTGGGGATAAAGTACGAGGCTTTTAGAGGTTTCCATCTTTTCCATATACCACAAAAATATTATATCACGCTGGTATTAATGTAGACACCTACAAAGAGCGAGAAAAATTCATTCTTTACCAACATTCGGGCTGCTTAGCAGTAATTTGTTCAAAATATCTGGAAAAAAAAGACGCAATGTAGGAAATGTTTACTCAGATAGGACCAAAAATTCTGAAGTAACAGTTGATATACTCGGTAAACATGATTACTAATATTGCATACGAGTCTAATAATCTCATAAAATTCTTATAACAAGCTTCGCCACAAATTTTCTGGATATCATTACGTTACAAAAAGAAGGCTCCGCAAGTACGAGAAAATTATGTTGTGGCAAAATTCTTACTTGCTTCCAAGGGTAGGCCTGCATCCCTAAATATGGAAAAGCTTCGCCGAAACACGTAAGGAAAATAAAACTTTGTTAATAAAACCATGTTTGTATTTAGGTTCTTATTTACTGTGTCCCACACATAGACACGTTTCACATATGCCACTCATAAGGGCAATAATAAATACGTACAATTTGGTCCGAAAACATAAAGAGAATAAAATACTGCGGACAATAGACGTAGAGAGAGAATAATATCAAAATACATTGCCTTAAATACACAGTGCTATCGCGCGGACGCCACAGTACTGTCTCTAGGTATGACATAGGCCTACTGCAGTCTCGTAGACATGATAATGAACCTTTGTATTCCCTAGAAGTAGGGAAAATTTTCGTTTGACCAGCAGAGTAACCATCAAGTCTTCAAGGATAGTCCTACATCATGTAATTACTTCGTTACGTGGAAGGTACTCAGTACAAATCTATACCTTCTCACACCTTCATTGAAAAGTGAAGGTAAAGATAAAGTTGTCCTTACAATTAACATTACGCCATTTTTTTTAGTCGTCCTCTTCTACCTACTCCGGTTTCCCGTTTCAGTGTCGAGGTTTGTAATTTCTTTTGATCACACTGAGAGACACACCACAGTCGGTAGGACTCCTCTGGACGAGGAATCGGCTCGTCGCAGAGGCCTCTACCTGACAACAACACACAACACTCACAAGAGACAAACATCCATGCCCCCGGTGGGATTCGAACCCACGATCCTAGCAAGCGAGCGGCCGAAGATCCACACCTTAGACAGCACGGCCACTGGATCGGCACATTACGCCATTAAGCCGTTTATTGCAGCCCACAGCACTGGACACTGCAACATAATCTGCTTCATGATGTAGCCAAAACCAACCTCCTTGAATAGGAGGCCGCGTGGACGTCAGAGACGGTCTATTTATATACACGTGATGGCGAAGATAAATTCTTACCCCTACCTGGTATCAAACTCCAGAAGTACAGACAGGTATCCGTGCTGACTCACATTAACTTATGCACAGAGAGAGAACTGTTAGTTAATCGGTTGCGCTGTACCTGTCGCGAATCCCTATGATGGAGACGCACGCTTGTGTGACCTTCCGGGGACTGACACCTCCGTGGGCGGAGGATTCCCTACACGGGCTCATCGAACGGCGTGCGCCGCCTTTCATATTCTTTTAATTATTTATTTATTTTTACCGGACTGAGCCAGTATCATGAGGGAAATGCGTCATCGTTGTCACGCGTATACGGAGAAGTGACAAACATCTAATAGCGAATCGAGTTCAGCATGGCCTTCATTTCCTCCTTCAGTTGAATTTACTTCTCGAACCATATCAGATCAAATGCGTACGACAGCCACCTTGTGTGTTTCGGAAGACGGTGCGATTTCTAAACCACGACACCTTAACGTAACCGTCGTGTACCCAAAAATAAATAGTAATTTATTCTTAGGCTACCGAATGACACTATTTCAACTATATAATTCATCTAGCACCGAATGGCTCCAGAAAACACAATAATGAACATGGGTAGCTAATAACTTGGAAATATCGGGCCGTGGACTATATAAAGGCAGCTACTATACGGGTATTCACCTGAAAAAAAACTGAACAAAAACTACAAATAATGTGGTTAGCTGGTAAGATCATTCAGAATTAGACAGAGGGTTAACCAAATGTAAATCTAATTCACTACTGCACCAGTTTCGTTTGGTAAAGCCAAATTATCTGTGAACACTAAAGGGCACTACGGATTCTAGAAGTCCTCGTCACAGACAAGTTCAGTGGTCACTGCACTGTGGGCCGTTTTGAAGTCAAAAATATGTGTCTAGGATTTCTGGTGTTTTTGAACGAAATTTGTGAATTTAAACAGTACTTTTGAAGCCGTTTTGAAGTGTCCTGATGTTTCAGTTTCGTAAAAAAAAAAAAACATTCAAGATTAAATTCGAAATATCCAGCCTACAAAAAAACACGCTGGTCGAATGAAATTGTGATTGATGTTGGTCCAATAAATCGTCAGTTCCCACAAAGCCTAAATCGAACTTTATTAATTTTATCTAAACTTCTCATCTGCAAATTATCTGCCAAATGCAGGAAATATATATTACTACAGCTTTTATAGCTCCATTAAGACCTATTACTTTTATTTGAGAAAAATAACATTTGATGTGACGAATATTAAAAAAGCGTGTTCCCACGGTATCAGTTTGCAGCCCTCCATTTTTCTAAACAGTACAGTGCAAGTAAAAAATAAGTAGAGAAATAAACAGTTACATCTTTTGCCATTTTCAAATTAGAAAAATGTTACTAACAATGCCATATTTCGACAAATTAAACAACCTCACTTTCTACACACCATAAATAATCATCCTTTTAGACTTCCAGAATTCCTTCTTTTTGAATCAGGTAAAGCTAGTTCCTCTGAACTAACTGTAATGGTTAAACTGCCATAAGGGGCGTGAGGAATGGTGCTTCAAACGCACCAGACACACAAGTTACACAGCTGTGATGTGTATCCTCTGAATCTGAGTGGCTCTGCCAGTTACACAGCCATGGCTGGGTTTCTTGGACTAAGTAGATTCATATTCATCACATAAAATACCATACAGCCGTGACTTGGTTGCCAGACCTTAATTTATTAAAGCAGGGTCTACCACATGAAGATGAGGACGGAAATAATTAACGAGAGGCTCCGAAGAATCCTACGCTACACGACGTACATCCACACCAGATGGAGTTAGATCTGCTTTTTCATGAAATCACCGGTACACTTACACACTCGCTGGTGGACAGAGAGTAGAACGTTATAAATCTAGTTTGCAAGTGCTCAGAGGGGGGAGGGAGGGCATGGCGGAGCTGACAGAGCTGCTGATGACTGATGACTGAACATAGTTATTTATCATTAAACTACGGTCCATGCAGCATTCTGATGTCGTGACATTTTGCGCTGAATTGATTTCAGGACATCACGGCCATGTTGCCGTATACTGTTGCCCATCAAAGGTCAAATTAGCGATGACGCAGGAGGCAGGACAAATTTCAAACGAATCAAACCTATTAAATTCAAATGCATCGTGGAATCATAATTACGCAGTAGAATTATCAACAGTTATTGTGAACATCATCATTATTACACTATATGTATAAAACTAGTCTTTAAAAATTCAGTGAACTGCAACATATTAAGGTTTTACACTGTTTGACTGCTTTATACTCTATATACGTTTTATACTTATTTTTAGACATTTGTTATACCTACGATTCATACCAGTAATAATACACATATACTACCAGACCAAATGAAAAGCATCGACACGCTCTCCATAAGCAAAATTATAACAAAATGCATATTTTATTGATATTTATGTTGTATTACATTTTAAACAAGCAAATAAAAACAACAAAAATAACGTTGCGAGATCCGAGGTTCTCACAGCGGTGTTGCTGATGGTCCAGGTGGATGGGGCGTAATTTCCCAAACACTTTAATCTTCAAAAACATATTATTAATTATTATTATTATTATTATTATTATATGCTGATGCTGCTGATTTTTTTTCCATGTCGCGACAACCCCAAGTTGGCCAGGGCCTCTTCATTGTCGAAGCTTCACCATCACACTCCGTTAGACACACCACACTCGGCAGGACTCCTCTGGACGAGTGATCAGCCCGACACAGAGACCTCTACCTGACAACACACAACACTCACAAGAGACAGACATCCATGCCGCTGGCGGGATTCAAACCCACAGTCGAAGCAAGCGAGCGACCGCAAACCCACGCCTTAGACGGCGTGGCCACCGGGATCGGCATTATTGCTCTTACTGTCGTTACACATTAACGAACACGCTGCCATCATCAGCCGCAAAATCAATTGCCGAGTGTTACCTTCGACTTTATTTGCAAGTGTTCTTGAATCAATTTCTGGCAATTATTACAAATTCAACTGGTAAGTACGAGCAACTAAATCCGTGGCGCGTAATCCTTTACAAGTGTTTATACTTACGCAATGCGTCAAGAAATTCATGCTTTTAAATAACTCGAAAGTTAATCTGCATTCAAGAATGGCCGGCTCTAGAACCAATACTGAGCCAGCAAAACCAGTCAAAATATACAGGGCATACACAAAAGAATGGTGCGGTTTCAAAAGTGAATAACAAATTTATGTCTCACATTACACGGGCACAACGTACACCGTCAGCGGCGGCAACTGTCCAAGTTTCTCATGCGCTACCAGCAGTTCGCTTCTCATGCTTACTGCGTGGCCGCGGGGCCAGTTTCAAAGATGGCGTTGCAGCAGGAAAAGGAGAAGACGTGCTGCTGCAAATGGAGACAAGAACCTTCTCCCTTAGCCACCCCGTTCGCCAGATCTTACACCGTGCGATTTATTTCTTTGGGGGTTCGTTAAAGACAGCGTTTATGTACCACCATTGCCCACGCCCATCCATGAAATTCGTGATCGGATAACGCATGCACTGCAGGCCATTACAGCGGACATGCTACACCGGGTCTGGGATGAGTTTGATTACCGTGTGGATGTGTGTCGTGTAACCCAGGGTGCACACATTGAAGGATTGTAATTACTAAATAAGAAACTTGGACAGTTGCCGCCGCTGACGGTGTAAGTTGTGCCCATGTAAGTGAGAAATAAATTTTTTATTCACTTTTTAAACCGCACCATTCTTTTGTGTATGCCCTGTAAACAGTCTCATTTGCATTAATTATCCGTTATATGCTTCTAGCTATTCTCTCAGTTATGCTTAAATCTCTTCAACTGCTTTTTCGCTTGATATATCGCGTCCTTTCAATCACGGAAGTTCGTGAGTGTCCCATCGACGCCGTTTCCCTTCAGTCACTAATCATAAAATTATGGACCCCTTCGTCGTATAATGTTCTGTACCGTCCTGACAAGTCTTCTAACGTGGGTCTAAACATTGCCCTCAGTACTCTTTTCTAAATCAAAACGAACATTCGCCTATCACATTTACAGACCAAGTTACACACTCGGTTGAAACAATAGACAAAAATCGTCATACCGCCTAATGTTATGATCAATAATCCTAATTTTCTCTAGCAAATGTATGTATGAGTTTCATTTCTTAACTCGCAGAAGACATTAGAAACACATGACATGGATATGGGTATGGGCATGGGCATAGATATGGGCATGGGCATAAGTATGGGCATGGGCATGGACATAGGTATGGGCATGGGCATAGGCATGGGCATGGGTATGGGCATAGGCATGGACATAGGCATGGGAATAGGCATGGGCATGGGTATGGGAATAGGCATGGGTATGGGTATGGGCATGGGCGCAGGAGTCTTAACCCAAAACAGGAATTATACCTGATTCATAAACGATGATGATGATGATAATGATGATGAATAGCAAGGGTGAAATAGGCAGAGATAGGTAGCCTCATAAGGTACACTTTCCTATACCGCTATCTGAGATCGAATGAATGTCCCACGACATGTAAGAGGCAGTCTTTCCTGAAAGTGGAGTTTAAATATCAAGAGCCATCCCGTCGTTCAGCTTCAGAGAAGTCACGACTCTGCAACTCCGTCGACATTGCTATGATCGAAGTCCGATGAACCAGTTTCTCCTCTCTGCTTCCGGAAACTTTGTTATTTGAAGTGACGCACAAATACACATACGGTATGCATGGAAACGTGGGGTATACTCGTATGAGCATTTTCTTCAAATTCTTAATCGGATGAACTGAACGGAACAGACCTCTTAGGGGACAGATATAGATGAAAAGATGACGCTGAAGTGGCTCTCGAAAATTTAGGATGTGAGTGCCTGGTTTCAAAATCTTCCTCTACTAACTGCAGAGCCCCAAACATGTAAACAGAAGTTGAGCTATCATGTGGAAATCAACAGTTATAATCCAAAACAATTTAGTCGATATATGATATGGATTTAACCTTGAATAATGAGCTGGAAATATTTTTTAGCCTACGTAGTTGATACTAATAATATTCTTCGATAGGACAAAACACTTCATTTTTCAAATCATGGACCAAGCAATGACAAAACAATAAAGCAGAACTTTCGAAAATCTAAAACTAGAGGCCAACCTTAAATTATTTAAGCTTATAATGAACATAAACTTTCAAGAAAACAGAGCAACTAAACCGTAAGCACTCCTGGGAATAGCCGACCAGGATGGGTCTGCGTCCTTCCGATCTTTCATCTCATCATTTCCTTTGTCGTTTATCTTCATTAATCACTTCTCAGAATACTGCAGCAGCGTCTGGGAAAATCTGCAGGCTACGAGGACGTAACTCACATCAAATTTATATTCAGCAATAAAGGAAAAGGAAAGTTGAAACATAAGGAAATATATGGCATCAAAGAAAAACAATAAATTAACCGTGCAAAAGTATCCAGCAACCAGGAAAGATGGAGAATCTAGCAACAAAGTAGGAGAAAAGATTAATACAGGCGGAAATATCTTCCAACAAAGAACATTAGATGTTAAGAAAAACAGAGATATGTACCAATAACAGCAGCAAAGAAAAAGTGGCAACACTACTACTACTACTAGTACTATTACTACTACTACTAATAGTAGTAGTGGTAGTAGCAGTAAGCAGCAAGTAGTAAGTAGTTACTGACGATTGGAAGGAAGGAAATACCGCTGTGAGAACCTCAAACGTCGCAGCGTCAAATCGGTAGAGTAAGTATAAACAAAAAGTTGCGCAACTTCGCCATCTTTGTAATTTGTGACATAAACAACAGTCTACTTTATGTAAAATCGGTGGGCTGTGCAGCACTTATCTTCGTGCCGAATCTTACGTTACCCTGCTCCTACTCTTTATTGGTCGTCGCCAAGGAACCTCAAGCTTCGCAATATATTTATTTGTGGTTTATGTAACAAAGATATTAGTAGCTCAGATTATATAGCGTCGATTTGTAGGACGGCTGGTGAATAATAACTTGGGAAGAATAAGATATGAATTGGTCGTGGCCTAATTTTAGATGCTCTTCCGGCGGTGACACCATGATAACACCTCAACCAGGATAAGAGAACTCTGGGTTTGAACAAGAGACCTTCGCATGTGTAGCAGGAGTCCTAGTCACTCAACCGAGACGGCAATAATTCGCACAACCGCCACGTTGTTATTTTAAGTTATAAAAATATTATATTACAAAAATATCGTATTTTCAAAAATCTATTAGCATACATTATTTCTGGATTCAAACGTAAGCGGCACTGGTATTGCTCGAACCTCTTTCTTGTGTCCGCCAGTTTGTTACTGGTTGCCGGGAAGTGCAAGCATGGCATTATTTTGAGCCAGTTCCCTGGCTCAGAAGTGAAACATTCAGGCGGCACACAGACATACATACATACACACATGCACAGATAGCACGGAATCTAATAAGACTTTTTTTTTTACGGAAGAAAGCCTCATATTTATAACTCTGTAGAAGAAGGCAGTAGAGATGACGGCTGACGTCATATCATTAGCAACTTTGTTTCTAACTCATACGACATAAACTGTTTGGACCTTCACACACCTCATGATTTTCATTCCTCATCACTTTAAACTAATCTGACCTCTATCAGGACAAGGAATTTGACATAAAATCTCCATCTAATCTGAAGTATTGCGACGATATTGTGTACTGAACTGTCTCACAGGCTATACCATGTATTTCATATAGCCTTGTTTGTTTACTGAAACACAGCGTTTATAAAACTGGTTCCATTTCCGTCACAACGTGAAAACGGAAACAGCGTTGACCATAAAGATGGAGCTAAGCTTGTCTCCTGATATAGATTCTAGCTGCGTTTAATGGATCCAACCTAGTACGTTTCTATTTTAACCTGACGACGGAAACACAATCAGTTTCCGAAACATGTTTGTATAACCAAAACAAGATTAGACATACAACGTCAAATACGCGAGTCAGTTTACGATCGGAATGTGCTATAACACACACAGTGTGTGCACAGGCTGCACAGCTTTTCGTGGAACGCTGCTGGTTACCATACCTGCACACGAAACTGATTTGTGTATGTAGTCGGAGCTTTGGTATCGTCATGGTAACTGTGTTATGGAATGCGATAACAAACCTTGCGTGAAACGTAGTGTAAATATGACAAGTGTCTGCAACATGTGATGTAAATCGGGACAGAGATGGGACAGCCCCAAGCGCGAAGGTACCTGGGAATCCAGTCTACAAAAGACGAGATGGATTCCTAGTAATCAGAAGGCACATAATTATCAGGTCTTAGTAACTGATTGACTGAACCTCTAACTAGCTAACATCGCCAACACAGAAATCCGAAAGCTCAGCAGACATGCAGCTAACTAAAATGGATTTTTCCTCAAAACATATTTATAGTATGCATGTATATATGCAGTATGCATGTAAAAATACTTTCAGTTTAACTTTACTTTACTTTTCTTTTACATTTTAATATCAAAACACCTCAACATATCCCCAAAATAAAAGATTTTTGGGTGACTTATCCACCTACACCCTTGTTGTTTAATTTACGCACATTCACCGTAACCACCATTTTACCCTATTTTGATGAAAGTTTCAGATTTTGCATTCAAATATACAATAACTTATGCCTATATACATACATACATGATCGTAGTCTCCTGTAAAAACAGAGCTTTGAAGCATATATCTGTTCAACATTATGTTCTCTGAAGCCACCCAGTGTAATTTGATAACTATTTTGCGTCGTAACTGCTGAATCATTAAGGTATCAATGTGAAATACTAGACAGCGTGCGATATACATATATCCACATATAAATTATTTCAAACATGCACATACGTATAGCTTATATATAAGTTTATCGTGACTAAAAGGCAGAAGGTGGCGGACAGCTAGAGATCGGAATATCGTATCAATTAATTCCGACACTTTGGTAGGTAAAACGGGAGAAGATGGACCTTTTGCCACGATTTATGGCATGCACAAGCACAGAAGAGAAGGCGGTAAGATTACTTGTACTTCAAAATTCGGTACAGCATAACGTTTACGAGACGACTGGTTTTGCACAGAGCCAGGCAGAAAACAGATCTGTTTGACCCCTATGCACTACCTTCGACCAAGTGCGCTCGTCCGTATGCGTGGACTCCACCCAAAATATGAGAGACAGTGGTTTTTGGGTATATTCCAGCACTTCAGCACCAGGTCGACCACTCGCCTTTAGCACTTAAACAGCGCACAGGTCTAAAAACAAACACACATACATGGAACATAATAAAATACATGCACTCAATACAATACATACATGCACGTATGTATTTATGTATGTACGTATGTGTGTGTGTGTATGTCCTTAAAAAGATGAAACTCCGTCAGCTGGTCAAGAAATTCCTCACTTTTTACGGAATTCTAAGGTTCCTTCGTGTTAAAAAGAGACAACCTCCACAACCAAATGGACACAGTTCATATCTTCATACTTTATTTTTGCAAGAATTACTTGAATATTGTATCCCCTTATACATCCAGATCACTTCAAGTGCTCTCTTCTCTGAAGGTATTATTTTATTCTCCCCATGCGTGCTACATATGCCGCCACCTCATCCTTCTTGATTGAGCCACTCCAGTAATATTTGGTAAATAATAACACACAAATTGTGAAGGGCCTCATTATACAAGCTTCTCTATCCTCCGGTTATTTCCTTTCTGTTTGGTCCGAACATTCTCCTCGGCATACTGATATCAGTATACAGGTGTAGAACTACATACGAGGATGTTAAATAACGCTGCAGCGACAAAGCTTTAGTCAGACATTAGAACAAGAATTTTTATAATAATCTGGATCATCGTGCGAAAATTTACGGCAAATACGTAAGACCCAGACTATAACGGAAAACGTTTTATGTGCTGAAAATTGATAACATGTTGTCGGCGCGCGAACCTCTGAGGAACAGCGAAAATGCAGCGCCACAAACACCGACACCGTTCGATCTTCTTCTCTCTTCGTTTATGTAAGAAAAATCTCTCAACTGCATTAGTTACGTGTCACAGAACAGGAAATGACATAAATATGATTAAGTGTCAGGATGACAGGAAGGAGTCGTTACGTATTTCTACCTAGGCCTACTCTGCGAAAATATTCTTGGAGCGGTTAATCCATACTCAAGAAAACTGGTCTCAGAGCTACGATAATATAGCTACTTACTACCTTCGCTAGTGACGGACTTTGCTCAAAGCAAACTGGTGAGAAGAACCTATGCGCAGAAGTTAAGAGGAGAATGCATGCTTCCACAGCGTCATCACAGATACATAACAGAATTCAATGCAATCATAAATCACGTAAGTGTGCAGGGGGAGGAGGGGGACATGCAAATGCAGCAACAGATAGCAGCAGCTACTGTGCAGTACACAAGTCATCAGTTTCGTCAATCCGCTGATTTATGTGTGTACAAAGGGCTGAAAATCCCTCTTTACCTGCTCGTAATATCCACCCCACTTTCCACACAGACTAGGTTATGGACTGTAATGAATGTCACAATCCTAGCTACATAGGCTACATACCTTTGAAACGAAACGAATAATTCACACTCAGCGCTGAAGGGTTTTGTACAAGCGCTACGTGAAATGGGAGGTGAGAAGTGTCATTCAGGGATGGATAAAGTTGAAAAGCCAAGCATTCTGGGCTGTTATCCGTATCGACTGGTAAGTAGTTACTGGCATTTTGGAGGAGAGCTGCGCCTCAACTTCAGGGCCAGGCCGTCCATGAAGTGTCATTGCTGTACCGCTTTACTCTGAAGATGGAGACACTGCACTCCTCGGAAACGTCGGAAACTATTTACCGGCCAACAGGGCGCAACATTCCATAACACTTGGAATTTACATCGACACCGCTGTGAGAACCTAAATGATTTTGTACTTTAAAAATAGCCAAGCTTTCGACTATTAGTAAAGTACATTACATGTCGATTATTTAACAATGCTGACGGTAACTCAAAATTTAGAGAGGCGTGTGATCGAAAAAGAATACTGTTAATATACACTGGATATCATGTGGAAGGAAGCGGTTGTGGTCTGTTTTGAGGTACCACTCGACATTTGCCTGGAGGGACTAAAGAAAACGATGCAAAAGCTGTCAATATTCGGTTTTCCGGCACAGTCCTGCCCGGGCATCTGCCAGATACGAGTCCGAAGCGTTACTGCTTGCGTCAACTTGTTCGGTTATAAAATAGTGAAATGTAATTGATCAGTAACAAAAGTGTCAAATTAGCCTACAGACAGATGATACAGAGATACAGATTAGCCTACAGACAGACGACACAGAGATACAGATTCCACGCTCTAATGACGAAGACAAAAGTACCGTAGCGCCCGTGCCAAAACACCATGGCATGAAGTCACATACGAATAATGGAAACAAACTTGCGAATATTCTCAAACTCGGCAGTACAAATGTCAGCTTCAAGCTCAAGTCACTTTAAACCTCGGAGGCAAGATATCCCTCCGATGAATGTGACTGTATGAGCACCGCGGTCTGTCTAGACGTGGTGTCGAAGAAAGAAATTCCTGCCTGTACTGAGCGAAGTCCAACGCGGACTCGCAGTCAGTCCTAAATACGACTGGAGTTACTCCGGCAGTAATCATGCAATGTGGACTATGAGAAAAAAACGAGGCAGGATACCCCACTGAAAAAAGATCAGGTAACAGCCGGAACTGGTCAAACTCCTTGGTTATTTGACGACGGTGATGGCAATTTCAAAAGGTCACTGAACACTGTTTTGAATGATTTGTGTCTGTAACGGCTCCGTTCGAGGAAGGATACACTGATCTTGAGTTAATTTCCAAATAACTGCAGATAAGACAGCAATCATTATTTTATATAACTACACAATACAATCTCCTACATGTTTCGGCTATCCTTAGCCATCTTCAGGGAAAGTCTTTTTAACACAAAGAAATTCCTATTATGCAGAAACATATCAACAACTGTCGTGTGTAAAAACATTTACGCATAACGCATGCTGATAATATATATAACTAACTTCCACAGTTGTTTTTCTTCTCCTTCCTTTCTTCATTTCTGCACGTATTAGTAACAAATTTATTTCAAATTCGAAATAGGCTAGGGATAGTCCACTTCCTTTGATTTTCGAAGTCTACAGCATTTAGCTGGTATGGTTCGTACTGAAAAGTTAACTTTCCGTAATCTGCTATAGTTCACCCTGTTACGGTTTCAACATTATTCTCTAAAATTGTCTATTGTAATTAGATATAAATATTTTTGTAGACTTCCAGTTTTTTTTAACTCATCAAATGTAGTAGCTTCTTTCACGCTTCTTAAAAATGTAAATCACACTGTTTCAACTTTATTAACTTTCACTCTTACTAACAGACGTTTCATTTGCATATATGTATGACACAAATGGCCTTTCTTTATGGTATTTCAAGCAACACTGTAGAAGATAGAACATTCAAAAGAAAATATAAACATAGCTGTATTATCCTGCGAAGCTTCTATTGTTTTTCATTCAGCATGTTACGAATTAATGCCAAAGTATGAGTTCATCTGCGCTATGACGCTGCGTCATTGGGTCATCCGTCCCGACATCTATAAGAAACGTACTGCCGTGATATTCAAGTGTTTAGTGTTCCCATAATTCTTCCCGAAACAAGAGAGACACTACTGAAGCCACGAACAAATATCATCACCTCAGCAGTGTCTGTGCTGTCAGTAAATTCATCCAGTGCCAGTTCGTAACAATCAATTGACTTTACCTTCAATGTAAGTTCATAAAAATTTGTTCACAGTTCTTGTACACACCTAAAGTTCCAGGCAGAGAGGCAGACGTTTCGAAAACTTATTTTCTCATCTGCATGCACCTCTTTAGCGGCAGCCAACAAACAACGCTTCATAAAAGACATCCATTCTGTTTCGGTTACTCCCACCACACAACTAGCACCAACAATCGACTCATTGCACACGCTTGTTTCGTAAAGCCGTTTTGTTCACCGGTCAAGGAAGATTTCAAATGGCTAATTTTATTTTTATATTCCTTCGTGCTCGTTTTCGTAATGACGCCTGACATTACACTCTTTCATTAAAGAAAAGCTTCTCAGACAGGAAGATAGCCATTTTACCCGCACATTCAGCCCCGGTCATCACTAAAACATACTGCTTTCCTTACCAAATTTCCGTTTCTTTGTTGCTATGCTTGAATTTCTTATTACAACACTAACAAAAGTCATTACATTCATATCCTGTTGATATTACACCTACATAAGTGTCTAGTGGCCGATCCCAGTGGCCGCGCGGTCTAAGGCGTGGGTCTACGGCCGTTCGTTTACTGGAATTGTGGGTTCGAAGCCCGCCGAGGGCATGGATGTCTGTCTCTTGTGAGTGTTGTGTGTTGTCAGGTAGAGGTCTCTGCGACGGGCTGGTCCCTCGTCCAGAGGAGTCCTACCGAGTGTGGTGTGTCTAAAACGTGTGATCGTGAAGCCTCGAAAAATGAGGAGGCCTAGGCCCCCAAGGGGCTGTCGAGCCATTGGAAAAAATAAGTGTCTAATGCATTAACATTGTAACTTCTTGCTTGGTAGTAAATAACGATCAGGATTGGATTGAACATTGAATAAACAAAAACATATAGAAAGTTTTGATACAAAAATATTATGGTAACAGGCAGCTGGAAAGTGATTGCTTCCTTTGTATGTAATTACTGAGTGGGTTATACATGAATAAACGCAGACGACTGGGAGTCGACGATTTTGGTAGATCAGCGTCACTAACTTAACGACTACTGGGTGGATAGATGAACGAGTGGTTACGTGAAAAAGGTTACAAACTAATGAATAGAAAATCCTTTTTGCCCATAAAATGCCACACTTCGTCAACCGTTTTGTCTTATCTTCGATATTTGAAGGAGCCGTGCTATTTCGGTCAATTTCTGTTTAGACACTGTCAGCCTAATATCCACATGTACAACGAGAATTTACAAACCGCACACAACTATATCCACAGATAGGTTTAGCCATATTTGTACCAATATCAATCTAAAATTCTACTCCATCACATGACATATACACGGCAGTCACGCTATTGCGTGTGGGTAAGATCGAAATTCGTTGTCTTGATTGTGATATGTTGATAAAACTTCAAATGAAACAAATGATTGAGCTGGAAATAAAGCGTAATTTAGCAAATGAAACAAAACAATATATAAAATTAAAGTTGATAAAAGGAAGCTATACACGTGGCACTCCTCGTGAAGTTCCTTGAGAACTTCCCAGCTGTGGAACAAAAAGGCACAAAGTCTTTGTGGCGGAATTCACTATTCCACCCATTCAAAAAGAAGTCCGACCACTTTAATTCTCATCTATAAATTCTGTATCCATAAAATATGTTTTAATGTTATCCTCCCATCCATAAGAATGTCTACAAAATTTTTAAATCCTCTTTTAACAAAAGTTTTGAGGGCAATGAAGTACATTTGGCTTTCTCGTTTCTCTCGTTATTTTTAAAACCACGCAGTATTTCGGAATCTGTCTCTGCTTCCAACATCAGGCTAAAGCAATAATTAATTATGAAACCTACTTTGTTACGGCCACTGTGCGGAGTTAAATTCTATCCAAAGACAAGAACATTTCAAAATTCTAAAAAATATTATGCGTCGAATTTCACCAGATGTAAGAAGAAATACCAAACCGTAAAATTTGTAACATTAAACACGCACCTTCAAAGTAACGACACATTTTAATTAGAAATAAAGCCCATGATAGTAAACTATACAAAAAGAAGACAACTAGTGCGAATTAAAAGTTTCTAAAACCGTACTATAAGATTCCAAAAACAAAACACCATGAATATAAAACCCAATCGCTGCGATGGTGGTGATCGAAACTGTAGTTATTCCGTTTCCTTTGCTATGTTTATTTAGTATCGATTTGTCGTTTTGGCTCAAAGTCAAACGAATATTTAGTCAGCCTTTCGTTTTTGTTGTCAAAGAAAAGGCAAAATGACAGCGTACAATTTATTTTGTATTGAACATTTTAACTTTCGGAAACGTTCACTGACAGGTTTCAGTGCACACACACACACACACATACACACACACAGATATGTATATATACATGTAGGTCTTACTTTACGCCCGTCGGTTTTACGCCCTTCTTTAACGCCCCTTACCAATTTACACTTCTTGATTTATGACCTCTAATTTTCGGTTTAACGCCCTTTGGCTCGCTGGGTTTATGCCTATTTGATTTACGCCACACTTCAGAAACAAAACTAGGGCGTGTAATAAGGTCTTAGTGTATATCACAGGGCGTTCCGCATAAGGTACGAAAAGCTTCAGGGTGTTGTTATACTAGACTTTTTTTTAAAAGTGCTGTTATCAACATATGCCGGATTATCAACCGTTACATCGCTACGATCATTTTACCGGTTCAATATACTGTACGGTATCAGTTCTTATGTACCACCTTCACGCTTACTCCCACCTCTGGCAAACACTGCTCCCTCGTAACTCGTATTCATTTCGGTTAACAGGTCTGGCCTAAGAGGTCACCAGATCACACACCCCGTTACGTCTGGTGGGTGTACAGGAAGCACATGGTCTACTGGCAAAATTCGCAGGCGAGAGAAGAAATCCTGCAGCGAATCATGGAGACTGCAGGCTGCATGAAGGTAAATAATAATGAAATAATGAAATTATTACAAAGGTAGCAAATTCTCTTTGAGATGCGCAGACTTGTACATAAAGAACGGTGGAGGTCAGTGAACAGTAATCAGTGTAACGTAACTGAAAATTGTCGTTTCTTAATACCATCTTATTAAAACTAAAGTGTGTCTTCCATGTTGTAACATAACCATGTAAACTAACGTAACTAAATCAGTGACCTAACTAAAAACGCATGTCTCCTGTGGTATTATTTGACACACATTTTCTTACACCGAAAAATAGTCATATCTGGGGTATGTACGAGCGGCACTACATGTACCGGTACTCCTTACACCGAAAAATAGTCATATCTGGGGTATGTACGAGCGGCACTACACGTACCGGTACTCCTTACACCGAAAAATAGTCATATCTGGGGCATGTACGAGCGGCACTACATGTACCGGTGCTCCTTACACCGAAAAATATTCATATCTCGGGTATGTACGAGCGGCACTATATATACCGGTGCTACCTATACCGAAAAATAGTCACATTTGTGAAGTTAATAATTTCGTAACATGTGAAAACCTCATTATGGCGCTAGCGCGAATGCTAGTTTTATCTTCCAGTCTGTTGGGGATAACTAATGACATTTTCCGTCGTTAAGTGTAAACGTTGTGATGGATCACAATTTGTGCCCAACAGAAAGGTTGTTCTCAGTCACAATCCACTGCTTTCCCACTTTCTCGTCTGAGGTCGGAACACAGAAAATTATGTACTTTCGGAATACAAGACAACAGAAGAAGCCCAGAATCCAAGTTTCTATCTCAGATGCAGCCTCAAATACCAATGTTAGAACTATCTACGGCTAACTTGTACGTAACAGATATTGGAGCATTTGAATCAGAGGGGTGCCAAAATCTTATTATCACTCTTCAGAAAATCATCACGTCAGATATTAATTTATTCTTGAATAGGTGATGTGAAATACACATACTTTTTTGTTCCATTTATAAAACCTTTCCCCATTTTTCTTAACAATTTATATTTACAATGCAGTAAAGTATTTACATGACGGCAAGAAAAGAAGGAACAGGAAATTTATCGTAGTGAAATAAGAACTGGTATGAAAATGTCAACTGCTTTTACACAAAAACAGCCATAAAATCGTAACAAAACTTAGCTTGATTAGAAGAGAAGCAGAGTTCTTCAACGTTATGAACCCTCTGCGCTCTTCCGAGTACCAGAAACATACCTAAGATTTGCGTGCAAACTCTCGCTTTTCCATTTCTCTTTGGCATGTAACATTCAGCACGCTTGAAAGCAGGATTTCATTCTGTAGTCCTTAAGGGGACTTCGAGTTCATTTACAATAACATTCACCTCTGAATTCAAACACATCATACTATATACCATATTGCTTACTAACTTAAATCGTTTACACTGTTGAGGGTTTCCAATTGTCAGAAACCTCTCTAATAATATTTCAAATGCAATCAGAGGAGGCACGCTGTAAATTAAGAGCTCTGAAGCACTGCTCTCCCTCACCATGCTTATAGCCTTACATGAGCTGATGTGTATGTGTAAGTCTTCATTAAGTCTCAATTCAGTGCCTCGTATAGGGGGACGCGGAATATGCCTTGTGTTAATTGTGTAGTTGTACTACAAATCTCGTTAAAATAGTCAATTTCTTTACACAGAAAATCGTAAACTAGCAAGTAAGAAAGACAAGATCAGGTAAGCCCGACACTATGATGAGGTTCCGCCGGTCTGCCTACCGCATACTCAGTGTATGAGAGAGAAAAACGTATGGACAACTGGTGTTTATTTTTCTTTCACTTTGCACGAGTTGTATAAGAAATTACTAAACGCATTTCATGACATTCGACGTTAGAAATCAGCACTATACATGCAGAGTGAATCGGCTAAACGTAAGTTTACACCTCACTTGCCATTAGTCGGATAACCTGAAAGAAAGGGACACTTGGAACAAACACGTCTAGCTGAAAAGACAACACTGAAACTAGCCTTAAATAAATAGGGTATGAATATGTGGAATAAATTTGTCTGGCTCAAAACAGGCTCCCGTGGTGGGCTTCTGTAAAAATCGATGAAGCTTTGGGTTCCATATAAGGCTTCCAAGTTCTTCATTATCTGAGAGACTGCAGGATTAGTAAGAATGTATTTGCGCCATCGAGTGACCTGGCTTGAATGTTAGTTGGGATTTAGTATAGGTTGTGGCAAAATTATTAAAATAGAGCTACTTGTGGGGATTAGTAATACGGCAGAGACCATTTCTTGGCGACATTCGAGAGCACACTACACGAGCCATAGAGCTTATTTCATTTTGACTTATTTTTAATTATTTTCTCCTAGATTGTCCTTTTCTATATCTCCGAAATTGTCCAGGTTTCGTCATAAGAAAGTGTTTTTTGCGCTTAGGATGTAAGAAGCATTTGACAAAATCTCAACCTGGGATTAATTATGGCAATAATTGATATGGTACACGGTGATTAAATACAAAACATCTGTGAGCAGAATTCCAACATACGATGCAAGCGTCCTTATAATCCAACCCTGATGAGTAAAACTGGTTTGAATAATATTTTGAAATTGGGTTCATGTCTCTAGGAAATATAACCTTGAGAGACTCCAGGCTTCTGCTGCGGTGTGGTTGAAGTCTTCGCTTCTCTTGGATGTTATGCGGCGTAAGTTGGTGGCTGGTTAACGACCGATACGCTGTTTTGAAACGGCGTGGACCAACTATCGACCTACGCCGCCTAAAATCCCATAACAGCAAAGACCAAAACATAACATTTCTGTTCTGCAAACAGGTCTCATTTCAAAGGAAAATAATTTCAATTTATCCTTAGAATAAAACGAATCTGTCAAATACAAAGTACTGAAATAGAGAACATCAAACCAGACGACAGAGTTAAGTTAATTTTGTAGTACAAAACAACAATTTCTCCACACTCGCTGTATACATTTTCTGACGTACAAATAACGTTTATCATTGTTTGTGTAGTTACGTTTCTGGTCTATCTCCAAACCAAATTCTACATTGCTAGCTACAAAGATTGGTCAATTACGGTTTCTATACATAAAGACAAAGAAAAAAGTCGCACGGCGGGCATGTTGTTATCTAACATTCTACGAAATAATTACCTCTATGGAAGTTACACTTCGAAGATATATTACTATACATATTCTCACGATCCTACATTAAGTGCCGTAGGTGTCACTTCCACCTCAGACGTTCGCGCTTCCGCCATAGTATTGGCACTGGTTGCAGAAAAATAAGACGTGAAACGATGACGTGGTATCCTAAAGTTAGTTCATATCTAGTTTTGTGCAAGTGGGCGAAATTGTTACGGAAAGAAAGCTAAAAACTGTGAGTGATTGCAGTGATTGCGTCAGACACTTCAAGCCGCTACGTGGACTAGTCGCAAGGTTTAACTGAACTAGCGGAACGATCCCTTTATCAAGGTTTTAACTGCATTTCCCCTTGCTGCAGCACAAAAACCTCACACTAATCTACACCCCCCAAGAAAGGTTACAGAACACTTGCTGATCCGATGATAAAGAAAATTCTCTGGAGAATTATACTGGTAATTAACAGTAAGTGTGAACAAACAGCAATGCGTTTCATGATGTCATTTTGTTACCGAGATTTACATTTCCCTAACGTATTAAGTTGTACGCGTTCTTACCGTTAAAATAAGGACCAGCAGTGAATCACTTCCTACTTGATAAAATGCGCCAGATAAAATTCACTCCATTTCCCGCACCACGTCATGTATCATGTATTAACAACCGTATGAAATGCATGCAATGTAGTAGGGGAACAGATGGCAATACTTGGAGAAAAAAGGAGAATTCTTTCAAAGAAATGGCAAAATTTAATGTCTTTACAAAAGAAAGATATTACCTGGAATAAAGGAAAGAAAGGGGACAAGAAATAACGAAGGGAAGAAGGACAGACAGGGAGAAGAAAGCAAGAAAAGGAAGAAAGGCAAAATAGAAGATACAACTGGCGCACATCGTACAAATTAGGATATCCAACGTGCATGGTTAGTGTCTGGACTGTTCGCTATATAAGTTATCACTAGGCCTACTGCACGTAAGTTGACATTCCTCTGCTAAGTGGAAAGAGAGTAAACTCTGTTGTCATTTGCCGTACATTTCAAAACTGTAGCTTCTGTCAGTTCAAAGAATCATCTCGCAAATAGAAATTGAGCGTGGTTTCCTCTGTAAATTGCTTTTTATTCGGCTTACAGTTACGGTAAAGCGCTATCTTCCACAAGTTACAACCCACTTTCAGAGAGAAAGCAGTAAACACAATTCAAAACTCTGATTTCGAATTTCAAAATTGGAGCGGTATCAGTTGGCAGCGGCGAGTTTTCAGAACATCCATTCGCGAGCAAACAGGGTAAAAATTTGGCGTGAGTGAAAAAATCCTTCACAAAAGCAGACCCATCATTCTCTGCCACTTGACTAACCACAAGGAAAACTCATTTGTGTCACGCCAAATTGTACTGACACAAAATCTGCATATGCGACGGACTGCAGCAAAATTCGTACCTCGTCTTTGACCGATAAGCAGAAACAGAGTTGTATCAATGAGCGTCAGGAACAGCAGGGAAATCTCCAGAGAAATCCACAATTCCCAGTCTATATCATCCCTTTCTGAAACTGAAGTCTGCACTGCATAGGAGGAGATAACGATCACGTCATCTACATTCAAGAACAATCGAAGACTACATTTGCCTAGCAGCATTAGAGCGGTCATGTACGTATCTACTACTGTCATAATTCAAACAATCTCAGCATGAAAATCTTTGTGTATTGGTTTCTCTGTATTACTGGCTGATTACGTATCTTTATTGTTAGTGCTAAAAAGCACTCGTCTTGCCATTATCGCATCGTGAAGTAGGCTACCCATTTTAGATTCAAATGAGAGACTGAATTTCAAGCACAGAATGTACAAATATCATGAAAGCAAAACATAAATAACCTGTATTTAAATGTGATTATCTTTAAATTACTATTTACGTTACACATAAACATATCAAAATTCTGAAAATTAATATAAGCTGAAATATGTTGCGGATTTATCACTAAAGCACATGTATGTGCCGATCCCAGTGGCAGTGCGGTCTAAGGCGTGGGTCTGCGGCCGCTCGCTTACTAGGATCGTGGGTTCGAATCCCACCGGGGGCATGGATGTCTGTCTCTTGTGAGTGTTGAGTGTTGTCAGGTAGAGGTCTCTGCGACGACCTGGTCCCTCGTCCAGACGAGTCCTACCGACTGTGGTGTGTCTAAAAAGTGTGATCGTGAAGCCTCAAAAAATGAAGCGGCCTAGGCCCCCAAGGGGCTGTCGAGCCATTGCAAAAAAAAACACATATATATCTGCGACTGCGTATAAGGTGGTGAAATAAAAATGGAATATGTGTGCCAGTTTATTGTATATCGTAAAAGTTTCAACCCGAATATTTTATACGGTTATCTCTTCATTAAGTTATATTATTTCATTTAACTATACAATTCCCAGTATCAGGTAGGCAAGACTGTCGCTGCACTTCAAAGACAAAGACCTGTTATTTTTTATATTCATTCCAATTAAAAACTCTTGAAATAATTAGAGCACCTATAGTTGAAGTTAAAAAGGGCTTTACAATTTCGTAGCCACGTCAACTTGGTAGGCAGTCTGTATTAAAGGCACAAATCTACAAGAATTCTTAAGACTGTCTGACATATCGCCATTTTGTCTTCAGCCCACCGTACACACTTTGTCAGCAAGCACATTTGAAAATACGAGGAAGACAATTTGTGCTGATCTCTGTTCAAACACACCTGTTACCCTACGTGAGAAGGGGTTAGGGATAAGAGAAGAGAACCCTAAGAAATGATTACTACATCATCCCCTTTCCATGAACCATTACATAGAATCAGTGTAATGCATCTACCCCGTTTCATCCCCACCCTTCGAGTTTATCCGTTCTTTTCGCTCCCTGTGGGAATTGACTCATCCATCCCTTAATTGCTCGCAGATAATAAAGACGGTTGGTTCTGAACCAGAGAAGGACGTGCTTAAAATAATGGTCAATGATTCTCCATTCATTTTAGATAAACTTTTTAACAACAGAGGCGCGAAAAAAAAATGGAAATATCTACTTCTGAAGAATATATAACTCTGAGGTTTTGTATACGCAATTGAACTTCATCACAATTTATTTCAAGTATAATCGCGGCAAGTCAGAAAATGTTTATGGAAAACGCATTACTGGACACTATTTCAACATAATGGAGCGTGGTCTGACACGCGACTGGGGAATGTTCAGCGGTATTTACTTTATTAACCAACGGTCAAAGTCAGGAGTTGCGGGCGCAGTTTCTTAACGTCACAGCCACACCTCGTATTAACACAAAGCTAATCTATTACGTGTATTACACTTCATGACGTCAGAAAACACTTTTCACTTTAGTTCGATACATAATTAAACTGAAGTTACATTCACATGCCACAAATTTTAGTACGGACTTACAAAATCAAGTTTGTTCTGAACTCGCTTTGCTGTTCGAAGACGAAATGTAATACAGGCGTGCGGGCGTGAGTAGGTGAGGGTCTGAAGCCGTGACGGCGTGAGGGCTTGCTTGAGGGTATGAGGTCGTAAGGGTGTGGGGTGTGAGGACGTGATTGCGTGGGGCGTGAGGGTTGACAAAAACGACCCCTATTTCGTGTAACAAACACATAAAAACCATTACACTTATATTTTTGCAAACAGCCTTTCAACTTACGAGCCTTAAAGAGTCCTCAAGATTTGCACTTTAAAGGCCGTTGCAACTGTCTGTATTATCTTATTAACTCCTAGTAAGTCCTGGTAAGTTTTGACAAAGAAACTAGTTTATGAGTCCGAATGTGCCCTAAGAATAATTTTTCTTCACACACTTTTATTATCACTTTACCTTATATTGGAGATGGGGTGTTTATTTGGAGTTAGGAAACGAGATTCTATCTTCGCGTTTTTCTTTCATGCTTAAATATTTAAATTCTTCAATTCCTAAACTTTTAATGATGTAGGCACTTTAAACCAAACATGATTCGTTACATGGACAAATAAACGTAAAATTAACTAACCGCAGAAAAACTTCTTCTTGAGAAGTTGATATTTCCTCCGCTAGTTAAGACATTCCCCGCACTTTATGCAATCCGAAGCTCCATTACCGTGTTGGCAACAGCCTGCTAGACACTTGTCCCTATCTTGAGGCAGAAGAACATAATCCACGCCATCCCATCCTATTTATTTAAGACTTATTTCAATAGCCCTCCTATTGTCATATCCATATCTAGGTTCTTCGAAGTGTTATATGAATTGGACCGACTCGGTGTATGAAACATAAATGGAAATTTGTAAACGTGGAGGAAAATCCCCATCGTTTCGGAACAGCAGAACGTTCTTTCTCAACCTAGACTTAAACTACATAAATACTTTCATGTTTCATGTAATTATTTCATTTGTCTTATTTATTTCTATCGAACTATTTGTAAGCTATATATTTAACTTTATAACTGAACTGTATACGTCTGTATGACAGTTCCGCCGCAAGCAAGCCTAAGATAGTATCTGCGATACACCATGAAAACACAGACAGGCTCACGCATACATGCGACTGAAACAAACACGAAAACAACCAGCAGCTGGGACAAGCGCTGATAGAAAGTCCATAACAAAAACTGTACTCACTTGTTAATTATTCAGTATAGCACACACACTACAAAAGAGACAATGGAACACAATATATGTACACACATGCGTGCATACTGTAACGAACTACAATACAAAGTCAAAGCTAAATGCAACAAACAGTTTCGCAAAGGATTCCGTATATTGGAGTCTTGTTTGACCCAAAAGAATAGATCACGTCGCTTGTATTTGGTGTGTCTAAATGCAGTCTAATAACTAAGTACGTAACGCATTAACCCTTAGGTAGCTCAACTTCTCGTTGCACTGTGTCAACCTCGGATATTACTTTCAAACCAAACTGATGCTGGGATAGAAAGGTACAGTGAACTAGAAAGGATACGGAAGGAACTGTTCCTAGATGGTGCTGAAACTAGGATTGCATCCAAAAACATGTCAGGTAAGTCAGCGTTTGGACAACTTGGTCGAGTGATTTTTCATTTCAACAGACCAATTGCTGTAACTGACAGACTGTTTGGACAACATACTGGTAGAAGACTTGATTTCAACTGACCAACGCTGAACAGTCCGACCAGCTGTCTGGCTGAGTGACTAAAGCTCACACTAAATAAGCATGGATGAGGCGAATTATTTTTGTGTACAGAGCCGAGAAAAATGTTATGTAGCCTATATAGACACAGAGGAAGCAACGTTCTTTCATGCAAATGCAGAAACTAAACAATTCTTTTTATCCATATTTTAATGGTTCATTTAACGATGCCATGATTATCTTCAACAGCAGGGCGCCAAATGGAAGGATCATTGCGGATGATAACCTGTAAAGTGTTTGGAAGAAAACCGCCGTTGCTTCATACTTGTAATATTTGTCCCTTGCCTGAGGAGAATGAAGAATATCACAAAAATCCTCAGTCAGAACAGACCGCAACCCGGCCGAGATTCTAAAGGATATTCCCGCACACATTACACCAAGCTGCTTGGGGTTTTCTTGCTCATAAATGTGGCCAAGTCGGGTTTTGTTTGTAATGCCATCACGGCGAAATTTTTATTCATAAATGCAGTGAGAGAATATTCCACTTTCATAAATGTTCCTACGGCAACTATTTTACAGGCTCAAAGGTGGGATTCATTAGTAATAAATTCGTCCACGGTAAATATTTTCACACATGCAGCATCGGCAAATTTTTTGGTCTAGAACCTGAATTTTAAAATCCATGACTGTAAAACAATATCAAAGTTGGAAAATATCCACACTCCGTAACACTTCTGCCCTACTCGCTCTGATATTTCTCTTGATTTTAAATTCATGAATATTTTTAAGAATAGCAGTGACAATGCAAATAGTTTAAATGCGTCTTTCCATATTTTATGGGCCGGGATAGCGTAGTCGGTATAGAGATTCGCTACGGGCTTGAAGGTCAGGGGATCGAATTCCGGTGGGGGCGAGATTTTCCGCACCAATCCCGACGGGCCCTGGGATCCACCCAGCCCCCTGTACAATGGGTACCGGATCTCTTTCCCGGGGTAAAGCTGCACGAGCGTGGAGTTGATCACCCACCCTAATCTAGCGCCGAGGTTAAAGAAAGAGTACAGCTATACTTCTACTCTCCCTCTGGGCCTTCATGGCCTGGTCTAGGGTGAACTTTACCTTACCTTCCATATTTTACACAATTCATACGTCAAGACTTATCCCAATCTTAGTAACAGATTTAAAATCGGTAGAAACACAGTCACGTCTGTCTTGTTTTTCGTCTGGGACAATGTGTCATACAATTCTATGTTTATGTACTAAAATGTTTCTCTGTCCTCTCTGACTATGTCATATTTCTTAAATATTTGTTATAAAAGGGGGAAATACCAGATTTATTTTACGTAGGACGTCCAGAAAGTAAAGATACAAACGGAATAAAATTTTTTGAAAATAGTTATTAACAAAATTGAGTGAAAAAACTCTTAACACATACTTTAGCTATTTTTCAACATAATCACCGCCTTTGTCAAGGCATTTGTTTAGCCTGGGTACGAGGTTTTGTATTCCGATGTCATAGAACTCCGCGGCCTGTGCACGCAACCACGCAGTGACTTCGTTCTTCACCTCTTCGTCTTCGTGAAACTTCTGGCCGGCCATCCCCCTCACAGACCAGACCTCGCTCCCAGCGATTTCCATTTGTTTTTGCATTTAAAGAAACATCTGGCCGGCCAGAAGTTTCATGAAGACGAAGAGGTGAAGAACGAAGTCAGTGCGTGGTTGCGTGCACAGGCGGCGGAGTTCTATGACATCGGAATACAAAAACTCGTACCCAGGCTAAACAAATGCCTTGACAAATGTGGTGATTATGTTGAAAAATAGCTAAAGGTATGTGTTAAGAGTTTTTTAAATCGATTTTGTTAATAAATATTTTTAAAAAAATGTATTGCTTTTGTATCTTTACTTTCTGGATAACCCTCGTACTTCTTTCGTAAATGATAAAATATTATTATAAAAGAGCATAGGTCTTCCAAATAGTGTCTGCTATATTTGTCCGATTTTAACTAAGAGTGAAATGCGACAAATTTTAGTAATTATCCACAGTATAAAATTTCATTCAAATCTGTCCAGCGAGAGTCGGAAATGTTTCAAGCGGGCAGACAGAAGGACAGACGGATGGACGGACGGACGAACAGACGGACATGATGAAACTAGTAGCTGCGTTTCGCAAATTGCTTTCCGAACGCACCTAACAATTGAAAGTTTGTAATATAATCAACATGTTCTAGAAGCTTCGTCCCCTCGGCTAGAAGTTTATGTTATTCACCACGGAGTCCAGCGAGTGGAACGTCGCTTTGATTTGTTACTCTCCTGTTTGCCATTTCGCAGTCCTGTTTACATTATGTGTAGAGTTTGGAGATTACATAAACGCGAGCCGTGGTACATGGTTTGACCGGCACGATTAAATGAGAATGTACGACGAAGGCTGTGGGTAACGGCGTATCTATATTTCAGCACTGTACCTTGATCCTGGCTGCCTTCACAGGCGCATGTAACAGTCAAATCACACCACAGGTTCTTAAATTTCTTACATGCACACCCCATCAGATATATAAACAAATCTGACATGCCAGATCTCAGGTTCTCATTGTGGTGTTCATGAAGATTCAAGACTTTTAGGATACGACTTGTCGATTGGTAACTACTTACCGACGTTTCGGAGGAGTTTACTGCCTCCAGCTTCAGGGCCTAGGCAATCTTACTAGGTAAATGGTTACCGAAATTTTAGAGAAGCCTTCTGCCTCGATATTCAGGGTTATATATCATATTCCAGAAGATTCGCATCTTCAAATATATACACAAATCATGAACCCGGACAGCTTAGTCGATAATGTGAGAGGCTGTTTGACCAGGACAACATTCTCAGCAGCATCAGTGGTTTCACTCTTCGCCAATCCGCCCAGCCCGAAAATGACGTTTCTCAAGAAATGTTACAGCTGGGAATTATTGTTTTCAAAAAAACTTATATTATTGCAAGGCATATTTCAGCGAAGGAATGTCAGACTATCGTTTCAAGTGTATGCTTCAATGCGCTCTAGAATTACAAAAAAAATGCGCCATCTTATACAAAATCGTATGTCTCATAGGACAGTACAATGTAAGATATATTTGTTACTCACACCATATTTTCGCCATACTGTATACATATTTACATAAAGCATTCACATCAGTATAGTGCAGCCGTTACATAGCAGCGTTAAGGACATAATGTGTTTCCTCAAACACTACACCGAATGACTGCTCAATGGCACACTGAGTTAGCTACTAGCATAATAAAACTCAGAATCCCATCTCAAAAATGTGACTGTAATAAAATCCTGAGCAAAATTATCTTTTAACTTTACGCGTCCTTCCCCTTCGCAACGTTCGGGTCTGGTTGATTTATTTCCTTATAATTTAGGCAATTACGCATAAACACACTGGAACAGCTTCATCCCCAGAGCAACCACATGCATTATGGCCACTGCATGGTCGCCAAACTAACGATTGCTATTTTATGTATTATGAGCCGTAAATATCTATGAATTCCTGAAATGAATATATTTTCTGTAAATGCAAGTCCTCTGCGATGTTATGCCATGTCGACTGGTAAGTTTACCACAGCTGTGAGAACCTCAAATTTCGTAATGTGATATATTCTGATATAATTATACAACTGTAGTCAAACCATCACACAGGCACAGTAACAGAGTTCAATGTCATGCGCTTCTGAAACACGAAGGTTCATTGTGCAACCAAATAAAGTCCCTGTTCTAGATCTAGTTTTACATCATTGCTCCACTTAAGCCGAGGTAGCCCACACAGTCTTTTTTGTGGTTTTCTACGGAACTTTCCTTTATATTACTCATACTTTTCAACCGTGCTACATCTGCCACCAATCTCACATTCTATTTCATCATCTTTACATCAGATGAGAAAAACAAATGATAAAACTCTGATTTAGCATTTTCCACATACCTTCACTTTCCACCTCACATTCACACACAATACCTCTGTCAGCATCTTCTTTGCAAACACTCGCATTTCTCATTATTCTCAAAGAACGAGACAACAATTTACGCACTCATGAAGTACGATGTAAAACTACACTTTTGCATCGCTCAGGCAATTTAATGACTGCCTGAATCAGTGGCTGAATCAATGGGTAACGATTTCCAGATAAGGTAAAAGTTCCTCCCTTGACCGTGGTATCAAATAGACTATCGGGGCCACCGGTGGCTCTTTCCCTACTTGTAACTACACTCCCTCATATGTCTTCATGGTGTCGTGTGTACGTACACAATTAAATACGTGGAAACTTTTGTATATTTGAATCTGGACGTTTTAACAGGAGACACGAAGATAAAATATTCCGAGCGGAGTAACAGCAAGCATTCTACGAATTTAATCTGCTTTTATTTTGGTGGTTTTGATTTTTATGTTATTTATATATTATTTACTTCAATAAAACATAATTTTTATTCTCGTGTAATATATGGATATCATTCCTGAAACACCTTTCAAAAGAAACTAACTAACACTATGTTGTCTTTCAGAAAGGCTCGGCCTTCATTCTGGTATAAAACACCGGGTCAGGAGTGAAGAAAATTACCACTTAGAAGCGGAGCTGTGAAAAATGCGGTGTCAGATTTCATTACTCTTTCGATAACAGTATTATGGGTACTGACAGCACTGTCCAGCACACATAATCACAGGCACGGAATTCTCTCTCTCAGAAAGTGCACTTTTATTGTTAACATAAAAACGGTTTAAAGAGGACACACGATCGGTTATAAAACCACGCTAGGAACTGTTACTGTCATAATGTTAAAGCAGTCGATTACAAGCTTGGGTTCGCGAAAGAATACGGTTGGTGCTCGCTTTTACAGATCTTCGGAAGGAATTACACACAATTGCAAATTTAAGCAACAATTTCGTAAAATAACCGTCACTAACACCAAAGTCCGCCTTCGCATACGATCCTAATCCAGTTTCATCCTTCATATCCTGTTTTCCTATAAGCAATCTTCATGTTATCCTCATGTCTCATGCTATATCGCTGATGCGGCCCTTCTCTAAGCGTTATCCCTACTAAATTCTACACAAAATCCTTCCTTCCCCAGCCTCCTAGACTTCACTAAACTAACAATACTAATTTAAAAGTGGCACTGGGACAGGGTTTTCCTCAAGACCCTAGGTTTTCCCCTGTTAATTTCATTCCACCGGTGTTCAATTACACGTAAAAGTGGAAAAACTAATCATCTTCATCACAGTGTTGCACAATAAGCCTCAAGGCTGTGGTGCGTCCGTAGCATCTGCTGCGGGACCCTTCACCATAAAATACACCTCTACGCTATATTCTCCTTTCATACTTTACAGACCTGAATATTTTCTTAAGCACTCTGACATGTACACTCCACGCTTATCGACTACCTTTGAATGGACGAAGTTTCACAGCTACTCATAACAAGAAGAAAAGTTTCCAGTTTTGAAGCATTAGATTTGGACACAAATCTCTCTCACGAATTGTAAGAAAAGATATTAGTTCCTACAAATAGGGGATAAAATCATCCAGTGAGATGATTAATATATCATAGATGATGAATCATAAAGTGATGCTGTACTGGGTGTGATATCGTTCAATCAGCTTTCAGCTAGTCCACATCACGGCGGTATCTCCATTGGTATGGGAAGTTCGCTGGACCTACTCTGCTCAGACCACAGGTAAACTGGACACTCGATAATATCCACACCAACAACTACAATAATCACTTCCACATCAGCGCCTTAAATATTTTCTAACCTCTACTCATATTTAAAAAATAGTTTCTTATTATAGGCTTATCTGAAAAAGTACGGTAATAATTCGGACTTCAGCAAATGAACGATATTCTAATTTACAAAGTTTGTCTGTAGTGTACATTTTGCCACGTCATTTTATGCATCAGGTGCAGTACAACTCGGCTCTGTTTCACGGTAATAAATCAAACCCAATTAAAACAGGGCAGCGTAACACAGAGAGATAAACCTCTCTCTCACTCTACCATCCACCCCCACGTGCAAAAACGGAAGAGGATTATGGGGAAGAGTTGCACAAACCCCGCCTCATTGCCTCATTTCATAGCACCAACATTAATAATTAGTCAGTTCCAGTATAACTGTAGGACATAAAAATGAAAAATAAACCAGAAAAGCAAGATCACCTGAACAGATGATACACGCACCGAATAGCAAACACTGCGGCATCTCCCACTTTTCTTTCTGGACGATCCGTATCACTTTAGCTCTTTCACGTCCTTGGTCTGACAATGCTCGATATTTGCTGGGAACTATTTCTGGTGCTACGTCGCCCCCAGCTCGACAGCATCAGCAACCGTGAAGTTAACAAGACCGGAAATGCCAGATTTGAGGTTCTCACAGCGCTGCTGCTGAGGATTCAAGTCTTCTGGGATGTGACGCTGTGTCGTTCGGTGAGTTGTTCCCGACGTTGAAAGGGTAAGCAGGACAGCTTACCCTTAAACATGAAGGCAAAAGGATCCTCCAACACGTGACAACCCACCATCCGAAAACACAGCGACAGATCCCAGAAGATTTGAACCCTCAAGCCACGAAATGTACGCTTAATGTAACACTGAGGCCTTTTCAGATTTTCCCTTCACTACCCTGAATCTATGAGGCAAGTTCAGATCTTGAGCTGTTTCTTCGGTCTCTGCGGCTGCGATGTATTTCTTACGATTACCTTGTAACTGGCAAGGTATCATTTTCCTTGTACTTAGCTCGCAAAATACGAAGTACTAAGATAAACGTATGCAGGTCCACAAGTAAAGGGTATATTATTTTGTTTCAATTTCAACAAAATTTGAAAGCGGTCAATATATCTTACTGAAATCCCCTCATATAATACATCACGAAAATTCGTCCAGTGGAAGCCGAGATATTCCATGCGGACAGAATGACTGGGTGGTTGAGTGGAAGAACAGACATGACGAAGCTAATAATGACTTTTCGCAATGTTTTTCGAAAGCACCTAGGAATTACGTCTACATACGCTCTGGTAGTTTTAAAATTAGGCGATTAAAATGAACTAACGGCAGTGGAGATCCGGTGTTAGGGAAATCATATTCGAATAGTCCAATACTTGATTAAGTTTCGAATTTTAAACAGAATTCACTTGAAATAGTATAATAGCTCTTCAAAAATACAGGTTAGACTTCGAAGTTTGTACACGCGTTCGGAGGGCCCAGGTCCAAAATTCAGCCATGTTATCAGTCATACTGACTTTCGTGTGTTTCTCAATTTGTTACAGAAACCTTAAACACACCAAAGCCACTTATATCTATGCTTTTCAGAACACATTTACTGAGTCAATCGACATCAGGTAACCTATGCAAAGTATTAAAGCGTGGTTAAATAAATGCTTACAACACTCATCGATAAAACGATTTCACATCAACGAATTTCCGTTCCGCTAAAGTCTTGATTTCAGGCTTCCGCCGCGATGTTGATGAAACCTGTGGTCTTCTGGCTAAAGTCTGTCCGTATTTAACAAGGCTGCATTACTTCACAGACCCTCCTGCTTCGAACGCTAAAGTATTTCTAAATATGAAATAAAGAGAGATTCGGAAGGAAATGGTCGTGGCCTATTAATAAGGCACAATTCTGACATCTGTCATAGTGACACAATCCTACCATGAGGAATTGACCATTTTCCTTGTGAGTTTCTGTGAAATTGTCATGAGAAAGTTTGTGGAATGCATCCTGCACAGGTTGATTGTTTCATGTAGCCAGTACAGTACAATAAACGTAATAAGCATCATAATGTAAAAGATCACTGAAATTTGTAAATAAATTAAATTAGCCCTATAAATTTCACCTTAAAAATTTTGAACACAGAAATATATAGGAATCTGATGGTGATATATTATATGTGGAATCGTTCATTTAAAATAAGAATTCTCAACGAAGGAGTCCAGACTTTGAACGAACTTCACACGTGCATGTGTTAAAATATTAGGCCAATGTTCTTTCCTGTTACAAGAAAAAATAATAAATAAACGTAAATATTGACGCAAATATATGTAAGTCTTTTACCACCAACCACTGCACAATACATTTATTTTTACACTCCTACTGTGTACTGTACAGACAGTAAACAACCGGGTACTACAGCCAGGGGTCTCCACACTACAAAACCTGGACTTGGTTGAGAGACACATGTTTGGAGACAGATTTTATATAGATTTCTTGTAATAACATACTGCATTTTAACATATATACTTTAAACTGTAAAATCAGTAAATACTACATTTACCATTCAGATACACGATGCACGCTGCAAATGTCTATGTACGTTGACTCCCTGACGATGGCTGAAATGATCAACCGAAACATGTAGGAGTGTAAAAATAAATGTATTGTGCAGTGGTTGGTGGTAAAAAACTTACATATATAAAGCAACTGCACGGAACATGTATAATATTAAGTATACTGACGCAAATATCTGTGGATACATGTTCATTATTTTACTACACTTTACCCTGATTCAGAATATACTGGCATTATTCTAACCAATTAAGCGGCAAATCTAGTGTCTCAACAACCACAATTAACATTTATCACACAAAGTACCCATACTGGCATCGAATAACTGCCGCGAGTGATTATGTTAAAATATTTATGAGGCAATGAAATCGAGTTTCGTGTCGCCGAGAATGTTTATTACTAATTCAAAAACAAGAACGGCTAGCAGGTACAGGCAGACACAGGGTGAGATGTTAACGCAATCAAACACATTTGTTTAACGATTTCAACGGGTCAAAAAATAAATGGTTTAACTGGATCGTAGAAACTGTCTTGGGAGAGAATTATATCACACAAAAGCATTATGCATAATAATTTAAATATATTACACTGCAATAGAAAGTTTCACAAACTCCAAGGAAGAAAACTGGTAGGTTAGAAGATTTTGTTCGTATGTAGTTTGTTTCTTGGTTCTTACGCGTGGTGCGTAAACTTCTGCAGGCCGCTCGAGGACGAGGGATTTGTTGAAGTGCAAAAAAGGGGTTTCAAAACATGATATTAACGTACTGAAACACTCAACTGTATTTTCTTCATAATTGCATTATATTGTGATGAAATGCACAGCTTCTTTAAGAAGTAATACTGATTCATTTATATCTATTCCCGATGGAATTTATGTTCATTAGAATGTCAAAGAACTACAGGCTCCACGGGCCACTTTAGGAAAGTGTCAAGGGCCACAGGATGCGCACTACTGACGCCTTCTTAATTGCACTGGTACAATAGCGTTCAGTAGTATATGATTCGAATGGAGAAGTTGCATATTTCTAAGGCACTGCCCCACAGGGTAACAGGACCACTAGCCAACACACAGGGAAAATGAAAGGAGATATTCCAGCACAGGTTGAAGGAACCTGATTTGTTTCACGGAAGCTTTTAGAGTTTCTTTCTTCGCCACCTCTGAATCCTGACCATCTCTGAGACATACACAACCTCCTACCCAAAACTTATTGTGCGCTATTCTCCGTGTTCACGAAGGACAAGCCTGAAGCCATCCGTTCACCTTATCTAGTGTCAGGATTAACAGTGTGCACAGCTTCTATTAGAGTAAACACTTGCATATAAATCTCAGATGTTAGGCTATGTTAAGTAAGTCTGCTGAGAAAGCAGCTAAAGCATTAGTGACCATTCTGCATGATGCACATACACCAAGCCAGAGTACTAACGCATAGTTAGCTTCATCTTTCCTATAAGGGAGCACAACGCAATGAGATGGGATGGACAACCGGGGAACAGTTGACCGCAAGTCTCATACATCGAGAACATACTCCTTAAATATTATAAAACTAATCGCCCATCCCAGTGGCCGCGAGGTCTAATGCGTGGATCTGCGGCCGCTCGCTTGCTGGGATTCGGGTTCGAATTCCGCCGGGGGCATGGAAGTCTGTCTGTGAGTGTTGTGTGTTGTCAGGTAGAGGTCTCTGTGACGGGTCGATCACTCGTCCAGAGGAGTCCTACCGAGTGTGGTGTGTCTGAGTGTGATCTCAAAACCTCAACAACGAGGAGGCCTAGGCCCACTAGGGCTGTCGAGCCATGAGAAAAAAATTATACAACTGATCAGGAAATGTTCTACAATAATACAATCGCTGTTTTTGTGAGAATCATAAGAAGCACGTAATAAATACACTATGTGGGTAAAATTCAAGGACTTGTGTTACAGAAATGGTACGTATACTTACCATTAGGCTCTACAGTCTTAAGATTGTGTATTAACAAGTACATGCAATGAAAGTAGGGAAGTTTAAGACAGCGCGAATCTCACGTAATAAAAGTCAATCCGTGAACTGAAAAGCCATGAAAGCAAGTCATCATACAGATCGAAGCCTTGAAAGAAAATCATCACAACGTGTTCCAAGAATTAATCTTGTACACATTTATTTACAATGAACAGGATCCACTGGTTTCATGTACCTAGCAACGTCTTAAGAACCCACGTTTTCATAAGCAAACCCGTGTCTTGATACATCCACTTCTAAAGATACACATCAGACTTCCATGTTGAATACGCCCTTAAATTCGTGTTCTATCAAAGTGTTTCTTTTCTTACATATTTACACAAGAAGTCAGTTGCTGCAAAATTCGTAAACGGAATCACATACGACGGAACTGCTTCAAAAATAGCACGCTGGTCTTTCACGTTTTATGTTGGGCCATCACTAGCCATTACCAACCAATATATTGCCAATAACGGAGCAAGATTGAACTTTGTAGAGATCAGCGCCTTCAAGCTGTAGTGTCTAACAGCGACTGTTAGTATTTTACGTGTCATGGCTGTTATAAAGTGAAAAATGTGCGCATAAAGTCACATTTAAAACAAGACGAAAAGGCCGTATTAAATAACCATTAGATGGCGAAAATTTCTGTGAGTAACAAAGGAATCTGTAGCTAAAACAACTGTAATGTATGACAGTAAGACATGGGCGTGAAGACACAAAGACAAAGAGCATACACACAGCGGAAATTAGAAATTTGCCAAAATTATCAATATATACGCGATCATAAAAACATTAAACCTTATAATATGTTATAGTCGAAGAGATTACTGCATATAGGGCGGAACAGAAATGCAATGTTAATAAACTGGGCAAAGACAAATGGACGAATACAACGCGGATTTATTAAACTACACACAGCGAAGAACAAGAAAAGAGGAAAATCACGGAAACATTTTAAGGGGGATTTTGAAACCAGTGCTTAATTATGCCATAATGAAGACAGATAGGGGAGTGAGAGTACAAATCCACGCATTATTAACCTTGGAACAAGAAGGAGGTGACTGGTCGGCTTCCCGATCGTCCCATTGTATCCTCGGCTAACTGGCTCCATTAATAAACAGACAAGCTAGGTGAAGGTCAGAACCGGTTTCAAATTGAAATCGAGAATAAAAATATTTGACCTTACAGAGAATCGAACTCTGGTCCTACAGTATGTGCCTGTACTAACTGAGCTAAGCCAGGCACATGCACTAGGTGTCCCCATAAAAATAATAAATGTGTGGAAAACTGATTTGGTTTGAGCAAGTTTTACTAATCATTTAACGTGACAAATTAAAAAAACATATCCTTATGTTCAAAAACGTTTGATTCTGATTTACTTAAAAATGTTACGTTAATTCTACATCCTGTGTAGATAGTATCAGTTAAAAGAAATATTATACATGATTAATGTGGAAAGTATCAGTCGGGATCCGCCTATGTTCGCCTTGAAGCGATGCCTGATGTTACTTTATCTCTCACAAAACCTTTATCGCTATTCTTTTCTTAAGAGTACGGTAACCCGTGATTATTTCCAAGTGAATGGCGTATAAATCCCTTCCTGCATTTTGTACAATTATCTGGAGCACTGTGACTGGACGTGAGGTGAATTATAACCATGGCCAGGAGATTCCCGGCCCACAGTATGGTCAGACTTACATGTTCTTCGAGCACCGACACGAATCTACCTTGTAGGCTACAAAATCTTTTGGGGATATAACATTTGAGGGATTTTGTTTACAGCCAGAAACCACCCTCAATGTGTAGAGCAGAATATATGGGAGTCATTTCAAAATCACCGTCACCTCTACCGTCAAGGGAACAGACTTTCGGGCAATAAGTGTAAATAGCCAAATAAACCGCGTCCCTACAAAGGTATTTAGACCGATAACAAACCAAAATAATAAGGGTAACAGAAAACACGATAAATATTTCGAGCGAGTTTGAAAACACGGCGTTGAAGAAAATATATGAAGACAGAGAAATTTACATAATGAGAATATTCACAATTAATGAATGGTAATACACGTCAAAGGACACGCATTGTTTTGTTGTACCCTACTCCTACAAGGTTCGATGTAAAGCGACCATCTTCAGGGATATATAAATTCCAATGCAACGACACTTTGAATTCGTATCTCCCTAAAGATAACTCTTTAGATCGAAACATACATTAATGCAATGAAGCGATGTGAAAAATAATATGTATATCTTGATGGTATTATTATTATTTATTAATATTGAAGGTACAGGGCTAAAAGATGAACAAATATGAGTATATTCACAATTTTTATTCTTCTTCTATTCAGCAATTCAGAAATAACAGAGAAACAATGACTTCTCCAAATTTGGTACAGCTGCACAAACGAGATCAATCCATTTCAAAGCCGCTACTAATTAAAGAAAATATAATGCAGACAAAAAGCGGGTATCGATTTACGGCGACGTTCGAACTCAATGACAGAGCAGCCTTAGAACAGTACGCACTTCAGACGATAATTTGCACAGTCCACTAATGCTGTTAGGATAATTAAATCGAGAAATGTAATATAAGAAGTAGATGTGGCACGCATGGTGAACATGAGAAACGCTTTACATTTTTGTACGAGTAACATAAGCAAGAAGACGACGTTGGACAGTTACTGGTACATTACACAGAAATATTAAGATGAATATTGTATAAAATGTGAGAGTTAGGACGCAGACTGGATTTATTGTGCTAATGGTACGCAATGGGGTAAGGATTCTGTGATGACGACATTACATAGTTTGACTCCATAGTAGCTGGAAATAACTTGATCAGTTGATTCACTTTCACTTGATCGAGAAGACCCTACACTATGCATTCAGTAAATTACAAATTTAGAGCTCTATTGCTTTAGTGTATTTGGCGGTTTATCAGCTAGATACCTGCACTACTGGCTATTAGATCAGTTAGGTACTGCGTTAGTACGTACATGAGTTACAGACTAAGGTGGCGAGAAAAGAGTTAGGCCTATTTAGTTGCGTGTTAGTGATTTGGAACATACGAAGACCAGTTTGTATTGCTGGAATGTTACCTCTTTAATTCCAAAAATAATTCTTGGGTTGAGTGTGTGTTACAGCTGTGTACGCATATAATGTATTTTAAATCCATTCGTTCCACAGAACACGAGCACTTATCCGCCTGAATCCACAACTAAATTTATTACTGCATGCACGTAAAAAGTCACGCAAAGCACGAATTATAATAGTCACATTATATTCCATGTGTCACCAGCCTTTTCCTCCCTGTTCGTTTTCAAGACAGAAATGTAAAACCTTCAGCATTTCAAGTTAATGTCTACATTAAGCCACTGTAATACAAAAGGAAAACAAATCATGCACTTCCATCGACCGTGCACACATAGACATAAACTGTCTGTACATTAAAATATCATTATTAAAAAAAACTGAATGTTTTTACATATGTTATTTTTCCACGTCTGAGCTTCTGATTTTTCAGTTTTTACCGTATCTCGATTACAGACAGGACAAAGGTCTATACTGCATGACCTCAAATGTAGATATAATCTTAGTAATACATTTTATGGCTTTAAGCTTGTTTCCAAAGAAAATTCTTCAAAGTTAAAGGTCACGAACATAAAAGATGCTGTTAGCAAATCATCGGCAACGAAGCAAAGATCGAAATATGCTCAACACAAAGAACACGGAACAGTGACGGCGAACAATTAATACAGAACCCAAGATTCGAAAGCAACAGCGACAGAATATACATTCATGACGAACTACTGGCACCAAGACCAAGACTGAATCACGGTTAGGGCGAAGAATATATCGCAGTGACATAGAACCATTTGTTTTGACTTCACTAGGTTCTACTATACTGGGTGTGACAGGGGATGTTCAAATTTATTTTAGAGGCACAACTTATTTCTTTCAAATGTCCACGTTGGTATACCGCCCTTTGTGTGCGAGCCGCACAATATAAACCTCGTAAAGAATATCCGCATATTCGCTTGTTACTTTTAGTACGTAAGTAGAATTATTTTGTATAGAAAACAGAATAAAAAACTATACTAGAAAAATTCAAAGACAATGCAAATAAAATATGTGACAAAAATACTGAGGACGTTTAGGGGAAATTGAAAGGTAACTGCTGAGCCTGCGCTGTGGGTGCCAAGTGTTTCAAATCACATCTAATGCTCGTTGTGGTCAGATGGCCCGATATGAGATTTGCATGTCAGCCAGACTCGCTGTATTGCGTTATGTAGAGTGTTCACAATGAAAGTACACTGAACGTGCTTGCAAAAACAGCAATTTCTGTAGCACATTGTGGTATTTGTCTTTAGGAAGACAAAGAAGTTGAGGAAAACTCTTCTGAATTTAGACGTGCGTCTAATACTTTTAGGCTTCTTTATAATGCAAAAAAGGCGGCTTTACGTGGAGACCACGTACTTACGTCCTTCCGTACGTACGTCTGCAACTTAGTATCATTGAGTAAACTGTTTGCTGGATTTGCATTACATTCAGTGTAGGGGTTCCTTACACAAGGCCGCCAAAGAAAGGCGAGCTTCATGAAAATCGGTTCAGAGACAATCAAAACTTACTTACTGGCGTAAATAAACTTCTACCCGTACGTTTCAGACTTTCTGGCTAATTTAAATAAAAGTCAGCATAAAATATCTCCAAATAATATCAGTGATGAAAGGTGAGTTTCGTGAAAATCGGTAGAGTAAAAACTTACTTTCCACAATGGCTTAAATACAATTTTCTCTCTTTCATACATTTTTCGTCCGACTTGGTTATATTTCAGTGCTTTCGTACTAAATATAATGCCGAAGAGGAACCGAGAGTTTCGTGAAAATCGGCCCACTGTAAGTCATACTTTACTTAAGGACGCAGAGGAAGTTCTAGCCGTAGTGTCCACGAACTGGGTACAATTGAGTGTAAAAAAATATCTGTCCACAACTACGGCTAGCATTTGTGAGTTTCGTAAAACAGGCTCAGCGAAAGCCGTACGTTTCTTGCGGAAATACGCAAAATTACATTTACGCGTGTACCGTGAAACCGTATGACATTCTAAAAGTAAAGAACGCCTTGGTGAAGTATATGTACTAAGTCACGGAATTCAGCATCTGCGGTCTTGTTGGAAAGGGGCTGGGGAAAAAACACAAGGCACAGTCACAAGGCTGTTGCATAAGACGAGGTTTCTAAGAACTAAGAACTTCTTAGTGGCCATGTATTAAGAATCTACGCACATATAGTGCCAAAATCTGAATAAGCAACACTGAAAATGTGTTTTAACAGCATTTATTTACGTTTCTCACATATTTGGCATTTACTAGGCTGCATTACAATGACCGACAGTACGCAATACAGCTTGACTACATTGTAGGAGTATTTCACTAGGCTAGACAAGAGAAAGTAACTTCAACACCTTCTATACTGTGCAGGTATGACTGGGGACATTTGTTTATAGTACGTTCCGGGAGACAGGGAATTTACTCCGTGCTCTGCATACTACGTTAGGCTGCTCAGAGAACCCGTCCTTGCCACTTGAACGAGCAAGCACTGTCTGTGAGGACTGGATGGAATTTATACGTCAGCACTATATAAGATACCGTCTCATAAGACAAGTATTTGGCCTCGAATCTCGTTGCTGTAGGAGACTGTCTCCGGAAGACGCAGAGAGAGGAAAAAAAATAAAGCTTTCGACGGACAATACGAGCATGTATTGTCCAGTTGAAGGCTTTAGAAAATTCTATTACAGAAGCTGCAATGTTCAGCTGAAGGAAGACAGAGCAGTATGTAATCCTGAACTCAGTGTTCGTACATTCCTCAGGACGTAGCACAAACACATATCATGACTGGAAGGTAAAGGAACACACTAAATCTGTACACAGTCACGTCTCTACTCCCATCAAATCACAGGCATTCTTTAGTCCTAACGCAGTTAAAAGAATCGTTAACTTCCTGGCTCGTTTTTTCTTAAACTGAGATTAAAACTTATAATATTTAATTATGCCTGCTCTTTACTAGTCGTGTAGAAATAAAATTTTAGGCGAAAAATTTTAATTTAATTTGTTTCTCTTGCACGTAAGTACTCCTTTCTAAACTGCTGTTATTACGGCAAGTTTTCTAAGAACTGATATGCATAACACAGAACTTAAAATGACTGACTCCATCCCACAGAGTCTTTAAGACGCTAATATTCGTAGTTAATCAGCCGCTTAAGAAATTCTGTTGATGACAGTAGAAAAAGGTTCACAAGACCGCCAGTATTTAATGAAGTCTACCAACGGGCGCTAACCAGAGCTAGATTAATCCAGTCCATACACTTCCATAATATGCAATTACGATCCATTTTAATATTATCCTCGTCTATGCTCTGGCGTGCCGGCTGGCATCTTCAGATTTTCGGGCTGAAGTTTGTATGTATTTCTCTCCTCCCAGAATTGTCATTATATAAGTGAAATGCATAACTTGAATAGGCAAGAAGATTGCGACTATTATAACACAGTCTATAGATACATATAAACACACAATGCTTTGGAACAATTGCGTTATTGTTTAGGCCGTTAGACAGTGCAAAACAGTATATTTCATTCTGCAGCCAAAACGAAAGGTTTCAGGAAAAATGCGCTCTGATCCTTACATAAATTACAATTAAACTGTATTACATGGTACATATATGGTTACACCTAAAAACATCCTGATGTAAAACATTAAACCCATTACGACCTAATTCCTACTTGAATCATTTTTCCACGTGATGTACGCTTAATGAACTGTGCGCAGAACTAATATACTCGTACACCTCGTTGCGGCCTAATACGTACAGACCTATTATACTGCTCTGTTTATTGGCTTTGTCAGCAGCCGACTTTATGACTAACAACAGCGCAGTTTCATGTTGCTCAATAGCTGCGTCAAGAAATTTGTTTTATATGCAATAAATGCGGTCTATCATTAAGAGCTGCGATACGCAGCCCGTAACTCGGATGTTTCACAGGCTAGTTTAGGAACGAAAAACTAAAAATACTAATATTTTCACATTATCAAAATTACATTCTTAAAGCAGAATATTTAAATAGACCCCAAAAAATCATTATAATTCCTTTATATCTTAATAAAATTTTTTAAGTTATTTTTATTTGAATATATAAACACGTTAAGTGTAACTTTGTTACCACCAATGGCATGTTCCCGGGTAGCGGATGAGGAAAACGACTTCCATGTTGTTTAAGAATGTCTCAGACAAACAGAAGCACCAAACATGACAGAAACTTTGAATCCGATTCCATTTTTGTGAAAGTACCTTGCAAGAACGGGGATAAAAGGAGCTGTATATTATCCAAATAGATTGCTTTATGCATTAAGACTCATACGTTCGCCTTCGAGCACAGAACGGAGAACATAGGGCTCTTTATGCATTATGTATCTTACACGATCTCGTAGCGACCATACCACAAGAAAGAACAGAAGGAAACTGGGGGGTAACACGTTAGTACTGTACATCACTGGAAGCTCTTCCGACACATGTATTATTTGTACTTAGAGAGACAAGTGGAAGCGAAATCTTAGTATGTCTACAGTTTAAATTTGACATATATCGACAAAATTGTATCCCAGTTGTCTACACCAGGCCTGATCTACCTTTAATGTGGTGACAGCAACTTCGGGAAAATTTGGCCTGCATGCGGGCAACAGTAAATTCAAATCACTAAATTACGAATGAATAAATATACTGATATGCATATTTGTACTTCTCTTTCATAAGATATATTCATTAAACACCAACTAATGCACATAAACTTTATTCACAATAGTTTATTCTTAAAATTCCCCTATACGTATTTCGGCGGTTTAAACCACCATCTTCAGGGGGTCGCAGAGATTATTTAGCATAGACCATACAGTTATTACCACATACGTAATAACTGTATGGTCTATGCTAAATAATCTCTGCGACCCCCTGAAGATGGTGGTTTAAAACACCGAAATACGTATAGGGGAATTTTAAGAATAAACTATTGTGAATAAAGTTTATGTGCATTAGTTGGTGTTTAATGAATATATCTTAATTGAAAAAATGCACGGTAAATACAATGTTAAGTACTCTTTCATAGTTTCCTAGAAAACGGTAGGCAATGCTTCGACGTTCTATCTCTGCTTTACCAGGGAAATAGTTCAAGACGTATTTTCATTTAAAATATCTCAGCGGGCATCGTAACACTGTGTCGTGGGCAACATGTCCGCGAGATACTGGTTTAACGGATCGGGTCTAAACCAATGCACGTCTCTCCAATTTAATTTTAGTCCATATCGGTCCAGTAGGACAATCTTGCACTTACATACTCCGTGCGGCTCTAGTATAACAGTTCACTATTTACATACCCCAAGTGTAGCATTCTATTACACCTGTACACAAATTATCCGGAAGCATATCGACTTCAAGTCATCTTCAATGTCTGAATAACGTTAATTCTTTCCACTTCAGCCTGCAGATTGACGTTTAGATTTCACGCGTCACGTACGAGTCAGAGATGTTGCCGCATGCCCAGGGAGCCACAACGAATATGAGACGTTTCTTTCCATGTGGGAAAATAGTGGGCTAAGAATAAGGCGTCGAATTAATGTGGTAAGACTGCCTGATTAATGAAACAGTGGTAAGAACCAATATTATTACCCGTTACATCTGACAGGGTAAACATTCTGTGAATGTGGTAAATACGCTGTCAACTTAATAATGTATACTTGGCTAAATATGCAGGTAGCAGTGTCTTCCGAAATGTTCGTAAATCTCTATCAGACTACATGGTGTCACATTCACCACCTAAGGTCTTGTAATTTCACATATGTTTAAAATTTTAGTGACTTTTTTAACAGTCGCCTAATCGCGTATTCAAGCGACTGCTTGAAGCTGAGTCCTACTTAAGCAGCTCATCTTATTACGAATTCCCCTGTCTTTTATAGAACTTTAATTTCCGCCTTAAAAACAGCTACACTAAAGCTATTGCAATCATTTACTTCATGTAAACTGTAGAGTCCAGTCATCAATTTGGGAATATTTGCTATACATTTTCAGTGAAATATCCGAACAAGTTTTTTGTATGGCAGTTACGAAACTGATAGAACACCTAGTGTAACTTGTCACGGAAACTGTCCTCCGTATCGCTAGTTATATGTTCAGCTAGTGAATGCGCACTCACAACAACAGTATCTTACCAGTGACCTCTTAGTATAACACACATCTTGTCAACAGGTTAGGCAATGTACGTGTAACGTAACATTGTGGCGCGTTCGCGTAAGAATTGTTGCAGTGGAAACACAATAATAGGATGTGTGTTTTTTCCACATTCCCTCATAAACGGCACAATTTTCGAAAAAATTACTGAAGATAAAATGTGTTTTCATTTTCTGTAAAACTTTTGTCTAAAACACTTCACATTATAAGACGAATGCAGAGAGATATAATAAACACACATAAGTCTTCATGTAAAATACCCGTCATTTTTGTCAGATTTTAATCAAATATTAATTTTATCGACAGATTTTCGAAAATCCTTAAATATCAAATTTTACGAAAATTCGTCCAGTGGAAGCAGAGTTGTTCCATGCGCACGGACAAACATGACCAAGCTAACAGTCGCTTTTCGCAATGTTGTGAAAGCGCCTAATAAAAACTGATCCGTCGTATGATCCTCTTCCGTACTATAAATCCTATCCCAACTAGTGACTCTCATTACCTTTTCCACACATAAATGTAAAACCGTGCGGAGCCTCGATGTAGCTACGAATTACAAATAATGAACTTGCACGATACAATAAGAAAAATGCTTAAAATGCAAAACGATTTGCTGCGTATTAGTAAGACTGATACCCAACTACATTAATTTATGCAGCGTCGAAATGTAAGATGATTATTCAGAAAGGATATGGCTACGGAAGGAAGCGATCGGTTGTTCGCCCGAAGTAACAAACGGGTGACAACGGACTACGTACCCTTACGGCTGGATCAAAGTGATTGGTTGGAATTATAAATGAAGCACGGATACAGATACGTAAAAATTATTTCTGATAAAAGCTACACACGATATAGCTAAATCTGTAGTGTTGATAAGCTTGTATAAATTTAGTTGTGCCTAAGAAGACGTTTGGAGCATAGCTTTGTATTGTGTTGAAACGTGGACACTCCGGAAAGTAGATCAGAAGTATCTGGAAAGTTTTGAAATGTGGTGCTGGAGAAGAATGGAGATCAGTTGGTCGGATCGTGTGAGAAATGAAGAAGTATTACACAGAGTCAAGGAGGAGAGGAATATCCTACATACAATAAAGAGAAGAAAGGCTAACTGGATTGGTCACGTCTTGCGTAGAAACTGCCTTCTGAAACACGTGATTGAAGGAAAGTTAGAAGGAAAGAAGTGACGGGAAGACGAGGAAGAAGACGTAAGCAGCTACTGAATGACCTTAAGGAAAAGAGAGGATACTGGAAATTGAAAGAGGAAGCACTAGATCGCAGTCAATGGTGATCTCGCTTTGGAAGAGGCTACGGGCCTGTCGTAAGACAGACTACAGAATGAATGAATGAATGAATGAAGAAGACGCCGTTGAAGAAGAAATAAAAACTATTTATGGCATTCTAACATAAGCAGCTTCCTTTAGTAAAACCCATTACGAAATGGTTGATAAATTTCGAGTTCTTTATGTTACGGAACGTTAACTGTAAAAGAAGTAAAATTGTAACAAAGATCAAAAGTCATTTACACATAATATAGGCATACACTTAGAGAATGGAAACGCAACCCGATTCGACATAAGCTGCACGTAGTCTACTTACGTGAAGGCAAGGAAGGCATGACTGTAAAAACGGACGACAGCAGGAGAATTCCGTGCTAGTGCCTACACCAAAAAGAGAAGACAGCAAGGATCTACGTGTTCATCCCTTTAGAACATGAGGCACCATCCCAATGTCTGCAGTAAGCGATTCCACCAATGCTCAGTCGCTTTTCAAACATAGTATGACTCGTTCTCCTTCTTCGTTTCTCAGTAAAATTGAACTCATCTGAATAAATCGGAGAACCGTCGGTGATTGGAGGACAGAAACCTAACAGCATAACGATGAGCAACACTTCGTCGCTTTCGAAATCCGTCGGGTAACGAACACACCATTATGCCGTTATCTACATCCTGTGCCATTCGAAATGCATGTAGCAATACTGCCAGCTTCCGTCTGAGGCAATTCTGTAGGATGCAGCATCATTCTGCTTGGATTCAATTTCCTTCCTGTCTTTAATTCAAAGGTTTAAACTCTGTCAAGTATGATAGGATGTTCTTTTTTTTTTTTTACTTTTGTCAGTTTAACTTTGGATCTGCGAGACCGCAAGAAATACTGGTCTTTCAGACATTTGCCACGGATCTATTGGCTATTACGTCTGTAAATTCCAGTCAACCAAATAACTCTTAAGGTCGAGGTTCTTTCTTGAAAAGTGTGCAGTTTCTCTTCTAATTAAGAAATTCCTTGCTTCGGTAGAACTCTTGTAATCAAAGATAAGACACTAGCCCGTATATAACATCATATGTATTACAGGAGACATTCCACATGAACTCCATGTTACCTTAGTGTACGAGCTCCTAAACCCCTCCCACTAAGGCTGATACCTATGTCCGGAACACAATGCAGTAACCTGCTTCTTACAAGTCTTAATGTTTCTTATACATCCTTATACATCATATGTATTAGACGTAAGTGTGAAAACACCGGAATGACTGGTAATTGTTTTGAATGCGTCACTCTGTAATTATACGGTTTAGTTTCGCATCTGACTACTTACACCAAGTTGAGAGTAAGACTATTCTCTGGAACTGAAAAACAATGCGTCATTGCCTTCCACAACGAAAATATGCTGCAGCTGTGTTGCCGCGTATTAAACGACATTATTCGCTAATTACAATGGAATGCAGTATATTCAACATCATGTATAATTCAATCCGTATTCCAAAGCCTTCATTCTGACATATGTTTTAATATTATCCTACCATTTACGCTTATATGTCCCAAATGTTTTTCTTTGAGAATTTCCGATCAAAAGTTATTATACAGATTTATCACTTTCTTCTCTAAGCCCTGTATGTCCTATCTTTTTTATCCTGCTTTGTTTAATCACACTGTCTAATAGTGCAAATAACGAAATTATTTACTATTAAATATTCTCCAGACACTGTCACAAATTTCTTACGTTCAAACGTTGTCTTCCCAATTTTGTTCTGAAACTCTCCTAAAACCATGTAGAGTGACCAAATTTCATACGGATATAAAAAACGACTTACGATAAGGTTTTAATTATTTAATCTTAAAGGTATTTGGATAGAAGACGAGAAGGTACAAGATATCCAACTGAATGTTAGCAAGCATTCTCTTAGGAATGTCATTTAGCTTTTCATCTGAAGTGTCATGCCGTTGTATAGTTGACTGGTTAATCGTAGATCTCCATTAAATATAACACATTCATTAGGTGCTGCTTACTTCTATTAACACGACATATTTCGACCAATTATATTCACTATCAAATATTCCGTACTTCATAGATAACCAACACTGCTAATGTGTGTTTATAAATTACGGAACCCTTGAAAACAAACAAAATTGTGTAAAATATGGTGCGTTAATAAAATGACTAACAGTTAACAATTGTGTTTTTACCGATGGAAAACTAAGATAAACTAACCACTTATACTTATTAATGTGTCTCTAATATGCCTGAAACCTACCACACTTTCATCCGATTTTGTACTACCGGTGGGTAAATTTATTACTATAAGGGGACAGCTTTCTCCTTACAGGTTACGTATTTCCTCCGAATAGCATTTCAGCTCAGTTTCAGTGCAGAATATGCTAACCAGTGCTACAGATTAAATTAAAGAGGAATATCGGCCACGTATAGTTTTTGCTTCTGTGAGAAATTAAAATCAAAAACCTGTTTTGAAGAACGCAGTAAGAAAGGATTGACTCTGTAACGGCAAGTACATTTCTCCTGTCTTGGATTATTTACATGATTACCAGCTACATCATTCTAAAAGAAAAAGCAAGAGTGAAGTTTCTTCAAAGTGAAATAAATTTTATATTATAATAGATTCTTTATAAACAACTTAAAATCTACTCACCATATGAGGTGTTCAATGTAGATAATGCGTTGCAGGGTCTGGAAAGAAAAGATCATTAATTAAATTTTATATTAAAATACAAATTATTATTACTGTGTTGAAACTGTTGCTACTGATGAATACGAGCAGCCTTTACTTCATAACTGGTACACATCAAAAAACATATAAACATCTGTATTCGTCTCTGTTTATCTTTACACCAACAGACCAATATGCATACGCCAGGTTGCTGAATGACGAAGAGATAACGAAATTTATATCCATTTTTTCAAAATTAACGTTCTGAAATTTGTTATTAGTTACGTAAACGTACATGTTAACATTCTCCGAAGTAAGATGACTGTTAATGCTTATGCGCATTACACGTTTTAAAGCTCTACTATTACTAAATGTATCACCAGGTTTAGTATTCAAAAATTCTACGCCCTGACCAAGGAGTGAATTTATGTTTTATAAGCATATCAGAACAAACAGCAATTATTTTCCCTACACAACATTAGCTAATAGGTTTTTACAATCGAGATGGAGTGTGTTTAGTGCGCGGTGCGGACTGAATATTTAATTCCAATTCAGGTTAACCCTTATCTTTGAAGGGTTAATTATGCTCTTAAAGTACATGAATTCATAATGCGACATATGATAAGCTATAATTTTAGGCGGGTTCGCAAAATTGCGAAAAGCGACTATTAACTTCGTCATATCTATTTGTCTGTCTGTCTGTCCGTCCGCCCGCATAGAACTCGGTTCCCACTGGAAAGAGTTTCATGAAATTTGATATTTGAGGATTTTTCGAAAATCTGTCGAGAAAATTCAAGTTTCATTAAAATTCGACAAGAATAACTGGTACTTTATGTAAAGACCTATGTGGATTTATGATAATATCTTGCTGAATTCTTCTCAGAATGATAAACATTTGAAATAAAAGTTGTAGAGAAAATCAAAACACATATTTTATGCTCAATTAATTTTTTTCAAAAATCGTACCGTTTTTGAGATAATGTGGAAAAATACGGTAGAACCAGACAGGCCACAGATGACAATGTAACACAGCTCAGAAAATATGCGATCTGCATCCGGGAGAGCTAAGGCAAGAATACATACTCACACTCATAATATTTCATACTTGTTATTGTTAACAGCAGCACGAAATGTTTTGTAGCTCGATAATAGTGCAAAGAAAGCCAACTGCAGCATTTCCATGGCAACACTGGACACTTTTATATTATTGACGGCTACATCGTTGCCAGCAATTTAAAATATAGCGTATTTTTGCATTTCGATGGCAAAAATCTTTACGCGAATGCACCAAATTGTTACTTTTACTTACACTGTCCATCTTTTTAGCCTCCTGAAAACGGAACAAGTCTGTTCATGAGATCATCAGAATGTATTTCAATCTCCAACCTATGTGCTGCCTTCCGCGTAACTATTTACGCATAACCACCATGTAGGACACCCAAACGCAGTAATGCATTGTTGTCTACTGTGAATAATAACAACATGGCTGACGCACAAATTTGTGAGAGGGGAGAGGCACTGACGTCACTTACTTTCACTCCTCAAATAATGTATTGGCAAAAGATCTTTAAAAAGTGTGACACGAGAATATTTTTAGAACATAGTATACAACACAGTTATCGTGAAAACATTTTATTTAGCCTCCGGTTTGATGGAGATGCCTAAATTAACCATTGGAGCTACGCATGCGAAATTTGGCACGGAGATATGCGTACATCATAAAGATGTATATAATATACAAGACACTGTCTCTTTGTAAGTAAACAATTACAAACAAGGCGACGACCCTAAAATTTGAAGTTATATCCGACAACTTCAACATATATAGAATCTGTGTTCCCGTAAGTCTAATATTTTTTTTTAGAAAAAAATAATATAATGATAATATTATTGGTAACATTTTTACAGATCATAATACTATTCAGTATGAAAGTGGGCTTTATGAGTTTTCTCTGTATTCCTTGTCACAAGAATGGAATGTTTCCTACTGGAATCAACAGCAAAATACTTAGAATACTAGGGATCGTTCATATTCAGAAAGGTTTACCAGACTGAACAAGTACTAATCTCCGAATAATCGACGTTACCATGTCAAACATAGTTTTTAGATATTCTTCCTATTATTTGTCGCTTATTTATGCTTCCATCTCACTGCATGAAGCAGAATTCTTACTGAGAAGCTGATATTTGTTCAGCCGGTCACGAAGTCCCCTACCCACTACTGAACACGATTTTTTATTCCACAGAATTCTATCCATATTAGACGATTACAGTCCACACCGTCCGCACCTCGTCTTCCAGATAATCACCTTAATATAGGCCCATTATTTATGCCTGCGTTTATAAACTGTATATCCTTTCACGGTTTTAGACCAAACTTTTGCATGCATTTCTTATCGAACCACTGCAAATTGTTCTATATTGTCGGATTTCTTTTGTGTGTGTGTGTTCATGGAAATTACCTTAACATTTGGCAGCAGTCTTCACACACCAGATTTAATGCAAATCAAATGCATTATTATTTTGATTAATGTAACCTCTTTACATAACAAATTTCATTTCCATCAACTCCATTGATGCATAAAGTACTGGCTTACGGTACACCGTTTAATGTATAATGGCTTGTCAAGTGTTTAAGTACTCAAAATATTTTAACGCCCAGACAGCTAACTGGATATTTAAATAGACATGTTACCATTCCTGACATCACAGGTAGCGAACAGTATTATTTTCAGAATATCCCTCTAGGCTTCACAGTATGCTTTCAATTTATTATCGCAGTTTTGCTTAATATGGCATTTAGTGCAAGGGAATATCCATATCACTTCGTATAATAGGTATTTGTGCGATTCATTTACAAAATCTGGTGTGTATGCAATCAACACAAATGCATCAATACTTTAGAACAATGTTTACAAAACCTCAAACAAAACACTGGGGAAAATTTGCAGTGTGTCTGTGACATTCGGCTGGCTAACCAAACAGAAAAATGAATTAGGCCTAAACCATTTAAGTAGTTTTTATATACACAGAGACAGGGAAATGTACTACTGCAGTTACGTAATTCCTTCTGTAGAAGTGATAATTAGCTCACTATCTGTTCAAATGTATTTCTTGGTCATCAAGAAAATCAAGATATTTTCCGGCGGTGGAAAGGTTGAAAGTGGGGGGGGGGGGGGGGCGGAAAGGACTCTTGTTTTTACAAATTTTATCCATTGATATTATCCCGAGCCAGAACAATCCAATCTTAATAATCAGACACCACTTTATTAAGGTACAACTTAGTATGACATTACCTATTTCCATTTATGTCTCTAAATACAAAATTAATGAATATTCATAAAACTAATAATTATTTAATTTTAAACACCCCTGCTACCACACACTATTTCGAATGTAAGAGCATGGGATCAGATGGAACTAACACTTCAGCCACCGATCTGAATATTATCCTCAATTTCATCGGTCTTCCATTGAACTACTAGCGTATATATAAGAATTTCTGACCAATATATAATTCGCATTCGTTTTCTCCTCATCCTGCAACTGTTTCGAACATCTTGTCATCCAATACTTGAGTAACACTTGAGATCATTTAATAGACAATTCATATACATGTGTGTATGTGTGTATGTATGTATGTGTATACATATAATCCACCTCTCTAACTCTCGAAAATCTACTGTTTCCTGACCATTTAATTTTACATCTATGATTCATGTAATATCATTATGGACTCTGTTTTGTTAAAAATCCCTTCCCGAATATGACCTTCGGGTTCAATAAAATGCGTAAAATTGCTTGAATAGCTAACGACCTGTTAACTTCTCAGGAAGGACTCCGCTCCATGGAATTTGTTACTTAAGAAGTACCAATATGGTACCGACAGGAAACTTTGAGATCATGTTTGCGAAACACACCTGAAACAGCTCTGCCTCTGTGTGTGTCTGTGTGTTCTGACTCCATTATGGTTCAATTTACTTTGGAGCGTGCTATATGGCCTGCCACTGGTTTTAGTTTAGACTGAGGAAAATACAGATAGAAAGCCCCTAACTAAATTAGTAATCACGTAGACTTGCATGTATTCGCTTGAGAAAACAAACACGAATCCAGGCCACAAGAAAGCACTGTAACTGGAAGGAGTCTAGACTATGCCGAGAAAAGGAAACAGAAATGTCATGACAGACATATTACGTGTGAGAGGCCGTGTTTCTGGCAAGTATCACTCAAAAACTGATAGACTTTTAACACTTACTAGATCAATGTTGGCGAAAGTTGTCTGCTTCAGTTAGTACTTTAATGTTATAGCAAAATGATATGGTTGGAAAGGCAGTACCTATTAACTTTAACTGACCAGGAATAGCAAGGCTACCGAAGGAGTACATCACAGTAAGTTATTAAAACATTCAATTCCAAGCCACATAACTCGTTCGCAGCATGGAAATTGTCACGGGTGATATTAGGAAGAAACATTTGCATTCTGCATTTTTTTCTTTTCTGGAAATAAAGTGTAATTATGTTTCCTGGTTTCACTATTTATATTTTCAGGCTTTCATGCAGCACTGGTAACTTTTTATATGAGACGATCAGTTTAAATAACTGAAAACTCCGTTCGGTCCACAAGCCAAATAATCACAAGCAAATAACAATTTTATTTTGTACATTTTTATATGTTCAGTGCATACGGCATTGTATTAATACGGGATTAAACAACAATAGTAATAATACAATATTTACAACTTAAAATTTTCAACATGAAAACAAGAGGGTCATGCAATTTTTCCACAAAATTCTCAATTCCTATGGGTCTGTAAATATTAATATACCTATTTTCATTCTTCATTTATGATGTCAGCCAGGAGACGGAGCCCGGGTTTCTCGTTTCTGGCTTATGACAATTGGATGTAACAATCACTAGACACCAGAGTTCTCGGACAATGTTATCTCCTGCGTGCACTGACACAGTATTATTAATTCCAGCCCTAAACCATTTCACTACGAAGTCCGTCGTATGGACACTGAATTGCGTACGAACTATACACATACTCCTGCCAGTACTTCGACATAGTAATTTGACTCCTATCTCTAAGAAAAGATGGAATTTCTGCTCATTAAATCAGTTTGGACAAGGAAAGAAAAAGGCAGGAAATAAGACTGCCATGGAGAACCTTAATAGGAACCAGAGGGGACATGAAGGAAGGGAAGACCCAAAGAAAAATGGATAGGTGGATGGAATAAGACGGATTATGACTAACCAAGGACTGACAGACGAGGATCTTTGGATAAGAGAGTTACAACCATTAAAGTGAAAACCCATTTACTTAAATTAGCAATTCATTATTAAAAACATGTATCCGCCGAGTCCGGCCTTCCTCAAAATTCTCTCTCAAACATATAAAAATAAAATTGTTTTGATGTTACATTGCAATTTTATAGCTGCTTTCATTGAAAAGAGCAACCGGCGAACGCCTAATACGAAGTAACCGCTGTTTACTCTGAGAATCGTACTGAAGACATAAATACATGTCGTTGGCACATATCAGAGTTTTAGTGCTAAACGTGACGGTACATATAGTAGCCACCAGTCTCTAAAGGTTAACACTGATTTCTTTTCTACCTTAACAGTGGAGCTAGTAAAATACTACACATCATTCTCATCGCCTTCATTTCAGTTACTTTTTTTCTTTCACTGATTGACTTCCAGAAGGAGGAAAAATTTTGTGTCTACGCTACCACAACAAGGACGGCTCTAAATCAGGGAGAAAATGTGGCCGTAGCGTTAGCCACGCGGTCAATTGAAGCTGCAAACAATATCTAGGATGTGTGGAGCTTGTCATCCACTCTTCCAGTGTAGTGAGTAAAATGGAACCATTATGAGAATTAACCACTCTGTAAGCCAAAATGGTATCGCCATAAACGACCAACAAAAAATTAAAATTTCATAACATGACGCCACTGAACTATTCAAATATTTTGATGTTAAAAATAACTAAAATTTTGTAATAAGCAACACAATGGGATGACTGGCACACATTCGAAAACAGCAGGCCCAATCTTAAATATTATTTTCACAGCAGTTTCACAAATCAAACATACGAAAACCTGCGTGAGAATACTAAAATTCTTCTCCACTTCTTCCCGTACTGGACCAAATATCCTCAAGATCTTTCTTTCAAATATGTCCAATTTTACTTCATCTGCTACACCCAAAGCCCAGCATTATTCAGGCCATACGTAAGAATTTGCTTTATTAATGTCTGGAACAGCTGTACATTAGTGACTCCACCATGAGCAAGTATACTAAAACAAGCACATTTAGAGAAACATTAAGTGAATCCTATAGGTCTCAAACTCTAGACCACTATCGTAAGAACCAACCTTTCTTCTAGATCACTAGAGTTAAATTTTAAAGTTTAGAGAGAAGTGTAAATTTCGGAACAGAAACGTGTTACTTGAATTTTAAATTAGTTTCATGAATATTTTAAACCTTTACTAATCGATGTAGACCCTGTACTTCCAGACAACTCGAATCCATAGAGGGGAAGCCCGTTTCAAAAGTCTGTCATAATTTGTTTGTCATTTTGTTGATTACGATCTAACGGAAGCTTACGTCGCTAAAGTAACGGGAGGTTGGTTCATTATGCTACACGAACTTGACGGTCACGTGACATCAGTTGATTAGCTTCGTGCTACTCTAGCCGACTTGCAATCAACACTGATTAACTACGTCATTCATAGCTACCAACGCAAAACACCACCGGACAATTATTGCAAGTCTTATATTCTGTGTGCGGTTTTCGGCATCGACAAGCTTCCCAGACTTCGGAAGCGTAAAACACTGCGTGCTGCAGGTCACAAGGAGATATTCATTGCACATGCCTGACTTTCAGGAATTTCCTTCGGGAAAGGCTATCTTTACGCTTTTCAAGGTCCATGTCACACTCAGCATGATACTCGCAGAAGGTAGATTCCTGCTCAATGTCGGGGTCAGTCCGCCATTTTCAGAGAAATACATTGCAATATGATGTAGGAATCACACTCGCGGCAAATCCAGTTCCACTTCAACATCACACTTAGACCACACTTGAAGAAAATGACATTTCGTACTACTGTTGGGCCAAATCCCATATTCACACTAATCACGTTCATGTCTAACATCGGGCCAGTCAAATAATTCCCGACAGCTTAAAAAACTTATTATCGACCAACAGACTTCAAGACAACTGGAAAACTACTTTTCAGTAGGCCTATGCCGCTAAATTCACTCCCGCGCTTAAGAACAATGATATGAAAGCGTATGGATGTCGCAGAAACGAAAATCCACCCATGAGCGGAGGGCAGCAAGTTAGTATAACGTTCCGGCAGATTTACATCTTTAAAAAACATAACACCGCTTGACTCCGCGAAGGACGTAAATTTTATTTGAGGGCAATTTGAATGTAGTGGTTAAAAGAAAAATATCAACAGTACAATTCAGTCCGCCACAGTGTTGTTCAATGCATTTCTGCAGCATACTAGTGGAGTCAAATATATAGCAATCATAGAAGTGAAACTGCTTCCTGTAGCAAACCTAAACGAAAAAAAACATGCAGAAAGACAACATTAAAATCAAAGTTAGACAAGTAGTAAATTTCGTGGTTGAGAGGCAAGGCGCTAGACGTTCTATCAAAATATTCTGCGTGTTTTCCCTTACGTCTGACAAAGTATAAACTGCGTGAAAGTACTCAAATAAGGAGCAAGTATTATAGGTACTAAACTGTAAATTACACCATGTGAATGCTTTCACTTATTCTGCGGATTCCCACAATCAAGGTTGACAAGCGAGCAGAAACCAGGCAAAGAAGCCTACGAAGTCTTCCCAAATACTTATCAAATGCACAGAGCAATTAGAATTCTCTTAAGAATTTAAAATTGTGTAATACAATTTGGTATGCAAACAAAGATTTTTAAATAATTGGAAAGTGTACCGTACAAAAATTGTAATAGGCCAGCAGAGCCCAACCACCTATCCACTGCTATAGGTGTGCAAAATGACTAAGACCAATGTTTAATTACTTAAATAAACTGCTAAGAAAAATATACATTTTTCCTAATTTCGACTCTGTTATTAATAAGGACATCACATCGCCCATAGATGGATTTCTGATCATGTGGCCCATTACTGAAAACTCCTGGACTCCCGTGCTTTAACAAGTTAAAGAAACGGCGAGAGAGGTGCACCTGCGGTCTTCGGATTATTTAATCGTGTAGTCTTTCAGGTTTTGGCCTACTTTCCAAGAAAGGTATACTTCCTCCACCTACAGGACTGATGCAGTCCCCAAACGGTATGCCAGGTATTTTCTTTCTTGTACTACAACCAAATATGTCCAAGAAACAAACTTGTATTCTAAGATGACGTATCCGGTTAGAAGCATGGAAATTATTAACGGCCTTCATCAGAAAACGCCGATGTATCGTAAAAGCTCTAAGCAGATACCTAGTTCAAATATTGCCTACTCTAGCTGAGATTTTAATGATAGTCTTCAGTCTTTCATGAGATTTTATTGGATAACATCTTAAAGAGGCCCCTTTCCAAAACTCTTACCTATCATTTACAACAATAATTTCACCACAACTGACATCGAACTCTAACCTCTTTGGTTGAAATAACACAGACCAAACTATGAACTAGGTGTATGTTATGACTTGAGCTAGTCTTTGTGATTAGGCAGCTTGCGTGAACTGGACTCATTAACCTAGCGATTAATGAGCTGCCAACCTCTGGCTCACCAGCACATGTCACGGGCTGGGCAATGGAGAGCACTGCCCAAAAAATCACAAGCGATGAGAAATTACTCCATGGTGCTCTGACGTACTTAAGGCGCAACGACGCGGAAGAGTGGAGAGAGACGGAGAAATGAAGAACAGACACAGCAGACAAATGTAAAACCATGCGGAAACCATTTTCCTTTATCCCTTTGAAGTGTAATTGTAAATGTATGTGCCACCTGCTTCAACGTTCAAGAACTCCGCACTTCGACCAGAGAATATATTTATCTGGTAAGTAGAACAAACAGTGATTATTTCTCTAAACAACATCGGCAAACGCGGTGAGCCTTAAGACAGCTTACGACGAAGTTGGGGTACTGCAACCATTTATGCTGGCCGAACAACAGGTACAAATTTTTGCTTAATTAAACTGAGCTTAGCTTTGCTTTGAAAGAGAAAATCAAGAATGATTGGAATTTCATGCACGAAATTTCCTTCTGTTCTATGCTGACGTTAATTTATTAAATGAAAACGTAAATACTGTAACGTGGAAACTCTCTGTTGGACGTACTAAAGAGAGTGATACGGAAGTACACACACAGACAAATAACTGAAGGCACACGTCCCGTCATCACACAGCAAGAGGACATCAAAATGTGTCAGCTAGTAAATCCTTCGAAAATATGACAAAGTTAAAACATTTTGGAACGATATTAAAGATCAAATTCAATACAAGTGCTTTCTGGGAATGTGACGTCGTGTATTTTTGTATAAATTTACCCCTCCTTTAGAGAAACTGCCTCTCTCTTCAAGTCATAGCTTGAAGAAAATGTGTGTTCTTCGCAACATTCATAGATTTCTCTCAGACTACACGGCGTCACAACCCTGCAAAGACTAAGCTTCACAGTCAGAACCATGAAAATCTCAAACCTCTCAATTCTGAACTATCATTACGAAACTAAGAGCACATTACCCTTGTGCAATCCTTGCTACCGATCAGTGCAAGATCCTTACATTACCCGTCTCTTATCTAGACACGCAAAAATCAAAATACAGCAAACCCTTGTCGAAAGCGGAAGATAAGCTCCGCAAAAAGTAGCTCGTTCGGTGAATCAGCTTTGAACAAACTTAGCATTTTATGGGACTGAAAGGGATACGGGAAGGCGACTGCGTCATCGTAAAAAATACACCTCAAATATACATCAATAATGCTTACGCATAAACATGCAGGTTTATAACACGAAGAAGGAGGATAATCTGGCGGGAGAAATCCGAGATGGCAGCTAAGCTGAAAACCGAAGCTGATTATACAAACATATAAGCAAAAGAGGCCGTCCTCGGCTTTAATCAGGAGTGGTATTTTTTGTATGCTACTACAGCGTGTTTGGCAGACTGCGTGCAACTGAGTTTTCCTCATTCGCCAAATAATGGTTTCCATTTATTTTCACGCGTATAATCACATCCACGATGGAGGGCTTTGCTGAATAAATAACTGTAACTTTGCGTGTTATAAAGTGTTGTCGAGCTGTCAGCCATTGAAAGATAAGTTATTTACATTCCATCCTGACGTGGATTACTACCTGATAAGATAATTTTATTTGGTCGCCATGAAACGTACAGTTTTATCTGTTGCTTTACACAGGCGTGAAATGTGGTCTTTCACCTTAATACAGGAACAATGTTCGAGGGTGTATGAGAACAAAGCCTTAAGATACATGGAGCAAGAAATGAAATAAGAGATACAGAAAATGTAACTTCAAACAGCCTTATAATTTTTGTCATTCACCTTATCTATGACGTAATTAGGATAATTAAAGGAAAGAGAATCAAATCGACAGGAATGAAGCACGTATGGGAAGATGACAAATGCATTCACTATTAAATTCTAAAAAAGACAGATGGAAAGGTTTCAACTGCAATATCTAAATGTGATTGGATGACAACATTAATATGCATATTAGAAACACGGGAAGTAAGTGTGGATGTTTTTCACTGGCTCATTCTAAGATCCACTAATGGGCTTTCGTAATCACGTTAACAAGCTGCCTACTGACAAAGAGCTGTAAATTTCTCCGGCTGTTTGCAATGAATGAACTTTGGAGTATGACAATGAACCACAAATTTAAGTAGTCGTATATGTCCTATAGTCAGCTGAGAATAAAAAGTGCAGGCCTTAATAAACCACCTTCAATAATGCAGCCGATATTCACGTCGTGTTTTGCAGTCGTGTGTATCAGAAGCACCGTGACAAAACAGCTCTGTAACACGCAGTCACACATTTTATATCCCTATAAAAATTCTAACGGAAATACTGCCCAGTTTTCACGAAAACACCTTTAATATCTTACCTTCCATAACACACCGCTATCAGCAGACATGGACTTGCGACTTCTTTACTACTTCGGATACTGAAATAAATATTTTAGAAGAGTTTCAAACCATTCCATATGGGTCACTACATTACCTGTATTTTCTCAAACACCCTTTTGGTGAAGACCAGACGTTGCGGCTGAGTTGTTAGCCCTCGTGTGTGTGTGTGTGTGTGTGTGTTTGTGTTTCCGTCCAAGATTTCGAGGTTCCGAATCTGGGTCCGGAGGCCGGTTGTGCTAATTCTGGTTTACATGGTTTCCCTCAGTCCCTCTATGCAAATGCTCTAACAGTATCTCAAGTACATTAAAGTTGCCTCCTCGGTTCATCAAAATAACATTATCACAAATCTTCGCTACCTACGCGAGTAACAAACAGAGTTCAATAATTATTATTTAACTGTATATATCCACAGAGCATTGGAGTACGAGCCAAGGATGCGTTTATACTGCAACGCCGTTGGATAACTCAGATTGTTTTCGTCTCAATTTAAAGTATTTTGTCAACTGCAAGGGTTACATTAATGAAGGCAGGTCGATTACTAAATTACTAATTGCAAAACATGTGGAAGTGTGTGGGACTGACCTATTTTATGGTAATAACATAGCGCCTGCAGGACGGACTGACGGAATTCCTCAATCAGACTATACTATTGCAGGACGAGTGTCCAAATCGGAACAAACACAGCATGAAGCGGGAACGTACACTTAGTGCAGGGTGAGTCGAACCCACTGGTTGCCTTGTGCGGGTGGGTGAATGAATGAAAAAATTAACGAATGAACGAACGAAATGAATGAACCGAGTAATTACTGAACGAACGAAAGAACGAGCGAAACAAAGAAAGAAGGAATGAAAGAACGACAGAAAGAATGAATTAATGGCTGAATATATATGGATGAGTGAATGGATGGACGCATAAATGAATGAATAAATAAATAAACGAAAGAAAGAAAGAAAGATATAAAAATTACGTAATTAAAGAATGAATGGATGGCTGAATACATTAAATAATTAATAAACGAGTTACTGAATAAACATCTTAATTAATGGATGAATGGCTGGATGGATAGACGGACGGGCGGACGTATGCTTTGATGATCCGATGGACTGATAGTGGGTAAAATGAGCAGAAGGGCGGACAAGCAAATTAACACACACTTTGCATTTAATCTCCAACCTATCCAATATTTGTAACAATAAGACCGAAAATGGGAACGCCTTGGCTTCAGTGTTATATTAGAACATCGCAAGGAATTCCATCTACAACGGCGGTTGATAACATGTTTTCCTTTCACCTTCCGCCCTTTCATTATCTCCAAGAATCCTCTCGCCCGCTTTCTTTACCATAAAGGTTTGGCTTACTTTCCTCACTGTTTCATCGAAACTTTCTTTTTTGCATTTAATCTTGCATTTCATTGATCCTGAAAGAAAGCCTTGCAATAAACACAGTACCTCGGAATGTAAAAGCACGTAGTATTAGCATAGTTCTAAAATCAATTGGAAACGACGATGACGACGAATAAGTTTGGCACAGTAACAGAAGTCAGAGATCAAGTCACAAGAATAAAAAGGTTCAATTATTATTCAACTTTTAAAATTTGTTATCCTTGCACTCTGTGCTTCACTGTAGCCTTGTATTCTGGAAGAGAACTTTTTGAATCTTGAACAGGACATCGGCTATCCTAAATGAAATTATTCATTGTTGTTCCTCAGTTCCCTCACCCATTGTCTGGAAATTACCTCGATTACGATAAAACCGCTTCCATATACCTCTTAGCCATTCGTCATGTATCTATCAGTATCATTAAACGCTGCGTAACTGTTTATAGTGAGAGCGTCGTTAAATAACGCACACAAAAAATATTTGCTCTAAAGTTTCAAGATTTTGTGATATTTTGGGTTCCGAGGATAGTAAATATATTATCCTTCAGTATGTGGTGTTGCACAGTCTCGTAGGAAGTTACCAACGTTTTGCAGAAACCTGCTGCCTTCACCTTCAATTCAGAAATGTGACCCTGAAGAGGGGGGAAGAAGGTTCCTCCGAAACACTGAAAACTTCCTATCTGTCTACAAATCGTCACATCCAACGAAACGGTAATTAACATGTGCAACTTTCGGGTTTACTTCAGACAGCGCATTAAGTTCACGTGGAACGGGATGGCGTAGTAGGTGTAGTGATTCACTACGGGCTGGGCGGTCCGGGGATCGAATCCTGATGGAGGCGAGATGTTCCGCACCCGTCCAGACCGGCCCTGGGGCCCACCCAGCCTCCTATACAATTGGTATCGGGTCGTTCCCGGGGGGGGGGGGGGGGTGAACCAGCCGAGGCGTGGCGTTAACCACCCAACCCATCTAGCGCCGAGGTTAAAGAAAGAGTAGAACTATACCTCTACACACTCTCTGTGCCTCCATGGAAGGTTAGGTAAAATTTACCGTTACTTTTTAAATTAAAGTCACTTTCAATATCCAGACGATTCCATTTCGTTAGGAAACTGGGACGTAAATGAAGAAGATTGTACGGAAACCGTGAGAATGAATATACAGTAACTACTGAGGACTTTAGTTCCGTTTACATAATTGAAAACGTATTTCAGAAACTGCGTCTTATGGGACAGAAACAAGAAACCAAGTTAGTTCCCTTGCACGCTGCGAATCTTAAATGAATGTTCTCATATAACGTGCACAGCCATTTCTTGTAGAAGTGCCTATCGCCGGAAGCTACCTGGCACTCCCTAGGGGCTCACAGAGGGGCGATGTATTCGAATCAACAGTGCGTGAATGAAGTCCAGAGCGCGGTGAGAATGTTTATACAAACGTCACTTCCGTTACCCTTCACACAGCTCTTCCACATGTTGACTGCTTGTGTCAGAAGAACGTACCCCCGGAATTGCTCTGTAATTTCCCTCACTAAATATAAATACAAAAGCTGGGACACAGCAGATTTGTGTACGTCGGAGTGACTTTCAGTACACATAGGCATACATGTTTAAGCTCTAAACAGCTACTGTTCGACATGTCGTCAAGCCTATTTTAAATCAAGGATCCGTACGTCTTTAATTAATGCATATTACAGGAAAAGAAAGCAAAGTTTTCTCTTGTGCAGGTCATGAAGTCATATGAGAAAGTGGTACTAGAGAAAGATGAGTGACCTCCGGGAATAGAGCCCCGGAATCCACCGAAGAGGAGACTGGGTGGGCCCAAAAGCCGGTCTGGAGTTTTTGGAAAAAAGAAACATCTTCTGTCTTCACAGTGAATCGAACCATGAGTCCTTCGTCGTTCAACCAATAGCCTAGTGTTTTGTAGCAGAAGGATCGCAACAAGATCAACTTCTATTGGTGAAGGTATGGGTCCAGCTAATCCTAAAATTAGGCCCAATATGTTGCCATTATTTATATATTACATGACTGTTTTATAAATAAATCCGAACTGTCATATCTTAAGAGCCCTAGTTTGCTCGTACAATAAAGACAGTTGTCTAAAAATCATCAAGCATAGGCAGCAAGCACCGTTTTTGGGCTGTATTGGTTTCGAAGTATAGCTGTACGGACTTGTTCATTGAATACGCTGTAATTTGCGACATTTTAGGTTCTCACAGCGGTTCTGCTAAAGACTCAAGCTATAATTTCTACATTCTGTGTTCCACAGTGAACATGTTAGATCTATATTTTTTACTTCTACTACTGATTATTTGGGTTATAACGCTGTGTGACGTGTCGAACAAACATTATCCTAAAACGCATGTCCCGGATTCCAAGATTTTTCAGTCAGCAGGGCGTATCTACGAACAATGTAAGGTGGCAGATATATACAACAACGTGCCATAATGTAGCCTACGTTACAGTTCTCAAGTCAGTCATCCATTAAACCAGAAATATTCGCGCTATCCTCTTAATCTGTGACGAATATGAGCGGTGTAAAGCGCGTACTTACAATCTGACGGTCATGTAATTCATAACACACGACACCTCGCAACCCAATATTTCGTCACACTGCTATTTTTACTGCTGGGGACGTGGTTAAACTGTGCTAATACGTGGAGGTTTATCAATATCATGCTATTAATACCTCCTTCCATTAATGCTGACAATTCACTTCTACAATGTCAGTCTTTGGGACTCTTTATACGTATTCCCTCTCTCTAACATCACGGGCCGTATTTACAAGAGGGCTTCAGGAAACGGAGTTTCTGTCTCAAATCTTCCAATTTTCCACTGAACTGAGAGTTTTGCGTCATATTTTACCTTCACCGTGACAGCAGAACACGAAAGTTCAAGATCACTAATATCAAAGTGCTCGACTGGACGTTTCCTTAGCCAGTTCCGTACTTCCCTGATTCTCACAACCCATCGCCCAAGATTCATCTTAATGTTATCCTCCTATCGCCTTCTCAGTCTTCAAAGTGAACTCTAACGGATTTTACACATCAGGAATTACGTACTGTAGGCAGTTCCGTGCCTACACAGCCTACCAACATGATCACCTAGCTCAACGTACCTTCTTCTACTTTCCTAAATTAACAGTTTCAAGCGAAATGTATAACTGACAAAGTTTCTCTTTATGTAAAGCAAACTGCTGACTTATTTCATCCTGGTCTGCATAAAGGATATATCTGTCACAGTCCCATCTCTCCCATTGTAAATTTCATCGTCAAGGTCTAACAATGGGCTTTATTTCCGGCCAATGTGTGCGGGAGCTCTTCATCTAATAGTGCTGCCCTTCCGGCGTTTCTCAGCCCGGGGTCCATCGACCCCTGTGAGACCGCAAGTTTTTTCTAAGGGGTCTGCTAGTTAAGCATATACCATTCAGCAGAACAAAGTTTTCACTGTAGAGTTCTCAAAATCTTGGTTTTTATTATCACTGCTGCTAGCCAAATGTTTGCTTTTCTAACACATTTTTAAAATTCCTCAATAAAATTATGTTTACTGTTAGAAAATATTTCAATTTTAAAAGTTACCGTTTGTTGGCTAATGGAGTCTGAGAATTCAGGTAATTTTGGGGGATGGAGTCCGCAGAATTAGTGACATTCGTAAATGGTCCGTGGTAGCAGAAACGTTAGTGAGACACACTGGCCTGCATATTTGTACTGTGTATTTATAGGAACACTTGAAGGCGGTTATTGAGGGAAAGGAAGAATAGTTTATTACACAAGAAACTGAATGACCTCCTCCAACAAAATGGGCAATAATTCCCAAGGACGATCTTCGACATAAAGCGAGGGGCACTGGCAGAATACTTAAAACATGACGTCATCCACGGAAGGCAGACAAAAAACAACATCGTTATTCCAAGCTGAAACAGAGGAAAGGCAGAGATAATTTGTCCTTCGGAAAGTTAAAATGTGTCTTAAATTATAAACTTGTGCCACCACTACACTTTTCACTGCGGGTGGTTTGTTGCTGATACTATAGTGGTTTACGTAGCAGGCGCAGGAGAATATGCTGCTGTTTGTCTGTTCCAAAACTTGTGAGAAAACAAACCGAGATTATCCGAAAGCTTACAAAGATAATTAGTTGTATAATCATAAGATCTAATTCCAAAAGGATTAACTGGTTCTCCAGAATTCGGAGGTCGTGTGTGAACATAGCAGGAAATGTAATGGATGAGTTATTTATGGTGATACAGATTTATTGTATTGTGTTGCATAATCCAGAATGATAGCTCATGAGTGTAACACACGGCCCATTGGCCTTACTTGCCCTACCGAAGTATCTAACGTGCTCATTTCACGACTTAAAAATATCAAACAACAAACACACACACCCACACACACGTTATATCGCTTAAAAAATGAAGCTTCAGGACTGAAATTATCTGATGTTTGAAATTAATGAAGAAAAAGAGCCCCACCGTCTCCAAACCGTTAGTCAAAACTCTATTAGTGGCTTTTCAATAACATAAATTACAGGTTACCTTGGATGTATTTAATAGCTACAAGCTTTGAAATGGTCAATATATACAAACTTCGTTAATTTGCAATGAAATCGCTACTAAATAGGCACTTTGCATGCCTGGAATAATAGTGTCACTTTTTATTACAAACTGAATCGATAAGTACGATGTCTGTCAATAGCACATTATCATAAAAAATTCCGTTAAAATGCACGAACAGGTTTTAAGGGAGACACGCACTGCAAAACACACTACATCCACATACTGAGACCGGATACGTGTTTTCTCTTAAAATGGAAAGGATGTTACAAAAGTAATAGAGGAATTTTGGTTAATACTAACTGTATAACAGAGCCCAAATACAAGAGTACGTGCAGATATGAAACTGGATAAAAGAGTACAGACAATGCAACAAGCAACTTGTGTGTGTGTGTGTGTGTGTGTGTGAAGTGGGGGCTATAAGCATAAGCAATTTAGGACTGCTGCATCCGTCTAAACCTTCTGCAGAGTTTTTGTTACAAGCTACATTACAAACACTTAACATCACTTTTAAACGACAATTTGTGTTTTATTTCTTTTATGTAAAACCACGTACAGTGACAAACACCTTTCTCTCACAACAAAACACTAGTACAAAGACCGTTGAAGTTACAATGGGAAAATTCCCATCTCCATCTATGACTTATAATAATAATCCGTTTATCAATTATTAAATATTTTAGCCCTTCATGGACAATACACGAACAGTTTCACACGGTATGAACTCGAAACGTTCTTGAAACACAGCTGTGTAGAGTAAGGGGAGCTATTACCCAAACACAACGGCTTATCGGCAAAGGTCGCGACTGCAGTACCGACCAAAAGGCTGGTGCTGCTGCATAACGAACAAACTGTTTCCGGCAATCACAGCCACCTGGTTTACATACTGTAGCTACATGCGTGACTTGCTACATGGCGAAAAAGTAATACACAACCAACTATACACTCCTAATTACATATAGGCCTAGGTAAATAAATCGATATAGAAACACTAAACAAATTTAGTGAAAACAGAGAAATTCCTATTACATTATTTTACACCTATGTCGTCAGGCGTCGTCTCTTGCCAGCCTGGCAAGGTGATGGTGGGGATGCATGTTGTACAGAGAAGCACTTGCAGGTTCGACGTTCATTTTACCTTTGATGATAGGATGATAGTGAAACCGACATTTGTCGCAAGGGACATACTGCTTCATAGTATTCGAACACTGTGGAGTCTTCATCTTAGTGCAGGTCTTGGGGCATCGCATTCAAAATTTCTTACACATAGCCTGAATCGTAACGTATTGCTGATGTTTGGAAAAGCCGTTCTGCGGAAAATACAAGAACCCGAAGGACAGAACGTAGGAGACTGGAGAAAATGTCATAATAAATAGCCTTTTCTGTAATAGTCACCTAATATTCTTACTGTTATTAAATAAAGTGGGATAAGATATGTAGGTCATGTTGCACACGTGGAGGAAATGAGAAATGCATGTAATTTGTGTGTCGGAAAAGATTACTCAGAACAGCTATGAGTTGCTGACAGGTTAATTGTGGAAATGGGCCTCGGCGAAATTACAGCAGGACACGAATTTGTGGGCTGGATTTATGTGATTAAGAATAGGGTCCAATGGCGAGATTTTGTGAAGGTGATGAAGGAGTTACAGTTAATGTGAATTAAGCTGAATCACCGTTACCTGCTTCATAGTATGATCTGCCATAAAGCTAGTTACTTAGTAACTTAGTTACCTCGTTATCTTGTTTGTCCATGCGAAATACATGTTCCATCCACCCCTATATCCTAGGTCAACAGCTCCAATTATATTACGTGCAGACTAACCATGAGAAACTTTGTTATATTAATTTTCTCAATTGCTCTGATATGTCGTCTCTTATACCCTATCAAATATTTATACATTTCTTGATCAAACAACTTCAGTATCTATTATTACCTCAAATGGAGGAACCTACCGTCACACACTTACCCTACAAAGCATTTAAAAACAGTAGATAAGACTTTTATGTGATTAACCAATATTACAATAACGGTCATATAATTTTTGCCACTATCACCGTAATATTAATGTCGGATTGGGAAATGTAATATTGGATATTAATTCTCCACGCAGCCTGAACGTGTCAACTGAATTCAGTGCTTTTCACTAAACGGACTTACGACGGAATTAAAATTAACAATTTTTATTTTCAGTGTTTTAATTAATATGCGCATTATGCATATGAGGGGTCATTTCAATATTTATAAAACAGAGTGCATTTAGTTGTTCATATAATGCATGTCCTTTATTATGAGAACGATGGGTTTGTCTGCACTTGAATTAAACCCTGTTGAACTCTGTTATATGGGGGGGGGGGAGGGGGGCAAATGAATAAATCATGAAATTGAAGCGCCGATGTCAATACACGAATAAAAGGAATGATTCACAAGATTATACCGCATGGGTCGATGTCGCAGGAATGCTGCAAACGCCTTGTTATAATTTCGTTCCGGTTACCAAATACAGTAACCGAAGTTGTCCATTATTTTCCTCAGCCCCTCAAGTAAACTGCCAGGACAGTATTTCATTTAGTACACAAACATTTATTTTAAAACTCCTTCCCAATTCATCGACCATCAATCATTCTAACATTCCACGCTATGCAGTCGGCGTTACTGAGAGCGTCGTAAAATACATTACAAGATTATTCAATATTTTATTTCTTTTATGTTATCTCCCTACGAACATTGTTCAGAAAACCAACGAGAACATTTTACTTAGTCTTAAGCTCTAGTGTCTGTAAAAGGGAAGTAAAAGTAATTTAAATTTAGATCCCCTTGAAATTTCAGTTCGAGCTCTTAAAATCAATGCAGCGCTACATAAGAAACAAGGCAGACAATCTACGTATAAACGTAATATTGAGGCGTGTTCGCGAAACCACTTTTGCCGTGGAAAAGCAGTAAGTATTACATATTTCGAGTGTGTGTCTGTAGCCTTAGTTATCCAGCACGCAAAGCGCATGCGCCTTATTACATTGTCATCTATGGCCTGTCTGGCTCTACCATGTTTTTCCACATTATCTCGTAAAAGGCACGATTTTCGGGAAAAATGTATTGAACACAAAATGTATGTTTTTTCTCAACAATGTTTCTCTGAAACATTTCTCATTCTACGACGAATTCAGCGAGATATCATAAATGTACATGTCTTCACGTAAAGTACCCGTTATTCTTGTCAGATTTTAATCAAACTTGTACTTTCTCGACAGATTTTCGAAAAATACTTAAATATCAAATTTCACGAAAATTCTTGCAGAGGGGGCCGAGTTGTTTCATGCGGACGGACGGACAAACGGACGCAGAGGCAGACAGACAGAAATGACGAAGTTAACAGTCGCTTTTCGCAATTTTTCTAACGCGCCTAAAAGCAGTTCTTTATATTAGCTGTAATGATACTGCTGTAATATCTGCCAACGAAAGACTAATTCTGGAATTTGAGATTTGAAATTCAGCTTGAAATGTTTCCCATAATTTACATTTATGTGTTTTGTTTCATTCTCATAATACTCGAACAGAGCTATTCCTTTCTTATACACATTTAACCACTTGTGTTTATAACAAAAATTCGGCGTGCTGTTATTGAGGTAGGATCCAAAATCGTAAATACTGTTTTTGCTAGCTAGAAGTTGAGATTCATTCGGAAGATACTGTGGTCTGCAAAGGTTTTTGTGCTTTTTCTAGACGCCAAAGCAAACAGTGAGTTGGTACTCAAATTCTACGTTACACTTGCATGCCTCTCACACAGCTTCCACCCTACTGCAGTAAAGACGTGATTCAACTTCATTTGTCCGATTCACAACTACAAAACTGATCAGCTCCCACCCCTTTATCTTCTCCACTTCCCAGCGAGATATCTCTACATTTATCAGGGCGACCGGGCACTGCTTTGGAGAGTGTAAAATACTCTATGATAGGCCTGACACGTAATAAATGTACCTAATTAGCCTTTGCTTTCTTTTCTGTTTCTCTTTACGCTTGAAAGGGTAACATGTTCAGATTACTGAGAAAGGTTGTGGATTTCAAAGTCCTCCTTTTCACGGTACATAAGCAATTCGCTTCCCTTTCTGAAATCTGTCCAACATACTGTACCACATGAGGGGTTCAGCAGGAAAAGGCATATCGTAGTATGGATTGCATGCCAAGCGATGATGAAGTGATCACGAGAAATATAAATAAAATATGAGGCTTCGGATTACCCGGAACTCTTGTGGATTTACAGCGACCTACCCCATGTTCATGACAAATATCACTGTATCCATGGTGATCGGGGGGGTCAAATAATGGACAAATAATTACTGTATATAAATATAATGACTCGGCACCGAAGTATACTAATGCACAGTCCAGAGATTCAAAAACTTAACCAAAACACGCGCACTTTATCACTGTTATGTGTGTGCGTGTATGTATGGGCGAGCGCGTGGTTCTATGTGCTTGTGTCTGCCGATGCGTGTTGCGTACCGCCGACGCTCTAACTCTGTAGTCGGAAAGTACTAGGTTCAACGCCAGCCAGCATATCAGCTACCCCAACTGTTTGCAGTATGTCACGACGGATGTTAGGAGAGTTTTTTTAATGGGCTAGAGAAAATTCCTCAGATACTTTTCACTGTTACTGTGTATGAGGCATTCTCTCATGTCAGTAAGGGCTATGCGTCATCTCCACTTCATACAACATAAAAATAATAGTAATAACAATACACTGCGACACAAAACACTGTTATCACGGCCGTGAAATCAAATAAACTCTACGTCGAAGAGAAGAAATGTTCATGGAATCGTTATGAGGAAGCCGTTGGCACAGCGGCTACCTGAGAAGGCGAGAAATGGGAATATGATGTCAATAATGGAAGCACCTACGTCACGATCTTATCAAATTCCTGGCTTTAGTATTAACGGTGCTCAGGCTTCAAGTTCTACCACCTAAAAGTTAGTTTTCTACCTCAGAATTTCACATCACTACCATGTCCGTATTGTCGATGTCAGGGAATCAGATATACGCAGATGCTCAACCCACACCCTCATCTCCAGCTGACATTCGTATATCGTGAGGGTGCGCACGCACGCACACACGAACACAAATACTGTATATGAACACAGGAACATCAGAATCGTATGACTCTTAGAAGGAAAATTGTGCTCCAAATCCCAAAGCAAATTCAGCTTAATAATAAAAATATGACTTTCTGGAGCGTTACGTCTCGCAGGCTGGTACGGCAAGCTTTCAGAGTCATTAAAATTCCTGATGTTCCTACATCTAATCAGCCCGTACACACGCGGATGATAAATATAGTAGATTACCCCGAAACGTCGGTATGCTCCTTCCACATTACACAGCGTCACATCTCACGAAGACTACTTTTCACACTCCACAGCATGAGCATGAGATGAATATGTGTTGGACACAAAGTCAGTTTTGATATTCCATTACGCTATTATCTAACGTGAGTACAATTACTTATTACACTCAACGTAAGACGTATTTTATGGTATAGAATACGACACAACGGACCCGTAAATTGTCTTTTTGATTTCAATCTTGTATTACGCAGAGCCTATTTAAGGTACATTTAAAAAATAAAACCCGCCTGAAAGATTGGTCCAAAAATGATAAAGAAAAACAGATAAAACACACAAAACTGCTCGAGTAATGACTTATTCGCCCTCCTGTCACATTTTTTGGTAGAAGCCACAGCGAATTTCTTGCACAAGCTTGACCTCTAACAGTTTCGTTGACAACGGATAAAACTAGGCATCGTTCTTCACAAACTCCCATACGAACATCTGTAATGTGAGAACTGGTGATCCTGGCGGCCATGCCATAGAGTCTTTACGCCCAACATGCTATTAGGAAGTTAATTCAGGTTTCACCCCACCTCGTTATGGATGTTTTGTTGGGAAACATCTTGTTCTTGCAGTGGCCTTATCTGACACCGTAGCATACAGACGTCCTGTCACTGTCAATATGTAATGACCCAGAAAAGACTTTCCACTTCATAGCCTAAATGTTTATTGTACTGTCACAACAGACTTAATTCCATGGAAACCTAGCACATAATCGTCTGTTCTAACCCCAAAGTTATTTTGCGATAATCAAGAACACAGGCTCACGTAACGGTCAGAATGTGACGTATGCAGCAACCGAGGCTTCAAATTGAAACTTTCCGAGTTCATGTTGCCAGGCTGTACATGTTTAGCCTGCATCATAAACATGCGCTGAATAACACAACATTAAAGACTTAAAGATAATTTATGAACACGTAAATATTTTTTTAAAAATTCCATTTAATCTTGGTGTGAACATTGTTACGCCCCACGTAACTAACGAAGAACTAGTTACTAGCCAGGTAAGACAGCAACGGTAACGTTATCCCTGAGTCAAAGCCAGGACTGCATACAGAATTATATTGCCGCGGACTGCCACAAATTTCTAAAAGGCAACAGAAGAAAATGCCTGGGTAATTCCACGTTTGCGCAGCTTTGGCTCCGAGTATGGATTCCAAGAAAGGGTAGTAGCTTTTGGGGGTTCCACAAGCGGCTTGTAGGTGGTGGTGAAGACAAACAATGTCTACTTTAGTCGGGAAAAAAAAACCTAAATCATTCGTCACGTAGTCAGTTACTGTAGTGACTGAATTATTTCCACATTTAATTAACTATTCAGATTATTGTTGCTTATTATACTACAATCCTTATATATTCGTTGTAAATAAAGAGGGTGACAAAACGCCAGGTGTTCTCACTTATTTTTTTTTAATGGCTCGACAGCCCCTTGGGGGCCTAGGCCGCTTTATTTTTCGAGGCTTCACGATCACACACACTTTTTAGACACACCACACTCGGTAGGACTCCTCTGGACGAGGGACCAGCTCGTCGCAGAGACCTCTACCTGACAATACACAACACTCACAAGAGACAGACATCCATGCCCTAGGCGGGATTCGAGCCCACAAACCCAGTAAGCGAGCGGCCGTAGACCCACGCCTTAGACCGCGCGGCCACTGATATCGGCCTCACCTATTTACCTGTTACGTTTTTTCTTCCTAAGAGTTCCCTTCTCTTGTCTGTGAAGGCATCAAGTTATTCACTAAATAGAAACCGTTCTCTTTTACCATTACTAGTGCCACTGCGTACTCTGACCATCACTGGCAGTGCTGAACACCAGGTCTGGTACCGTAATTTAATCCATGTATTTTCAACACGTGCCAGCTTTTACGTTTTTGTTTTAGAAAAAAAAAAGTCTGTCACAATGCCGGGACAAATAAACATTCCGCCTGATCGCTAAACCGTGTTTAGGTGCGACAACCTCCATTACCAGACCACTTATATGAAGCGAACAAAATTTCTCTTTTAACATTTGGTGACATCACAGAGCCCATTATAAAAAGCATTGTTATTATAACAGGCGCCTCAGACAGACATAAGATTGTTCTTGTGCCTAAACACCAGGCTATTAATGCAGTAAAGACATATCGCGGTTTTAGGTTTATAAAATTCGTGGAACTATTTTATACTCATCACTAAGGCAGTTTATATTGGATAGAATGTGTAATAAAAAATCCCTGGTATCTTACGGAAACACTGCTTTAATGCCGTATTCTCCGTTATCGATAAAAAGGTTCTGGCGGCCGAGTAAATAACTTATAATTACATCTTGTGTGAAAGAAATATCAACATCAACTCCACGATAATTCATGCTAATCTTTTAAGTTTTGCTTCCCATTTATTTAATCGCCAAGACTCTTAGTAGTTGAGTTGACTTTAAATCCACTAACCAGGCAACCAGGCAAAGATGCAGTGGGATACACATTCCATATATGTGGCTATACTACTGGGTTTATTTTATGATACCAACATAAAAAAAGAATCTGCAAAACCTCTTCTGCGGAAATAGATGTGAAAAGGCTGAGAAGAAGCAAGAACATACAAGTTCCTTCCCATCATTTTTTCTGGTGATCCTAAGGGAAATCGCAGAGGATTTTCACTTCACGATAGCCAGTCCGAAGCAGCGGTATATACAGATCCTTTGAACAGTAAACACAGTTGTTTATTCTTTGTTGACAGTCTTATTTCTCACTTGCTATAATTCGTTGTTTACCATGTCGATAGGGGTTAGCTCTTACTGCTCTAGATATCTTCGGCATGTACCCCATGCGAATCTTGACGGCTATTATGCTAATTTCCAGGCTTTCCTTCACCTTACCAGCGTATGCCAAAAGAGTACCATGAAATAGATAGCATGCGCATTCTCCAATATCCTACCTCCTCATTAACATTTGCCCATCTCCATCGACATCGCACTGATCTGCAGCAGAACAAGTGTCGCTGAATAAGTTCACACCGCTTTCTTAGACAAGGCAGATATCATGTAGCTCTTCTACATTTAACACTCCTGTCTTGCTCTTCATTTCAGTTTTATAAATATTAGAGTTTATAACACTGCATGTTGTAAATTTCTTAGCTTGCCGTGTGGGCTGCATAAGCTGCGACAATGACCGCCTCTCATAGCGGAAAAAGCGAGCTTTGTCCGTTAACTTTTTGAAACTTGGCAAATGTTTGATTTATAAAACTATTATTATGCAGCGCCTTGGCGATAAACAATAAAACGATGGTCACTGAATTCGTAAGTTAATCCTACCAAAAGAGTAAAATGTGTATTTTACAATGTAGTATAAAATATCTCACAGCTTTCTTTGCAGGTTCATAAACTTACATTCAATTTGAATAAAAAATATTATTTTCATCCTTTTATAATACATGAGAAAAAGTCCGTTTATGGCCTTAAGTAAATTAGATTTATTAAAAGCCTATATGGCTGAAAATCGGAAATTCTTGACCATTTGCAATAAGTCTTTCATATCGAATGTATAAAGAGTTTATACTACAGCTTAGAGTCTGATACTAGATAACAAACGGAGGGATAAACATACATGGCCTTCGAGAGATTTGCATATGGACTTCATGTACAAAATTTTTTCACAATCAGTCCAACGATTCCCGAACATAGTATTTCGTCCTCCTCATTATCTGTAAACCAGCAGGACTGCTCCAAATTGCAACGTATTAGAAAACAAAGTGAGCTGTTCCCTACCTAAAAATATACTACAGGTCTTGAGGGATATTACTTTAACGCCACCACTCGCAGGTCACATACTTCGTTTCCGCTTTCCCAGTCTGAGCAACCCTGTAAATGTGGTAAGTAGCAAAGAAAATAACGCTCTCCAAGTACTTGAGCAGTTACTAATCGTGGTTGCCCGCTCCATTCTGGATTGCGTGGTACGTGTTCAATGTCGTCATGCGATATTACATTACACTTGCAGGCCGAGGTCTGGAATCAAAATAAACGACAGTATTCCCAGAAAATAATTGTCACTTGCTACTAATTCTCGACACTAAAATTCTAGCCCACCTCATATTCATTACCTTAAAATGTTAATAGACGCAAATGTAGAATATAGTCTTATTGGCTCTAATGAAACTGTTTTATCTCTGTCCGACAGCAAGTTATGATCACAGATCTCTGAACAACGATGGAATTCCACGTACCACACCTACCTACCGAGACAGGAGAAATCTTCAGTCGATGTGTTGGAATAAACAAAGAGAAATTAATTTTTTTGTAACTTATTATTTCGTATTTTATTTCTCCAGTACGAGAATGTGTCTACGGTACATGCAAACAATTTTGTATGTAACTTTATCTTTGATTACGCTTAGCGAATTGGTTCATACAACGGTGCCATTTATACCAGACACATTGAATGGACTGTGAGATCCAAGGATATATTAAGTTGTATTAAATATTATGCCAGCCATCTTCTGCCCAAAACTTTATATTTTACAAAACTTTAAAAAAAGGCATGAACTAAATGCACAATCGGAAATATATCAATGGCATAATTTTCAACCATTTTATCATTTCAATATTCAATTATCCAGGAGAAAGCTAAGCAGTATTTGTCGTGTTTAAATTACGAACTAGTAAATGTTGGATGCACTTATATCGTTTAGTTCAGGAAGTGCTCACATTACTTAAACTTTCCAAATGACTGGGGATCGGGACAGAAAATGCAGTAATTTTGTCTTTCAGTTTTACAGATGTAAAAACGGTCTCCTGCTTTATGAAAAAATATAATTATATGTACTTTAAAACAAATAGCCCAGAAAAATGTTTTTAGCTAAAAAGGGTGAAATGAGTGTATAGTCAGTGTATTTATTAACGACGAACTTCGTCATTTATATTGGCTGGATGTATAAGGAGGGCGAGGAAGCAAATACCGTACTTGGAAAACCTTCGTTTATAAGACTGAGAAGTAGATGGAAGGATGACATTAAAATGGAACTTAAGTAGCAGGCTGTGACTGTGTGAGGTGAAAGAAGCGTCCCAGAACCCCGTCAAATTAAAGGACACGGTAGACTCTACTAGTACAATTGAAACTACTTGTTCTGCTACTAGAGTCACGGTTAGTTGGCTAGTTGGATGCCGTAACAGACACAGTCCGCTCTAAAGACCGGATACTCTACATCAATAAAAAGCATAACAACTGTACGTATTGACTTTTCTTTCTATGTAAATTACTACTGCATTTCCTTGTATTAGCCTACGTCCTTCAAAAATTAGCTGTAAAGTTTCCCAAGAGAAAGAACTCTGACTTGCTGCCAAATTACAACGCGTCTGCCTCCAGAACTTGGCATTCTGCAGTTTTCCCATCACGTATTCCGTTTCTTCTTTTGTACTAGCTTTCTCTCATATCTCTTCTCCACCCCCTCGACTTCTAACCCTGTCCCACCCAAAGAAATTGTAATTCAGAAAGAGTTGCTTTGTTCCGGCCTGCCAAGAAATGGGTGGATACATATAAGCAAATCTCGTATTTATTTGCACGTACAAATTATGTACATGCACACACATACACATACACACACTGCTTTTTATTTCCTACGAAATCTTTAGTTGGTTGGCGTGTGTTTCGCGTGGATTTTGACATACGTCATAATTGTGCTGGCAATTTCAGCACCTTGTCTAACTGCAAAACGAAGGGTGAACGCATTTTTTATTCTATAGAAACTTCGTAATTTCTGAAACAAATGTTCTTTACGCTTTTTATACTCCTTCCAGAGTCATAAGTTTTCAAGATTTTGTTGCTGCTGCTGCTGCTACTGCTGCTACCACTACCAATGCTATTCTTCATTAGCACCCTCGCACTTTAAAGTATTAAGAGAAAGTCGGCGAAAAGTTGCAGAGAATTTTAAATGTGACACGAACATTCAAGAACAAGGGTAAGAAAAGTATGGCTCGCGAAGAAACTTAAACACGGCGTAAGTAACTGTTCATACGGATCAATAATGTGATGAATTATTAAATTTGAGTTTATCTCATGGAGTAGAGTGAAATAACAATATGACCACGTAGTCTAACAAGGAAGAACATAAAAACATAGAACTTTACGTCCGTGCAAGCCTTGATATATATTGCACGTATCTGCTGTATTCATTGTATATATCCACAGCGAGTTATGAGACAACCGAGGGCAACCCCATTCAAATTCGGTTTAGTCTGTGTATGAAAGACCTGATACCATCACAGTTTTCGATAATGAGTCCTAATCCAATACAAGAGCTTTTTATGTCTCCATTGGTGTACCCATAAAAATATCATATTTCAGAGAGAATAATCCGTCACTGTTTACCAACGAAGAAGTGCACTGGGACTTTATGCATTGTCCCGCTTGTAAAATTAGAGTTAAAGCACAACGTCTCAGGCGCAGTATCGGGCCCCGTTCCCACAAGAAAAGAGTAAGAAGAACACCTACTCGATAGGCCGATACTAACAGATGTTCTCAAACTGTGCCCTCAGACGTCGAGACAGGATTTTGAAAATATATTTTTCCTACAGCGCCCAACTTTGACTGTATTTCCATATTCCCTTCCTGACGAAGTGTACTGATCCTCTCCTCGAAACACTGTATTATAACGATCTGTTATTTTCATTTCATGGGCGGGACGATGAAATGAAGTCCACCAAGACAGGCAATGTACGTGTAACGTAACATTGAGGCGCGTTCTCGTAACCACTGTTGGCGTGGAAAAGCAGTAAGTATTACATATTTTGAGTGTGTGTCTGTAGCCTTAGTCACCCAGCATGCAAAGCGCATGCGCCGTATTATATTGTCATCTGTTGCCTGTCCGGGTGTACCATATTGTCCACATTATCTTATAAACGGCACGATTTTCAGAAAAACAAAGTTACTGAACGTAGAATGTGTGTTTTGATTTTCTCTACAACTTTCTGTCTGAAATATAACTCATTCTAAGAAGAATTCAGCGAGATATCATAAATGTTCATAGTTCTTCATGTAAAGTACCCGTTACTCTTGTCAGATTGTAATGAAACTTCAATCTTTTCGACAGACTTTCGAAGAATCCTCAAATATTATTTAACGAAAATCCGTCCAGTGGGATCAGAGTTGTTCCATGCGGGCGGACGGACGGACGGATAGACAGGCGGACATGACGAAGCTAATAGCTGCCTTTCGCTATTTTGTGAACGAGCCTAAGAATTCAGTTATTTTCAACGTGATATAAAAGCCATACTCCTATAGAGTTATAAGAATACTTAAACGCAAAAAAAAAAGGGCCGTGCCATGGCCCAGGCGGTTAGTCGCCGGCCTCTCGCCGCGGAAAACTGGGTTAAAATGCACGCCAGTCCACGTGGAATTTATGGTGGACAAAGTGGTAGGTTTTCTCCGAGAACTTTGGTTTTTCCCTCACAGCATGACTCCAACAATGCCCCATAATCATTCATTCATATTCATTCAATCATTCATTTCATTCATTCATCACCCACGCTATAAAATCTTACCAATTCAGACAGTCGTGAAGTAACACACTTAAAATAAATTAAGTACGGAAACTGACAGTGTATTTTGAGAAACAACACTCCCAAGAAAAGAGTGTTTTATGTTCCTCTCTCAAAATAAACGACACTCAGGGATTACGATTACAAATTACAGCTCTATACTTTGAAGTATGTGGAAGCATGTTGTTGTGGCACATTTCAAGGTAGATCCCAGTATATATCTTGAAGGGCTAGGAAACCATAGAAAGCACTTAACTCAGGATAAGAGGCCCCAGGCACAGGATCAATATAGTGTGCCTCGAGTAAAAGGTGAGGGCGCCATCTGCTGGCCTGCGACTTACCCTTGGTTTAGCTTTGACTTGACTTGGCTTTCGGTTTGCCTGAATCCTGAAAGTTATGTTAATCTAATTACTACACTCCATCAGCCATTAAGAACAGACCGAACTGTATGACGATAGCGTATTACAGTTAATAATACTAAGCTTATGGGCTTTGTCTGTGATCTAGTGTTTCCGGTCTCAAACTCTGGGCCCAGGGACTTAGAATACGTATTCCGGTCTGACGGGTCCAATTGAGCACATGACTTCCCATGAGAGAATAGAAAAAGCCCAGTGTCTAAAACGGTGTTTAATTTTTTTTATTTTTCCAACTCTATAGACAATGACCAAATTCCAAAAGCTAAGTGCCTTAAATTTACTACAAGCATCAGCCTTTATTTATGTGCTCGGCTGTTTCGCAAGAACCACAAAATATACGTTCTGTGTCCCACTTGCAGATACAAGTACAACCTACACACTATAAAATCATTTCATTCAAAGAAGGCCTAAAATATAAAAATTTCTTATTCTGTCTGCTGATACAGCCCCACCACTATATGCACTCCAGTAGTCAGCGAACAGAAAACGGCCGTCATGACAAACACGTGGACAATGAGTGACAGAAATTAGTACAGTGTCAAGAGCAATACTGGGCACGAAGGAAAATAGGGGCACTGAAGATGGCGTAAAGACGACGACAAGCATGAGCCTATACACCCCCCCCCCCACTCAAAATACGTGTATAAAGGAAGTTGTACACCGCAACACATCAACAAAGCCCCATGGAACGTACAACATAATATATTAAACTTTTTGGACAATTATTTGTATCTGCAAGAAATTCAACATCAATATTAGCGATCTATACAATATATCGAACAACAGATTTTAAAAACAAGTATATTCTACGCGAGACTTCAGGCTTTCAGGGCTGTTTTGATGAAGATTGAAGTCATTTGGCATACGGTGCCTTTGACTGATAAATAGTGATCGACCAGGAGCAATACCAAAGAAGACCTGAATTTTCATGCATACTCCGTGGGAGTACATATCCTGCGCCTATTTCTACGAAGATCCAGGAGCTTCAACATTAACGAAGAAGACTTATCTTTCTATGTAAGGTATTTAGCGAAATATCAACAAAAGAGGCAATGTACGCATTACGTAACATTGTTGTGCCTTCGCTTAACCACTGCTGCAGTGGAAACGCAACAATACATTCTGTGCTTTTCCACATTATCTCATTAACGTCACGATTTTCGGAAGAAAATTGTTCAACATAAAATGCGTGTTTTGACTTTCTTTAAAAATTTCTCTGAAACTCTTCTCATTCTAAAAAGAATTCTGCAACATATCACAATTGTGCATGGGTCTTTATGAAATGTACCCGTCAGATTTTAATAAAACTTTAATTTTCTCGACACATTTCCGAAAAGCCCTCAGTATCAGATTTCATGAAAATCCACCCAGTGAGAGTCGAATTGTTCCCTGCGGACGGACAGACATGAGGAAGCTAACAGTCGCTTACCGCAATGTTGTAAATGTGCCTAAAAATTTACATTGCAACGTGATACCTGTATACAATGAGCTTTGTTAGAATAGATTTGTATCTGCATCACACGAACATCACGGCCAATGGCGTAGGTAAAGTAGCAAACATACATTAGCAAAACACGCATAGTCCATTAGAATTCTCTTCATAATGTTACTTGCAATGAAACCTCAGAGTTTGAAAATTAAGCCGATATTTGTCTGGGATCCTACATAGAAGGATTTGTCGGGAAATTTGTTGATGAACATTTATGGGCGAGGGTGATGTTTGTTGTTAAAACAGAGCGATAGGTTCTGGCAGGAAAGACGGATTAATATGCGATTTTAACAAGAGGTAGATGATTGATGAACGAAAAAGTGTAAATACACATTGGGGTGAATAAACACACTAGTCTGGGTGGAATGAAGTTCAGAATCAGCACGCTAATATTGAATAGCTTGACGATGAAAATGGTTGCGTTCTAGAAAGCTGTGCCTAGCAGATTACTTTAACGGTAACTCCTCTTGCTCTGAAGAAAATCTGGTAGTGTCTCAGAAAATACTATTGGGTGGATGTTTTACTCAATCACGTTAAGACAGACATAAATGGAGAAAATTATATATGTTGTATTTGTGTGTGGGGTTTATTTAAAAACACGAGTACACGATATGTAACTTTCTGTCGTAAAGTTTCGGTGTGCATCGTATCACCTAATTTTCTGGTGATTAAATTAAGAAACATGCGATAGGTGGACAAGCAGCAATCATGGCAAAATATGAGTTTAATTTAAAATTTTTTCGTTGCAAACCTCGAGGGTTATTGACAACCTGCGAAACCTGGGATTAGATATGAAGATAATACTGAATACATATTAAAAGAAAGACCCAAAGGTATGAACTGAACTAAGCCGGTTCAGACCAGGGTGATAAAACTTTAAGTTCCACGACTGAAGGGAATTTTGTCACCGGCTGCTTAATCTAATCTCTTCCTGTGGTTTCACTCACTCTTTCCCTCCAGGCAGACACTACAACACTACCTTATGCAGTCTCTCAATTCCTCCAGCAAACCGTACAATACAACCTTACGCACTCCCTCCCATCCTCCGGACAAACACTACGACAATATCTTACGCATTTCCTTCTCAGATAATCGCTGCAGCACTATCTTACGCACTCTCTCCTTCTAGGCAAACACTGCAACAGTATCTTACGCACTACCTCCTCAGATAATCGCTGCAGCACTATCTTACGCACTCTCTCCTTCTAGGCAAACACTACAACACTATCTTACGCACTTCCTCTTCAGATAATCGCTGCAGCACTATCTTACGCACTCTCTCCTTCTAGGCAAACACTACAACACTATCTTACGCACTTCCTCCTCAGATAATCGCTGCAGCACTATCTTACGCACTCTCTCCTTCTAGGCAAACACTACAACACTAGCTACGCAGTCCCCTCTTCCACGTAAACATTGCTCGCTACGTTACACACTCCCACCTTACACGTAAACACTGCAACGCTATCTTACGCACTACCTCCTCAGATAATCGCTGCAGCACTATCTTACGCACTCTCTCCTTCTAGGCAAACACTGCAACACTATCTTACGCACTTCCTCCTCAGATAATCGCTGCAGCACTATCTTACGCACTCTCTCCTTCTAGGTAAACATTGCAACACTAGCTTACGCAGTCCCCTCTTCCACGTAAACACTGCAACGCTATCTTACGCACTTCCTCCTTCCACGTAAACACCGCAACACTAAATTACGGAGCCCTCCTTCCAGATTAAAACTGCAATTCAATACCTAGAGGTAGCGTCGTCACATGTTCTTCACAATTCAGTATGCATACTATTTATACAATTTCATGCTAAAACACAGTTAATAAGACGTCGTTGAATCAACTAAAACACATATGTCTACAGAAGTGTAGCCTACAAACACGTGTGATCGCACTCCCTAATTTGAAAAGCCTTTGCGATATTCCAGTCTCTGTAACGTGGGTACTTTGTACACAGCGGTAAGAAATATAAATTTCTTCTAATTTTATGGTCAGTAACTTAAAAACGTGTAACATAAACAACCCGTCCCCACAGATACTGAGAAATCGATAACAGTACTTCTGTGGTAAACTACCCTTTGGTATGCTCCTTTGCATGAACTTGACAAAAATATAATCTTGTATGCCTATTTCACCGTGGAATACACAAACTTTTCTAAATGATCTTTGCAATTTTATACATTAGACTGGTCCTGAAATTCATTTATTAAAGACATAAAACTGTCATGGCGCACATAAATACATCGTGTTTTATCACGTCCAACGAAATACAAACCAATATCGAAAAAATGTTTAGATAATAACTTCGAGTATTATATTAATAACCTACATAATTTAAGCAGATTATATGTTTTATGGATCAAATCTCTTAGCAAAGATCGAAGAAATTCAATTGTGATTTTTTACAGAGCATGTGTCACAACAGTGACCTAAATTAAATTCGTGGAGTTTCAATGTAGAAATAGTACCAAATTTAACAAAAATATATTGATTTGTTCCAGAAACAAGAACGTTCAGTGGACGCCAACTTCCGCTCAGGCGTTCATTTTATACACTTGATTCAAAATACGCACATACATTTTACATACACGTAGGATGCAAAATGAACGCTTGTACAGAAAATAGATGCTCGCATAGAGATTTTAAAACGCGGCTTGAATAAATGCGCATTAAAGTGGTCTGAAGAGCCAAGGGTTTAAAAGCAGTAATTTACGTATTATATTCCTTCCTGAAATATAATCCAGAGGCATAAACCGTAAACCATACATGAAACCCCACACGCACAGTGCCTAGATCCGAATAAGCCTGAGTATGTTGTAAACGTGAACTGCAAATTGTATCAATAAAGAGGAATTTCACACAACGGTATAAAACAACGTGTTCTGTGCAATTTAGAGAATGTGGCACAAAATTACAAACTCACTTCTCATGCCACAAACGATAAAGCCACAGTAACCCGTCTCACATATTTCTAGTTAATAACGTCAACTGTGAAACAATGTAGAGACTTCATTAAGAAAGACGCGCAGAATCCGTCAATAAAAAGATCTGGTACCATTGCCGGCGACCCTCGACTAGAAGACGACAATGTGTATACGACAACTAAATAACTTGCTGATACCTTAAATGATGATGCGTGATCGACTGCTAGGGAAAGGTTTAATAGTTACAGATAAACCTACTTGTCCGTTTTAATGGACTTATGAAAACGTGACGCATAATTTTCATGCAGCTATGACCGCTTTGGTGCAGATAACGCGTTCAAATTTCAAGCGATATATGCCTATGCCGGCTTATGTAAATAAAACATGCATAATGAAGGACTACTTCAATGGGGCGAAACCTTCACGCTCGCTAATGTTGCAATGGTAAACCAAGAGCACAGTAGTGAATTACCCCCCTCCCTGGAGCAACAGCCCCCAGTGGGCTAGTGCATCATCATTATCGAGGTTTTACTATCACATTCAGACACACCACACTCGGTAGTACTCCTCTGGATGAGTGATCAGCCGAACGCAGGGACCTCTACCTGACAATACATAACACTCACAAGAGACAGATATTCATGCTCCCGGCGGGATTCGAACCCGCAACCCCAGCAAGGGAGTGGCCGCAGACCGACGCCTTAGACCGTGCGCCCCAGTAGTGAATATATATATACATATATATATGCGCACATTTACCGACTCTAATCCTTTATTCACTTCTTACACATCTGGCAAACACGTTTCGGCCACAGTATCTTCAGTATCAGAACCAAATGCTATATGAAAACCACGCAAATATTACTAATATTTGCAGGTGAAGTAATATAACATAATGGCATACAATGTATAAAATTATTTAAATAATACCTGTTAATCAAGTAAGGGTAAACTGAAGAGCAAATTATTTACACAAGCCTACCTGTACCCTGAGTAGCTGTCTTACTATTATTGATATTGTATATTGCGTACATTCCCTGACATTTTCATGTATTCCATTTTGGTTTTCGTGAATTACATGATGTTCGGCTGACAGTACGTAGTCCTGATATCCTGCCATTGGTTCTTTGTTTTCTTCTTCTCTGGTCTAAGTTGGCTCGTTTCACTCATGTTATACACATTTCACTGATGTTAATGTGTGCACTCTTCAATTCTTGGCCAGTACAGGGTAATGTATTTCATTGTCCATTATACATTATGTCTGTATCTTATAGTTCACTAATGCCCATATACTCTGAGAAACACTTTAGATATTTTACTTGATACAACGACTAATGGTTGACTAGATGGCTGTCTGTGTCTGCAGCCACACGAAATGCATAATTATAAAGACTTCTGCAGCGAGTGTTTGTGTCTGCTTTCTTGCAATCCATTCTTTTTTGGGGCTTGCTCGCCTCCGTCGGCAAGCATATATAACAATTTGAGAACCTCTGAAGGGATTTTTTCAATATACTTGAAAAAACAGAATTTTATCAAAAATTATCTGGATTGTTTCAATTTGCATTTAGATCCGACACTTTCAGCAACCAGTTCACACGTAGGCCTGTGTGTCATTGATGCAATAACAGACGAAAACCCTTACAGACATTAAAAATTACGCTCACGGAAAACACATCGCTCGGCGAAAACCCAAACTAGTGCCTTTTCTAGGATAGGGGAAAACAAAACTATCCGCTGCACCCAATTTTCTGCCTTTTATGGCATAAGAGTTACCGAGCGTCGGTATGGAATGATGGCAGACAGCCTAGACGTTAACTTTTCACATGGAACTTCGTCTGTCAAAATCGCCTATTAAGTGCATAACATAACAGTCTTGTTCTTTTCGATTCACGGTGCATTCTCTCATTAGTTTTCCGCTTGAGTTTGACTTCTCGTGTTAGAAGAAACAACAGGGAGAATATAAAGTGGCTGCTTTCATTTGAATGTACTCGCGTAGAAACGACAATTAAATTAGGCATGTGCCCGAAGTGACAACGTAATTATTCGAGAAAAGAGAGGAAGCAAAGACACCTCCCAACAAAAAAAAACAGCCACCACAATATGTATGCGAGAAGTCTTGCTTTTCTATTCCTGTGTTAATTATTGCTTTGTGCAGTGTTGTTTGCATGAACATTCTGAATGTTTACGCTTCCATGTTAATTGTCCGGTAGGAGTTTCCTGACACTTCTGTCACTGTACTACCCCAGCCCACCATTTCTACTTTTGTGTCCCTTCCACCGTGGAATATGATATGCACAAGTGTCGAGCGCCATCCTGCTACATCAGATGCATGTTACGAGAGAACAAGATACAATTTTAATGCCCAAATGCCTTTTTATACGTCTAAAAAGTCTCTTAATATCATGAGGGATTCTTTAAAAAATGTATATGCAGAAAATATCAGGCTTCGCTTACGAAAACTATTCATTTTCCACCATAAAAGTATTTAACAATTTTACATTTTATCCAATTCTGTTATATTTTATACGTTAATAGCTACTTCCTATTACACGCTGATTACTTCAGAAAAAATAAACACATATTTTGTCAATTAGAAATTTTCATTCAATTCTGAGTTTCCACTTACAGACTTTACAAACGGTTTTATTTAATAGGTACATTAAGTTGTGCACTCTTAATACCTACATGTTTAAAGATTACATACAGTCCGCACGAGAACATTTATTAGTCAAGATATTTGTAATTACAAAAACACATTTCGTCTCCTTAGTGAGCCATATTTAGGCTAATAAGAATGTGTCTTGGAATTGTAATCCATGGGCAAACTATCGAATAGTTGTCATAACAGTCCAGTCTCTTAAGCTGCGCGGAACGGAAATAAATTTTTGTTCGTGAATGAAAAGTAAAATGTAATACACAGGGTGTTTCACTGTCGAAACCCATGGAAAAATAAATCACGTAAACAGTGAAATGGAAAATCTGTAAGTCGGTTTTCCGGTGTTTTTAGCCTTTTCGAAATAAACAATACATCAAGCGGTGAACAAATTTCAAACAAGTCATTTGTTAGACGGTGAGACCAAACACAATAAGTTCTTAAAGAAGAAACATAATATCATACTGGAACACGTCTATAAACATCTCCATAAACGTCTTTCTTACCAGAGGAAGGTTTGGATCAGGGATTTATAAAGCAGTGTGTAGTGGTGAAGTCGACGTACTGAAAGTAATTAAACGACCTGCAAATATTCAAAATAAAGGATACTGGTCGGCGGATGATCCCACACCAATACATGAGGTGCAGTTACGTGAGTACGGTGTGCTGTCAGTGCGACATGAGTAATCGGACCAACCATCTATTGGGACAGAATAAATTCAGAAAGGTAAACATGACAATTTTTTTTCCTATGGCTCGACAGCCCCTAGGGGACCTAGGCCTCCTCATTATTCGAGGCTTCACGATCATATTTTAGACACATCACATTCGGTAGGACTCCTCTGGACGAGTGACCAGCCCGTCGCAGAGACTCTACCTGACAACACACAACACTCACAAGAGACAGACATCCATGCCCCCGGCGGGATTCAAACCCACAACCCCAGTAAGCGAGCGGCCGTAGACCCACGCCTTAGACCGCGCGGCCACTGGGTTCGGCAACATGACAAATACTTACAAAATTATTTGAAAATTTAAGTGATTAAGAGAATTAATACGGGTTCTTCCAGTAAGAATGCGCGATTGCCCATACAGCCAATAATCTAGTTGCTGCGTAAATAACATTTTTGTGGACCAAATAATTAGCCGTCTTTTGTGGCCTGTTCTTTCAAGTGATCTGACACGATGCCACTGTAACCTATTGGAGAGTCTGAGCGACAACATTTATAAAGTCAAATCACGCACGCGCGACGACATTAATACAGAATTATTTACCCGGGACCCACGTTAAATGGTACACTTGTATATGTCTCTGCAATTGTTGTACCACAGGTAATTAATAAACGCGCAAAAAACTGCGGACAGAAAACCTCAAGAGCTGCCTAACGAAAATAGACAGGCTGAGTAATATTAAAATATATCTTGGACGAAGTGGATGACTCCAGTCAACAGAATCAGGATCGGGCCCGGTGCACGGCTTCTTTTAACACGTTAATGAGTCACTGGGTGTCAAAGAAGCAAAGAATTTGTTCAGCAGCTGAATAATTAAATTCTCAAGCTATATGTTCTAGCATTTACATATACTGGGGAACTCTGAAGCACTTCATTCCGGTTAGCCAGTCGAAGGCTCTAGGTTCGAATACCGAATATGTCGTAACCACCACATTACGGGTTTCCACGCAACACACTGCAAACGGCGAAATGTCAAATAACTGAATACGACAGAAGTGAAAGGGCATGCTGACCACGCGCTCAGGAGTCACTCACGCGACAAAAGGCCAAAGGGTTGGGGAAGGCCAATAGCCTCATTACACGAAACAAGGGCTAGCAGGTAGCAAATTAGACACACTCCACGAGAAAAAAGCAAAATAGTTACCAAGGAGATTGTTCATACAGGAAGGGGTGACCAAAGTTCAACAGCCAGTAAAAAATAAGCTAAAGCAGATATCGACTGTGTTAGTATAAAAAAGGGTGACCAAACTGCAGTCTGCAGGAGAGGAATCCACCTTTAACTCGACTTTCCATACAAAAGTGGAGGCCAAACTGCAACAGTTATCACAAAAAGGAAAAAGAAATTTCAAATCTGCTATTTCTACAGAAACGCTGACTAATCTGCAAACCCAGCAGAAAAATGAGTAATTCTTTTTCAGCGAGCGTGTTCATATAAAACGGTGACCAAATTGCAAACATTGACCCATAATACTGACTTTTATATGAAAAGGAATTTTTAGATGTTTTATTTAAATATCCTGTCAAATGATATAATTATAAAGCGTCGATAATAGGTGAGTCAAATATGATTATGGAGTGTTGATAGAATGATTCTGACACGGGAAAACCAAAGAACTCGGAGAAAAACTTTTCCCAGTAAAATTTTGTCCATCACAAATCCCATATGGGCTCACACGAGGCCGAACCTGGACCTCCACGGAAACATAAATAAACGTGCAATCCTAAGTCAGAAGAAAGGGAGGAATCGTCTTCGTTTATATGAAAAGGAAAGGGTAAATTGCAACCATCAGCCGCAAGAAAAGCAAAGCACATTTAATGCGACTTTCCATACTGAATATGGTAATGAATCTGAAACACCCAATCAAAAAATAACAAGTGATTTCATCGTGTGTAAAAAAAGATGTAAGCAAATTCCACCCAAAGGCACGCAAATAAAACAGCATATAATATAATATTTTACAACAAGTAGGCGAGGTAGCTGCAATCAGATTCCATAAAGGAGAAAGAAAAAGTTTTTAACGCTGTTGCACACATAGTTTTGGGTGACAAGTAGCGAAATCTAAGACACGGTGCAAACTGTAATTGTATACGTGATATCTGAACTCTTAAATGACTGCGGGTCCAATTGAGAAGTTGAAATGTGTTCCTAAAACCTGTGCGGGGTTTTAGCTGCACAGGGTTCGGGAGAGAGACAACATATGTTTCGGAAACTTTACTTGTTGTAACCCACTTTTTCGAAAATCGATTCCCTCATATTAATTACAACTTTACCTGTTTCAGAGAAGAGGTGGTCGTAACACTCACAACACACGTAGGATACAAGAAGCATACAACAAATTTTAGAATGGAAAGCAAATTAAACAGGTCTCTTGGAAAACAAAAGAGCATATGGGAGGAGATTTTACAAACGCCTTATTTACTTTCAAAATGCCGAGAGACTTCACAGTACACGTGTAAACATAATTTCAGTAACGCCCTTCAGAGCAGTACGGACTTTCCTGCGATCATTTTCACGATGCTCAAAATACTCAACAGAATTACATGCAAATTTCTTATACTGAAATTCACCCACATCTGCAGTAATGTTGAGTGTTGGATAAAATTAATTTACGCCTCTAAATGAAGTACAGATTTCACTGAGTCGATACCCTCAAATATCACAGGCACTTGGAACAGTTTTAGGGACTTATCTTGTAATAGAGCTTATCAGAATCGGACAAAAACATTGTAGAAAATTCGGACAAAATATTACTCATTCCATTTATTAAAGTACGCCTCTAATCGCACCGACTTTCACAAAACTCGCCGCTATTCAACGGTATTACGTTGAGATTTTCTATATAGAATTTCACTAATATCGGACAAGAAATGTGGAAAGTAGGGTAAATATTCATCTACGTCTTTAAAAAATGTGTTCCTGTCAGTCAGCCGTCTTTCGAGACATTTTTAAACACATGCAGCGAATTTCATGGAAATCCGATGAACGGTTTAGCCGCTGATACTGTCACAGAAAAACAGACATACGAACAGCTTCCAGAGCCCGTCTTCGCGAGTGAAAGAAATTAATAAACTCTTGAGGCTGCCAAAAATCGTATAGCCCACAATCTAATCATTCCATGGATGGAGCTATTCCGAAATGTTTTCTGAAATAATGATATCGTTTTATCACACGATTTGGAAAGCAAGTGTCTAAAAATGATGGACAGGTTATGAATGTGGACTACTGTGTTATGACACCATGTACTTTGGCAAGTACATGCTGCTGTGTAAGCAAACTAGTAGCTGTAAGTGTAATAAAACCGAAATAGCACATGAAATAATTTTATTCACAGACTTGGCACGTGACGAATATAATGACCCAAGACACGCACAGCTTCGTATACTCGTTTATAAGCGTAAAAAGTGCTTAGTTCTCGACAAAAAAAAATTCAATATTTGTTCGGTATTTCACAGCAGGCAATTACCACGAAAATTCCACGTTTGTACTTATGACTTTCAAAGCTGGCCGGACCTGTGCACAGTAGCTCTTCATTTTGCATTCATTACTTAGCTGCGCAGTCTAGTCCCAACATTTTAATTATTCCAGTCATTACCAATTTTAACCAAAGAGCATCATGTTCTAATAAAGTTAATAATTCATTCCATGGAACAGAATCCTTCTGAGACCTTGACAGTTACTAAGCCTTTTATGGAACCCGAATATTCCTTATTATTTATGTCACGGCCCACCACCACTCGACTGTATTCTGAGTCAAGTGAATGCAATCCACACCCTCACATACTAGTTCTTCTTCTCCATCTTAAGTCACATTGTTCTTAATTGCAAGAGGTTTTTACATAAAGGACGCGGTTAAGTGCTCACTGGATGATGATTTTGGAAAGTTAAAATTAAAGAGGGGTAAAATACATCATGTGATTGTATATAAAGAACGGATTTAACTATATACGCAGAAATTGTGGAGAAACGTATTTTGCAGGAAGCTGCGTTCAGACATACATTGTTTGTTTTGTATATTACAGTTTTGGAAGTAAATATAGCCTCCGCCATTACACTCTTTCATCTATCGGCACTTACCTTAATCACAACGCTTAAAAATCTACAGATTGCTCAGAGAAAAATTCCCTTAACTACTTTTCATCAAAGACTACAATAAAACCAATGTCTATATGCACCGTAAATTACCGTTCAATATAAATGGTTAATTGTAAAATAAGATCTCATTAAATACAAACAACTTATAGTGCAGTAATTCTTCTTAGTATATTTGGATATTATGAATTACCTGACGATGGCCCATTCCGGCCGAAACATGTTGTAAGCAAACATTTCTCATATATGTAATAAACATCCTTATTTGTGATTGGCGGTGTTATTCTGTATTATTATTAAATTATTATTATTATTATTATTATTATTATGGTGTTCTTATTAATTATCTAAGCAAGTTATTGTTTCTTTATTTATTTATTTTGGTTGTGTTTGTTTTATTTTTGTTTTGTATATTGTCCGTTGTTATTTATGTTTGTGTGTTGTGCTGTTTCTGTAATTGGCCTTCTGGCTGTTGATTCGGCACATTAATAAACTAGAATTGAATTGAATTGAATTGAATTATTATTACCATGACCACAACGGTATGAATCAGTTTAAGATTAAAGATATGATATTTGTGATGATGATTATGACGATTATGATGATTATGATGATAATGATGATGATGATGACGACGACGACAACTTTATTTCCTTGGGGTGAAAAATGGCCATATCCATACAAATATAATAAATACAATTATTACACGTGCAGTATATCTTAAGAACATGTTTCTTGGAATGTCGCAAAATTTGATAAAATCTCTTCTGATTGATATAAAGAATTTCCCGAATTTAACCTTCCAGTACTTTCGTCAACCAAAACATTACTTTCATTTGCTCTGGTTGTTACCAATTACTGGAAGTCAGTCCCATTCTAAGACTGCAGTTTTTAGATATACTCAAAGGTATATTAACATTTTACATCACAGTGTGACAGTGCACACCATTATAATAATAATATAAGATGTTTATTTATTTATTTACGACCTTATATAAACAAACGGTTTTCAATAGTGTACCTTGTAATGTTTCTATCTTATTACATTATGTTTCTTTCCCGGCTTCCGGTCGCAAAATACTGACATGTAAGTAACGTCCTTTATCTGCTTTCAATTCATGTGGTTAAACTAGTAGCGACTCTTGGTCTCTCCCTCACTCTTCTCCATAGGTTTTATGGTATTTATGGCTTATTTAACGACGCTGTCAGTAGGTCAGAAAACACAGCGTCGAATGGTGGTCTGGTTGGAGAGCAATGAGTTGGAAAGGGTGTGGAAAGAAGCCTTAATGGCTTAATTTCAGGCACTATTACGGTATTCAATATCTACAATAAACTGTTCACGGCAAAAAAGGTACAGGGCGCAGTGAAGGTATAAGGCCACTCACTCTTAATTTCGACGCTACATGGAAGGTGAGTGGTGAGCTTCATACACCGGTCGCTTTAACTACAGACAAAAAACGCCCAACACCCAATAAGAGGAGAGTCTCGACGCTACGAAGCAGAGGAAAGTCACTTTTACCACATACCGAACCTCGACTCCCTTGTTGTCCGTACGTCAAGCTGCTGACTACGCCGGCTGTGCTGACAAGACACCTTGTGCTTAAAATACAGCTTTATTTTATAATTTGTATTTAATATACTACTGGAAGAAGAAGAGGAGTAAAACAGATACGCCGGTATCGAGTTGGAGGTTGGAGCCAGCATATTGTTCCTACGTAATGGTTAAACCGCACTTCAAAGAAGTGAGGTTTTTCATTGGAAGACAGCACGGCGCAATCCACTATACAGATTCTATGCTTTTATTTAGAGTGGTTGGGAGCCGGTGTGAAGCGTGGCATCTAAATGGCCTGGTTAAATGTTCACTCTCAGCAGAGGTCACCACTTTGTTTCAGGATCAGTTTGATTGGCTCTTCCTTTCCTTTGCAACACATACTTGCAGCTATTCCAATCAGTCCAGCTGAAATCCGAACTGCAACATGCACGATGGTTATCGCAAAATCGATACTTGCTCACATGCTCAATACACTACCTGCCTTTATACACCAAAATTAATAACAGTATTAATAAGGGATTTACATCAATCTAGCATTCATACTACACTGACACTTCGAAACACGAAGTTAATTCAAACGTTTAAACACTCAGACGTTACGTGTCATAAAACATACTGTATCTTAGTTACAGAGGCCAAATGAACGCTGTTTAAACTAATTACAGCTCTTTTTTTGAGTCAAAATGACAGTCTGTTCGCTAGAAGTAGCTTTTAGGCGTGTTCGCTTAGTCGCGAAAAGCGCCTGTTACCGTCACGTCCGTCCGTCCGTCTGTCCACATGTATCAGCGCGGCTTCCAATGGACAAATTCCCTTGAAATTTGATACTGACGAACTTTATGAAGATGTGTCAAAAAATTCAAATTTTGTCAAAATATGGCATAAATATCGGCACTTTACATGGAGACCTAATTACGTTTCATTGTTGCCGGGGACATTAAATCGCCATAGAAGCGCTCTCTTCGATTGAAATGTTATCAGACTTACGATAGCCAAGGAAGTATAAATATTACATGAACACGCTACAATGTTAAGTAATGCGTACATTGCCTATCATATTCAAGATTAAATTAGGTGGTATTTAGACTCAATACCTCTGTGCTTTAAAGGGTTTTACGTACATCTATCTCCTTATATGCAACTGCGTCATCAGTGCTGGCAATTCATATTTTCACGCCATAATTTTTAGGGGCCCTTCAAATTCTCCTATGTACTTTACAATTTTATCTTGCAACGAAAAATTCTGTGCCACTTTTACTGTGATTGCTATGACAGTGGACATGTTACAGCTTTCAAGAAAGGAGTAATTCACTGTGCTTGGATATAGAAGTACTAATTAAGGGAAGTAAACATTTATGGAAGTGTTCACTTATGGGCACAGATATATGGGGTACTGAAAACGCAGCTGCTAATCGTCCTGCCACTCATACATGTACTAAAGGACGTAAAACCGAAAGTAACGGCGAAGGACATCAGTCCAAAGCTTTGTGGGTTTATGAGCTTGCATACCGAAGATTAAGAGGAAAACAGAATGGGAAATGAAGAGAGGATTTTAAGCCCTGCAGACAAGAAAAAAATATACGAAATAAATCCTTTCCCCTTAAATACGGACGCGTACAACTAGATCATCAAATAGTTTGCAATTTCTGCGACAGTAGGCTTCAAATTCTGTTGCTTAAAACTTATTATTTGAAGTGCAACATCGCTCTACTCTCTGTGCAAGTTTACAATTTGCGCTCTAGTACCCTACTACTATCTGAAACCCGGTCATTTTTCACAGTTTCTGTGATGGAACCCGATTCCTATTTAAAACTCAGATATTACTTGTAATGTGTATCATAGTATCAGCCACTACGATATTTGAAGTAAGTTCACTGTTTATAAGTTCTATGATAATTCCAGGCTACTATTTGAGACCAAGTCTCTGCGTTCTTTGTGCATGTAGCCACTTATTATTTGACACCCGACCACTATTTGAAAATTCTGTGGTGGCAGAGAGCTACTATTAAACATGCGGCCAATATATATAGTTACTTTAGAAACTGCTGGCTAAAATTCGAATATAGATTACAATTTTAGCCCTCAATTTCGACATATAAAAATCTACAATTTTTTTATTTAATTTTGTTGGTACACTGCTCAAGAGATGTAGTGCTCTCAAATGTAGGAACTGAATCTAAAGTAATATAGTACCCCTAGGAATAGAACAAATAGAAAAATAATCCCTTATTCAGATATGTTTACGGAAATTTCTGTTTTAATCGCCCTTAAGACTACTTTGCTTGTGAGGTTTAGCTGAAGAGGAATCAGAATAACAAATAAAACATACCTCTGCTCCTGTTCTGTCTGTCAGCCATGTATAATGACATAGCTTTAGCGTTGTGGGTGTTTTGATCAGGACAAAGGGTAAGCAATCACACTCCTAACAGTGCAAACAGTAAGCTAATGCAGAGTTCAAAAGCCACCAAGCAAGAGAGATTACTGGAAGCCTCCTACTCGCGCAGATATAATGAACCAGCAACGACAGAAAGCGGAAGTTTACAGAGCTTCGGTGCTTTACATTGAACTCTGACTGAATCTGTCATATATACTATGTCAAATGTCACATTACTCCTACTGTAAGCTCCAGTAATACTTCTTACATAGAACGCTGCTTCGAGATAAACACAAAATTAAATATTGTAGGTCCTTAAGGTTTCGGTGAAACACGGACATTACCAAGAATAGAAAATACAATATTACTGCTGTTCTTCAAGTTATTAACGAACTCCAGGGAACCGATTAGTTCCTGTAAGCTAACAGTCTCTAAGCTTACCATAAATTTCCTTACATTTCATGTTCCCTACAGTTACATTGCCGTGTCCACAGGATCCAGGCACTGACACCTATCCCGAGCCAGACTAATTCAGTCCACATCCCTATTCCTTTAGAGGCATTTTAGCATTTCTTTAAATTCATAATCTATAATTTTACCAAGTTCAACTGACGTACAATCTATCTTAATAAGGCCTCTACTACCCAGACGTTCATATGAGCGCACAGAGTGCTACGAAACGAGGCTTCGATGAGAAAGTCATGATACAATCATTACATCTGATACGGAAAAAATACCACTACGGACATCTAGATTAAATGGGTTTAAATGAAGACATCTAGAATCACCCAAAATGTATTCTTTAAAACAAAATGTCTTTGCATACAAAAATGTTTTCTATTCGTTTACAAAATACAAGACTGCAGTCTCCTAAAATAACTCCTGAAATAAAATCCATCAGAAAAAATATGTTTTGAATGTCGCTTATAGGCTAATGGACGATGTGCACGCCGAGGCTTGTGACGTAAATTCGTGACGAAACTTCAGGGCCATAATCATAATGATAAAGATATATTCTTTCAGTTTTTGTTAGTGTGTTGACAGCGCTGGTAACCACTGCATTTGGTGTAGGCTATATTAAATCCGTACATCAAACCACACACATAATAAAAATAACGAACCCCAAGGAACTTGGGTAGTGTCTGTTTAAAAGTCCAGACTCCCTTCACGATGTCTAAGCAACAAAAATAAGCAAGGTAAAAAGTATCATATACGTGAATTAGAAAGCCTACTGCAAAATACGTTGCGACGATAATGAAGGGAATTTCGAACTTTAAAGCCACTTACAGCAACTACTGTAATAAATACATTAAATCGGTTATACTGTGTCAATATACCCGTTCGTTATGTTAATCCATACTTTTCTGCTGCCACGTACTAGTGTCGCGTGTAAATCGAACTTGCGGGAACCTCCCAGGCCGAATGCACTTAATACGTAAGTGTACTTTACATGTTTATCTTTATTCCATACATACCGTACACAAAGTATGGCAAGATTTGGTTTCAATTTGAGAGAAAAGGCGTCCTAGATGCTAGACCACCAGTCAGTCGATCCATTTGAACACATGCACTCTTGAGATAAGAGAACAACGAACAAAGAGGGAGATTTAATTTCTCTCACTGATTGCACCTGTATACAAGATATGCAGTAGTCTAACAATGGCTTCACGACATCCGAAGCGAAGTCGCTGTAGAAATGAAGTTAAATCGGTTTTTTATCACCAGTGTCCAAAACCAAGAGCTGTAGACAGGAATTCTGTTCCCATTAAAGCCTCCTGCTAACTCGAGCCTGCTGTTATTTCCTTCCGACCGGAAAAGAAAAAGAAAAGTACAGTTCGTGAGATGAGAATAACAGACTTACCCTCTCGTATCCAATGTCTTCCTCTGTTATACTGCACTAAACTATCGTCGCGACAATCATAAAGCATCACAATTCGACTCTAATCCAAAACATATTCAAAGATTTGTTTAACACAGACAAGGAACAGCACCTGTTACAAGGATCTATCATAGGTGTTCATAAAGACACCGTTTATTCTCAAAACAAATTACGAAATTCTTAACCAAATCTCAGAACCGATGGACACGGTATTTAACGTTGCTGAAACAGTGGTTGCCATTGTGTTATAAATCTTTAGAGACGACTTTTAACAAAATAGCATTTTTAGGCGCGTTCGCAAAATTTCGAAAAGCGACTATTAGCTTCGTCATGTCTGTCCTTCCGTCCCTCTGTCTGTTTGTCTGTCCGCATAGAACAACTCGCCTCCGCTGTACGGATTTTCATGAAAGTTGATGTTTGAGTATTTTTCGAAGATCTGTAGAGAAAATTCAAGTTTCATTACAATCTGACATGAATAACGGGTACTTTACGTGAAGACCTGTGCACATATATACAATACCTCGCTGAATTCTTCTTAGAACGAAACATGTTTCACACAAAAGTTGTAGAGAAAATCATAGCACACATTTTATGTTCAATAATTATTTTTCCCGAAAATCATGCCATTTATAATAATGTGGAAAAGTATGTTAGAGCCAGACAGGTTACAGATGACAATATAACATGGTGCATGCGTTTTGTGTGCTGGATAACTAAGGCTGCAGACACACAGTCAAAATATGTAATACTTTATTGCTTTTCCACAGCAACAATGGTTACACGGATGCGCCGCAGTGTTTCGTTTATAAGGACATTGCCTGTCTTGTTCATTGTTAAGGCGCCTCTCCAGCTATTAGCTGCTAGCAGTCACCTTCTGAACATTACAAGTTTGCCAGATATCGTATCGAACACTTTCTTACAGCGTAAGACTGAAATTCGTATCTCACAGATGACGCACTCAGTCTCCGCTGAAAAAAATGAGTTAATGTTGTATAGGGAAGTAAGCCGTGTTGATTGTGAGAGTCTTATGCAACAATGCATAAATTCCGCGGCAAAGAAGAGTGAGTCCGTAAATGTTACAGCTCGCGGTAAATACAGCTAGTTGTTACGGGGCTTTATACGGTTCAAACTGTACAACAGACTGAACCAATTCGTCCCTGTCGGCTATCCTGCCTCATAATTTACAATTTTCCTCGCTTCATGCAGGGAATTTACAGGATATTACGTCGAAACATATAAGGATCGACCCCCTTCAAATCCTTACACCCTCAGCATTAATGATCATCTTCTACCAAAGTCGACGCTACGTAAACCCTACAGTTTAGACAGCGTTGTTAAGGAACATGAAGAACTATCACCTCAGATAAAAGTCTAGAACAGATGCAGATGAACTGAGAAATTTAAGGCATGACGAGAAACGCCGTGATTGTAATAGATCACCTAGTATTGACAAGATATGTACACCAAATTGGCTACGATGGGCTGGGCATGTAGTTCGGGGGGAAACAAGACTTTGTTGGAGCTCTGGCGGAGAAATCAATTGTAAAACCGTCACTCGAAAGACGGATTGTATTGAAAGGTTAAACTAATGCGTATTCCAGCAAAACTGGTCGTGAGAATGTAGTGTGGACTTACTGCCGCCTTTCGTATTAGACTTTTACCTTTGGATTTACTAAGGTAGCCACTTTTGACAATATGTTATAGGTGTGTAACTCAGGCTATGATCTAGTGACAAGCTTTTGTGAAAATGGTACAAAATTTTCTGGCTCTACAAAAGCAGAACTTTTCTTGACCAACTAAATTTAACTGTTTATATTATGGTCTTGTTGGTCTTCAGCCGTCAGGATGGAGGCAACATATTCCTGTGGAATGCTCGTGTAAACCGACCAGCCAAGAGGTGTCGCAACCGACAGCTATAAACATCATAACCGCAAGACACATCGTCATGAAGACTGCAAATCTTGCTTCAATCACTTTCAAATGAAAAACTTTTATCACTAAGCTGTAAAGAGGCTTTCGCTTGGGCAACAAAAATTACAGAAATTACTTGCCTTGCTTTCTAATTCTTGTTCGATAATGACGCATTCACGACTGGCCATGCGAACTCCGGCTGTTATTACGTGACTTCAACCAATGTGTGAATCGTAGCGTTGCTCAGCGACGGAATTGGAATGTATCTGAATATAAAGACCAACATGTGTATCTCTCATGCAAATATCACAAATCCATTCGTCTGTACTGGAAGATAGGTTTAGAGCTGGTGAAGTGTATTCTTCCATTATGGTAATATGTAATGTAGTGAAAGAAGAGACTGGACAATAAAACTCAGACCGTTGTTACGGTCCTATAAAATTTGTTTCAAATTACCTTTCATGTAACACTGCCACTCATTCGTTCTCCTTACATTCTGTGCGACGTTTGACCTCAGACAATGACAGTTCACATTACACTATGGGACGTGAAGTCGTGTAGTTTATGTTATTTACTACCTACCTACACGCGGTGGCGCAGTTCGTTGAGGCACTGCTCTACAAGTCGGAAGGTCGCAGGTTCGATTCCCGATGGTGTCATTGGAATTTTTCATTGACATAATCCTTTCGGTCGCACTATGGCCCTGGGGTCGACTCAGCCTCTAACAGAAATGAGTACCAGGAATATTTCCTGGGGGGTAAAGGCGGCCGGTGCGTAGGGCCGACAACCTTACCACCTTTGTGTGCCAAATCTGGGAGCCTCAACCTCCTAGAACCCCAAGGGCCTGTCCAGGCCTGTAATGGGATTGCTTTACCTTTACTATCTACCTATTTCATGAAATTTTGTACTCACTTGTCATTCGGGACTAAGGCAATTAGTTTTCAAAATCCTGATATCAATAAAGCACCAGCAGCAATTCTCTCCCAAGTATAAAAGTCTATGCTATTACGAAGTTGCATAAACTACTTTGAATATTTTTTTCAATACAGTACATGGCATGGATCCATTATATATTTTAAAAATATTTTACCCCTTGCTGCAAAACAGGCCTCCGTGAGGTAAATGGAAATTACACAAAATTTTTTTATCGTTAAATGGATACATAGATATGAGATTTATGATCTTATCAAACTTATCAGTGTAAACGCAGACACGTATTTTCAACATGCGCTCTGCTTCCATTCACACACTCGTGCACGATACGTTTTAACGCACACGACAAAACAAAGCACAACAACGCAAACCGCACTGAAATATGATAGGTTCTAACCGGGGGTATAACATTTTTCTAACTCACCTATCAATAATCCCTGTATCACAGTACTACATGACAGTCATTTTATCGCTTCATTCCACAAGAGAATTTGTCGTACGGAACGAAACGTGAGAAAGCATAAGGTAATATAAACATACAAGTATAGCTTGTCCATAAAGGCAGCCAATAGACGATTTTTCTTCTTCGGGTGATAAACTGTCATTCAATACACCGATATCGAGGGTGTCAAGCACATATTTTCCATGACCGCGTGTATGAACGTTTCTCTGTCAGCATATACAAAATGCTTTTCTGTGACCACATGACAAAAAAAAAAAGATGGAAGATGTACATCCATTGCGAACAGACGTACAATTCGGCACGTTCTTTATGATTGTACAAACTTCACTAACCCACCTATTTTTTTATGTCTCATGACAGGGCAATTACAACATATTTATAAACTTTACGTTACTTGTACCGTACATTTTTAATTATATATATGTTATGCAGACAAATGTACACAGTATATGTTATTTAACAACATTTTTATTAAATGCTGCCCAACATGTTTCTAGCCTATATAAGGCTCATCTTCAGGGTCTCTTTTGTTGAAATTACAACAGCTATATTATTATTATTATATATAAAATTCTTAAAAAGCCGTTAGATGTATTTGGTTATTTGATATCTGTACCGGTCATGCTGCTTTCACCATAGATTAGTTGGAAATACATCTAACGGCTTTTTAAGAATTTTATATACCAATAATATAGCTGTTGTAATTTCAACAAAAGAGCCCCTGAAGATGAGCCTTATATAGGCTAGAAACATGTTGGGCAACATTTAATAAAAATTGTGTTAAATAACATAAAACTGTGTACATTTGTCTGCATAACATATATAACATATTTATAATTGAAGTATGACGTATTCAGTGATATGACACTGCGTCACAGGGTATTTGTTTCCCGACGTTTAGAGACAGCATAGTGGTTATATCCTCAATAGTCACAATGTCCTTATGACCACCGAAGATGAAACCATTACGCTGTCTCGAAACGTCGGGAAACAAACAGCCAGTGACATAGCGTCATGCCCCAGAAGACACCTCATTTCTACTGCTGTGAAAACATTAAAACTTATTTCTTTCTCCCACCGTACAGGTTTGTTCTCGTTGATTTACGTTAACTATCTAAATTCCGTTACCTCCTTTATTCCAGCGACTTTCGTTTGTTTTTTATTTTCCATCACCTGTACCACCCACAAGTCCTAATACTTCAGTGTTATTAGGAGCGTTCTCAAAATTTCGAAAAGCGACTATTAACTTCGTCATGTCTGTCTGCCCGTCGTCCGTCCGTCTGTCCGCATGGAACGACTCGGCTCCCACTAGAAGGATTTTCATGAAATTTGATAGTTGAGTATTTTTCGAAAACATATCGAGGAAATTTCAAGTTTCAGTAAAACCTGACAAGAATAGTCGGTACTTTGCATGACGACCTATGTACATTTATTATATCTCGCTGAATTATTCTTAGAATGAGAAATATTTCAGACAGACCTTGTAGAGAAAATCTAAACACACATTTTATGCTCAATAACTTTTTTCCGAAAATTGTGCCGTTTATGAGATAATGTGGGAAAATATAGTAGAGGCAGCCAGGCCACAGATGACATAATACGACGCAGAAAGTGTGCGATTTGCATGCCGGATAACTAAGGCAAGAATAGAGACACACACTCATAATATTTAATACTTATTACTGTTAACATCAGTACAAACTATTTCGTAGCTTGTCAAGAGTGCAAAGGGAATCCACTGTTGCATTTTCATGGCAACACAGAACACTTCTACATTGTTGGCAGCTACATCTACGCCAAAAATATAAATGGAACGTATTGTTGCGTTTCCATTGTAACAATGGTTACATGAACATGCCACGACGTAATATTGTATGTACATTGTCTATCTTGTTAGAATACAGAAAGGCCCGACATAAGACGTGGTTAACATAAAATACACGCGCTAATCCACGGCGCTTTGGATATGTTTTCCACAGATAACTAACTAAATAATTAATTAATCTGTTTAAATATACATTATATACCTAGATTGATACCATGAATTCACGTACTCGTTCAATATTCACGCCATGAAATTGAGAAGTTACTAAGAAACAGTTAAATGCATTTTATTGGCAAAGCACAGCGCTGCAGTGCCGACCGAAGCACAGGCACCTATTGACTGCTTCATAACAACTCCTGCGCTCTGATGTTACAATCCCAAATAGCTCATTTTTATGTTGTTTCAATACGAGAAAAGAGTGGCTCTCTCAATCACTAGCCAAGCCCTACGGTATATTGAATATTATGGACACCCGGTAACTATGGAATTGAAGTCTTCGCCAAGTCGCTCACACGCTCACTCGCTCATAAAGGCATTATACAAGGTACATACATGAATGCACTTACGTATGTCTAGTTCATTTACCCCTTCTTCGTACGGGCTGTTGTTACTTAAAGACCAGCCGCAAGATCGTAAAAATTAAAACAGTGCAAAACTACGTAATACCTTTACTGCATGAAGTCCTGTAAAATGTCCACTGCTCAGTGAGGTACCAACATACCACAAGTTCTGTACCCTGTACCTACATATCACAACAAGCTTATGTGTCCAAATAGCAGCCCGTGACTTACAAAACACGAAGCAGGTGTTTAACCACCGCACCGCATGTTCGGTAAATTATTGCTTATCCTAACTACAATTACGTAGGGAGCAGCAATCAATTTTGTCAGATTGAAATATCGCAAGTCCTGTCATTTGCACGTTATTTAATCAACGTTCTGTTGGAACTCCGAGCATAAGAAACAAGCAAACAAGATGGAGACATATCAGAAGCTTCGCGTGCCCGCCATGTTCCCATGGGACGACAGCTGTGTCACCTTACCAACAGAACAATCTCTTGCTCTCCGCATGTCTTTCGTGTTGACAAAGAGTAATCGTAACAATCACCAGAGAGAAAGAGAGAGCAGAGACTAGAGTAAAAGCACGCTTCATCTGACATTTGCTATTTGTATTGTGTATCACGCATTAATGTCATAGCTGCTAGTGGGAAGATGCTACCGGTTTTGCAAGAAGGGACTACGCTCTGCATCTACTATACTCCGAAAAACGCAAACTTACAAACGCTCGGATACGACATTACTTTTTGGCGTTACATCTTTCTCCCTGTTCCTGACTATTTAACGACTGTCTATAAAATGTGCCCATTACGTAGCGTTGGATTATACATTTGTGAAGAATGAATTGCTAAGGATGTGAAACGAAGTGTACATAAAGCGGTGAGGTGAAGATTTTGACTCAACAGAGGGTGGTGCCTGGAGAATTGGAATATAAACTGCACGAGAAGCCCTACAGTCTGTCCCTTCTTCAAATTTTATAAGGGTGATTAAGGTTAGTTAGATGGGCAGAACATGCAGTATGCATGTGATATGTGAGAAATTTATGCGGTATTCTGGTGGCAAACCCTGAATGAAAGAAGCCCAGTTGGAAACACAAGAGGTGCGGGATAATCTCAAGATAAAGCACAAAATGAAGTGTATGTGAACTGGATTCAATTGACTCAGCAGAGACAGATGGATACGTTTCTTTGTGATTACTGTAATTTTAACTCCGGACTCCTTCAAGTCGGAGAAATTCTTGACCACCTGAAGGACTATCAGGTTTTCAAGGACTATGATGTCGGGTAGTCGAGGAAAGAGGTCGTGACACATTTCGATTACTAACTTACAATTTACTTGCCGTGACTAAGATGGAACAGACGAAACCAAACTACCGATATTTGAACACAAGACATCCTGTAAATAAAATGCAAAATGCAAATTTTATGAACAAGCGCCCACACAAATTTCAGAAAGCCGACGGGAGTTAATTGAAGTCTTTGCTAAACTGAGGGGCAGCATTACAAAAATCTTGGAAACCAGTGTGTTTTCCTAAGCTTGTTACATTGATATTTGCAAAAAAAAAAAAACTTCATCATCTTTCTGCTTTGCAGTAAAATTAAGTTATTACACATTAAATAACATAATTTAAAAATATGTGTACTCTTACTATAAATTTTAGTTCTCTGTTCTAGTTCCAGCGTGCGGTGGGAAGTAGTGAATATCCCACGTGTTCTGCAAACACCAATAGGAGAATAACTTGGGTACCCTAACCCGCTTCCTTCCGCTAGTCTTTGATAAAACTAAAACAGCCAATCTGGACGTCACATGACATCAACTGAACGTAGTGGATGGAAAAACAGAAATATTCCCTTTAAGATAGGTACCAATCAGTTTGTCCACGAACACAATGGCATAACACCCCCACGTGGGCCACGATCGCTTCCAACCACACTCTTTATAATCCACAATTTAAAATAACCCTTCCGTTCGAATTCATGCAAAGGATGTAATTAAGACTGACGTTAATAACCTAAGTATCAACTTATCAAGATGTCACACGTGTTGGTTCAGTTAAGTCCGTGAGGTTAGGTACACAGAATAGGGCATTTATTACATCTCGAGAATGAATTGAAATCACTTGCAGGCAGCTGCCACGTCACAGCGGGCCTGATTGCTGTCACAGCAATTTCCACCCCGCCCAGCCCCACACTGACCACTGTCCTCACACAGCTAGACGTTGTCTGGTGTGTTCCCACCTACATCACATTTCACTGAAATCCTGCATTTCGACATTGTAACAGTTGGTACACTAGTTATACATAAAGGCTGTCTAATAAGTTTTAATAAAAAAGTAACAAAATACGTGAGCAGAAAATGCCGAGAACATTTCGACGGAACACGAAAATGAAGAAAATTACACATCTACGTATTTTATCGTCTGTAATCATCACATCGGATTGTTCGCGTGACTAAATAAAGAGGGACACTAGGCGCACATGCAGGAAATGACAAATGCACTCAGCATTTCACCGAGCAAGTTGACTCTGACTTGTACTCGGGAGGTGCTTGCTTGGAATCTCTACTGAGATACCGGCTATACTGAGGTCTTTCTTGTTTTTACTCTCTTTCTCCAAGCGAATACCGAAATATTAACTTTAAATAGGCCACAACCAATCTCTCTTCAACCATCCTCTGTCAGTCGACGCCAAATAAAGGATACACTTGGTACGGTGTCTTTAAATAAGCTAATATTCATCAATCAACAAAATTCGGTTGCATACGCTGGGAAAAGAAACAATTTTGGGGAAATCACTCATATGTGGTAAGTAAAGACAAAGTAGTGCTTGTGTGTAATAATACATACACAAAGAATTTCTAAAATATAAGCCAAAAAGAAACTTCTGCTGGTAAAATGAAACGCAAATTGGGGCACAGTTCTATTTGGGAAGGTAACAGTCCAGCTATTAAGAAACCAGTCAACTCTATAGGGTTCTGACGATGGTACATGACTTACAGGAGTGATATTCTTTCTTTAGACTTTGTCCATCTAACTTTCAATGTAGTACTACGATTCGGAAGCCAGCTCGGATTCAGTCTTCAGGTAAAGGAAAGCACCTAATCTGATGGACCCCTTACATAGAGCTTCTCAGTCTCTGGGCACCATAGTTACGTAAACTTGTTAAAATACGCACCTGAGACCAGATCTTGTCCATGCTTAGTAACAGGAAAATAGCTATTAAAACATTAAAACCTAACTATAAGACTCAGAAATAAAACATGGACAAGATCTGGTCTAGGTGCACATCTTAATAAGTTTACTGAACTATGGTGCCCAGTGACTGAGAATAGATCTTTGTAAAGGGTCCACTAGATTAGGTGCTTTCCTTTACCTGAAGACGGAAGCACAGCCAGGTTCCGGAACTTAGCACTCTATTAAAATTAAGACGATGGACAAATTTCGAGGAAAGAAAATCACTTCAGTAAGAAACCCCTCGTACCTCGTATATTTAGGAAACCCGAGTCTATATAAATCTTCACACAAGTCCCTATCTTCAGCCAGATTAATTCATTCTGTGCCTTCACATTCTATTCCTTGAAGATAAGTTTTTAATTATCCTCCGTTCTACAAATGTGTTTCCCAAAAGGCGTCTTTTCTTCCACTTTCCCGACTAAAATTTCGAAGAATTTGTCATCTCTCGCTCTCTCTCTCTCTCTCTCTCTCCATCTCACGTGTGTTACAAATCCCTCCATCTTCATCTTTCCTCATTTGATCACTCTAATAATTTTTCGTGACGTGTACATATTATTAAGCTCTTTAACGTGCAACCCTTTTGTTCTCCCTTTACTTTGCCTCTCTCGTATCCTAATATTCTCACTGACACCCTTTTCTCAATACGCTCGATCTACTTTCTTCCCCCAGTATGAGATATGTTTATCAGATGTAGAAAATGATAAGTGTTCACGTATATTTGAAATGACTTTGTGTCAGAAAACCTTAATTATTTTCTTATAAAGGCTAATTGTGTAACGAACAGTTACTATCAGTATGTGATACTTAAAATAACTCCGTTGATTAGGCACCAAGCAATAAGTGTACACAGTCATATGAGGTCGTGAAGTTAAAAGCTCCATGCATTCTGAAACTTCACAAGAATTAAGTTGCCATTTTCACATTCTCCTTAAGCGTCTGTCGCTAAAACCTCATACAAAGAACCCACTGGCGAACGATAGATATAGGCAACAGCAGCAACAAGGTTAGAGCTTTCTAGAGAACGAATAACCCCTACTTTTCTTTTCGTAGGGGTTCATAACCACCGCTAAAATCGTCGACAACGCTGTGCCTTCTTGGCCTGTACTTAGCTCGGAAATTTCACTTCCCGCTCCGTTCAGATGAATGAACCATTTTCCTCCACAATCGACTACCTTATGACTTATTTAACTGATGTTTAATTATTTCTGTATCACTTAAATTTCAGTTCATCTTATTCTGAGCTTCATTTGACACTTTATCTTTGCAGTTGTTTGAGTTTTCCTACCGTTTTTATTAGGCGCGTTCGCAGAGTTGCGGAAAGCGACTATTAGCTTCGTCATGTATGTCCGTCCGCAAGGAACTCGGCTCCTACTGGACGGATTTTCATTAAATTTGTATTTGAAGATTGTTCGAAAATCTGTCGAGAAAATTCAAGTTTGATTAAGATCTGACAAGAGTAACGGGTACTTTACATCGTGACGTATGAACATTTATGACACTATCTCTGAACTCTTCTTAAAATGAGAAATGTTTTAGACAAAAGTAATAAATAAAATAAAAACACATTTTGTCTTCAATAAATTTTTTACCGAAAATCGTTCCGTATATAACATAATGTGGAAAAACACGAAAAGCATTGTTGAGTTTCCACTGCAACAATAGTTACGCGAACGCGCCACAATGTTCTGTTGTACGTACACTACCTAGCTTGTTCTTCATATTCCAAATTTCGATGTCTTTTAACTTACATTTTTTACTTGCTTTTATTTCCACTGTTACACTTATTATTCCACACATTCTTTAAAACGTACATACGCTGCAACTTACATCACACTCTGTTTCACAATATCACATTCTAAATACTATACACGTAGCTATCCATTACACTGCAGTGCTCAGGTATAAAGAATATGTTGAGGCCTGTGTGAATTCTAGGTTGTAGACAGGCCTTTCTGAGCATATGTAATGAATATACCCACATGACTGGTTATCAGACGAGTCGTTTGTACTACAGTTGAAGGTAAGGTTGGCATTATGGTAGGCCTAGCTCTACAGGACATTAGGTATATACATGACATCACCTGTCACGTTATACACATTCCATTACCAATATATAAAATGAATACAACGTCATAACTTGGCATCAAAAGCTTCGTTTTAAACATGTCCACAAAACCCAAAGATAAGACATTACCGTTTTCAGGCTAACAACAGGTACCGATTATATCCACATTTTTAAATTCTTCCATTTTCCGAATGTGAAGTGTTCATGTGACGTCGTGGGGCGGGAAACTTGTCATTGTAGTTTGGAATGACTGAATAAATGAAAAGTGAAGCAGATTCGTTCCATTATTCCCTGGGATCGTTACAGACATAAGTGTTCTCATATCGGATTTAGGTCCACGTGATAGGCACAGTAAAAATCAGTTTTGCCTGAGGATGGGGACGGAGCTAGTCCCCGAAACGTTGTATTCAAACGAATTGACGCGGCTGTGCGCCCGAGAAAACTATATTGAATCATGTCGCCGCGAAAGTTTTAAAACTTATATCAGGCACAGTAAAGTATGAATGCGCCGATAAAACAAGCACTCTTGCCAGCAATTTGGGGTTCCTATGCCTCGAGTTAAGGAAACCACACGGAAGCTGCCGAGGTATTTCTCTCTTCTATAACTTGTTTATATGTGCAATACCCATAGGCCTATAATTGTGCGTGTACGTGCGTATGTGCGTTTGTGTCTTCTTTCCTTAGTTTTCAAAACGATTTATTTTCGCCCATTCATCCTCATTTATCTACCTCACTCCTTTCTAATCACATTTTCTGCATTCTTTGTTCTCCGTCTTCCTACTTACTACTTTCTACCTCTTTTCTTGTATACCTTCTTTCTTTAGATTTCCCATAATTTCTTCTCTTTTCTTTTTATTACCTTCTTTAGATATGTTTTCGGGAGGTCCCCATTCGAATCTCGATAGGAACACCGGATATTTTCATTCAGGATTTATCGGGTTTTCCTCACTTCTTCCAAATTCTAGGAAATCTCAAATTAGACCATCACTAGTTCCTTCCAATGCCTTTACAACTCACCATTCATCAAACAACGTACCATTCGACGCGTCGTTAAATAACACACACCCACAAACACATACACATATCCTACCGACGTCCTAGTTACGGAAAGGTTGGTTTCGTTGCTGCCAATCCTTTTCATGGTTCATCACGCGACGCAAAATTATCAAAATACAAGAGGCTTTCATAGGGGGTAACTTCCCCTCCTTGCTTAATTAACCACGTTAATAAGACCTCAATTAGTGGAAAGAGTAGACCTAATTAGCACAAGGACGCTTCTGGGGAGGGACGGCTAGAGTTGGTGTTATGAAATGCGCTAGAGACGAGACAAAGGTAAACGCGAAACGTTGGTGGTTTTAGGCAGGGATCAATAAAAGCAACCGCCATCATTCTCTTCCAACCCTTTCTCTTGAATCCCATAGCATGTTAAATATGAAAAGGATTCCAATAAGCCGGCTCATATATATAGGAAATGTCGGTGCTATTGTTGTTTTTGTTACGGCCCCGAGGTTCTGGTGGCTGTGGCTTCTACTACACTTGCTACAGTCATGAATGTAGGGTGTGCGACAAGTTTCTGAAGCAACGTAATATTTCTAATAAAGTATATGTCGGTCGTTCCTACAGGAGGTGTTAAAATCTACTGGCAGACAACACAAATCTGTCTCTGTAATTTGTCAGTGCAATATAGCCAACGTACAAAAAAACACTCACCACAATAACTACACCACTATAATTTATGCGACAGTGCCCACTTGCTATTTGGATCTCGGAAACTACTGTAATTTTTCTACTAGAAACTATGTACTCTCTTAGACCACACCCATATTTGCAATAATTCTGCTAGTAAGCGACTGTTAAGACACAGCCAATATTAAAACTTGTTATGCTAATATTCGCCTACCACTTCTGTTACAGCCCGTATTTACACGTACTGTGCTAACGTCCAGCTACTGAGACACAGCCCATGATCACATATACTGCGCTAACGTCCAGCTACTGAGACACAGCCCATGATCACATTTACTGCGCTAACGTCCAGCTACTGAGACACAGCCCATGTTCACATTTACTGTGCTAACGTCCAGCTACTGAGACACAGCCCATGTTAACATTTACTGTGCTAACGTCCAACTACTGAGACACAGCCCACGTTCACATTTACTGTGCTAACGTCCAACCACTGAGACACAGCCCACGTCCACATTTACTGTGCTAACGTCCAGCTACTGAGGCACAGCCCATGTTCACATTTACTGTGCTAACGTCCAATACTGAGACACAGCCCACGTTCACGTTTACCGTGCTAACGTCCAGCTACTGAGACACAGCCCACGTTCACATTTACTGTGCTAACGTCCAGCTACTGACACAGCCCATGTTCACATTTACTGTGCTAACGTCCAGCTACTGAGACAGCCCACGTTCACGTTTACCGTGCTAACGTCCAGCTACTGAGACACAGCCCACGTTCACATTTACTGTGCTAACGTCCAACCACTGAGACACAGCCCACGTTCACATTTACTGTGCTAACGTCCAGCTACTGAGGCACAGCCCATGTTCACATTTACTGTGCTAACGTCCAATACTGAGACACAGCCCACGTTCACGTTTACCATGCTAACGTCCAGCTACTGAGACACAGCCCACGTTCACATTTACTGTGCTAACGTCCAGCTACTGACACAGCCCATGTTCACATTTACTGTGCTAACGTCCAGCTACTGAGACAGCCCACGTTCACGTTTACCGTGCTAACGTCCAGCTACTGAGACACAGCCCACGTTCACATTTACTGTGCTAACGTCCAGCTACTGACACAGCCCATGTTCACATTTACTGTGCTAACGTCCAGCTACTGAGACAGCCCACGTTCACGTTTACCGTGCTAACGTCCAGCTACTGAGACACAGCCCACGTTCACATTTACTGTGCTAACGTCCAACCACTGAGACACAGCCCACGTTCACATTTACTGTGCTAACGTCCAGCTACTGAGGCACAGCCCATGTTCACATTTACTGTGCTAACGTCCAGCTACTGACACAGCCCACGTTCACATTTACTGTGCTAACGTCCAGCTACTGACACAGCCCATGTTCACATTTACTGTGCTAACGTCCAGCTACTGAGACAGCCCATGTTCACATTTACTGTGCTAACGTCCAATACTGAGACACAGCGCACACTTAATATGCCACTATTCTACTGTTATTTCAGGCACAATCCATATTCACAACTATTGTGCTTATATAGACTAATATTTAAAATTCGGCGAATCCCTACAATATATCAGACCTAGTCACTGCCCGAAAAATTTTATGTTTGAAGCCTGAACACTATTTACAGTTTCCACTGGATCGGACTTCAATGTTGGGCCGAGCTGCATGCCCACACAATCCAACAAAAGGCTGCCGCTTCAGTCTCACATTAGAAACGTTTCTCAAGTAAGACTCCTCCATGCAGGAAGCTTCAAAAAGCGACACCAATATGGAACACCCTATTCATATTTCACAAGCCTTAAAATTACAGAAATTGCAAACATAGCTTTTCCCCATCACAACCAGCACGTCCTGTGTGAAGCCAAACTTTGCAGGATATTCTTCTGTGACGTTACGAAAACATCAATTGGCAGAAAATACACTTAGCCTTCTGATCTGAACGTGGGTTTCTTGCAGTTAATTCTTACGGTTCTAATCAATCATCAGAATGTGTTGTAGACTGAGACTGACATCATCTTTATATCAACTGATGATGAAGATTTAGTAGATACACGTTTGAGCAACCAGGTTAGGATCACAGCGTCTTTTCACCTAACATTTTAGCAAGTGTCTTCTACTACCGTTCATCACAAACACACATAACACAGTAAAGTTGAGATCTCAACTATGTAAAATGAAATGTTTTTACTGTGTTCATTGTAAACCATCTTTCTTTAAGTATTAACAATGCCTGATGATGTCCCTCTATAGAAGCCGAAACATGTCGCAATGTAACATTTAGTAACGTATTAAAATACAGTTGTGACCGACGGCCCTCTTCTCCATCGCTCATCCTAGAGCTGCTAGCCTAGTCTTTCTTCTCCACACTGTAGCAACTCTTGCTTGTGCGGAGATGACATATGCCCAGCTTTCTTCCTTCGGCTGGCCTTTTATTTGCCCCATTAACGGATGTGGATATAGTCAGTGGCGTTAAAACGTCAGGATGGGAAATGAAATGTGAATCGCCTTAGGCCTCGAACCCTCCTTCACCTGTTTCTGCGCAAAGAATCTGGCCTTTTCTGTGTTCTTCAGCTAGCAAGCCTAATTTTACGCTGCATCAAGAAGTTCTTTGAAAAGGAAAGGAGGAGAAGAGGGTAGATAAATAAAAAAAAAAGATTAAATTATTTAATGACACTGTTTTAATACTATCAGTTAAGTGAGATTAGAACATGATCATAAGTTCTGAGCCAGTTGACATCTAGGAAGAGATGATGTAAAAATAATATAAGACTATTTAGCGGAAAAGGCCTTAAAGAAATATGGGAGCAGTAGCAAAGACGAAAGAGCCGAGTAAGCCAGGATACTGAAGTCGATATAGTAACTCGGCTACAGAATGGACGCCCGAGGGATCGTGGTTCAATTCCCAGTAGAAGCTAGAAATTATTCTCTTTTCCGAAACTTCCACACTGGTCCTGGGGCACACCCAGCCTCGTATTCAATGGGAACCGAGGTTTCCTTTCCCCGGGGTAAAGCCGCCGGGTCGTGAAGTTCACCATTCACGTCTAATGCAGAGGTAAAGAAATAAGTGGAGCTACAGTTCCACTCCCCATACACCTCCACGCCATGCAGAGAGAAAATTTTACCTTTCTCTTTCAGTAAAGGTAACGGCCTACAATAATCCGGCTGGTTTTCGTATCGTAAATCTGCAGAAAATAGGCCCAGTAGTACAGGTATCTTGCCACACTAAACTGCTCGGCGACAGGAGAGGACGGAACAGTAAATAAGAAATAGAATAAAGTAAAGCAAATTCCGCCCCATTATTATACTAAATTGCAGGTTACGGTGATTTAGTGAGGAAAACTTGGATTTGTTTTTGTTTATAAATGTAAAAACAGCGATATTCCATTGCTGAGTTTCAGTAAAAATTAGGGTGATAGTTTCTTTGAGCCTACACAAAAAACGAGACGAGTTACATGTAAGTGATTGCAAGTTGCTGTTCCCAGCCATACATCATGAGCAGAGCTGCGCTACCCATTGTGAAATAGGCTCGCAATTATACGTATATTCTACCCTCTCACCCCAGGCCACGACTGGTGTAGTAAATTAACAAGACGCCCCATCTGCATCCTTACAACGTGCCATTTCATTTAAAAACACGCAGATTCTTACACACTGCCTATGGCATTACTGCGTCTTTACTTAAGATGAGTGACGAGTGTTTTAATTAAATGCCGTTACTTAAAGCTTAAGAATGGCGTCAATTGCTTAGATCAACATCGATGATAGACGAATAAATATCGACCACTGGTGGAATATTAATGACAGGAGAAATCCGAAATCCTCGGATAGAGATCAGTTCCAGTGCCACTCTGACCGCCAAAAATCCCACACGTACTGGCCTGAGGTTGATCCCGGGACTCCACGGTGAGAGGCCGGCGATTTAAGTCCTGAATCATGGCACTGCCTTCCTCTCCTCTAACATCTGATTATTAATAAACTTATGACTGCATAATTTAAGTTCCCACAGCTTTGCTGATGAAGACTTCGGCCTTCTGGGGAATGACACCTTGCAGATTGGTATGTAGCTAGAAACGTTTTGAAAGAGCGAAATTCGGCAAGTTAAAGGAGCCTAAGACGAATGAACTACCCTGACGATGGAAGCTGTGCCTTCCACCAAAATGCTGATATCTGTACACCAACCTACACGACGTCGTGTAACACAAGACAAAAGTCTTCATTCCTATCACTTTCTTACCCGTATCTAGAACACTTGCTTGCTTACTACCTCCGGAAGGCACGCTCTCTTATTTCATGAGCAGACAATCGCTCAGCTCGTCAAGAAATTCCTTAATTTTAAAGAGAAGCTGCGTCGTCGAAATGCTCGTAAGGCTCGAAAATGGGCAGTTTAAGGCCGTCTTAATTTCTCATTTCTTACTTTTAAAATTGGTTTCAATAATGTCCTCCTGACCACTCTACAATCTCCGAAGTGGTCTCTTTTGTTCGGGGTGTCCAGCTAAAATTCTGTTTGCAATTCTTCTCTGTTCCATCCGTGCTATATATGGCGTTCATTTCGCCCTTCTTGAAGTGACGGTCTATTAACATTACTCTGTTACAAAGCGATCAGAATTTCAACTGGAAAATTGGACAACTTCCAACTGCTGATATGATATTCAAAGATAACCCTCCCACTGATCCATAATTAAATAGTATGGTCGGGGTAGTGACCGAAAATTGATCCCAGGATCTCTCAAATGCGAATGAGAACAGCTACCGATAAATTTATTGTCAAGAAAATAGGTTCAGGTAGTATGATTGGAATGAGCTCACTCAGGATCTAGTCCATCGCAATATTAATATATTAGAGATGTTGAATTTTAGGGTTTCAGTATCTCAGGCATAATTTACGTGTGTTTACATAAATAATACGTGGGCAGCACTAAAAGCAAACACACGAACTGGTACAGATGAATGGTTGGGCGGATAATAATGTAGTAGCCTCAATACTTGCCGTACACTACTATATTACATTCTTTGTGACACAGTATATGTAATTCTCGCTAAGTTTACACGAACCTGCTTTCTAAAGGAAAGGAATAATTATCAGAAATACACCTCATTGCATGACTGGGTAAGAGATTGCCTGTAGTTTATATTTCCCTTCGAGTTTCCCGTCACGAAGGGTGGCCGACGGCGACAGACGTACAGTTGACGTCTGATGTCATGCTGTTAACCCCTACCGAGAAGAAAATATCTTCCAAAAGAGTATTCATGTTTCATTCTGTAATTGGACACTCTAATTAAGCTTCAAACGCAAAACTACATTCCCTGTGTTTCTATTAAGACAGCCTGTCTCTTCTGCATTACGGGGGTACTTTCTTTTATTATAACTAATTAAAGGCATGAGTGATTTTTGATTATAGCTTTCCCTTTATGTGTTAAATTGGATAATGTTTTAAACAAGAGACTTATAAACGTCCTCCAATTATTCCACAGTATTTACATAAAACGTTGGACCCACTTGCCAGCTTCACAACCAAGTGTCTTAAATGCTTACTTAATGCAGATATGAAATACCTTGTTCGTTCCTTTAACCCCTCCCTAAAGCTTTTCCCACCTTGATCGGCCGAAGTTAATCGCATCCAACTGAAGCACTATCGTTTAAACGACAATAATTCAACCCACCTTAGACAGAAAGAAATAACAATAAATCTTAGTTTTATCACACATCTTTATACTAGTATAAGCTAAATCGCTGTCAACTGCGAAAGGCTTTTTTCTGCTCTTTTCATTATCTCATTTCCCTTCTCCGCTTCTCCTTTCTACATTACATAAATTACATAATTACATAATGTATATATATATATATATATATATAGTCCAAGATATTTTTGTCTACGCCACGAAGGAATAAAGGGGAGTGAAGGTATAGCGCCAATCATTATTAACCTCGAACTAAATGGAACTGAGTGGTCATCTTCAGACCCCGGCCGTCTTAACTGAAAGGAGAGCTCCGGTTACCCAAAAAACAGCAGTCTGGGGAGACACAGAATCGGTCTCGACTCTTCGGTGAATACAAAAATCTCTTTCACTTGCGGGAATAGAAAGACAGTTCTTTGGTCACAATACCGACTAAGCTATCTCCGCTCCTAAAACACACAGAGCTTTGCGAAGGATTTGGGGGAAATCGTACATAAACAACTTATCGCAGAATGCGGTCACACGCCTGTAGTTATTAAAAAGACACGAACAGATGATAAACTGACGGCGATTCATAAGAATGCGAGGCACATGCAGATACCTTAAATTAGCAACTGCAAAACTTTCTGCTCAAAATGACATACCATCAAAATCCCGGAACACAGAAAAGAAATCAAGATAATTTTGAGTTATAGTTCTGCTTTATTTTATGAAAAAAGACTGATAGACATCTGTAGATTTGGGTCTTCACAGATTCTGAGCGCTGTAAAACGTCACTGCATGAAATCTTAAATAGTAGAAGAAGAATATAATGCCTGTCTGCAGCTATTATGTGACCATTTTCAGACACAAATTTTCAAATCATATAATTAATTTGTGAAGTGTTTTCTATTGCCTAAGCAGTATACAAATGGCTAGAAACAACATTCCTCAAAATTATAACCACTTTATTTCAAGTTCCTACAGAACTCCAACAGCGCGTTTCGTAGAGCGACTAGTCTACGGAACGGATGATCGAGGCATCATAGTTCGATTCCAGGAGGGGCAAGAGAGATTTTTCTCTTCTCCAAACCGCGAAGACCGGCTCAGTGGTCCACCTAGCTTCCTATTCAGTGCTAGCTGAAGGATCATTCTCCGACATGTAAAGCAGCCGAGGCATGAAGCTGATCCCTCATTTCCAAATACTGCCCAGGTTAAAAAGGAGTGGAGCTATACGTAGACTCACCCATATATATTCACTGCGTGCACAGGGGCAAAAGTGTCCGCCTATAACCTTTCCAGCCTTGAAACAACTTCGGTTCCTTACTTGCATTGATCTACAGCAAGTTATTAATCATCAAAATATAAAGCACATAGCGCAATGCTGGCTTCTATTGAAGCAACGGATGTGGTTGTCGAGTGTGCAGAAAATGGAAATTCGTTGCATTAATTTTTTCATCAAAAAAAAAGGGGGAAAAATCTCTCACAATCTACATACGGCATACAAAAAGGGTTGTTTTTATAAGCAGCCATTGTTAGCGTGAGACAGAAAGAGAGAGGTAAACACTTATTAAAACATGTCACGAACTTAATGGAACATCTCCTAGTCCCTAGTTGACGCTGCTGCCCTCATAAACCCCACGTTCATCCGAGCAAATAAATAGTTCCCTAAACAAGCATGTACTAAACTAACCTAATTCATTGCAGTTTCTTTGATAATTTTAGACAATGGTGAAATTGTGGGCATCAGTTTGAATAAATTAAAAACCACTGGTCTACCTATGAGATAGATGAATGGGCTTCGATTCCCGACACAAGGAATTCTCTCTTCAACCTCACATCCAGATCGGCTGTACAGCTCCAGGTTCCTTCTAACAAATGTAGTGGGGGGGGGGGGCGGGCGGGCGTTAAGCAAGTGGCTATGTCGTGAAGCTGGCTATTACATTCCATTTAGAGTGGCAGCCTGAAATCTAACTTCTATCGCTGCTTTCCAGCTTCAATACGCATTCGTAGATAGGTGCAGATAAAAAGTCAACTTCATCCATACATCAGAGGGTTTATAAGTACCGGGATAATGGTCACTCGGCGACTTAATTTTGTACGGTGGCGCCTAATATTTGCGGGTTGTCAGTATGGCACTTGCTTCATAAACCTTTGAGGCGCAAATAATTTTAAGGTTTTTCGTAAATTTTTGGAAAATGTTTGTAGGATCTACCCCTGCTTTACACTATAAAATTTAAACACAGGATTAAAAGAATTGTAGATAAGAGGATTCTCTTCCTCGATTACACCGCTGCGAAAACCTCGAAATTCTCATGTCAATCAGATCTGAAACAACATCATTAAAGAATCCTACACATATATTCACCGTAATCATAATACACACAACGCAAGATAACATAGTTCTGCATGCCACATGGTTACCCTAAGGAAAGAACACCGAATACCTGTACGTACGGGAAATCGCTACTTCATTTCGCCTTCAGAAAATATAAAGCCACAAGCAAATTTACATGCGAATGCTGTGATCTTACATTCGGCTTTAAACCTAAGATAACGTACACAGCACCTACTGACAAAGCCCTGACCTGAGAACTAACGCTAACGACGTATCATTTGCAATATTAAAAACAGCGATAAAACCGTCCGTAGTAATTGTCGTGGAAACTTCATGCGAAGTCATCCAGCATTCTTCTCTCTTCATATGCAGATTAAAGTACGGGGACACGTAACTACTTGTCAGATATTCCGCATTCGTCAGACGATAGAACAGAATGGGAGTAAAACTGGATCGTAGGTATTCACCGACATTTTACAAAGCCAATGAGCGAACAGTCTGGTATAACGGTAAACCTGCAGGCAAGTACTCGGAAGGAGACTGGGTCAAATACTGGGTACAACACTGGCTATGCTGAGATTCTTCGTGATTTTACTCAGTTCACACAGGCAAATGCCGAAATACCCGTCCATAGGGCCTCCACTTCGCCACGAAAGCTTCCTTTCAAATATATTCCTAATGTTCAATCGCCCTACATTTGGACTACATGTACCCTGACTTACTGACAACAATGCAAAATAAATCACAGTCAAGAAAAGCATTCGGCTGAACAGAAATATATTGACTTGATATTGTATATACCGTGCATTATTGTGATAATATATAACTTACATAACCAACATATTGCACCAAACTTATTACATCGTACAACACGACAACCGACCGCAACAACAACAAACTATTATAGTGCATAGTGTTACAGTGTCCAAACCATGGCTCCAACAGAACTCACAGTAAATGTTTTTTTAAATTATACCGAAGAAAGTGATCAAGTGGAAGATCAAAAACTAGAAACCCCTGATGATGGCTCATTTTGAGCCGAAACATATGTAGGGTTAAGTGACAATACTTAGTTAGTTACATTTTGGTGCAATATGTTGGTTATGTAAGTTAGAAATATATTGTTCAAAACTGTCACGCACTCTGACACACATTAACATAATTAAGGCAATTAAAACTGTGTTCAAAAGAAAATTATAGAAAGTCTGCATACGTATATTTTGGTCAGGAATAAGGAGAATGGTTAGATATAAGAAGAGCGTTAAAGGCAATTACTGGTCAGTAAAATGAACTACCTTGACAAGGGCCAGGAAAATTCGAAGACAATTATGATTGTCTCAAGAACAAATTGATATTGCTGTCTTCCAATTTAAAAAAACAAGATAACTCCAGGATACACCGGTCTCAGAACAGTGTACCAAGTACAGTACTGCCACAACTCTAGGTGTATACAATATCAAAGTCCTATCAAGGACATGAGTACAAAATACTGTGCGTTTAGCACGTGTTAATGCATGCAATATATAATCATATTTTAAATTTTCACATTAGTTAAATTACATGTCAAATACAGACTGATGTAAATCCAGAAATAAAAATTACTCTACGAGCATTAATTCGCAATTAACATCTGAAGCTTGTGGTTCACACGTTGTGATTACCCACTAAAATTCCACAACGAATTACATTAATTAGTGGAAGGCAGGATTTAGGAAAATTCGGTAGCAGCATCTGTCATGTAAATATATGTGTCCGGCCTGCTATAGAGAATCGATTTGTTTCACACTAGTCAATTTCGCTTCGTCTCTAAACTTACACGGCACACAAACTCCAATATAATATGAGGCGTGTTAGCCTAATTATTGAAGTTTCAGAGTTAAGTTTACACTCTATCTCCTCTATCCTATCCCTCAACTCTCGTCTGATCATCACACCACGCCGGGTACATCACTTGCGTGAAATGATTTACGGCAATACCACTTAACAGTTACACTAATTACAATCCACGTGTAAGGCAATTCATTATCAAATAAGCAGAAGTTGTAACAACGTATAAAAGAAAAACTTCTAACACTCAAAAGTCTTTCTGGGATGTGCCGCTTTTCTGTTGGGCCAACAGTTCACGGTGTTTCGAAGGATCTCAGTGTCTCCATTTTCACTGTCAAGCGGTCCAAAATTTTTTTCGTGACCTTTCCTGACTCTTCCAATGGACGGCGTGATAAGATCGTCAAACAGACCACTGGCATCAAAAACGTAACTCCTCCCCAGTTATAATTATTTTGATGTTTAATTCAAGGTTGCGCAAATACATCAGCTGAAACAGCGTCGTTCAGTAATGTCATAATGGCTGTTATATTTTTTGCTGTAAATATTGTCACTGAAGAACTTGAAAACTTCTGTAACAAACTGAAATTACGTTCAAAACTAAATCGCAGTTTAAATTCATAGTATGCTCTCAGATTTTAGGCGCGTTCCCAAAATTGCGAAAACATACTATTGGTTTTGTCATGCCTGTCTGTCTGAAGGTCCGCATGAAACAACTCGGCTCCCACTGGATGGATTTTCATTAAATTTGATATTTGAGTATTTTCCGAAACTCTGTCGAGAAAATTCAAGTTTCATTACAATCTAACAAGAATAACCGGCACTTTACATGAAGACGTTTGTACATTTATGACAATATCTCGCTGAAGTTTTCTTAGAATAAGAAATGTTTCAAACAAACGGTGTAGAGAAAAATAAAAACCACACATTTTATGACCAATACGCTTTTCCGAAAATCGTGCCGTTTATGGAATAATGTGGAAAAATATGATAGACCCAGACAGGCCACAGAAGACTTGTAGATATTAACCAGATATAAAATTTTGTAACATAAAATTTGTAATAAGGGCCACTTTTGAAAAAAAAAATCAGCCCTAATTTAAGCTTCATGTAAATTGCAAGAGTTGGATTCCATGGGACGTTATAGTGTTATTTATGTAACTAACTCCACCTACCAGAGTCTTTCTTGAAAAGCTAATAGTTCTCAACTAGTCAATAAATTCCCTGCATTTTATGGAACCCAAAGGTTCATTGCTGTATTCATAAGAGCCCACTACTTATCTCTATTCTGAGCCAGATCAATTCGGTCCACGCCTATCCTATTTCTTGAAGATTCATTTCAATATCATCCTCCATCTACACGTAGGTCTTCCAAGCTGTCTCTTTCCCTCAGGTTTCTCCACCAAAACCCTGCACGCACCTGTCATCTCCGCCATTGAGTGAGTTAGGTATTTATTTAGTGATCCTCTGCATTTTACTATGCGTGGTAGAAATCAAAACAAACAAATACAGTCTTGAGTTACACCTGACCAGAAAATCAGTGCAGAAGAGGCCCAAGTGAAGTGTGCTCTGCTCCTATGAACTTCCTTTCCATTCTTGAAGAACACAAATGAGCGTAAATAGCTTAATAATTTCCGTGATTAACTACACTAATGTTGGAGGCCTCAAGAACTTGGAAAAAAGAAAAGAAATAAAATGCTTTCGACTTTATACTATACGTTCCAATATTCGGGAATACTATCATGGTTCTTCACAAAATATCTTGTCACATCCGGAAGGCATTGTAAAAGAATTAGGTTATTTAAACACTGAAAACGACCATAATTTCAATTGAAAACGCGGATCATGAAATTTTTGGATCACGACTGGCCGTTTTCGGACTATAATTTTTTCTTAAGAGTACATTTAAACTTAGTATTCCATTTAAGCTTTAAAATTCAAAGAATTCTGATCTACTTAAACAGCAGACCAAAAGTTCCTGCTATGAACAAATTTAAAACTGCAACAAGTAACAAGAACGGACATGCAAATTTCCGTGCCGGTGAGATATCCGCTCTTCTGGGATATAACGATGTACCACCTCTCAGAAGAACGGATATCTCATGAAGAGATATATTTAAAATAAAATACAGCGTTCTATCTCACGAACCGCAAAAATAAAAAATAAGTCGCTTGTCTTTTTACTCGTACTCTTCACTGAAGTATAGATTCAGGCTGTCTTAGAAAGATACGCTGAAAAATTCCCAAGTATCAATTAAAATACAGCTAGTATTTTGCATCAGAACGAGCCATTCTGTGGTTCTGTAATGTCGTCTCGCTTCAACAGCTATGTGCTTATTCTGCTGCATTATAGTTGTGTGACAGTTGCTGACTTAATATTTAGTGTCAGTGTGCTGAGGTAATAGTTGCTATGTACTCAAAGACTGCGTGGAATGAGAAACCGAAAGTTAATTACCAAGTTCACAAATGTCAGTTGCTGAAATCTCTTCTAAGAGAGCTCTATCATGTTCACGCCTTCCGTCACAACTATTTTAACACTGTCTTCGAAAATATCTCTCGGTCTTGCATGTATATTTTCTTTCCAAGAACACCGCAATAAGTCACGCATTTTAGTGTGAATCAATGCAGTACAAACAACAAAGAAATTTACAAGTTTGTTTCTGAGAGCGTAAATAACGCAATCATATCTGTACATAAACACCACTCCCAATTCTCCACAGTCTTCATGTTAATGTTTAAAACGTTTATTACATTATCAGATTTTTGTATCATTGCGTATAGCGTAAAACACGTGCCGCATTAAGCCCACGTTAACAGCAGCTTCTAAGTAAAGATATTATTCCTCTATGAATGCTTTCACAATATAGTTTCTGACATAAAATTTAGTTAAGTCTCAGAAAACGACAAACAAAAATTGTTCCTGAATAATTTTGGGAACATTACTTGTTGAAAACTGATTAATAAGTAAGAAATCGAAATGAGAAGAATGGCTTTTCTTAATTTTTTCTCTCTCGTTTCTTTCTTTCTTTTATTCCTTCAACCCCCCTTCTTTCATTACTTCATTCTTTCTCTCACTATTTCCTTCAGAAGAAGACTTTCCATTATAGTACATCTTCCCAAATATCTCAACCACGTCATTCATTGTATGGAATATCTGCAACGTTTTATTACTAATGATTGTACTTTGTTAGGCTTCATAGCGAGAGATAGAGTGCGACACAGCCAAAACTGATTACAGCTACCACTAATTCTTTATAATACGAAACAATATTAAACTGAAGCACAGCTGTAAAATCGCGGTCCAAATATGACCTCGTTATGACGTCATGACGAACACGAAGCTGCTGTTATATCAGTAGCGTTTCATTTAAACACGGCTGCCATCTTGTCTGTGCCCCAAACGTAATAGGTCTATTCACACTTTGCAACGTAACTCGATATTCCTTCCACGCCCCATTTAGGTTCACGAAAGCGAATTTCTTCCTCGAAATTAGAAGGAAAATGCGTAATAAAAACACAGTACGCATATTTTCCAAAAGTATTTTTACATCTAAATGACTCAGACTTAAATTAATTGTCAATAGGCCTACATGCACAAAGCAAATCACGTTACAGTTATCATACTACATCGAGACAAAAAAAAATAATTTTTGTGTATCGGTCTCCGCGGATCACCGTGTTTGCTCGGATAATACAGGAAAGAAGATATTCTTCCATCCTTGATACATGTATTTTTCCATTTCTGTTGGTACTGGGCGATGTCTTGGACTATGCTTGTCACTTGTAATTTTGTACGGATGCTTGTGTTTGTTTGTCCAACCTGGTTAAACCTAAGAGTGGTCTTAAAATCTCATCTGTGCTGCTTCAAATTTCCTTGGATACTTTTTACTTAAATCGTTAATTTCGGGGGAAACAGCCGTCGGAGGTGACTTTTCGTCTTGCATGGATAAGAAGCGTTCATTGCATTCCAGCATCGAAACCACCTTCGCAGTCTACTGTCCTACTAGAATTCTCCAGCATCAGAGTAGAATTAATGGGTCGTTATGACTTAAAATTCATTTTCGAAATAAATCGTTATGAATTAAATCGCTCGAGATCAAATTACTGAAACGTTAATTCAAGTTACTTTTTTCTGTCTTCTTTCTTTCTTTCTTTCTTTCGTTCTCTCTTTCTTTCTTTCTTTCTGTATTTGCGAATATTACATGGGCGAAGAAATGTTTCACTTCTACTAACACACTTCATATGGTACTGAAGGATTCATGAATGTTTTACTTAAAGAGATAAATGGTTAATAACAGCAGACACCTGTCTCTTTCTTTGTTTAACGGCGTTATATCCCACTCATATATTGATGTAGAGTAGAAAAAGAGAGGTTACGAACGATGTAATACAAATATTACCAATGAAAGAGATCTAAATTATTTTAGGTTAATTCTGCAACTATTTCTTGAATACTGTCCAATGAGAAATGTCACAAAATTCACCAATCATACAAAGCGGTGCAGGAAAGACATTCGCAACTGTTAACTCCGGTATATGAACCAGACGACGAGAAGTATGTGGGCTTTGCAACTGTTTCAGTTTATAATTACTTCCTGCTGTTTCTCTTCAGGAGAGAGTTGATGTACATCTTAAACTCTCGTGAAACTTCAGCTGTCAAGTACTTTCGGAATGTCAGTGACTGTATTTAACTAATAACCCTAACCCTGCATTAATGACTTCATAACGTACAATGAACATTTTTTGTATCAAAACAGGTAATATTCATAATTCAATTTTTGACTTTCATTTCCTGAAAATAGTTGAGAAATATTTTCCTTTTTTATCAAGTAAAATATTATACGAATTCCATGCTAATGATATAGCAGAAGGTGAACACCGGGAAACGGAGGGAATACACTACGCTAGCGGAAGCTCACTTAAGGTAAAGAAGCGGAAATAACAGAAGATGGCGGCTTTTAAAATCCACGCAACGTCTACATTTGCTTATCATTTAATGAAAAAAAAAAGAACACCAAATGCGCAAGAAATAAGGGAAGACGAAAGAAGATAAGAAAAAGGAAATACACCCGCATATTATTTAAATAATTCACATCCATTTAAATATTACAGTGCCAGCTGAAAATTTCATTATAGCCTATATAACTTCTCAGGAAGAAGCATACCGCAAGGTACGAATTACAAATTGTGAGAGCTGATACTTTAGCTAGTATGTTCAAAGAATATGATTAATGGCTCATATGGAAATATAATTATCCATTTAATTTGCTCTTACGTTTCTCTACAGATTAGTATAAAGACGAGTGTGTAATAGTAACGTTTCCTACAAACCCACTTTTTTCCCCTTACAATAAAAATGTATTATCACAAGACGTTAATACTTACACCCCCGTATTTATGTGCTACTTTCATTCCGACGGAGAAGCGAAGTAGGCTGTGTATGTTTCACAGATGTTCCTTCAACACTGCAGAAACAAAGTATAAGTGCTTTTCTTAAATCCGAAAGAGCACTGACTTTTTTTAAAAGTCACAGCTTCACCTGCTTTTATTTCTGAAGAGTAGTTTTTAGGAAGGAGATGAGTGTGGAGAACCGGTGCAACAGTAGGCCTATTAACAGTGCTAATTCGGAAGCCAGTACAGTACAGTACAGTACAGTACAGTACAGTACAGTTACAGTAAAGAAGTTCTCCGCACTTTACGAATTCCGAAGGTTTGTTACCGTGTTCACAGAAGTCCGCCGCTTGTCCCTACCCTAAGCCAGATAAATCCAGTCCGCTCCCTTCCATCCTATTTCTTTAAGGTCCATTTTAATAATATTCTCCGATCTACGTCTATCTTTGAAATTGTTTCTTTCCTTCAGGTTTCCCCACCAAAATCATGTACAGGTTTCCCTTCTCTCCTGTGTGATATATGCCCTGCCTATCTCATTCCCCAATAATATTTGGTGATGAATACACGACATGAAACTCTGTCTTTACGCTATTTCATCCAGCCTCAGACTACTTCGTCACATTTAGGCCCAAACAACTATTACACTCGGTGCCCTGTTCTACAGCAGCCTCAGCCTATGTTCTTTTCTTAGCGTAACAGAACCGCCGGAGGTACGGCATATAATTACAACCGTAAACATTACGAAAATTACGATTTATCTAAGTACGAGTGTTAAACGTACACTCATTAGAACTACTATCTACAGTAGAATAATTTTCCTTATTTAATACAACTTAATGGAATAAAATGTTTTTGAGAAGCTGACAGTTACTCATCTAGCCAATAAAATTTTCAGCCCTTCATGGAAACAAAACGTTCAATTCCGTGTTTTTAAGAGCCGACACTAAGATATACAGTCCACGAGTTCAGGGCCTGTTGTGTTAAGATCCGTGTCATTACTAGACCATGTGCTCCTATCTGTAATTACGTGCCCTACTTTTTACGTTTCGGACTAAAATTGCATATCTGTGCAATTAGCATCTCCAACGTGTGCTACATATCACACCCATCTCCAACTTTAAACGAGATGTTTTAACACAAATGTCAGTAAATTTCTTATCAAACGCCTTTTTATGTGCACACTTTACTAAAAAGCAAAGCTGTAACGTTATATTCACAGCATAATGAAACAAGCCGTTTGTTTCCGGTAGTTGGCCTGAACTGTAGGTTACAATTATCATTTCGGGAAAGCAGTACTGCACAAAACTCATAAAATACATGCCCTTGTCACAAGTTGATTTGTACAGTACTGGGCTGCACGATGTGCATGTGAAAGGCACCCGATTCGAATCCAGGCCTAACACAAAATTTCATAAATGACATTTTTCGTCCTTCATCCCTGATATTAATACTTTAATAACACTTCTTACTTTAATTCATGCCACACGCCTTAGACCAAGTTCAGCAAATGAAACAAGTGCATGAAGAGCATGCACCAATCACAATCCTTTTCTTAAGAGCGGATACATTCATTGATTTGTTATAAACTTGACACTTCTGTTATTTTTTGGATAACTAATTCACTAAACATAAATGATAATAACAGGTTCGTTATGAAAAGTCTTCTTATGCGAATCTCTTCTAATATCTATCTTCTTAGTAAAATTAAAAATGTATTAAAGTCAGTAAAATTTCCTTATATACAATATCATATTAATGATATGACGCCATGAATCATTATTAACTAGGCTCATTTTCACGAGATTTTTAACGAGTTTAAGAATGAAAGAGAGAAAGAAGCTACCAACAATGTACTTAAAACAAGTGTAGATGCCACAGGATATTTGTGAGATGACTTTAAACTATTACTTTCATAATTTTATCTCACAACTAGCGCAGGTTCAGTTATGCCAACTTGCAGAAATTATTGATTGGCATTCGTGGAATGGTACTGACAGGGGAAAACCAAAGTGCTCGGGCAAACCCAGTTTAGTGCAAATTTGTCCGCAACATATCTCACACGGACTTGCGCACGACTGAACCCGACCATCGGCGCAGTGAATTTCTGAACCTGCTGAGCGGCCATCAGCTTCACAACAACTCTGTTCAATGAATCTGTTGCTTGGCTGAAGAGTTAGATGTATTTCAGAGGAACAGAAGAAATGACAACATCGACATTCAAACGATCAGAATTAAACACACACACACGCAGTCACACAGCTACAGGATACAGATGCGACACAAAACATGAATACATGGCTCGCTTTTATTCCTTGTACAACCGAGCTAAGTCACAAAGTATACTTACGAAACTGTCAATTTAAATGCCCCAAACAGAAATTTCCTCCACGAACGAGTCACTGAAAAAGATAAAGGAAAAGGGAGAGGTAGTGTAATTGTGTGGCTAGAATATTGTGTGGGAGTGGAGACAAGAAAAATATTGAGCCTAGAATGATTGCAATTTGAACAAGCTGGCCTAACACAAAGTCTATACTACTCGTACATAAAGAAACGAATAAATCAGGGATCTAAGGCTTTCGTTTCGTTCACAGTCTATAGGAGTTCAAAGCACACATACGAAAATTGACATAAATGAAGGCGACCCCATTCCAGCACTTATTATATTACTTAGAGGCGTTGGCGTCCAGACTTTTCTCTGTTACTTGATAAAGTTAAAAGAGACACATACAGATAAACAGATGCAGCATCTTAGCTCACAAACCCGTAAAATCTTGTGTTTAAGTTGGCACCGCCTAGCTACGGTATATTCCAGAAAAAATGGGAATTTATATTGCCGTAATACGTATAGAAATGTAACTATTCCTTGGTTACGGCGAATATTTAAAGATCAGTTATTTATGTGACGTGCCGTAATATCTCTAACGACAGTGCCTTTACAGTATGTTATTACCGGAGGACTCGTTGCATACGACTCCGCCGCGTGACTGGGTAAACTGCTCCCGAGGTTTCAAACGAACACAGTGCCTTCAACTTCAATGGTCTAGGAGTCCGACAAGAACTCGATGGGAGGATAGTATTAAAATGGATCGATGTAGATTGGATGTAACAGGCTCAGAGTAGGGACCATGGGCGGGATCTTGCTGTTACTGCATTGAATACACAAGTTAAATACAAAGCGGGGGCTATTTAACGCGATGAGGTAAGTCTTAACTTCTGAAGAAGACTCTGATCCATCGAACTATTCCGTAACTAGAAGTGACAAATACACTTTCACCATTAGAACGCCCACCACGATATACTGTCATCAAGTGCAGAGTGTACAATCTAAACTGAGGGCACAAGGGGTGAGAGTTTTGGGAGTGAGGAAATTTTGTTTCAGCCGGTGGTCTCTGTATCGTCCACGGAAGGGATAAGATAGGAGTTAGCTCCCCTTCTCATTCCACCGCCAGTTCACGTGACTAGAATCACTTTGCACATTGCACAACTCCCCCACACTACTTAATGTTTAGAAGCAGGGCCAAGAATGGCTGGCTGGTTGGCTAGCTGGTTGGCTGGCTGGCTTGCTGGCTATGGTGACTGCATTGCTTCGTCACAGTTCAAGCAAAACAACACTGTAACATTCGAGGAAGACGAGAAGTCAGCACGATTTCTGTACTGCATTATTTGCATGTCTCTAAGTTATAAGCCAAGACAAGAAGAATGAAGCTGCACTTACAGCGCAAAAGGATTCACTTCTTAGTTAACAAATGTCATGATTTATATATGCTGCTAGGCGTTACAAGTTTCCACTTTCAAATAAACGTCCCTAACGGTACAAACTGCTTTCTTTATCCGTTCGACGGTTTATATTGTATCGATATGAAGCAAAATTAACAGCGTAAGAATACATGTAGTGTAGATCTCAACAGCCCTGTGTAAAGCCGTGACATTGTGTCCGAGATTAGATATTTCAGAACATAGACAGGCGTTAATTCTCATAATGATTTCGTTGTACGTAGCCCTACTTCCTACGAAGAACGCAGTCATTATACCTTTCAGGCCTTTACAAACAATATTTTGCAGACAGCACCTTATTCATTCGTGCAATATACCTACAGCTTCTCAAACATACATAATGCCAGGTCTGAAATACGGACATGTTCTTATTCATGTGTGCCACAACACCCCACGTCACATTACCTCGTATTATGAGACGTCCTTACTTTAGGTCTCAGAAACGTACCATATGCTAACTTCAACGAAATCCAATAGCGAGTTACGTCCACTGATCCAATCAAAACCAAATGCTCCTTCGGGTCAACAGTCTCCGTAAGGAAGGCTATTATTAGCAGAAACATGTCGGAGAAGTAATAATATACATGTTAACCAACAGTTGTGCAATTAATTGGAAATAAATATACTCTTACATATATATATATTGCACGGAATACGTATAATATCAAATTATACACTGATACTATACCAACAATATAAATTGTTTTACAGGAGATAAATGTATCGAATTACAAAACTTGTGGAACAGAACTATAAGTAGGACTACCGATAGAAGCTATTTGTTGGTCACTTCGCCCTGAAGAAGTAGGCAGGAAGGATCTCCAAAAACATCGGCAATACAACCGACATGTAGACTGTGTCGTACCTAGAAACATTCCACATACAAGGTAAAGTTCTCCCTAGAACAAGCCATGAAGGTCCAGAGGGGGAGTAGAGATATAGCTCTACTCTTTCTTTAACCTCGGCGCTAGATGGGGGTGGGTGGTCAACGCCACGCCCCGGCCGCTTTACCCCCGGGAATGACCCGGTACCCATTGTAGAAACATTCCACATTGATACCAAATGTCAGCTGCCTGAAACACGCTACGCTAACAGTGAGTGATTTTAATACACCCTGCTTGTTAAACTCAGCAAAACATAACTTCATAAATATTTACTTAGTTGTTATTACAAGGCCCTGAAAGGGTTACAGAAATGAGGATACTGGTCTCTCTTACAAGCCTGCAGATGAGAACAAGCGAACAATAGAAAGCAGTGTTTTTTAAGCACAGTACACTCGCACGTGTTGCTAGGTAACTTAAATGAACATACGATTCCCCTTGGAAAGCATTCGTTTGTTTTATTAGCTTAAATTACAATACACAGCTTTGCACTCGCATTAGTGGAAACATTATCGTCACGTTTATGGAAGTTGCTGTGCGAAATTTTGGTTTTGTTGAACAGTAACACTTACAATGTAACACAATGCAGAGGAAATTAATTCGTTACACTGTCTGAAAGTCAAACTAACAGGCACCTACAACGTCTGTCTTCGTAAGCTTGAAACAAGGAACTTCTTTTTTTTTACAGAATAAGAATCGGAAGCTACCGTTTTATCTCCGGTATAAACCCCACAGAGCTGACGAAATTCCCGCACAGACATTGAACAATCGCAGATATACTGCTGATAGCCGATTACGATAAAATGTAATTACTTATATGAATCAATTATTCAACCCACCAAAAACTGGCAGTTTCGAACATAAACTTAGAGATGTACGAAATAGTAACAGAAGAGTAGGTAAAAGGAAAATCAGGAGAGAACTGCGAACCATTTAATTTTGCTGGTGGGGAGAAGACAGCTTTCTCAACAGGCTCCCAGGCTTTGTCCGCTCGTCCCTAAGATGTTCATCTAAAATACATACAAAAATTTCGTTACTACCTCTCAGAGAACACACTTCATATTCACTATGAATACCAAGCTGTTAATGTTGCTTAGACATATATTAAGTGTTTCGTGACAGCAGTAGGCAACACAAAAATAAGCCTAGAACACGAGAGAAAAATCAGAGTTTCTTAATGGCATATCAGATGGTATATACTTACCTCTGGGCTCTAAACGGTTAAAGGGTCATTTCCTAGTTACCGTGATATTTTAAGTGAAAAATGGCTAGACTTTCTTCGCGCCGAATGTGAGTTATAATCTCAGAGAGACTAGATGATAATCGCATATATTCTGGGGTTATGTGTTTCGCCTATTAGTTTCAGAATTTAACACAATATTTATAATTATTTGTAACTTAATAGAAGCTAAGGATGTTTCATTGTAAGGTAAAATTGTTGATTTGTTTTTATACTTTGTAAAGTAATACGCTTTGAGTAAGAGAATTGGAAATATTCTAACCTCGTAATTACACGAAGACGAATAGCTTTATACTCCAGCGGTTTTACCCTCGGTAAAGAAGCCTAAGGTATCAACTGGATGGTACGGTGAGTGGAAACCATAACAGATTCGAAAGAGGGCGAGAAAAGTCCCTGTCCCTGTCCCTGCCTGAACTCGAATCCTGGTCTTGAAAGCCACTGACTGTTCTGTATTATAGGACTCCCGGCTTTGAACGTAGGATCGGAGTGACCGAGAGTTTCACGGTTTTTCTAAGTTATCCCAGAAGAGTACTAGTATAATGCAATCACTTAACCAATAACCGCTTTCTACCACATCCTTACAATTTTTCATATACAGTAACAAGCCATCCAATTCCATTACGAAGTATGAAGTTGAAAAAGCGTCGTGTAACACAAAAAGAAAAGGCAATGTCGTGGTATTATACACTGCTGAACAACTTTATGTTCTTCTACCGCGAGTAAATTAAATCCAGGCCATGCATTTTCATTGAACATTTTAAACATTTCTTTTATGAGCAAATGGTTTTCTTTAGGCATTTAGCAGGACCAAGTGGACGAGATACGTTGATGCCACATGTTCTCTGTTTCTGCAGAACAACATACCACACAAAAATGCGAAACTAACTTCGTGTCCACAAATTTTAAGCCACTATCCTATTACTTGAGCAGTAGCACGCCTTACGCCCATTTTCCTCTAAAAATAAAGTCCCGGTCGAAGGCAAAATCCACAGCACTGCTAACATAAAGTATAAGGTATAAAAAAGCTATAAACTTGGTGCGAATGCATCAGTTCCGTCACTTTGTTTACGCTGAGACCACTCCCAGGGAAGCCACTCACTGATCCAGTAGGGTTGTTACATTTGCAGTGGGGATTATCATATTCCAGTTCGTGCATCTGGTCCTATTGACGGTCCACTTTCTCTGCAGACGCTTCCTTTTCTAATTAAGTTCTCTGGTTACTGCTTGGCTATCAAGCTTAACACAGCCCCTAAAAGGCCGTCGTCTACGAAATCTCATAAATCTAACACAAAATGTGTTACACAAAAGACAGTAATAAATGAGTTATTATGTTTGCAGTGAACTTAAGAGAAGGTTTAATTCCGAAAAAGTTTATTAATATCCAATTCATAATCTTCCAACTCCGTCTATTCTAATTAAAAACATAACAATTAAATATACAAAACTATGGTTATAGATGATGTTTGTTGAATGTGAAACTTGGTCTCTAAATTTCAAGAAAAACGCAACACGGGATTCTATGTGAAATAAAGTAGAAGGGAAAATATTTGCACATATGAGACAAAAAGAAAACGGAATGGAGATGAGATTTTGTCTTTAGATTGAATAGAGAAGAGTAAAAAGAGCAGGACATACATAACACATGGTGGAAATGGGAAATGCGTATACAATTTTCGTCGGAAACCACAAGCTAAGTGGTTGCTCGAAAAGCCAGCCGTAGGTTGGCATACAATATTAAAATTCGTCTTCGAAAAAGTGGATTTAAATATGAAGTATTAATTTAATTAACCTAATGAAGGGATTTTTTAAACACAAATTAATTTTCTGGCTCGTTTAAAGCAGGGAATCTTTTCCTCAGTTGAATAACCATAAATGTTGTGAGGAACTTTGTTCAGCATGAAATTGATTAGTTGTTTGATCGGTGGATTAGATTTTCAGTACGAAATTACAGATTGCTGGGACGTGGCAAAGTGTCGTCTCGTATAAATTTATCTACAACGGGATCTTCCGAAACGTCAATAAAATTTCTAATGCACCACATAGCATAACATTTCAGAAGACAACATTCAAATCCGTGTAGTGCGATCCTAACATCCCGCCAATTTCTTCCGTTTTACAACCGAACAAGATTCACTGCGGAAACAACACAAGCGAAGACGGCAACGCGGAATTTGTAGATAATTGTATTGCAATTGGAAGGAGATAGTATTTATACAAACAATCTCTAAAATGTACTAGTGTTTTATAGTGAGCCAAATTTCATTAATTTTCTTCAAAGACTTCATTGCCAACTGTTGCAAGCATTTGTGTGTATAGAGAAGAGTTTACACCAATCTTCTAAAATAAAGTTTGTTCGTGGTATAAAATACTTTGAAAGCTACCAAATTGAATACAGACATGTGTAAACAAAGAAAGATATGTAGAAGGGAGAAATGCAGACAGAAAACGGAAACAGCGTTCAGACAATCAGAAAATATTGAGCAAACTGCAGGACTTTCTTTGTGCAGCTCTAAAATTCTATTATGCGTTAGAAGTTGGGGAGACCAATTTCCAGTAATAGATTGCTTGAATTTGTCACGAAAATGTATTCAAATATTCAAAAAGTGGCACCGCACAGCGGGGCACTACTGAGGTCTTCATCATTCACTTATGCCGCTACTTGTAAGAACCTAAAACTTTGCGTAATATTGAATATGGCAACTCAGACCAATGACTGTATTTCTTTTTCTACGTATTCTTCTTCTTCTTCTTCTTCTTGTTTGGCATGGTCCCTTGACAAATCTCCAGCTGTTCAGAGGCGAAATTGAAAAAAAAACAGGTATGTTAAATAAAGAAAGGAAGGAAAACGGAAGAAGAAAAAAGAATCAGTTGACTTGTGTTCTTCCGTGGCTTCAGAATGGACTGGTATTTTACAGTCTTGTGCTTCAGCCAAATAAAAATGCCGAGTCCCTTAACAGAAGTTACGCCTCCTCCCAAGAACGTGTGACTTAATCACGAAGACGTGAGTGTGCCGAGTTCGTTGGCTCTTTAACTACTGCACTTCTCCCTGTCAGTACCTACTACCCACTTTATATAGCTACTCACTTATACGTATCTCGGTGGCCACGACTGAAACTTCACCTTAGGATATTATGTTTAGTTTAAGAGGTGCAGGATGTTTAGAACGGAAAGATATTCATACAGTATTATTATCTCCAACTTCAACAGTAACGTACTCACATACTTAGACAGCTTTAGAGGAAGGATTTGTTAGGATGTGTAACAGAGCCGCTGACTCTCTGAATGTGTATTCCAGAAATCATAATTTGGATATTCGACCAGGGTGCCTGATATTCTGAGATTGTTCACGCCTTTCCTCAGACCCTATGTTAAAGTCTGCACGTCTTTCATTATCATCTTCCAACACCATTCATTTACAACTTGTGCTGTTTATTATTTTTCCCTTTAAGTGTTGTTAGCTTAAACTTAATGTTAGGCATCCCGCTGTGCTGTCTTACTGATAAATCCTTACTGCAACGTCATCTATAAATAATAATTTAGTAACATCATAAATAATTAATAATGGAGCCCCTCCACATTGTTAAATATTTTATTTCCATCAATTAAATAATTTATTACAGCATACAGCAAATCATACTGTACGACAAAGACTTCGTAATTATACGCACATTTCGCAAACGCAAAGAACCTCAAAGGAAGATTCATATTATATCGTTTTATAAATTACTGACTACACATTAATAATAGACGATGCAATAAAAAATAACAGTGCCTACACAACAGCAAAAAGTAACGTGTTTTTAAAATGTTATTTTGTAAGTGGGATATCTCAATAATTTGACACATGATTTTATATATTTGTAACATAATACATTTTGTATTAATCGCTGGCCCGAAGATGACTAAGTTTGGTAGAAATATGTTGCCTGATTAAGAAGCTGTATTAATATACCACCAACATATTCGTGCTGACGGCGATTAAGTACCAAATGCTGATAGCTTACTTAGCGACGTTCTCGGTAACCAGGACTGCACAGCGTCGATTGTTAGGGTAACAGGGATAACAACATGGAAAAGATGTGGGAAAAAGCGGTAGGGGTATAATTTTAGGTATGAAAAAAAACTGTCAAGCTAGCCTGCGTCCAGTTTGATTTTCGAAGCAAGCTAATCTAGAACAGAAGTCGGAAGTGTTATTGCTTACGGCTTCGACCAGTTGATTCCGTACCTGTGTTGCTGTACAGTGTCGTTTAAAAAAGAACCTAAGAATCATCAGATTTAACACTTGCACAATCGTAATTCTGTACATTTGCCACCTGGCTGATTTACAGAATGATGTATCCTTTAATGTCGCGCTCGATGTCAGTTTTAACACTTTGCTAACCCCTGTCTAAATTTGCGTACCTCGTACACTGAGGGACAGCCGACCCAAGGCTGCGTTATTAAATTTTAACGGAGCCATTAAAGTCTATAATAAGTGGCACAAGTGTGGAACACACCTCTCGTCTAAGTAACACGTAGGAAGACTAGACTTTGAAGCGAGCGTTACTATAAGGTACAATCCGTTCCACAGCTTCATGTTCCATACAACTGGATTACTCGTCTATTTTACAGCGTTATGCTAATGATATAGCACATACATCAATATCGCGGAACTAGAGGACAGTTAGTAATGAACTGGAGAGAATGTAACCCTTCAAAAATAATTTTAGTCTATATTAAAGCACCCTTCCAGTGTGAGGAAAGGTGCAAAAATCTCACCCAGAACACGACGTTTTCGGGAATAATTCTAACCTGCGCCTTCTCAGTACGACGCCCGGTAAATATGTATGGCATGCATGATAATACCCATGAAACACCTGTCAAAACAGTCCGCTAACAAATATCAGAGAGCCTTGATTTCAGGCTTCCGCCGCGATGTTAATGAAATCTGCGGTCTTCTGGGGTATTATGCGGCGTCGTGTGGTAATTGTTTACGGACGTTTCGGGACAACGTATCGGTCCCATCCTCACGGGCCACTTTTCGTGTCTCTCCTCCCCCCCCCCCTCCCTCACGCTGTTTTGATTCTTTACTCTTCTAATTTATTCATTTGCATTTTTAATTTTTACTGTTGGTTTATTTGTAATTTATTTATCTAGCTTTATCCTTATATTTTCCTCCTTTACTGTTACTCTATTCCAAATTGTTTTTCCAACTGTCTTAGCTGTTTGCCTTCTTGGTACCCCCAGCAGCTATACGTTGTTTGTATCCACCCCTCTCTCACCCTGGTTCTACCCTTTTGGCTGTCATCACATCACACTTTTGCTACCTCGCCGTACTTTCCAGAATCTACGTTATAGGCTTTCTTTCCTACTCGGACTCTTGACCCGTGAGGATGGGACCGATATGTTGTCCCGAAACGTCGGTAAACTATTACCACACGACGCCGCGTAATACCCCAGAAGACCGCTTACTTCAAATATGAGAGAGGAATTTTTAACCACGCGCCACAAATTGAGTAATACTTTCAGCCTAATTTCTTCAGATCTTCTCACAAAAATTCTGTATGCATCTTCCTTCTCCCCCCATGCATTCACATGCCCTGCCCGCCTATTTCATCCATCTTAATTTGATCACCATAATAATGTTCGGCGAGGAGTATAAATCATTAAGTTACACGTCATGCAATTTTCTTCAGCCTCCTTGAGCGCACCTTCACTGTGCCATCACCAGAAACTGTTTTATCACTGCACCAGTTTAGTTGCCAGTGCGCGCGTGCTCATACTTCCTCCCTCGCAGCACCAAATATTATCATCATCTTCCTGTTTTCGACATCTTCACTCCATATTATTCCATTAGATTGGCCAATTTTCACATTCATGAAAAATAGGCAAAACTGTAATTACATATGTTAATATTTATGCAAATTATGATAGAAATTTAAAAACTGCGTAGATCAACTAAGATATGAGAGTATCACAGCGAAGAGTATTGAGATTACGGTCTTGTGTTGATCAACAGTAGTCTATATATAATATACACATAAATATACATATACATACACACGTCAGTGTCATAATAAGCAGTTAATTACTTCAGGATACTGTTTGTTTAGAAATCATGCAGGTGAAGAGCGGGCTCTTCGCTCGTTATTTGTATAACAATCCTGTGAACTAAATATTTTATATTTTTCGAAGTAATTAAAATGCCTTAGCCGATGTTACTACAGAATGATTGAAGCTATGGCAATAAGTCTGCCTCTATGACAAAAGTCAAAGAAACAGAAATGTACGCTTTTTCCACAACAAAACAATATTAATCGAACTAAAATACTGATAAAATTATCAATATATCTTTTTATACAATATTTTTCAAGAAATTAATCCAAGAACCCAAATTATTTCTTATTTCTAACAAGTTCATCAAAGCGTTAAAAACTGTGAAGTACTTGTCAAAATTAACATAGGCCTATTATATGTTACACGATTTTATGCGGATATTCTATTCATGAAATGGCGTCTAGATGTGCATAGAGACAGATGGTGGGTAATAGATTTTGCAACACATCAACAAAACAGAATATGCTGCTTTGTCTACAGACTGAGCTCATCTGTTGACAAACGTGAGCCTACGTGATCAGACATAATTGTTATCACTGGAGCTTTCTAGGTAAATCACGTGGATCATGGGCTTGGTGCCCTCGCACACATTTGAATCCAGGGCTTTCTAGATGCAAAGGCAAATCTTATGCAAAAGTAGTTCCAAAGTAGACGTGCACAATGCTATTATGGGGGTCCGTGAACCCTTGAAAGAGCGCTAACGGAAAGCACATTGTTTATCCTATCATAAAACTATTGTCTTCTGAGATATTTATTGATGGGGGCAGTGGTACTGTATCATATGCCCACAAGCATTTCTGTTGGCGTGTTACAACGAGACACTTTCCTAGGCACAGCTCTTCTCTGGAATTACAAGAAGTCAATCGTAATTTCTAATTACATTTTGAAGACATCACAAACATTTCCGCGACAAGATTGGTAAGCTAGACCTGCAGTGATAGAATTCAATTTCACCCCGACTTCAGGAATATTTTATTCAAAATTGTTGATTTTACAGATTGTCGATATGGTTGATACCTTTTCCTCTTGTAAGTTTTAAAAGACTTTTCTCCGCTCTGAATTTGCATAACCATAAATAAAAATCATTGTAAATGCATGAGGTCTAATACATGTACTTGCCGTGTCCAATAAGGCAGACCGTTTGACCTCATGCTGCCAAGAATTCACGTGCCGAACTCAACAGGCCTAGGTCCAGTCAGTAAGTGATTGATATACTACAACGTGATGCGGTTCAGAGTCGAAAGTGAATGATAAAATAAGTGATCTGTATCACTGAACAGTGCTAAGTGGTCTGTCAGCTTAATTAGATTAAATGCTAGTTGGAAATCATACACTTGTCTTGAATGAACGTTAGTAAATATAAAGCATATGTAATCATTTAGGATAAGTGATTAAACGTTAATCAAAGCTAAAATACCAAAACCAACATCACCACCACCACCACCACCACCACCACCACCAACAACAACAACATCATGATTGTGCAACATGTTAAAAGGAATAAACAGCTAAGTAATCAAAAATGTTGTAAATACTATGACGACTGCATCACTGGACTCAACGGACAAGTCACTAACTACATTCCAGAACCCTTGATAGAAATTAATATCATTTGTGGAAAGTTATATGCATTTATTTAATTCAATAAACACAGAATCCCAGACTTTTACTTGTTGTACGCAGCTTTATAACACATATTGCATCAGATAAATACAAGGTAACGATTTTAAAAATAAAATTTAATTACCTGCTACTAGCGATTCTGCTAAAAAAAAATCGGTTAACGGATTTTTCCATGTTACCAATAAGTCATTTTGATTTAGATACATATGTTAAACTTTATTCAACAAAAGACCGAGACCAGCCATATTTTTCCTATATCTATAAAAACACATTACAAACACAACAACAAAATTGTCAAATATTATGATATGATCAGAACCTCATTCAAGACCAAAATCCGTTCAAAAGTAGCAAATGGTTGGGCTAACAGAAACGTTACATTTGCACAGTATGTAGTATATTTTCTGATAAAAAGACAGTAAATCCAGTACAACGGCAGATAAACTAATTCCACCCGCATGCTCAAACAATTACAAGTGCTGCGAAAACTGCAGCCAAGAATTATAATTTTATCTCATCATCAAAGGCGCTATTAAGATAAGAATTAAAAACCCGGCTAATAATTTGAAAACACAGTACTGATAAATCTGCTAAAGAGTGGATAGTATTTCTACTAAAGTAATGGAAGTAAAACACAACATATACCGGCATACATTGTTTTTATTTTAAGATTAACGGCCCTAATTAAAATCGATCCAAAGCGTCGTCATTAAATTTACAACACAGACAGAGGAACTACAGTTACCTGAAGATAAAAAAAGCCAGTTCCCAAATGTATCATACATCAAAATCAGGTAGCTATTGAGCAAATCCCAAAACAATATTGGTGTAATAAATCAAGAATTGTATACAGGTGTTTAGAGAATCACAATTAATTCCAATGAAGCTAACATTTCCAATCTCACTTGCCTTTCTATTACATCCAACGACATATTCTTCCACGTTGCAACCATTTCACACGTTTAGGCTCGAAAACAACAGGTGTGTTAACAGCAGCTCTAAGCCTGAAATTAATAAAAAAAATACTGCAGACGTCTCTGTACTATAACATCCACAGGCAACCTGCCAAACTTGTAACCTAAATATGTTATAGATTAGTGGGTTGACATGCATACAATGTTATTATAGTTAAGACGCGACAAACTTGAATATTGTTTTAAAAACACTTATCAGATGGTACTATGAGCACTTAATTAATAATTTAATTATAAATATAGTGGAAATACAAAGCTCATAACGTCATTATCATTGCTAAAGGAAAAACACAGACATTTCAAATTATCGTAATTACTCAAAAAGCAGTAATTCCTTTGGAAAATTCTGTACTTCGGCTGGTAAAATAAATGTCCTATCTTTACGAAACACGAACCTTCATTAACGTTAAGAGAAGATCAGCTATTCGATCTCATCCTGAGCCACCTGAACCTACTCTGCAAACTACATGTTTAAGAAAAATTTAGCTTTAATCATAAATGTACAATGAGGTACTCATAAAGGTTTCTCCTTTTAAAACTTCCCAGCTACAATTTCTGTGTATATCGTATCTCGTCTATTACTACCTTGACAATAAGTATGACGTGAAGGGTACAAACATCAAAGCTCTTCACCATGTAATTTTTCCGACCATTTCTTCAGTTACTTTCTATTTATTATGCATAAATGTACCTTTGAAGAGCATGTCCTATAATAAGATATGCGTATATGAGATAAAAACGTGTGATAAATTGACAACACACTCGTGTGAAGTAACACATCAAATGGAATTAAAACCACTGTGGGAACTGTGGTAATAACATACACGTATTAAGGAAAACTAAAGCTGTCTTATGAAATTTTGTTTTACGAACATTAGGGCAAAATCATCACTTAAGTTCTGATAATCATTTTTGTCCAACGCTTAAATCAAATTAGTACTCCCATCCACTGCTCAAGTTTAATAGGACTGTTAAACGTGACAGGAAGTACAGTATATGGCTTTCAGGATATATAGTACACCACCAGTAAGTGTTACTTTAAATGAAATGAACTTAACAGTAACCGTAAATATTCATTCGCAACAAAACATATGTTGGCCTAACATTTTCACCCAAGAGCAATGCTGTTGGTGACAACTATCATGGCAGTTTACAACAATTATAATACACACATGCATAAAAATATGTAGTATTTACACATTCGTTCTCCCGTTTATAAACGAATATAAGATCAGTGTTGCGGAGGGCGTGAATTTTAATTGAGTGCTGTATTTCGTTTCATTACAAATCAAATTATTATTTTGCTGCCTAAGGGTATCGCTCTGCTAGTTTATTATACGTTTTTAATTTATGTGAACAGGTTTATATTCTCATCAGACAATATCACATTTTAGTGCCGTCTATACACTGCACATCTGACGTCACTTGCGACATCGCCACAAGTAGCCTATATTATATACGTGTTTCCGATTGCCATTTGAAGCACCATAACAAGTACGTACGTGAGATCTGTGCTCTTTTGGGATGTTACGCAGCGTCGAATAATACTTCTGTACCGACGTTTCGGGGCAATCCATCAGTCACACCGAACTGAGATGTAATGTGTTATTTTAAAACTAATTCAGATAAAAAACACACCGCCTGACGAACGAAATATCTTAAAATATTAGCATTTTTAGTCTGAGGTGTATACTACGACAACGCCAAAAGAAATATTCTGTCATTAAAATGAACGGCAAAACAGGCTTTGCCGCGCTGCCTGGACCTAAAGCACTTAACATCATTTGGTAAGGGAAGCAGAGGGGAAAGTTTAAAGCCCGTAACAGCTTCTTAATTGACGGATCCATTTAGAAGCGTCGTACACACAGACACCTACTGCCAATAATTCAGTTGTTTTGTTAGTCTACAATCCTGACTCCTAGAAGAGGAAAGCTTTTAGCAGTGGCTGACTGTTATGGCGAAGAAGCCTTTGTAAAGTGGTAGTCAGAGTAATCTGCTATCCACCGTGATACAGGCCTGCCAACTCTACAACCTCGTTCTTTGTTCGCTTATATAAATATAACGACTTTAGACATAAATTCTGGAGCCTTTTAACACATTTAAGACTGAACTGGAAGGTGCTTTCTGTATGTTTGTCCACCTGTCCTTCCAGAGGAAAAATAGCTTTTCAAAACGAGTAAAGTACGATTCAGCCACTCATGTCATTATACATCCGAGATCGTTGCGTTACTCTGTTTCATGGTCAGAACGGATTTAGCGATAAAAGAAAAGGTAGAATAAATATGTACAAAGAACATATACAATATATATAAAGAGGAGCCGGGATATCGTAGTCAAGTGTAGAAACTACAGTACGGGCTGCACGATCCGGGGTTCGACTGCCAGCAGGGGTAGGAGATTTTCCCTTCTCCAAAACGTCCAGATCAGTTCTGGAGTTCATTCATCCTCCTATTCAATGGGTACCGGTGGCTTTTCCCTCGCGGCTACAGCGACAGAAGTGTGAAGTTAACCACTCACCTCCATCTAGTACCGAGGTTAAGAATGAGTGGAGCTATACCTCTAACCCCTATGTGCCTTCATGGCGTGGACAGGGAAAACTTTACCTTTACTTTTATATAAAAACTGAGAATATAGTTTATGATAGACGGAGGCGGCAACAGTATGCTCTAAACTTTATCACGACGCACTTGTTTCGAATCTCGGTCTGGTTACCGGCTTTGCGGATCTGAGAATCTTTCTGCTTTTCCTGAGTCCCGTCAGGCGAACAGTTCACAAAATAGGTGGGAATGGATCCCTTTCCAGTCCTTACCTATCCAAATTTATAAAACCCTTTTCGTTTCATTAACATCATCTAACTATTGCAGCTGAAATATCGTAGTTGAAACATAAAATCAATTTACGATTTAACCCTCTACAGCCAAAACGTCATTTTTTTTACTAGAAGACCCAGGTAGTACCGGGCAGTAAACACTCTCCATTTCGGTTATAAAAACAAATTAGTTAATATTGTACAGGACAAAAGTTGCTGTTTGTTCTTAGACCCGTACAAAACATAAAAATACACTCTGTGGGCACAAAGTAGAATTTCTGAACGTGAAATATGATGGTACATAGAATAACTGCTAGGCTTCAAAAGGGTAAATATATTATCTGCATCAGGAGTTAGCCCAGTGATCTGTTTTGAACTCATCACAATTCGCAGCGGTCGATTACTTATTTATTGGTACCATGTATTACCCACTGAAATAGTTTACAATTAATTAAAAAAAGGGTACCTAGTTAACCCCATAAAGTCTAATTTACTACTGTACAAACGTACTTTTAGTCCTATACATACGAGTACATTACTATTATATTCTCTATTTTATTGTTGCGAATATCTTAAACTAGAGATTCCGTAAACTCAAAAATTTTCAGGTAAAATCTGAAACTGTCTCACCATCATCATATTTATGCTCATTCACTTATGAATTTAATGCGATGACAAATTTTTGACCTCTCCTACTTTCAAATTTGAAACGCCCGGCTGCAACGGTTTATCAGCTATAGCCACCAGACCGAAAGTTACAGAAACGTTGTACATACCTGCCATGTTATTTTACATTGCAAGATATGCCTTAGATAGGGTAGATAGGGTATAATTTACCACATTCTTATTTCATGACCCTCTAAAGAATGTGGTGCTAGGCATATTCCCACCTAAATATTCGCCGTCCGCTATGTTGTTAATGCTGTTTGCTAAAAAGTAAACACAAAGCCCTTTGGTTAGCATCGACTGGTACAACGCCCATAACAAATTTCGTAAAATGCAGTTAATGTTTCAGAGTTGGACTGCAGTACATAATAGACACGCACGGCACGGTGATATTAACTTGCTTTCTTTACCTAAGGAATTTACATTAGGCTAGAAACTGAATATATGCTCTGCAGAAGGAAGGAGAATGAAACTGACTCAGTTTCGTGCCCAATGGCGGGTTTCGTATTAGCGGTGTTGGAAGTTTGCATTACGTTTCAAGACGGTTTAATTTTAATTGTAAGCACTTTCTTCAGATAAATGTCTTTTAAAGACTTTCGACAGGTAAAAATTGATATGTTAACACATATGATGGGTATAACAGACAACACACACACGGACACATACAAATAAATTTGTGAGTTTCCATGAAGTACAAATAGGTGTTAATTTTGCATTCCAAGTTACTGGTATGGTTGTGGGGGATTCAGATTCTAAAGATCTAACTAACATTCGCCTTAAAGTCATGAAGACTGTATTGTATTTTATATACTGCCTGGTAATGCCACCTGTTGGCTACAATATACACCAGTAATGTTTCACATTATTTCTCGCCTGTTCAATACTGGAACTAAAACCTACGTTCCTTCGCCCAAATCAATACTGCCTCTACACAGTGCAACCCACCTGCATAAAGAGTGTAAAAGATAGGATTAAAAGCAGCTGAAAGGAAATAAAAAAAAGAAAGGCCGAAACAAATCAATATATGTGTAAATGTAATGTAAACCATATTCCGTACAACTGATTGAATATATAGTATTTAATCCGACAAATTATTTTGTTATTTATTATTTACTGTGCCATTTGTTGCATTAAATACTATACACAATGTGTGTGTTAAAGTATTCAAAAAAACACTGCACGAACGTAAACCCCGACAGCGAAATATAAGCCTATTTCTGAAGATTCAAGCCTGCTGGGATGTTAACGCCATCTTGTAGGGCTATTTAGCTCTGACGATGACGGCACTATGACCCTTCGAAACGTCGGCATCTATTTACTATCCGATATGGCATAAAATCCCAGAAGACTTGGCTGCGAGAACCTCAAATCACATTGTGTCTAGCCCCGTTCTATTAGTAGAACTGCCTGTGTACGTATTTATAAAATTATAGAAGTACATAGTCTTACACACAGTATCACAAAAAAGACTAAATCGTGACGCGCATGCGCCTTTTAGCAGAGCTCTCTGTTTTCTTCCAAAACACGTAACCTTTGGTCTCATAACTTGGATCTCGCAGACCATTGTAGAGAAAAAGCCGACCCCCACCCTAAATAGCAATATGCGACATCCTCTCTTCTTTTGATGTCAGCTGTGTCAACCGCCATTGTAAAATTGGGAAAGGTTACGACGTGAATTCCGTTCTGTCTGACAGAAGAGGAGTATCACGCGGACACTGTACTCAAAGTTGCAGAAAGACTGACGAACACAAGTACAAAGGGAAGGAATTTGTCTGGAAACTGCAGAAGTTTTATAACGTGAGGGACGTACGATTGTGACGTGTTTTCCGAAACAAACTGAGAGAAGTGCCAAGATAAACTCAGAATTAATGGTGTTTTTGTTCGATAAAATCTTGTGTTGCATTAATATTGGGCGCGTTCGCAAACTTGCGAAAAGCGACTATTAGCTTCGTCAGGTGTGTCTGTCTGTCTGTCTATCTGTCCGCATGGAACAACTCGGCTCCCTCTAAATGAATTTGTATTTTAATCTGTTACATATAACCGGTATTATGAAGTATCAAAATTTATGTTTGACAGACAGGACAGATTTGTTTAGAATTGGTACTTTAGTTTAAGGGTGTAAAAGAAATTGTAACTCGTGTGTATAACGTCTTAGAGAGGACAATAGAGACAGTTTAGGTCGGGTATAGCAAGCTAGCATGTTCGCCGTTTGTCAATGTCAAAATTAATGGTTTAGGGAACTTTTTGGAACAAACGAAATTCTACACTTTGACAGCTTTTGGACGTTTTAAATCAAGTGAGGACAGACACTGTATTAGTCATGCTCGCACATTAAGAAAAACTGGTAGGACGCGTGTAGGGGTTAATACGAGTAACGGCACGGGAACGTAGTTAAGTCACTAGCAGCCAATGACAAGGAAGTATTCAAAATTGTAACTTTTGGACCTATTAGGAAATAGTCAAAATTAAAAGTCAGCCAATTTCAGACAGTGGGAAAAGTTTGAGAGTGGGATGAATTTAGCCGGGATACCCACGACCGCGTACAGATGCTGGGGACTTCGAATTTCGACGTTAGTGGGTGAATACCTGATTTCGGGCACTCCGATTTCCTCCGTTACATTTGAAAGATTGTAATAAATTATTTATAAGACAAAAACTATTCGGTGCCACATTCATAAATAGAGAAACAAATTAACTGTAAGCAAATTCAATAAAGTGCTAACAATACTACAATAAATGAGGTAAACCAGTTTGTTGCATTTCAAAAACGCACCCAATAATTTCTACAAGTGTTCCTGCGCCTTTGACGAACCACTTAGATTCCCTGTAATCAAGAGTTTGTTTCTACCGACTGAAAGCGAAGAACCGGGTATATACGGACGTTCAAGTTTCTTTCAAATCTGACAATAATAACGGGTACTTTACATGTAAACCTACGTAGATTTAATATATCTCGCTGAATTCTTCTTAGAATGACAACTGTTTCATACAGAAGTTACAGAGAAAATCAAAACATATATTTTATGTTCAGTAATATTTTTCCGAAAATCGTGCCGTTTATGAGATGATGCAGAAAAAGTGTTAGAGCCAGACAGACCACACATGACAATATAATACGGCGCAGAAAAGTTGCGATTCGCATGCCGGATAACTAAGGCAAGAATACAGACATACAATATTTAATACTTACTGCTTTCCCACGGCAACTATCGTTACGCGAATGCGTATCGATGGTACGTTATACGTACGTTGTATATATTGTTGTTGTTGTTGTTGTTAGTATATTTGTACTTCAAGAAGTACACCAGATGTGACTAGTTCCTATTATCTCTTTGTATGTGTTTCTTTTTGTAGTTTATTATTGGATGTATTTTTTGTGTTTCCTGTGCTATCTCTGTAATTGGCCTCACGGCTGTTGGGTCAGCACATTAATAATAATAATAATTAACTGAACTGAACTAAATCATATTTTAACATTTTCTATGGTTACACCCAGGACAACAATGTTCTCGTGTCTTATACATTCTTCACAACTTGTAATTTCAATATGCGGGACACGCGTAGTACATATTCTTATCGTCAAGTGTTCAGAGATGGCGCGACAGGTTTCATTTTAAGGGAAGTCTACGCGTGTCTGACAGTAGTGTGTTACAATAAACGGGACTGTTATTATTAACACTGTCCATCGTCTTAATTAAGTCTACGTGTTTCTGACAGTAGTGTGTTACAATAAACGGGACTGTTATTATTAACACTGTCCATCGTCTTAATTAAGTCTACACGTTTCTGACAGTAGTGTGTTACAATAAACGGGACTGTTATTATTAACACTGTATATCGTCTTAATTAAGTCTACACGTTTCTGACAGTAGTGTGTTACAATAAACGGGACTGTTATTATTAACACTGTCCATCGTCTTAATTAAGTCTACGTGTTTCTGACAGTAGTGTGTTACAATAAACGGGACTGTTATTATTAACACTGTCCATCGTCTTAATTAAGTCTACACGTTTCTGACAGTAGTGTGTTACAATAAACGGGACAGTTATTATTAACACTGTCCATCGTCTTAATTAAGTCTACACGTTTCTGACAGTAGTGTGTTACAATAAACGGGACTGTTATTATTAATACTGTCCATCGTCTTAATTAAATCTACGTGTTTCTGACAGTAATGTGTTACAATAAACGGGACTGTTATTATTAACACTGTATATCGTCTTAATTAAGTCTACACGTTTCTGACAGTAGTGTGTTACAATAAACGGGACTGTTATTATTAACACTGTCCATCGTCTTAATTAAGTCTACACGTTTCTGACAATAGTGTGTTACAATAAACGGGACTGTTATTATTAACACTGTCCATCGTCTTAATTAAGTCTACACGTTTCTGACAGTAGTGTGTTACAATAAACGGGACTGTTATTATTAACACTGTCCATCGTCTTAATTAAGTCTACACGTTTCTGACAGTAGTGTGTAACAACAAACGGGACTGTTATTATTAACACTGTCCATCGTCTTAATTAAGTCTACACGTTTCTGACAATAGTGTGTTACAATAAACGGGACTGTTATTATTAACACTGTCCATCGTCTTAAGTAAGTCCATGGAGCAGAGTCCTTCTAAAGAATCTAACAGTTCTTCAGCTAGTCAAAAAATTCCCCAAATTTTATGCAACCCAAAGACTCATTGCCGTGTTCATAAGAGCCCGCCACCTGTCCTTATCCTGAGCGTTCTACCATCTTGGGTTTTATAAAACACATGTCTAAAACTGTATCTGTTCCCGTCACGATATGCAGGACTCAATGGTACTACGGTTCCTATTTACAAGGCTTCAAAATTATAACTATTGCCTACAGGCCTGATAGCAAACACGACAAGCAACGTACTATAACGTAACATTGGGGCGCGTTCGCGTTAACCACTGTTGACGTAAAAAGCAATAAGTGTCTCTGTAGCCAGAGTTATCCGGCAAGCAAATCGCATCCTTTCTGCGAAGAATTATGTTGTCACCTGTGACCTGTCTCGTTGAACCACGTGTCTTCGCATTATCTCATATACAGCACGACTTTCTGAAAAAAGTTATTGAACGTAAAACGTGTGTTTTGATTTTCTCTACAACTTGTCTGAAACATTTCTCATTGTAAGAAGAATTCAGCAAGATACTGTCATAAATGTGCACAGTTCTTCATGTAAAGTACCCGTTATTCTTGTCACATTTTAATCAAACTTGAATTTTATTGACAGAGTTTCGAAAAACAATAAAATATCAAATTTTATGAAAATCCGTCCGGTGGAAGCCGAGTTGTTCCATTCGGATGGACGGACGGACACAACGAAATAATGGTCGCTTTTCGCAATTTTGCGTACGTACCTAAAAAAGTCAAAGTTACACAGTGAAATACCTCGTTCGTATCAAGGAAACTGCGAAAAGCTAAACGTAGATATAGCGACAGACCTAACGTAATTTTCGTTTCCGATTTTCGACGTGCGTTTCGAACGCCAGTCCTGCAGAACGAAACTGAAATGTACAAATGAAGAATTTAAACGCCATAACAACGCAGCCAAAGGAGTAGGGAAAGGAAGGGCTGGCATGTGAAAGGAGCGAGAGAAAATTCTATCTTCGAAAAATGGATCACCCTCCTTTCTACAATTACAGGGTCTTTAAAAGGACAATGATTCTTAATGTATTTAGTGACAACAGTATAAAAAGAAAGACAAAACCGCTGGACGCTACGAAATGTACGGCTGCTACCCCAGGATAATCCTGAAATGGCCGAAGAAAACCGAGCAGAACATCAGTCAACATGACCAGTGGCGAAGTTATGAATGAGTGGGGCTATAGTGACCTACTTCCGCTCTCCCATATGCCTTCATGAAACGATGCTTAAATAAGCAAAGAGACAATTTTGACTTTATCAGTATTTTTTTTTTGCGTGGTGAAGGGCCCCGCAGCAGATGCTACGGTCGCACCGCAGCCTTAAGGCTTCTTGTGCAACCCCTGTGATGAAGATGAGCAGTTTTTTTACCAAGTTTTACAAGTAATGGAGCACCAGTGGAATGAAATTGACAGGGTAAAACCGACAACTCGGAGAAAAAACCTGTCCCAGTGCCACTTTGTCCACCACAAATCTCACATGGACTGACCCGGGATCGAACCCGGGCCTCCGCGGTGATAAGCCGGCGACTAACCGCCTGAGCCATGGCACGGCCTTTTACCAGTATTAATAAGAACTTTTGGAGAATGCCTCGAAGTGAGCTGCATATTCCAGTAGCGGCACCTTCTATGAAAAATTTCACGTCAGAATTCTGTTTGAAGTATGTCTCATATAACATAAAATGACTCTAAATATTTAAGAAAATGTGAAATCTGTATCTAGCTCTCCGGTTTTGTAAGTATACGTATCCCTGAACAATGTGTCACCTCCTACGGTAAAACTATTTCGTGCCGATACAACGCCACCGCATATATATTAATTTGTTCATTCACAAATATATTCTAAGATTAATTAATGACTAATTAATTCATTACATCAACATTCAGTCATTGAATAATTAATATACTTATTTAAAAATATTGTAATTATGTTAGCCCGGACATCTGGCCCTCATATAAGCCTATATCAAGTAAGATTACACTTAGGAAGACAGCGCCTTGTAGTTATTAAGTCTTTTTACATTAAGTATTTAGCTTGTATCTTGATAAACGTTCTGCCAAACGTATACATGTAGTTTAGTACTTGCACGTTCATTAACACTAAAAACAAGAGCAAAATTCTTAGCATTAAAACTAAATATTTAACACTTTGTTAGCGCAGCCAGAAGACATAAAGCTGCAATTACCAAAGTCCCATCACCAGACACTATTCTGTGCCAGTTCTCCATTCTCACAGTTTCCAAATATTTATCTTAATATTATTATCGACAGACCGTCATCAATGTGGTACTTTTCCAAGTGGTTTACCGCCAAAATTCTGCATTCCCTTCTTGTCTCTTCCACCGTAACTACCTAAAAGTAATGGCATTGTGGAAGAAAAACAAGGAGGAGGAATACGAGAAGGCTAGAAGAAGAAGCAGGGAGGACGGATGTGGAGAAAAAGAAGAGAAAATGCATGCAGAAGAATGTGAATAAGGCGGAGGTAAAAAAAGAAAATAAACAAAACGGGATCTGCTGTCTCCTTATGGTGTCTAGGGCCAGAAAACAGCAACAAAAATGGACTTTTGACAGATTGCGTGGCTGAATGGGTTATTACAAATAACTGCGGCTTGAAACAAGGTTCAAGGTTACAGACTGTACACGGCATAGTTTAATTACGGATTATGAACACACTGCACACTTTTCACAACGAACACTAAAACTCTAACGTTACAATCTAACTGCGAATAACGTTTTATGTCGTTTTCCCATCACATCCGCTCTGACCTTTGTGTGCGAGCGAGCATGGAGTTATCGGATGGTTTGCCACTGGAGATTTTAAAACTTATGCGTACTCGAGTCTGTTCTCATAGAAGTGTTCCGATGAATCATGTGCACGTGATAAACTTACCAAACAGAAGGCAAGAACTTGACCGAGCTGTTCCAGGACCAGAAGCGATCATTCACATCATCAGCTGGTACATGGACGCAGTCTCACGGTGCCGGCTGGTGTTGCTGTTACACGGGTCGGATGCAGGCAGTGACACCTCGTTATCTTTAATCCTGATCCTGTCTCTACCATTCCTGTGTTGTCTAAGCACATCGCTCTCAGAGCAGACAAATCACAGTTTGGTTGCCTGGCGTTTATTTAGACACCCTATCATAATCAGTCTTGACAATTTTCACGCTATGCACGAACTATCTTTGCCAGAAACACTGGACGTTCTGTCGTGCATTATTTCATGTATAGACCAGTGAGATAAAAACGCCTCACTGACGCTGAACCGTCAGAGATAACCATTCGTGCCATTTACCGTGTGCATATACGTCCATTAAGATGAGAACGGTCCTTCCTCTTTCACACTGGTTTAGGCCAACGGCTCTTCCAGCCTCATTTTATGACTCCATATTCTTGTTGGTCGCCCTATATGTCTGTGTGAGAGTGGTCCATTCTTTCCAAAGAAAGAAAAATATTTTTAAGCAAAAACCAAAAAATGAAAAGTTGATCTTACTACGTTCTAAACTTCAGTGTTACATCAAGAAACTCGTAATCACGTACATAATAAAAGAAACATAAATGATATAAATTGATACAATAGCAAAGAAAAGTACAGAAAAAATTTCAACGTATGACACATTTAAAAAACGATGTGTGCAACACTCTACATATAACAAAAAGAAGAAAGGCTAACTGGACTGTTCACATCTTGCGTAGAAACTGCCTTCTGAAACACGTGATTCAAGGAAAGTTAGAAGGAAGGATAGAAATAACGTGGAGACGAGGAAGAAGGCGTAAGCAGCTACTGGATGATCTTAAGGAAAAGGGAAGATGCTGTAAATTGAAAGAGGAAACACTAGATCGCACCCTGACGAGAACTCGCTTTGGAATAGGCTACGGACCTGTCGTAAGGCAGACTACAGAATGAATGAATGAATGAATGAATGAATGAATGTGTGCAACGTACTTCTGTCTGGGGAGAAATTGACCACGATCGTTCAGCCGTCTAAGGATCAAATATAGTCTTGATTCCTTCGAACCCTAATATTGCTATGTTACGTACATAGAAGCGTTCTTCTACGTTCCCCTTGAAATGGGCCTATTGTTTGTATTAGTTAATCTTCAGCAGAACGGAACGGAACTTAATAGGTCTTAAATAACAGCAACATGCATTTGCCGAAATTAAGATAAATTTCATGCAGCAGAACTTCATCTTACGAAGTTCATCTTAGGAGAATAAGGCACGGTATGGTAAGGACTGGGCTAGACTGAACTGCCTGAAGGCAACATCCGGTGGCAGACTATTATGTACAAGAAAATGAAACTTCGGGTTTCATAAAGTAGATACTTAATTACAGATATTAGTAACTATAAATGGCTAGTTAGTCAATTCCTTAATCGCACCTAAACAAGTCAGAAATAGGAACTGGAAGCGGAAAGCACAAAATCCTACTAGCTATAACACTGTAAAGGCTCTCTCCGCGCGGTGTCGTTTTCACGACACTTCTGCAAAAACCTAGACGTCGCTAGAATGCAGCCTGGAACTATGAGAATTTCTTTGAAAATATTTCAACATTGCCCGGCGCGAGGTTTTCAATTTTATAAATCCAAAGACAGCTACAAGTGGAAGGATTTTCAAAGCGACATTGCAATGCATCAATTTGTGCTTCGATTTCGGGAAAGGCAGGGAGAAAGGGTGGCTATTTGAGACTTCCCAGCTTCATGACAAGTGACCCGAAGCGTGACGTCATTGTGCTCGCGCCCAACACTCCGTGAATCACTTTCTGGGTATCATCCAACATCACAGACCAGTGGCGTTCAAACACCTCATAAGGGTCACCATATTCAGTACGACCCGGTTATAACGTCATGAAAGGGACTGAATAATGTGTGTCATTATAAACGTGTGTTGTTATGACCGAGGACTATAATGTTATGGTTAACAGTGAGGAATTAATTGGTATCAAAGAAAATCTGAGTCATAGACGAGGTGTCGCGCAAACCGATGTCGTTATTAATCGGGTTCGACTGTATGTACACACATACACACACACATAACTGAGAACAAAGTATAAAATATCAATGTACGTAGAATGAATGATAAGTTTAATATAAATCCACTCAGCTTTTCTGGCGGCCTGAATAGCGTAGTCGGTATAGCGACTCGCTATGGGCCGGACAGTTTGGGGTTCAAAACCCGATGGCGGCCAGATTTTCCGTACCAATCCAGATCGGCCCTGAGGCCCACCCAGCCTCCTGTACAATAGGTATCGGTTCTCTTTCCCGGTGATAAAGCGACCGAGGCGTGGCGTTGAACACCCACCCCCGATCTAGCGCCGAGGTTAAAGAAAGAGTAGAGCTATACCTCTACTCCCCTTCTGGGTCTTTACGGCCTGTTATAGGGAGAACTTTTTCATCTTTTACCTTTCAGTTTCTCTGGCTATAAAACATCTATAACAAAAAACATATGCCTCACTGTATATGCTACGGAACAATTTCCGGATCTCTTGTCACTGAATCCTTTACGTCTGTCGTGTTGAGTTCATCTGCAGCATTTTGTTATTTAAATACAAGAGACAAGAAGTAACAGAAGAAAACAGGAAATGACGCGAGCTCCATAATTTTCACTGTTTGATAGATATTACTGGGGTGATTAATCAAGGCGTATAAGCTTTGTGGGGGCACGTAGCGAGTATGGAAGAGATTAGAAATGTGCAAAACGTTCTGGTCAGAAAGCGACAAGGGAAGGGACAACTTGCGGGACATAGACGCAGATGTGAAAATAATATTATAAAAAATCTCAAAGAATTACCTTGTGAGGGCTTGGACTGGATTCAGCTGGCTTCGGATAAGGTAACGAATCTTAGACTTCACATACAGACGGGGAATTTATTGACCAGCTGAGAGACTAGAGGCTTCTCAAGAAGGACCCTGCTGCAAAGGGAACAGATGGAGATGACACATGAAGGACATACTACGAAAGAAGTTCCTAGCCAACATTCACTCGAACCTTCAGGCAATGTCCGATGTTCTGAAATTCCCTTATCAGTTACTATACGCCGCTACAGTCCTCCAATATTTATTTTATACGTGTAAGATATATGCATATAAAAATCCACCTATAGCTTTAACCCTTTCACTGCTGAAGTTGAAAAAAAAGCAATAATATACATGTGTTAATAATTGTTTATTCTGAGCGTTAGAATAACAATAATTTGAAACTTCTATACCCGATGATACTATATTACGTTTCTCACAATGTAGCCTTATACATTATACTTAGGATTTTTAAGTTTTAGGAATATAATAGCATAAGAATAGCCGATCCCAGTGGCCGTGCGGTCTAAGGCGTGGGTCTGCGGCTGCTCGCTTACTAGGATTGTGGGTTCGAATCCCACCGGGGGCATGGATGTCTGTCTCTTGTGAGTGTTGTGTGTTGTCAGGTAGAGGTCTCTGCGACGAGCTGGCCCCTCGTCCAGAGGAGTCCTACCGAGTGTGGTGTCTGTCTAAAAAGTGTGATCGTGAAGCCTCGAAAAATGAGGCGGCCTAGGCCCCCAAGGGGCTGTCGAGCCATTGGAAAAAAAATAGCGTAAGAATAGATTGACTAAGTCATGAGAGCTTGATGGAATGAAGAAAGACTGCGGATGGCTTACGTAGTTTTATGCCATGATAAAGTCTTCAGAGCCAAACAGTTACTCTGGATGGAATGAGGATATAAAACGCTGTAGTTCCCAGACTCGATTATCCATAACAGGCAGCTGTGCTGATGGGTTTAAATCTGGGGCGCCACGCGTCTCATCAGCTGCTTTGACTGACGGGCAGCAGGAGGTAATATCGTAGGTAGACGAGGCGAGGCGTCGAGGATTAAACAGAGTCGCCATGGAGGATCAGACGGCAACTCTATGACTGCCGAGCCAGTACACCAAATGTATGCAATGGTTTGAAAAGACTAAGGCTTATGGAAAAGGTGTAATGGGCGCATCAAAGAGCATTTTCTTTACTCTGAGAAAAGCATGTTCCAAAAATGTTACGCTCCGATCAGTACTTAGCGACTTGCGTTTGGGATTTGGGCAAGATATGTCAGTAAGTCTTCGTGTACAGTGTATTTTAATGCGTCCAAATTTAAGCAGAATTGGAGGGTAGAGAGAAATGGTAGAGTAATTTCTCAATACCAAATTTGGTGAATATCCGTGTATCTGTCCTCGACTCGTTGTTAAAGGCGGACATTTGAACACACACGTCAACTCTAGTACGCCCATTTCTTTCAACTTTTCCTTGCGAACGCGCCAAATAATGCTTCTTAGTCACAAAAATCGGTTAATAATATTTACGGAAACAAACTGCCTACTGTGATAAACTAAAGGAATCTGTTAAGTATATTTTACATACAAAATTACAAGCACTTGAAGGCAGATATACCTATACACTGCGAAGAATTAATATGACAGAACATTAGACATGCACTAACCCCTCACGTTGAAGATTCCTTTTGCCTGTGATGTATCCTTCTGCTAATGCTTCATGTATTCTCGGTTAGGTATGCAATTTGTTCGTTCCGATAAAACCCTATTTAATTGTATTCCCACTTGTTACCGATTTTCATTCTAATGCTGAATTCTGCTTGAAGGCACAGCACTCCGCTGTGCCGCTGACATTCTTGGCCACGAGCAGCTGGTGTAAGTAAAGATCTGGAACCAGTGTAATCAGAAACGACAGAAACTATAAGGTCTACAGTGTCTCACAATTTAAATTCAGAATGGACCATAATGTCTGAAGAGAACAATTTAACAGAAATGCTGCAACACCGATTACTTCGAAGTTTGGCAGCGAATAAGCTATAGGATGGGGATAGTTTGATATTCACGAGGTGACTTCCAATGTTAAATTTGCTTTCTCTCGTGTTCAAACAAACACGCATCTACCTGAAGCAAGATTGATTGTTCCATCGAGAGACCTGAAATAGGGTCAACCTATTGTTCCCACGTGATCATGCTGGTTTTGCACAGCTCCTATATATTTCACCCACGTCTTACACAAATTAGTGCGGTCTTTGGAAATTCTACAGTCAGCTGCAAAAGGTTCGGTCTAAACTCCCAAAACTAAATACTACCAATAATGTCTAATACAACAGCATGTCCGAAGGAACGTACTGAAGTCTTCCTATAATGGATTATGGAATAATGAGGATTTCCTTTGAAACATTTCAGCGCTGCCCTGCGCAAGGATATCAGTTTTAAACATTCAAAAACACCCACGAGTATATTAGAATACTAAAGTAATCCGTCAGAGCAAATGGCTGGAATATTTAAAAAGGATGTCTGAAAAACAAATTCGTAGACACTGTAGTAACATAAACAGCAGAGTAGGAGATGGCAAAAGAAGTAACCGCAGGAGACGAGGGGATTCATTCGTGACAGTAATTATGACGTTCACCACCTACTACGTAAAGGCAAATAGGAGGATGACATATAAGGCTTAACGTATTGAATCCCAATCACGACATTCGGAATCTGTAACGAAATTCTAACCCGGTGGGTCCCTAATGCAAATCATTAATGCTAACCACTCCAACTGCAGGCTTCTCGTTAACATTTTTCCCGCATTATTACGAATGCAAGAACTGCAGTCATCCCTGGGTTCTGCCATTAGGTCTGTATTGAGGAAGCTGACCACCATAATGCAATGGCTGTCGTAACTCGCAGGGATCCTGTCTCTACACGCAATGCACTTGCTGCGCCAGCGAGAAAATTAATCGCCGTAACGTAGCGGCAGACTAATTCACTGCTAACTCGTTTTAATTGTCATGAATTGCAAATGCTAATTGAGTTGAAATTCATCGCAACTGAGGGGGACTAGCGGTGGGGTGTGGGCGTTAATGAATTGACACTTTGCTGTTTCAAACAGATGTTTGCAGTGTTTTCGAAGAATCAAAACTGAGAGTATTTTTATAAAAGGAGGAACTAAAACCATTTCATTTATTTATATAAGCATAATTTACACAATTAAATGCCACAACGTGTGAAAAACATTTGACACCTTTCATATTTGACAGAAAGTGATCATGTGTTTGACCAGTCTGCCCTGGAAAGTGTCAAAAGTACAAATCCATAATTTATAAGGGACAGCGAACAGGACTTTTGGAACAGTGAAATCAAGGAGACTACGATGGGCTAGACGTTTTTGTAGGAAGCCAAAAGAGGAACAAATAATGTTGATACGGAAACCGTTTGGAAGATGGAGAGTAACATTAACTTCGATGTTGGACAAACATTTTTGATGGTAGCAGCTGGTTGTACCTGTATCAGGATCACGTCCTAAAGCGGTGTGGAATCTTCCGGTTTTACTAAAACTGAGCTAGGTTCCTTCTACGTGTAGGAGATGCATGAAACCAAATCCCTTTACCCGCCGCCTCGAATGGGTCTATTTGTACCAGACTGTGACGATAAATGAGTATGCAACACTGGTGGAATGGTACGTGGAAGTTTCCGGAGAAAAGCTTGTCCCAGTGCACTTCATCTACCACAAATTCCGCATGTGCTACCCTGGGATTGAACACGACCTCTGCGGTGAGTAGCTGGCAATTAACCGCCTGAAACGTGGTACGGCCGAATTAGTAGTTAGGTTGGTTGGCAGGAAGGCAGTTAATTAAAAACCGACCGACTGGGATTGCCATTTTTCCCCTGATAGTAAGATGATAATGACGTTAACCAATCCCGTCGCTGCAGCCGTACAACCAAGACGTGTGTCTGGAGGTTCGTTGGACGACCAGCTTTTCTGACAAAGCGAATTCGCATTTTTTATAATTCTCTCCAGATAAATACAAGAATAAATTAAAGCCAAGAAAGACAGTCAGTCCACATCTTTACGTATTATATTTGACCCTATACATCACAGAGCTGAACAGCGTCGTTTAATAACCCAAGAATCAAAAATTATATCATGGGTGACAAAATGGAAGAATCTCTTTCCTACAGAGTAAACTGAATGAATAAACAGAAAAACTGCTACCTAATAAGGGAGCCGGAATTCCGTAATCGGTATAGTGAATAGGTTACGAACTGCACATACGAGACAGCTTGGTTCGATTCCCGACAGGGGCAAGAGGTTTAACTCTTCCCCAAAGCGTCTAGGCCGGCTCTAGGGCCCACCTAGCCCCCCTATTCAATGGGTGCAAGAGGATCCCTCACTGGGGTTAAAGCGGCCGTGAGCGTGAAAGTGACCACCCACCCCATCCAAAGCAGAGTTTAAAAAAGAGTGGAGCTGCAACTCCACTCCCCTATACGCCTTCGTGGCGTGCATGGCGTCAACTTTACCTTTTATTTTACTTCTACCTAACGGCAAAACATGCTGCACTGAGTTTGGTCAAACATCTGCAAGAAGAATCACATATATCTACATACAATCGCAGATATGGCTGTGGAACTACGATAGATCTGTAATCAGTACTAATCTTAAGCTACAACCGAAGATCTGCAGCTACAGTTGATCTCCTTCCAGTATTAGAACCGCCGTTCTCCAACCAGCATCAAAAGTCGCAGACTTTCTGTTATACTATGTGACAACCATTATGATCGATAAACCCAAATAGTATCCAAAATTGAAAATTGGAATTGCCCGACAACTTTCATTGAGCCTCCAATTGCGAAATATTAAAAAAATTCGTACCACCTTTTTAGGCCCTGACACTACGTCAGAGAGAGAGAGATTCTTTCTTCTTTACTTTGTAAAGAATGGCTAAAACTGCTCTAGTAAAACTACGTATGCTCCAGTTTAAATATTCCCTCTTCTTAAAATTACAAGTAACTAAAAGCAAGGAAAATTACTTTATGGCTCTAAGTAATAACGTAACTATCGCAGCAATAAATACTAATAATAGGCAGCAGGGATTTAAAATAGCAAATCTGTTTTGAACACGTGCGTATTACAAAACGAAATGCGCATTTTCTTTTCCCACTAAATTACTTCTACTTCCACATGTTATGTCTTTCAGTCGGTTGTTATGGTTACGTCTAACTGCGACGTCACCATGATTGATGATTCCTTGACGTGTCGATGTTATCATGCCACACACAAAAGGGCCGTTTCACAACTAAAGCTGTAGATATCGAAATGTTTTATGCCGGCACTGTGAACTTCAGCAGTGATTGCGACAGAAACTTTGACCTTTACATGTATCACACTACCAATCCACAGAAGTCCCTATGCCGTAGAAGCCATTTAATTGACAATGCATCAGTATATTGCAGTTGGAGTACACGTTTCAGTGGCAGGAAAGTCACTCAGCGTGTATGTCCACGTTTCGCCCCCACAGAACAATAATATAGAGTGAAAGTATAGTTGTCCCCGTGACAGCCACAAAGGCAAACGGCGGTATAACTCCATACCCGCGCATTCTGCTGAAATGCAAGATGTAAGGGCATGAATTTCCACTCGCCCCTGGGTTCAGGTGTGGATAGGACGGCGAGCATTCGGGCGATCGGTCTGGGCGCTTGTGACCCACGTAACAGTCGTGCAGCTGTCAAACACGAACAGTAACATGTCCACAGAAGCTCTAGTGGCGTAACGTAATATCCACCAATGTTCACTGAACAACCGACAACAGCTTAGATCATTCGCGCGGCGCACCGGACAGGAGCGAATCTAGGTCCAACCTTCGATTCGCTGTTACGTTATGTAAGAATGCACGGGTGTGGGCCCGGGTTTAACCTGAGCTCTATAATCTATACTAGTGGCAAGTTTCATGCGCCAGTCGCATGACAACCCCCCCCCCCCCCCCCCACATAGCAACCAGAACAGATCGGGAAAGACCGAAAGTAGAGGTTTAGCAATTATTCAAGGAGGTCCAACATTCATTCCCCTCGTATCTTGTAGTCCTATTATTTTATGGTGGCATATGGCTTACTCACGAGAGGGGTGAAGAAAAATGTATGTGAAAGCAACACGAACAGTTTACATCGCTAGCCAAAAGACAGTCAATGACAGTCCTTATAAATGTGTTTCAAAATATTAACTGTTAATTGCCATTATGAATTAAGCTGCATAAAATGAGAGGTTCACTGTGAACTATACATCGCGCAGAATGTGGAAAGGTGCTGTTGCGGGCTGCATACGTCCACACAAATCAGACATTTTATTCAGGCAATACTGTTTCCCTGGGCGGGAAAAATAACATAAGTCTCACATAAAGTGCCAATAAAGACAACCTCTCTTATATATATCTGTGTGATATGCAGCTTGTAGTGTTTGTAGCACCTACATTTCATACTGTCTACTGCTATCACGTTAAACTCTTCACCCCGCACTTTTCTCTTACGCAGTTATCATCGAATTCATATGCATTCTCAAAGGAAAAGTGTGTGAGAATGAATTCCAGCAAATTTCCAGCGCAAATAAAAAAGTACGAGCCTTCACAAAACATCTGAATTACAGTGTTATAAAATAATCAGCATCTCTGCACAACTTTCATAAATTTTAATTCACAATCAACCTCAGTTTAACTCTATTTACAGTAAATATTAAACACGTCCATAAAAAATAAACGAAAGCACAAGGTCATTCAGAACATGGTAAGTTCTACAGAAGCATGAAAGCATTGACCCCCGGAAGGTACAGCAATCCCATTACAGGCCCTTAGGGTTCCAGGAGTTTGAGGCTCCCAGATATCTAGACAATCGGCACATGAAGGTGGTAAGGTTGTCAGCCCTATGCACCGGCCGCCTTTACCCCCCAGGAAATACTCCTGGTACTCATTTCGGTTAGAGGCTGGGTCGACTCCAGGGCCATAGTGCGATCGAAAGGATGTCAATGAAAGATTCCAATGACACCATCGGGAATTGAACCTGCGACCTTCCAGCTTGTAGCGCAATGGCTCAACCAACTGCGCCACCGCGTGCCCCCCATTGCTTGGAGAAACCGAAAACACGAGAATCTCAACCACAAAATCCTACCTAGTGAAGGAAATGAAAGGGAAAATGAAGAAAACGCAACGTGGAAATACCACCCAACGACATCAGATAGCCTAAGTTCTGTCATTTGTCGCAAGATACAAAGCGACATTTCAAAGCTTAAAACTCGTTTATGTGCGACAGTTTTGTTCCTCGTGATGGCGAACCATGGCCTAGGCCACAGTGTTTTAACTGGTAGGACGCGTCCAAGTCGTAGGGCTTGAAGGAAGGCTATGAGACCTCGAAAATAAGAACATCCAGTACCCAATAATCCGGCAGTAATTGCTAAAACAGAATATGACGTCTAGCGGCATTATGTTTATTTAAAAAAATTGTTATAAAAACAAATTAGAATAGCTACTGTTACAGCAAAATTCACGGAATTTAAAGGAAGTGAACATATTACAGCGAAAGTAGTTACTCGCAACAAGCTAATAGGAAAAATAAAAACCGTACTACTTTTGATGTAGTGTATCGCATGTAAATAATACAGACACACATAATAAGCTACAGATGTTTACATAAATATCTGGAACTGTCCACGCGTTCGCAAAGTTTCGAAAAGCGACTATTAACTCAGTCAGGCCTATCGGTCAGTCTCTCCGTATGAACACGCCGGCTCCTTTGGACGGATTTATGTTAAATTTGATATCGCAGACATTTATAAATGTGTGTCGAGAAAATTCATGTTTAGTTAAACTCGGAAAAAAATATCTGGCACTTTACATAAAGACCTAAGCACATTTACGATATATGGCTGAAATTCTTCCTGGACACAGAAAAGATATAGGGAAAATCAAAACACGCATTTCATGTGAAACAACTGTTTTTCACGAAAATCGTTTCGCTTACGAGATAATTACGAAAAATACGGCACAGCCAGACAGGCCATAAATAACCGAACACAATACGGCGCAAAGAAATTTCGATTTACATGCCGGGTAATTAAGATGAAGTTAAACAAATTCATACTATTTAATGCTTATTGCTTTCAAACGAACGTAACTTTGAGACAGATATAAGATTATGCATGGCAGATAAGGTAATAATACATATAATGATCCGAACGCATCAGAACATTATGTTACATGGACATTTCCTATCTTGTTATTCTTTAAAAACTACTGCCTTTGTTTCATTGACATCTCCATATCAAGTAAGAAATATATCCCACTTCTTCCTAAACGATAAAATCTAAACCAACCCTGAAATTTAACGTCTTCTGTACGCTGAAATTCGACAGTGATGTAAGAAGATAAATAATGACAGTAACGTTCTTCTTTTCCACACAGCCCATACAGTCTATTTATTCTTATGTTACAGGCATGTAGGTCTATCAGAACAAAATTCCGTACACAAGTGCGCGTCAATTTTTACAATACCGGTACTTATCAGTAAACTTCGAATACATATATTTTTCAGATGTCACAGTCTCGATATCACGCACATTAGGCCTAGATGATTTTTTTTTCTTTAGGAAAGACTAAGTCACAAAAAGACACGCAGTAAATAAACTCTGACGCACGAGTGTGTGTCAGTTCCAAGTTTTATAATTAACTAACATTCAAACAATGTAAAATGCTGAAACCTTTTAGCACTAATTGGAAATAATTTCATAATTTTCTGCTAGTAATAATTCTAGTAAAGATTGGAGGATGTTAATTTATTCCGCAAATTTGTCAACTACAGTGCCGACGCAAAGAGGACTTGGGCTCGAATAACGGAATAAAAGAGAACAACTGCAAACTTTCGAGCGCAGTAAGCAACAATGGATTGAATTATGCAATTGAAACAGTTTGAACGTAATTATATTCGAAGACACCGTTGGAAGAACGGACCCAACTTTCTGACTAAATGCCTGAATTAGATCGTAGGACATTATTACATAAATTTCGAACCATCAACTAAATGTGAAGCATATTACTTAGGATAAAATACAATGAGGCATTTAGCATTAAAATGAAATGTTCAAAAGTTGAAATCAATATAAAACAATCCATTCAAGGGCATTTTTATCAGTACACCTAAAATGTTAGGTTTAAACAATCACATCAACGAATAATAAACACAGTACAACAAATAACCAACACATTCTGTGGACAAAGATAGATTTCAGAAAGTTGGTCCAGTAAAGTAAATAAATATTTCTATTGTCTTTAGTGTGAAAGTACTTTATTATGTGAATTATTGAATATTACGAAATAAAATGAATCTTGTACACCTGTTCGTCTTATGCTACACTTTGGGCAGAGCGACTATACACTCTAGTGTACTGGAATGGCATCTACAGCACTGTTTATTATCCATCAGCAGCCGATATTTTTCTACAAGACGAACACTGGTAATATCTAGGGATGAACATACAGGCGTTAGTGCTGGGAGAATGTCTAAAAACTTCACCAACAGTGACAGTAGTCCTTTCGATGTTTCCAAGTCTCTTTATGAAGAACTGCATAAGTCGGAATTGTGGAATCTTGTAATCTCGAACACATTTACAAATCGACAAGCTATAGACAGGCACCAATACGATAAACATGGAAGTTACATATTGCTTATACCACGTGGCAATGATCAAGAAATTCACATTGTGGACAGTGTCGAACAACAGTTAAAACGACTGTCCTCTGATCCTGGATGGAACCCGAGAGCTCGTTTTGTTGTTGCTGTAGCGAACATCTGCCGTACATGTGACGCTGAGAAACTGTCACAAAGAATTCTGGAAGAAACGTGGAAGCAGAAAATTGTGGATGTCATTATTCTGGTTCCCTCAAATTATGTATCGCAAAATCAAGATACTAACCACAGTGCAACGGGAGATAAACTCGTAAAGAAATATCCAGTACTCGGGCTGTATACGTGGTTCCCATATCGGTCTTCAAACCAGTGTACTACAGTTGACAAAGCAGTACTTCTTGATATGTGGCTAATGAGAGGAGGAGGGAGGTTTTTTAGGAATTATTTTTTGTTTCCTAAAAAGATAAACTCCAATTTGCACGGATGTGAACTTCGCGTATCAACTACACCAACCACATTTGCCGTGAAAGGTGTGACACAAAATTCCGGGAACACAAATATTACATATGAAGATGGATGGGAAATTCGGCTTATAAACGTTATAACAGCAACCATGAACATCAAAAAGAAATTTCTACCACCTGCCAGGAATTTTCGAGAAATGCAAGAAAAGTCTGGGAATTTCACGGGTTACATGGCTCACCTGATATTCGACAAGGCTGACATAGCTTTCGGAGCTCTCGTCAAATCCGAAAATTCAACATACTTAATGGACGTAACCATAAGTTACCAGCAATCAAAATGGGAGTGGTACGTTCCGTGTCCAGTTAAATTCGCAAGGTGGAAGAGTATTTTCAGAGTGTTTTCTGCATCATTATGGTTAACCATATTTTTGTCGACACTGCTAGCAAACTTCACTATAGTCTTCTTGGCGAAATTCCGGATCACGGAACGTAAATCATTCAAACGTTTCGTCAACGCCATCACAGATGTGTGGGCTGTTATCATTGGCATCTCTGTGTCCGTTATGCCACGTACAACTCCAGTGCGCCTCTTCTTCTTCTCATGGATATGCTTCAGCCTGGCAATCAACACAGTGTTCCAAGCTTACCTCACTACATTCCTGATTGATCCTGGTTTCGAGAAATCAATTAGCACCGTAGAAAAACTTTTTTCTTCTGGACTTAAATACGGTTTACCCCATACCCATTTGACAGTCTTTTTAAAAATAACATTTACCTGTATTCTAAGCAAATTCTTGAAAATTGGGTGGACTGTTCAAACGTAAATGTCTGCTTAACTTGGACTGCGAAATACAGAAACTTGTCTACTATTAGCAGTAAAGTGATAGCGGATTATTTCTATTATAAATCCCAATTTTCGGAGGAGTATGGAGGCCATACAAGCTGTACTGTGAAAGAAAGCACCGTGCTACTGACAGATGTGATTATGTTGTTACAGAAAGGTAGCCCTCTGTTGGACCGTGTAAATGAAATCATTCGTCGAGTTTCAGAAGGTGGCATCATTGATCACTGGTGGCAGAACTGCGCAGATATGCGAGAAGTCATCAAAGCTGAAGCTAATGCTGCAAAGACACTAGCAGATGAGTTTCGTGCTTTGAACATGACTCACATGCAGTCTGCCTTCTACCTGTTATTCTTAGGACAAGGACTTAGCATGATGTCTTTCCTAATGGAGATACTATATTACAAATGCTTCTTCTGGGGTAAATTTAAAATTACGTGTGACTAAGACGACTAGATCTGACTGTGCTTTATCTAACACTCTGATGCATCGACAATAGTTGCACGTTAATTCTCGCATTTCCTTTTTAACTTATAGTGTTGTTGGTGATAGTCAGTTACAAGTTTAACCCACGCACTGTCTATCATAACGTTTGACGTGGATGTTACTTCCTTCCACATGATTTTGTAACATTATTTTGAAAGTCAATATAATCCCCACCACTCAGTTCCACCTCCACTTACTAAATATCATCCTGTTATTTCGCACTCAGACCTATCAAATCGGCATATATTACACAGTAACATTAAACGAACAAAGACCCAACAAATTTACAGGATAAAATTACATATCTGAAACATTAACTTCGCCGTTTTATTTTAATATATATACACACCCAAATACATATATATATATATATATGTGTGTGTGTGTATGTGTGTGTGTGTGTGTAAGCTCTACTGTGAATTACATAACAATGCCTTTATTACACTGCAGCTTCAGCACTTACGTTCACTTTTACAAGACTACTCAGTCTAAGTTATTAAATAGACGTGCCAGCTCCTAATGTTATACGAGTACAACATCGAATGAGATATGAAACTGATCGAAGTCAAGTAAGGACATGACAGGAGACGGTCATGGCTCTTTTCAACATATTCTTAGCCTTTTTCAAATACTGCTTAAGAGTGCGTTAGCGTAATGTACAGTAGGCCTTCTTGAACCTCATTTTCGGAAAACCTGGACTAGCGTGGCGCATTCGAATGTTTGTTGGCTTGTTGCTTATTTAACAACATTATGTCAACTACGTGCATCATAACGAAACACACGATCGTAATGACTTGTGAAAAAAAGAATTGTAACGGAGCAGCAGTAGAGTAGGCCTATATCACACCGTACACAAGCAAGTACAGTAAGTGTTAGATAATTCAGTTACAGCTGCCAGATTTGTTTACGGAGATTCGAGTAAGGCGATCTCCTGGTGTGAAACGTGTGTTCGAATACCTACACCATATAACTGCAGAATGTGTTTATGTCGAAATTCAGATGACATTGTGTTCGTATTTCCATGTATATGCACGTACAATAAACAAATTGCAAACGTTATCCGATCACACTTATTTTTTATACACGAAGCAATTCCACGTACAAAATTACTGCTGTAATCTGAACTTCACAACAGGCACAAATGGGGACCACTGCAAGCAATGTTAAGTGTTTTGCGGAACAGCCATATCCATACTAAAAATTAAAAAAAATACTGTAATAAAATTTCTTAAGTGACCTACTGTCCCACTTTTTAAAGCAGACAGTATTACATTTTAAAGAGCAAGGCAATTAATGCCAATTTCATTGACGTTCAGTACATCTGCTCTTAACTTAGGGTACGTTTGTTTCGTTAAGCTCTCGAAGTTAACAGCGATTGTTTCCCTAAATTTTAACCCTCTGAACTTTGTAAAAGCGAAGGCTTGTGTTTCCTTTCTAACAGTAGAAGCATTTGTAACAACTTCTTCACGATTCAGAGGATTATATATCCCTTTGATGTACTCAGCCAAGAACCACGTGCATACGAAGGCCACACTCCTCAACCGTGTACGATGTACTTTGTGTCGTACTTTGTAATACGGTGTGGATATGATACCTCAAACCTATTTCCCATGTAATTCAATCATGATATGTTTACCGAAACAAAAGGAGACAGACAACGAAAAGCTTTTGTACAAAACTACAATCTGTCTTTCAGTTCTAATAAATAACGAGTTTAAATAAAACCAAGATTCGTTACAAGCATAGAAATCTGTTTTCTTCTTAAGAATGCGAGAAAAACGTATAAGTACCAAATACTTATTTTACAATAAGCAGCAATATCAATCACAGTCTGACCTGATCCTCACAGGAGTATAGAAATTACTTTCCATTTTCCAATATCAGAAAGCTGCTACGATTTAGAAACGCGGCGCCTCGAATAGGAGGTGTTAAATTTAACATGATGTTTGTATGAGCGTGGTGGTTAAAGGTCGTGTCCCAAAGGGAAACAAGCTGCTTACTATTACAGAAAATAAAGAACATAATAATCTAAACAATTTTCGAAATCAACAGTTACGCTGATGCAAAATTAAAACACATGAAATTAATTCTACTGTGTTTGAAACTAATGTACGTTTAGTGAAAGACCACACATCATGATGTAATTAAGCGTACACTTGCTTTTAAATATGTCCAATATTAGCATTTAAATTGACATCCTCAAATATACTCATTGTCCAGTACGACATTTGCAGTTCAAAATCTGATATATTATGTTTCACTTTATACCACCTTTTTATTCAGACTCTGTATATAAATGTAATAAACGTACTTCCAATTGTTTTAATTCCAATGATAAGTTTACTGGCATTATACAAAACCATCCTTGTAGTAGAATTAAAACTGAAAAATATGCTACGTACTTCATAATAGGTATATCCAACAATGTGGCAGCAAGCGTTCATAGTCAGTCACGTTTTGCTTCGAGAAAGTAAGCAAAGCACACAGCAACCTCGACAAAGAAATCAGACGCCACAGAGAAAACAGAATGGAAAAATGAATAAGAATAAAGTTGGCAAACGCGATAACATGACGGTACGTTTCCAGTGTTTTGTCAAGAGTTTTAAGTTAGAAAGCGAAATTTCAAAATCTGAAACTCATTTATGTGTGACAGTTTTGTGTCTTGTTATGTTGAAGCACGGTGCGGACCAGAGTTTCTCAACTGATATGATGAGTCCAGTTGGTGGGGCTTGACGGGCGGTTGGTTCTACAAAAAAGGAGCTAGAGTAATGATTAATCAGGAAGTAATTGCTAAACCAAACATAGCAACCAACGGGAATTATAGGCCTGCATATCAAGGTAATTTGTTACGAAAAGCAATTCTACAGTTAAAACAGAAATCAAAGTATTTAAAATCAGTGAACATATTACAGCACACATGCTTACTGACAACAAATAGAACAAACACTTGCGATGTAGTATATCGTATATAAAAAACACAGACATGTGTAATGAGCTTCAAAGTTTTAAATACATATGTAGAACACGTTCACGCCTTCGCAAAGTTTCGGGAAGCGAGTATTAGTTTAGTCGGGACTGTCCATTCGTCTGTTCGTATGGAACAATTCCGCCCTCACTCTACGGATTACGGTGAAATTTTATATTGGGGACTTTTTATCAACCTCCGTCGTCAAATCTCAAGATTCCTTAAAATCGGGAAAAAGATCTGGCATTTTACACAAAGACCTAAATATATTTATGATAACCGGCTGAATTCTTCTAGGACAAAGACAAACTCTAGGGAAAATCACAACACATATTTCATGTTACAAGATAACTAAGATAATACGGCATAAGCAGACAAGCCATAAATTACCGAACATAATATTGTGCGAAGAAATGTTGATTTGCATGCCCAGTAATTAAGAAGAAACAGGTACTAAATTCGAACATTTAATACTCATTGCATTCCACCCATAGAACATTGGGGCAGAGATCAATTTTGCGTAAGAGAAATTAAGGCACAACTACATATAAAAATCCGAGGAACTACAAAGTGAAGTTACACGTATATTTCCTACTTTGATTTTCTTAAAAGTTAGTGTTTTTGTTTCATTGACATTTCCACATCAAATAAAAAACATACCCTACTTCTTCCTACATGATGAAATCTAAACCTACTCTGAAATTCAACGTCTTCTGTACTTTCAAATTCAACAGACATATCAGGATATAAATAATAACAGAAATAATCTTCTTTGCCACACAGCTCATACAGTCTATTTATTCTTATGTTATAGGCATATAGGTCTATCAAACAAAACTTCTGTCAATAAGACTGCGTCAATGTTTGCAATACCAGTACTTATCAGTAATGTAAACATCCAATAAATATATGTCTTAGACGTTACAGTCTCGATACCGCGCAGAGACAACATGCTTAAATGGTTTCGTCTCTTTCTATGGATTGTTAATGAAAGCAAAACATGTAGTACATAATGTCAGAGAAATCTGACGCATTTATAAAAGTCTTCATTTGAATAAACAAGATACCATAAATATTTATGCCACAGATCTAGTAACACACATCAGATATCAGTACAAAATGTGACATTATTCACATATGAACGTGTCGAATCTCCAATACAACAGACTTTCAGTTTATACAGTGTAAAAGAAAACAGTTCTCAATACAAACTGTGCCCTACGACTCGTTCGTGCTGACATCATACGCACACGGCAGCCTTAGTTCTAAGCTTTAATTTTAAAGAACAGTCAAGTAACATACGGTGAAGGAAATGTTGTAGCAAAAATTGGGAATACCAAAATTTACTGCTAATAATAATTCTTATAACGACTGGATGATATTAATTTATTCCGCAACTTTACTAACTTCAATACCGAAGCAAACATCACTTAGATTTAACTAATGGACTACAGAGGAACTACTACATTTTTTCGAGGAAGATAAGGAAAAAGGGATTGAATTTTACAACTGAGAGAATTTGTTCGAAATTATTATGGAAGCCACTGTTCAAATACCGAATTAATTGTTTTATTAAAAGCGTACATTTGACCACATGCATTAATAAATAACATAAAAATAATGGACTAAGTTTGGAGCACATTACTTACGATACGATGAAATGAGCAATCGAAATATCGAATTAGTGCGTGAAATGGACAGGTTTATTGAAGTTTCTGAGAAACGATAAATTCCAAGATCTCTTCATGTATACTGGCAATACCTTACACTTAATTATTCGACAAAAACAGTGAAAAAATCACATTATCGGATCAAAGATATAGTACCAAAATAAGCACAAACGTTCGGTGAAATTAGGTGAATTTCAGAATGTTGTTCGAGGAAACAAAGCACTTCTAGTATCCTTGGTGCGACAATACGTGTTCATGTGAAAGTGTGAAGACTATCAAATAAAATGAATCAAATATACCTGTTCCTGACATGCTGCACTTTGGCCCGAGCTACCATACTCCCTCATGTACTGGAATTGCATTTAGGACGCTGTTTAAAAACCATCAGTTTCCGATACTTCAATACAGAACGAACAGTGGTAATATCTACAGACGAAGATACTGCTGAATTTTCTGGGAGAATCTCTCTCAACATCACCGACAGTGACCGGGTGCGTCTCGATGTTTTCAGATCTACTTATGAAGAACTGCACAAGTCGGAATCGTGGAATCTTGTAATCTCGAACACATTTACAAATCGACAAGCTATAGACTGGCACCAATACGATAAACATGGAACTTACATATTGCTTATACCACGTGGCAATGATCAAGAAATTCACATTGTGGACAGTGTCGAACAACAGTTAATACGACTGTCCTCTGATCCTGGATGGAACCCGAGAGCTCGTTTTGTTGTTGCTGTAGCGAACATCTGCCGCACATGTGATGCTGAGAAACTGTCACAAAGAATTCTGGAAGAAACATGGAAGCAGAAAATTGTGGATGTCATTATTCTGGTTCCCTTAAATTATGTATCGCAAAATCAAGATACTAACCACAGTGGAACGGGAGATAAACTCGTAAAGAAATATCCAGTACTCGGGCTGTATACGTGGTTCCCATACCGGACTTCAAACCAGTGTACTACAGTTGACAAAGCAGTACTTCTTGATATGTGGCTAATGAGAGGAGGAGGGAGGTTCCTTAGGAATTCTTTTTTGTTTCCTAAAAAGATAACCACAAATCTGAATGGCTGTGTACTCCGAGTGTCAACTGCCCCAACTATATTTGTTGTGAAAAATATAATACAAAATTCTGGAAGTAACACAAATATTACGTATGAAGATGGATGGGAAATTCGATTTATACGTGTTATAACAGAAACTATGAAAATGAAGATTACATTCTTACCACCGGCAAACAACTTTCGAGATATTCAAGACGAGTTTGGAAACTTCACTGGTCACATGGCTCACTTAATATTCGACGAGGCTGACATAGCTTTCGGATCTCTTGTCAGATCCTTGAATTCAACATCCTTAGCGGACACTACCACAAGTTACTTTCAGTCAAAATATGAGTGGTACGTTCCATGTCCTGTTAAATTCCCAAGATGGAAGAGTATCTTCAGGATATTTTCTGTGTCACTGTGGTTATCTGTATTAATATCGACACTGCTAGCGAACTTCACGATAGTCTTCTTGGCGAAATTCCGGAGCAAGGAACATGAATCATTCAAACGTTTCGTCAACGCCATCACAGATGTGTGGGCCGTTATCATTGGCATCTCTGTGTCCGTTATGCCACGTACAACTCCAGTGCGGCTCTTCTTCTTCTCATGGATATGCTACAGCCTGGCAATCAACACAGTGTTCCAAGCTTACCTCACTACGTTCCTGATTGATCCTGGGTTCGAGAAATCAATTACAAACCTAGAACAACTGTTTTCTTCCGGAATTAAATATGGATATATGTCATCCATATTTGACCCTCGTTTTAACGACTCAACTGATCAGGATTCAAAGAAATTTCTTGAAAATCGGGTGGACTGTTCAAACTTAACGACCTGTTTAACTTGGACTGTGAAATACAGAAACTTTTCTACGTTGAGCGGTAATATAGTAACAAATAATTTCTATTACACTTCTCAGTTGTCAAAAGAGTATGGAGACTACAAAAGCTGCCTTATGAAAGAAAGCGCAGTCCTGTTTGTAAATCTTGTTATGTTGTTACAGAAAGGAAGCCCTTTGTTGGACCGTGTAAATGATATCATTACTCGAGTTTCAGAAGGTGGCATCTTTAATCACTGGGTGCAGAGCTGTGCAGAAATGCGAGAAGTCAACAAAGCTGAAGCTAATTCTGCCAGTACACTAGCAGATGAATTCTGTGATTTGAACATGACACACATGCAGTCTGCCTTCTACATTTTATTCTTCGGACAAGCCCTTAGCGTGATGTCTTTCATGACAGAGTTATTGTATTCCAAATGCATCTTAAATGGCCACTTTTAAAGTACTTATGACTAATACGACTAGGTCTGACAGAGCATTATCTAACACCCTGGTGCGTCGAGAATTATTGCACATTCATTCTTTCATTTTCTCTTAATTTTATAGTGCAGTTGGCAATACTCAGTTAAACCTTTAACCCACGCACTGGCTATCAAGAACTTTTGACGTGGATGTTACTTCCTTCCACATGATTTTGTAATATTATTTTAAAACCCAATATGATCCCCACCACTCTGTTGCACCTCCACTTACTAAACATCCTGTTATTTCGCACTCAGACCTATCAAATCGGCATATATTACACAGTAACATTAAAAGAACAAAGACACAACAAATTTACAAGATAAAATTACGTACCTGAAACAATAACATCGCCGTTTTATTTTAATATATATATATACACCCAAATATATATGTGTGTATGTATGTATGTGTGTGTGTGTGTAAGCTCTACTGTCAATTACATAACAATGCCTTTATTACACTGCAACTTCGGCATGAACATTCACTTTTACAAGACTACTCAGTCTGTTATTAAATAGTCGTGCCAGCTCCTAATGTTATACAACATCGAATGAGATGTGAAACTGATCGAAGTCAAGTAAGGACCTGACAGGAGACGGTCATGGCTCTTTTCAACATATTCTTAGCCTTTTTCAAATACTGCTTATGAGTGCGTTAGCGTAATGTACAGTAGGCCTTCTTGAACCTCATTTTCGGAAAACCTGGACTAGCGTGGCGCATTCGAATGTTTGTTGGCTTGTTGCTTATTTAACAACATTATGTCAGCTACGTGCATCATAACGAAACACACGATCGTAATGACTTGTGAAAAAAAGAATTGTAACGGAGCAGCAGTGGAGTAGGCCTATATCACACCGTACACAAGCAAGTACAGCAAGTGTTAGATAATTCAGTTACAGCTGCCAGATTTGTTTACGGAGATTCGAGTAAGGCGATCTCCTGGTATGAAACGTGTGTTCGAATACCTACACCATATAACTGCAGAATGTGTTTATGTCGAAATTCAGATGACATTGTGTTCGTATTTCCATGTATATGCACGTAGAATAAATAAATTGCAAACGTTATTTTACCATCTTACGGAAAGCGCAACGACCACAGTAATTCTGGATGAAGGAAATATAATGTGTATGTTCCTTTCACACTTATACAAACAACATTAACATTAATACACTAATTCTCTCAATTTACTTGTCACCCACTATACACCAGTAACTCTTAGGAAAGGAAATTAGTGAATACCACGGTAAATTTAATGTAAACTCTTGAATGAATATTACTTTAATCAGCACTGAAGTTGAGATTTGAGGTTTCTTCTAGAACTCCACTACCCTGAAGATGAAGGCACTGCGTTCCTTCGCAATGTCTGGATCTCTTAACCCCGTTACATAGCGTAATACCTCAAGACGACCACAATGAGCTCTGACGTCCTCACCGCTGAGAACATATAGATTACGTACTGCTGGATGTGAGGACGTACAGTTTGCTGCACAAATACAAATATTTCGAACGAAGTAACAGCTTATACAATCACGCAGAAGATGGAGGAAGCGCACTGGTAAGTACCTAACAGGCTGCACTATAGAACATCCCTCAAAAACCAACACACCTTTATTAATAAGGTGTGGCCGTATTTGACGCTGGTTTTTCTACCGATAATCTCACATCTTCATTCTACAGCTCATTAACTCACTCAGCGACCGAAATACTTAATCACTGTTCCATCTGTCAACTACATCATTTGCTCGTGAATCCTTTAGCCATACCAATCACTCCTCCAGCACACATTAACTCACTGGCCCATTCATTATCACACTTGACCACCTAATAACACAGTCGCTTGCTTATTCACTCAAAAATTCACGCACTTATTCTTCTATTTATTCGCGTCATTCAAACATATGTACTCCTCACAATCACATATACATCCACTTCGCGTTAATATAGACACTTCTGGAAATAGGTAGCCCACCTGAGACTCAAAAATTACTTATTATTACATACCCATCCAATCGAGTTTGCGACGCGCGGTTGTCCTACGTGGATGCAGATGCATGTATCATTCTTTGCACGTGTTGATCACGCACACACGTCCTTCTTCCGTGCACAAGCCAAACACTTGCTTGTAGACTTCTCCAATCTAGCACAAATTTCGTCCTGGTCTTCCGCGGTTATCACTTGCCGCCTGTCTGTTCTCTTGGAGTCTAAATGGAACACACAGCTTGAAAACTTTTCACTTCTTTCTCAAGTGTTTTCCTGTATGGAAAACTTCATCTCAAATAGCAACAGTTCTCTTAGAATGCGTATGCACCATGCGTGTATTAACATGGATAGGTTGTTGTCTGAATAGCGACTACAGATGACACACAGATCTGACAGCACCTGCGATAAGTATCATGGGAACGAGACGGTAAGCGGGCTTCATGCAAGAAACAAGCGACCCGACAAAAGAGACTACCGATTCTGAAAGTAAAAAATGACCCTGCAGTTCCAGTGCCTCTCCGTTGTATAATGCCTCGCATCCAAATCTATCCGATTTCCGACTTTCTCAATAAAACGTAAAGGAATCCCTGGACGGGCCCTGAGGGTTCCAAGATGTTGAGGCTCCCAGATTTCCGGACAGTCGACACCTGAAAGTGGTAAGGTTGTCAGCCCAATGCACCGGCGGCCTTTACCTGTTACTCATTTATGTTAGAGGCTGAGTCGACCCCAAGGCTATAGTCCGGCCGCAAGTATTCACTCAACGAAGAATTCCAGTGACACCATTGGGAATCGAACCGGCGACCTTCCGGCTTGTAATGCAGTGCCCAACCTGCTGCCCCACCACGTACCCCCGATTTTTGTAATGCATGAAGAAATTGCTCGTACAAAATTTCTACTGGACTCTTAAGTCTCGCAACAGGCACGAAAGGGGACCACGGACAACAATGTATGAGTTTCAAGAACAGCCATGTCCACAGTGAGAGATTTCAGAAAAAAAACAGCTGCAATAAAATTTCTTTAATGACCTACTGTAATACTTTTTTACAGCTTACGAAATTACTGTAAAGAGCAGTGTAATTAATATGAATTTCATTAACGTTCAGTACATCTGCTCTTAAATTAGGGTATTTTTGATTCGTTTCGTTCTCGAAGTTAAGAGCAATCACTGCTCTCAAGTTTAAGCCTTTAAACTTTGTAAAGCTGAAGGCTTGTGTTTACTTTACGAGAGTGGCAGGATTTGAAAAACCTACTTCACGGTTCACCGAATTACCGTATTACTTCGAATTTCAGATGCATCTTTTCTGACAATTTTTCCGAAACTGAAAATTAGGGTACGTCTTAAATTCGTGGTATTTCTCACCCTTCGAAAGTCTCGAAAATATCAATTTCCCTGAAGAAAAAGTGTCCTCCCAAAAAGAGCAGTAAATTTTATGCAGAGTGAAATGTATTTGATTTCCTCAAAATTCCCTTCTTAAAAGTGGGGTGCGTCTTAAATTGGAAGTAATACGGTATATGGCCCTTGCTATACACAGCCAACAACCACGTGCACGAAGGCCACACTCCTCAACTCAGTACGATGGGCTGACATTGTGTCGTACTTTGTAAAACGGTGTAGATATCTGTTAACTGAATCCACTTCCCAGGTAATGCAATCATGATATATTTACCGAAACCAACGGAGACAGACACTCAGAAAAGATTTTCTACAAATTACAATCTCTCTTGAATTTGTAATAAATAATCAGTTTAAAAACAACCAAGTTTTGTTAGAAGCACAGAAATGTGTTTTCTTCTTAAGAATGCGAGAAAAAAATATAAGCAGCAAATTACTTACTTTATAATAAGCAGCAATATCAATCACAGTCTTACATGATCCTTAAAGAACTACAGAAATTACTTTCCATTATCCAATATTATAACACTGGTACGATTTTGAAAAGCGGCGCATTTAATAGGAGTGGCGAATTTGAAAATGATGTTTATATTAGCGTAGTGATTAAAGGTCTTTTGCCAAAAGGAAACAAGATGCTTACTATTACGGAAAATAAAGAACAATCACGTAAACAATTTTCAAAATCAACACTTGTACAGGAACAAATCTAAAAAACACGAAAATTAATTCTGCTGTGTTGGAAAATACAGTATGTTTAGTGAATGACCACGTGTCACGACCTAATTTGGCGTAAAACTGCTTTAAATACGTCCAATATTAGTCACTACATTGCCAGCGCCAAATATACTCATTGTCCAGTACGACGTCTGCCGTTCAAACTCTGATTTATTCGTTCCACTTTGTACACACCACCTTCCTATTCAAAATCCGTATACAAATGTAATGAATGTTCTTCTAATTGTTTAAATTCCAATGATACGTTTGCTTGGCATTATACTTAAATACCCTTGCTGCAGAATTAAAACTGACGAGCTACAACCTAATTCATAGCTACATCTAACAATATGGCAGCAGGCGTTCGTAATCACTTTACACATACACAACAATATCAAAAAATAAATCAGGCATCATGCAGAAAAATAAATCGAAAAATGAATACGAATAGAAATGGCAAATACTCTACCATGATGGTATGTTTCCAGTGTTTTGTCATGAGTTTTAAGTTAGAAAGCGAAATTTCAAAAGCTGAAACTCATTTATGTGCGACAGTTTTTTGTCCAGTTATGTTGAACCACGGTGCGCACCAGAGTTTCTCAACTGACAAAATGAGTCCAATTGGTGGGGCTTGACGTGCAGTTGGTCCTCAAAAAAAGGAGTTCCAGTAGTGATTATTGAGGCAGTAACTGCTAAACCAAAAGGTGACGTCCAACGGAAAGTACAGGCCTACACATTACAGCAATTTGTTACGAAAAACAAATCTAAAATTTCTACAGTTACAACAAAAGAAAAGGTATATAATAGGAGTGATAATATTAGAGCAAACATCGTTACCGAAAACAAATTTATAGAAGAAACGAACAAACAAACTTAAAACATTTGGGATGTACGCTACTGTATCGCATATAAAAATACAGACATGCATAATGAGCAACAAAGATTTAACTACATATGTGGAAAGCGTTCGCGCTTTTGCAAAGTTTCGAAAAGCGAGTATTAGCTTAGTCGAGTCTGTTCGTTTGTCTGTCCGTCCGTCCGTCCGTATGGAACAATTCGGACTCACTTGACGGATGAAGATGGAAATTTTATGGTGGGGGCTTGTTTAAAATCGGACAAAAATATCTAACACTTTACGATAACCGACTGAACTCCTTCTGGACAGAGAAAAGGTGGAGGGAAACTCAAAACACACTTTTCATGTCAAATAATCTTCCCGAGAATGGTGCCGTTTACGACATAATTAAGAAAAATACGGCACAGCCAGACGTCATAGATCATCGAACATAATACGGCGCAAAGAAAGTTCCATTTGCATGCCGAGTAATTAGTTTGAAAATACACAGAATAATAACGTTAAATACTTATTGCTTGCCACGGATAGAACATTTAGGCAGATACGAATTTTGCATTGCGTATAATTAAGGCAAAAGTACATATAAAAATCCTAACTCCCACAAATTTACGTAACACGTACTTCTATTATCTTATATTCTTTACGTGCTACGGTTTTCATTTCATTGACATCTTCATATCAAGTAAGAAATGTATCCTACTTCTTCCTAAAAGATAAAATCTTAACCAACCCTGAAATTTAACGTTCACAGTAGTCGAAATTCAATACAGATAAAAGAAGATGAATAATAATAATAGTAATATTCTTCTTTGCCACACAGCACATACAGTCTATTTATTCTAATGTTACAGACAAACAGGTCTACCAGAAGAAATTTCTGTAAATAAGACAGCGCCAATTTTTACAATACCGGTAATTCTCAGTACGGTAAACTTCGAATATGTATATTGTTTCGATGTTTCGATATCAAGCAGAGACATCTTGCTATAATACTTTCTTCTCTACATATGGAAGGTTAATGGAAGAAAAACACGAATTAAATAATCTCAGAGAAATCTGACGCATTTATCACTGTCTCCAAAACGAAAACATGATAAATATTTATGCTACGCATTCTCGTAACACACATCACAAGCGAGTGATTATTCACATATGAGCGTGTCGAATCTGCAAAGCATTATCCTTTCACTTTCTACTGTGTAAAAGAACACAGTTCTCAATACAAACTGTGCCCAAAAAGTCGTTCGTGCTGCCATCACAGGAACATGACTATGTTGGTTTTAAGTTTTATTCTTAAAGAACATTGAAGTAACATACGCTCAAGGAAATGATGTAGCACCAATTGGGAATTCTTTCACAAACTACTGTAAAAAATAATTTTTATAACGACTGGATGATGTTAATTTATTCCGTAACTTTACAAACTTCAGTGCCGAAGCAAACGGCACTTGGGCTACTCTAGTGGACCAAAAGACAACTATTACACATTTTCGAGGAGATTAAGAAAATAAAGGATTTTATTATACAAGTGAAATACTTGGTCGGAAACACTTCAGACGATACTTTTGAAATAACCTACGTAATTGATTAAATGAGTGTATAAAAGCATAAGCCACTAGTAAATTACCTTAAAACCATTCGACTAAACTTGAAGAACATTACATAGGATATAAGGAAATGAGGGACTGAATATTCGAATGAAATAATGGAATGGACTCCGTTTTTAAAATCTCCGTAAAACAATTAATTGAAGCAAGTTTTCACAAATACTATTAGCAGTCTAGATTCAATTATTCGACGAAATGAGTGAATCTGACCACATTATCGGATCACAAATATAGTACCAAAAATAACCAAAAATATTTGAAGGAATAAGACAAATTTCAGATATTTGGTCAAGTAAGTAAAATAAGTATTTCTATTATTCTCAGTGCAACAGTACGTAACGTGCAAGTGCGAAGACATTCAAATAAAATGAATCTAATATTCCTATTCCTGACATGCTGCACTTTAGCCCGAGCTACCATACTCCCTCATGTACTGGAATCGCATGTACGACGCTGTTTAAAAACCATCAGTTTCCGATACTTCAATACAGAACGAACAGTGGTAATATCTACAGACGAAGATACTGCTGATATTTCTGGGAGAATCTCTCTAAACATCACCAACAGTGAAACGGATCCTCTCAATATTCTCAGGTCTACTTACGAAAACCTTCACACATCGGAATCGTGGAATCTTGTAATCTCGAACACATTTACAAATCGACAAGCTATAGACTGGCACCAATACGATAAACAAGGAAGTTACATATTGCTTATACCACGTGGCAATTATCAAGAAATTCACATTGTGGACAGTGTCAAACAACAGTTTAAACGACTGTCCTCTGATCCTGGATGGAACCCGAGAGCTCGTTTTGTTGTTGCTGTAGCGAACATCTGCCGTACGTGTGACGCTGAGAAACTGTCACAAAGAATTCTGGAAGAAACATGGAAGCAGAAAATTGTGGATGTCATCATTCTGGTTCCGTTAAATTACGTATCGCAAAATCAAGATACTAACCACAGTGGAACGGGAGATAAACCCGTAAAGAAATATCCAGTACTCGGACTGTATACGTGGTTCCCATACCGGGCTTCAAACCAGTGTACTACAGTTGACAAAGCAGTACTTCTTGATATGTGGCTAATGAGAGAAGGAGGGAGGTTCCTTAGGAATTCTTTTTTGTTTCCTAAAAAGATAACCACAAATCTGAATGGCTGTGTACTCCGAGTGTCAACTGCCCCAACTATATTTGTTGTGAAAAATATGATACAAAATTCTGGAAGTAACACAAATATTACATATGAAGATGGATGGGAAATTCGATTTATACATGTTATAACAGAAACTATGAAAATGAAGATTACATTCTTACCACCGGCAAACAATTTTCGAGATATTCAAGACGAGTTTGGAAACTTCACGGGTCACATGGCTCACTTAATATTCGACGAGGCTGACATAGCTTTCGGATCTCTTGTCAGATCCTTGAATTCAACATCCTTAGCGGACACAACCACAAGTTACTTTCAGTCAAAATATGAGTGGTACGTTCCATGTCCTGTTAAATTCCAAGATGGAAGAGTATCTCCAGGATATTTTCTGTGTCACTGTGGTTATCTGTATTAATATCGACACTGCTAGCGAACTTCACGATAGTCTTCTTGGCGAAATTCCGGAGCACGGAACATGAATCATTCAAACGTTTCGTCAACGCCATCACAGATGTGTGGGCCGTTATCATTGGCATCTCTGTGTCCGTTATGCCACGTACAACTCCAGTGCGGCTCTTCTTCTTCTCATGGATATGCTACAGCCTGGCAATCAACACAGTGTTCCAAGCTTACCTCACTACGTTCCTGATTGATCCTGGGTTCGAGAAATCAATTACAAACCTAGAACAACTGTTTTCTTCCGGAATTAAATATGGATATATGTCATCCATATTTGACCCTCGTTTTAACGACTCAACTGATCAGGATTCAAAGAAAATTCTTGAAAATCGGGTGGACTGTTCAAACTTAACGACCTGTTTAACTTGGACTGTGAAATACAGAAACTTTTCTACGTTGAGCGGTAATATAGTAACAAATAATTTCTGTTACACTTCTCAGTTGTCGAAAGAGTATGGAGACTACAAAAGCTGCCTTATGAAAGAAAGCGCAGTCCTGTTTGTAAATCTTGTTATGTTGTTACAGAAAGGAAGCCCTTTGTTGGACCGTGTAAATGATATCATTACTCGAGTTTCAGAAGGTGGCATCTTTAATCACTGGGTGCAGAGCTGTGCAGAAATGCGAGAAGTCAACAAAGCTGAAGCTAATACTGCCAATACACTAGCAGATGAATTCTGTGATTTGAACATGACACACATGCAGTCTGCCTTCTACATTTTATTCTTCGGACAAGCCCTTAGCATGATGTCTTTCATGACAGAGTTATTGTATTCCAAATGCATCTTAAATGGCCACTTTTAAAGTACTTATGACTAATACGACTAGGTCTGACAGTGCATTACCTAACACCCTGGTGCATCGAGAATTATTGCACATTCATTCTTTCATTTTCTCTTAATTTTTATAGTGCAGTTGGCAATACTTATTTAAACCTTTAACCCACGCACTGGCTATCAAGAACTTTTGACGTGGATGTTACTTCCTTCCACATGATTTTGTAATATTATTTTGAAACCCAATATGATCCCCACCACTCAGATCCACCTCCACTCAGTAAAAACATCCTGTTATTTCGTACTTAGACCTATTAAACCGGCATATATTACACAGTAACATTAAAAGAACAAAGAAACAACAACTTTACAGGACAACATAACATACAGAAAACATTAACTTTTCCGACTTATTTTAATACATATTATACACAAACGTGTGTATGTATGTGTGTGTGTGTGTGTGTGTGTGTGTGTGTGTGTAAGCTCTACTGTGAATTACATAACAACGCCCTTTATTACACTGCAGCTTCGACGTAAACATTCACTTTTACAAAATGACTAAGTCTAAGTTCCGTATGCATGCCGAGTAATTAAGGTGAGCATACTTAGAATAATAACATATAATAATCATTGCTTTCCACCGGTAGAACACCTATGCAGAGACAAGTTTCGCATGACGAATAATTAAAGCATAAATACATTAAAAAATCGGAACAACCTACAAATTTACGTCATACTTACATTTCCTGTGCTGTATTGTAATTAAATACCTCTGTTTTTGTTTCATTGACGTCTTCACATCAAATAAAAGACACACATTCTGTATCTCACAAATTATAAAATCTAAACAAACTGTGAAATGTAACGTCCTCTGTAATTTGTAATTCGACAGAGGAGTAAGAAATAAATGACAGTAATATTCTTCTTTGCCACACAGCTTTCCAGTCTATCTGTACTTTTGTTACACACAAATAGGTCTAGAGGAACAAATTTCTATAAATAAGACAGCGCCAATTTTTACAATACCGATAATTCTCAGTACGGTAAATTTCGAATACGTATATTGCTTAGATGTTAGTTTCGATATCACGCAGAAACATCATGCTTAAATGGTTTCTTCAATTTTGTGGGCTGTTAATGCAACGAAAACATATCCTGCTTCTCCCTACATGATGAAATCTAAACCTATTCTGAAATTCAACGTCTTCTGTACTTTCAAATTCAACAGACATATAAGGATATAAACAATAACTAAAATATTCCTCTTTGCCACACAGCTCACGCAGTCTATTTATTCTTATGTTATAGGCATATAGGTCTATCAGAAAAAAATTCTGTCAATAAGACTGCGTCAAAGTTTGCAATACCGATACTTATCAGTGTTGTAAACATCGAATAAATATACGTCTTAGACGTTACAGTCTCGATATCGCGCAGAGACATCAATCTTAAATGGTTTCGTCTCTTTCTACGGATTGTTAATGAGAGAAAAGCATGTAGTAAATAATCTCGGAGACATCTGACGCATTTATAACCGTCTTCGTTTGAATAATGAAGGAATCAGAAATATTTATGCCACAGATCTAGTAACACACATCAGATATCAGTACAAAATGTGACATTATTCACACATGAACGTGTCAAATCTCCAATACAACAGAAGTTCAGTTTATACAGTGTAAAAGAAAACAGTTCTCAATACAAACTGTGCCCAACGACTCGTTCGTGCTGACATCATACGCACACGGCAGCCTTAGTTCTAAGCTTTAATTTTAAAGAACAGTCAAGTAACATACGGTGAAGGAAGTGTTGTAGCACCAATTGGGAATAATTTCATAAATTACTGGTAATAATAATTCTTACAACAACTGGATGATATTAATTCATTCCGTAACCTTAATATCTTCAATGCCGAAGCACACAGCACTTGAGTTACTCTAATGGACCAAAAGACAACTATTACACATTTTCGAGGGGAGTAACAAAATAAAGGATTATATTAAACAAGTGAAACTGTTGGTCCAAAACACTTCAGACGATACTTTTGAAATAACCTAATAAGTGATTAATGAGTGTATAAAAGCATAAGCCACTATTAAATTACCTTAAAACCATTCGACTAAACGTGAAGCACATTGCTTAGGATATAATGAAATAAGGGACTCAATACTCGAATGAAATATTGAAATGGACTCCGTTGTAAAAATCTCCGTAAAACAATTAATTGAAGCATGTTTTCACAAATACTATTAACATTCTAGATTAAATTATTCGACGAAATGAGTGAATCTGACCACATTATCGGATCACAAATATAGTACCAAAAGTAACCAAAAATATTTGATGGAATAAGACAAATTTCAGATATTTGGTCAAGTAAGTAAAATAAGTATTTCTATTATTCTCAGTGCAACAGTACGTAACGTGCAAGTGCGAAGACATTCAAATAAAATGAATCTAATATTCCTATTCCTGACATGCTGCACTTTGGCTCGAGCTGCCATACTCCCTCATGTACTGGAATTGCATTTAGGACGCTGTTTAAAAACCATCAGTTTCCGATACTTCAATACAGAACGAACAGTGGTAATATCTACAGACGAAGATACTGCTGATATTTCTGGGAGAATCTCTCTCAACATCACCGACAGTGACCGGGTGCGTCTCGATGTTTTCAGATCTACTTATAAAGAACTGCACAAGTCGGAATCGTGGAAACTTGTAATCTCGAACACATTTACAAATCGACAAGCTATAGACTGGCACCAATACAATAAACAAGGAAGTTACATATTGCTTATACCACGTGGAAATGATCAAGAAATTCACATTGTGGACAGTGTCGAACAACAGTTAATACGACTGTCCTCTGATCCTGGATGGAACCCGAGAGCTCGTTTTGTTGTTGCTGTAGCGAACATCTGCCGCACATGTGACGCTGAGAAACTGTCACAAAGAATTCTGGAAGAAACGTGGAAGCAGAAAATTGTGGATGTCATCATTCTGGTTCCGTTAAATTACGTATCGCAAAATCAAGATACTAACCACAGTGGAACGGGAGATAAACTCGTAAAGAAATATCCAGTACTCGGGCTGTATACGTGGTTCCCATACCGGGCTTCAAACCAGTGTACTACAGTTGACAAAGCAGTACTTCTTGATATGTGGCTAATGAGAGGAGGAGGGAGGTTCCTTAGGAATTCTTTCTTGTTTCCTAAAAAGATAACCACAAATCTGAATGGCTGTGTACTCCGAGTATCAACTGCACCAACTCTACTTGTTGTGACAAATATGACACAAAATTCTGGAAGTAACACAAATATTACATATGAAGATGGATGGGAAATTCGACTTATACGTGTTATTACAGAAACTATGAATATGAAGATTACATTCTTACCACCGGCAAACAACTTTCGAGATATTCAAGACGAGTTTGGAAACTTCACGGGTCACATGGCTCACTTAATATTCGACGAGGCTGACATAGCTTTCGGATATCTTGTCAGATCCGTAAATTCAACATCCTTAGCGGACACAACCACAAGTTACTTTCAGTCAAAACATGAGTGGTACGTTCCATGTCCTGTTAAATTCGCTAGATGGAAGAGTATTCTCAGGATATTTTCTGTGTCACTGTGGTTATCTGTATTAATATCGACACTGCTAGCGAACTTCACGATAGTCTTCTTGGCGAAATTCCGGAGCAAGGAACATGAATCATTCAGACGTTTCGTCAACGCCATCACAGATGTGTGGGCTGTTATTATTGGCATCTCTGTGTCCGTTATGCCACGTACAACTCCAGTGCGGCTCTTCTTCTACTCATGGATATGCTTCAGCCTGGCAATCAACACAGTGTTCCAAGCTTACCTCACTACATTCCTGATTGATCCTGGGTTCGAGAAATCAATTACAAGCCTAAAACAACTGTTTTCTTCCGGAATTAAATATGGATATGTGTCATCCATATTTGACCCTCGTTTTAACGACTCAACTGATCAGGATTCCAAGCAAATTCTTGAAAATCGGGTGGACTGTTCAAACTTAAAGACCTGTTTAACTTGGACTATGAAATACAGAAACTTTTCTACGTTGAGCGGTAATATAATAACAAATAATTTCTATTACACTTCTCAGTTGTCGAAAGAGTATGAAGACTACAAAAGCTGCCTTATGAAAGAAAGCGCAGTCCTATTTGTAAATATTGTCATGTTGTTACAGAAAGGAAGCCCTTTGTTGGACCGTGTAAATGACATAATTACTCGAGTTTCAGAAGGTGGCATCTTTAATCACTGGGTGCAGAGCTGTGCAGAAATGCGAGAAGTCAACAAAGCTGAAGCTAATACTGCCAGTACACTAGCAGATGAATTCTGTGATTTGAACATGACACACATGCAGTCTGCCTTCTACATCTTATTCTTCGGACAAGGCCTTAGCATGATGTGTTTCCTGACGGAGATACTATATTACAAATGCTTCTTCAGGGGTAGATTTTAAATTACTTATGACTGACACGGTTAAGTGTAACTGTTCATTATGCAACGCCCTGATCCACTCCGTATTGTTAAACATTGTTTTTATCCTCAGTCCCTTCTGAAGTCTTGGCGTATTTTTTAGCACTCAGTCAAAACGCAACCCACAGATTCACAATCCTGAATTTTAACGTGTTTGTCACTACCTTTCACAAGGTTTCGTAGTATTATATTGAAACAGAATATGATCGCCTGCACTCAGTTCCATCCCGACTTACTGAAAATTCACTTGCTATTTCTTATTCAAACCTTCATAACCTTCAAATATTACTCAGCGTCATTAAACGAGCAAATAAACAAGAACGTCAAGCGATAGCATATCCGAAATATTTATGTCAGCATTTTCCTTACAATATTTATACAATCTTTCCTGTCAAGTCCACAACAAAGTCATTTATTTCGTTGTGGCTTATACAAGTTTTGCTCAACAAAAAGGCTGAGTTTGTGTCATTTGATGTGTCGACTACACACTTTATAACATCGATTAAGATATGAACATGTAAGGACCGGGTAGGAGCCGGTCACGGCATATTTCAAGATACTTTTATTATGTCGCCCAGTATTGCTTAAGAACGCAGCAGTGTAATGTGTAGTACTTCAATCTCAAGATGATTCGTCCCCGTTGTGTTATCGATCAAGTACATTTCACAGCACACAGTCATACACAACCAAATGTATATACTTGATCGATAACACAAAGGGAATGAATCATGCTCTCACCCTTCGACTTCACAACCTGAAGGTAAAGCTTTATAACTGCAACGCCAACATACATTTTAATCAAGAATGTTTACGTCATAAAATAATTCCACATTTTGCTAAACCGTTTGTTGTGTACGACTGTATACTGTGAAATGTATACTGCAGTACTTCAGTTTCATATTCGGGAGGAACCGGAGTAGTGAGGCTTTTTTTCAAATAGTTCTTTGCTTGTTGCTTATTTAAAAACTCTATGTCAAATATATGCATTAAGTCGAAAGACAGGTTCATAATGACTTGTGAAGAAAATCAGAAGAAAGCGGTCTTGGAATATTTCATCTAGTACACAAGCTTGTAATACAGGTGTCAGAAACTTCAGTTACTATTGCAACTTTATAGATGCATATGCTAACAAGGCGACCTCCTGTATTAACCACGAGTCATAACCGCCATACCAGACAACAGTAGAATGTGTTTATGCGTAAATTAGATTGAGAACATGTCGGTATTTCGGTGTATATCTTTGTATAAGTAATAAATAAGTATACAAATTCCTTCAATTTAATGGACACCTACAACTCAATCGTAAATCTTAGAGAAGCTGAAGTAGAAAGCTACGAAATGAACCGATCTATCGCAGTCTCAGGAAAACCCTGCTAAATACTCGTCTAACCGGAGTTCTTAGATTTTCAAACCGTCACCGATATTCTGCAACAACAACAGCATAACTATTGCCATCGCAAACCCCATAAAGAGGCTATATCAGCACATTCGGTATTTAAAAACGTGAGAAGCACACTTAGGCACAAAACGTGAACAGCACGCTATAAGACACAACACTTCACTTCGTAGTTATTAACCACTGCCAATTAGGCTGACGTTCATATAAGCGTCAGCCAGCATTCATTGCTACAAACGTCCATAGCAATGTAAGGTTTAAACAAAGGAATATACGAGTATTTATATAAAATATCTGCCTGGAAATGACCTGAGCAGTAAGACAGATAAGTTAAGGCAGTATGTCGTGATCACTTATAAACCAATGTCACGAACGTACCGACAAAAAGAAAGGCCACGAGATAAAAGACATGTTACCTGAGTCTGACGACTTTTGTCCTGAAATTTTATTTCAGTCATTAGTCATATTCGAGGACACTGGTTTGTTATTCTTCATCAGCAGGCTTACTAAAAATTTCGTGTCACTAGTCGAATACCAGTCGAAACCTTAACTCAAAATGTAAGAAGCCCATCTCCAGCCGAGATTTGTACAGATAATGGATCCACTGACCCACTATTATACCCACTATTATAGAATACAGCTCTTGAAGGACACCATGATAGCAAGATTTCTCTAAATAGTTTAGTGAACGAAACGTCTGAACTTACAGGACATCTAATTAATTAATTTTATATACTAGTCTGCAACTGTAATGGTATTAAAAGTAAAAGGTTGTTGTCAAAGACTATTCAAAAATTTCGATTGACTATGCGACTTATCAGTAATTTACGCTGCCTCAGGAATGTGCTATCATTTGACATTCCCTGCATGTGTCCAAAAGAAATAACCAGGATATGACTTGAGTTTTTTATAAAAATGTGAAAAATGTTAAAATAAACACTTCGGAGGTACACTGATTTTGAGCAGTATGAAACAAAAAAGAAAGATAAAATTTCTTATGTTTATTCCTACCATTCCTAAAACTGCTTCACTAAATACGATGAAACTGTACAGTTGATTTGAAATAAAATTTGTGCATAAAAATGTACATTAAAACACATGGGCTTATCGCAAGGTGAATGTCCTGCCGTCGGGAAAACGCCCATTCCCGCACAGTCTTTAAAACTGTGACAATATTATTCCCTTTAATTAAGATTCCATCTTAGTTTATGTAAGGACATTTTATGAATTGCTGGTCCATGCTAGCGAACTACTCCAGAGGAAATACTATGTGTAACTGACTGGGTGAAATTATAAGATAAACTTACTCTAAACTGTACTCAAAACAACGGCTAAATCATTATGGAAAGAGAATACATAGATTTATACGAAGCTACTGCAAACCTCTGGAGACACATTTCCTGCTTTTCATGAATTTACGTGAAACACTGTAGTATGGGGGTGCATGTTATGATTGGATATCATTGGTTTACCCTTTTCATCTCTTAGTAGTAGACAGTAATTCAAGGGTTTCGGCCCGGGTGGAACACGCAATATTGTGTCTGGTGGGAGGAAGGGAAACGCAGCGGCAAATCACCAGGACAAAAGGGAGAGTCATCTACGGACGTTGGTTTCAGTGAAGGCGGCCACTATGGCGTCTGGACGACCGAGCTGATGACGATGATGAAAATAATATGTTTGTATAGGACGAGGAAAATGGATAAGAGGACGGAGGAGAATGAGGTCAGAGGGTGAGAACGCGAAAGGCTCCCGAAGGAACCCTTACGGCAATAAGCCGGAGAGGGGGGAGAAAAACTGCACATGTATGAAACCGAATGGCACCACGAAGGTACGAATGCACGGGATACTGTGTGGAACGAGTTGGTTCACACGCGTGGCAAATCTTGTACGAGTATTTCTGTTTATTAAGGAAATAAATAATCGCGTAAATAAAATGACACACAAATAAAAACAAAAACTCGGAGTGATAAACAAGCAAAGAAATTAACTAAACGAACAAATACATGAAGAAGAAAGAAAGAGAAGTATATACATGGGCAGAAGCCCTCTTCACAAACCCTTTGCCACTTAGCTATTCAATAGGTTCTCGGTTATTAGTTTTTAGCCGATTCATCCCAGTTGCGTTCCTAGATAGAGATGCAGAATAAATCCAGTCTAAACACAAACAAAATGTGCTGTTGTGTTTTGACTGGATTTATTCTGCATCTCTGATTAACGCGGTCATTAGTAGGACCGCCACTATCCAAACCCTTGCCTATTCGATATGCATTATCATCCTTCCATTTGATCAGTATCGTACACTCCCTGTAGCTGAAACAGCGTTATTAAATAACGGAACCCCCATTCACTAGACAGTAAACTATCAGCCGAAAGACAACCATCAAAGCACAACTGTGCAGTCAAAATCAAAACTTTGTCACCTCTTGATCCGGTACGTGATGACATGACAATATCACTTTTCAGTTTAAACGTATAGTTGCGCTTGAAAGAAGGCATGGGGAGAAGAGAAACACGTACAGGGTTTTGTTGGGGAAGCCTGAAGGAAACAAACCGCTTGGAAGACACAGACATAGAAGGGAAAATAATATTAAAGTGGATTTTCATGAAACAGGAAGGGACGACATGGGCTGGATTAATTTGGCTAAGAACAGGGACAAGTGGCGGATTCTTGTGAACATGGACATGAACCTTTGGGCTCCATAAAATACAAGATTTTTCTTCAGTAGCCGAGGAATTCTCAAAAAGACTCTACTCCTTGGAGTTAGAAGGTTAGTTTTTTGTGCTTTGGTCGTCGTAGAGTATCACAGCTGAATGTAACTCGACGTTACAGATCTCACTAAACTAGCTATGTAGTTAGTAAATAAGGCTGTACACTAATTAAACTAGATACCTGTCAGTGTCTGGCGTCGTTTGCTCTCCGCATCCTTTACCTACACGGCTGCACCAGTTCGATTCCGATAACTATGTTGAAACACTACAGCTACACCACATCTAACCACACTGTGGACAAATTTACGCTGCAGTTTGCTTATCAGCTTTTGCGTGCTAACGGCCACAGATCGTGACGTAATCTATCCGTCTATGTGGTTACGTCATTCTCATAGTAAACCTGTACCAAATTAAATGGAGTTTCCCCGACGGCATTGCTGTGCATAAGACAAATAATCCTGATTTCTATGCAGTAGATTAAACTTAACAAAAAACCGTTTCGTATAAACAATATTAGAAATGTGTACTCCAGTGGAATGCATATACTGTAGCTTTCAAATACAGTAGGTTTATTGCTAATCTGCGTGCCTCTGTTTTGGTATTGAATGAATATAGAAACCTAATTTTAAAAAGCTAATCACATCGCGCACATACAAATTATGATCTCCTGTATTTCTGTAACACTTTAAAGCACCAATCTCATGCTGTAAATATGCAAAATGTTTAGTTCATTCCTCACAGTAAACACTCACAGCCCCTAATATAAACACCAATCGGTTAACCCCCTGAAGACTGAAAGAAAGCTACATTATATACATATACATACAGTTCGTACCTCACAGGGAAAACACTGAGCTTCCATAAGAATGACCAGTAGGTCAAGGTTGCACAGACAAAAAAAAAACAAGACAGGCAATGTACATATAACGAAACATTGAGGCGCGTTTGCGTAACCACTGTTGCCGTGCAAAAGCCATAGGTATTAAATATTATGATCAGTGTCTGTATTCTTGCCTTAGTTAACCGGCATGCAAAGCACATGCTCCGTATTATATTGTCATCCGTGGCCTGTCCGGCCTACCACATTTTTCACATTATCTCATAAACAGCACGATTTTCGGAAAAACGTTATTGAACATAAAATGTGTGTTTTTACTTTCTCTACAACTTTCTTCTGAACAATTTCTCATTCTAGGAAGAATTCAGCGAGATATTATCATGAATGTACATACATCTTCATGTAACGTACCCGTTATACTTGTCAGGTTTTAAAGAAACTTGAATTTTCTCGACAGATTTTCGAAATATGCTCATATATCAAATTTCATGAAAATCCGTCCAGTGGGAGTCGAGTTGTTCCATGCAGACGGACGGACGGACAGACAGACAGACAGACATGAAGAAGCTAATAATCGCTTTTTGCAATTTTTCGAATGCGCCTAAAAATTGCCATTTACTGTAAGAGTCATACAGAACACACAAATAAACTAAGTGGACAAAATGCAGAGTTTTAGTGTTTAGGGTTAATATTGTACAAGAATGCAATAGCTACTTATTCTAGAAACCACATGAAACAAATACATTCTGTGGACAAAATGCAGTGTTTCATAATGTCACAACAACAATAACAACAACAACAACATACAGCAACCACTGTGTTTGAAGGTTTAAATAATATCCACAACCAAATAAGTGTGCAAATAAAAGCTGCCTATCGCAATGCGGTGCATAGACTTACGTTATACTGCGTGACGATTCTCTACGTCACGAACCCATTTGGAGAAAACCGACGTAGTTATTTTAATTTTAAACAACTATCTACCTAACGAATTTCACAAAGAAGGTTCGAAAATTTAACAGCTAATCCGCTTTTCTCTTTCCATGGAACCCAGTCTTTCATCGTCCTGTCCTCAGAAACCGCCACCGTAGCACACCTTCAGCCAGTATTCTAGTTTAGGCTCTCAGAGTCCTCCCATAGGCTATCTTGCATTTGGTATTCCCGATTAAATTTCTGCATGCACTTATCTCCTCCATGCACGCTATAGGAGTCTTACACGTTTTGCGCAAAAGATCATGTACATATATATCTGCAAAGATTTAAAGATATCGTGACTACAAATTACCCTCCCTAAACCTCTAAACGTGATGGTGTGAACTATATTCACGTCCTCGTGGATCTGACAGTCGGTTTCTGAAAATATCACGAAGAAATTTCGTGTTTCTTAAAAGTAGGAAACTTCTTCATTATTTGAGAAACCACCAAAGTTTCAAGGAAGATGCTACCTACACCGTTCAGTTCGCCAAATTATCAAACAAAGCCCCACTCTAAGAATTGTTTGCTTTTAACCTGTCTGATTACAAAAATCTTCGGACGTCTTTTGTCAACCCGTTGTTATGGAAGCAAACTCGTTTTTCTTTCCATTATTGGCGAGTTAGGGGAAGACAAGGAGTTCAGAGCGAAACTCAGCCTACTGTCTTGCTGCGTGGATATACGTATTGTCCTACACACTAGTATTATTATCGTTTCTTTATTTTATTATTTCAAGAAATAATTACGAACAAATTTGCTTTACACGCGTCGGATATAACCTCAAATTTCGCATCAGTGTCATGTTTGTTATTTTTTTGCCTACAGCTGCTTTATTCATAACATGTAGGTATGTTAATGTACGTAGGCCTGTGTTAAATGTTTATGTTAATGTTAATGATCTACTGTCTTAACAAAATTTATCATGACTAGTTTCTATGTTTCACTAGTTATCACAATCAAACCGAGAGTTAAAGATACTTTTCGTGTCACCGCCAACTTGTTACTTCATATTCTTTAAAAAAAAATATATTACGTTAACACAAAATGAATAGTTTTTAAAGATGTGTTATGGCATACACACTTTCAGGACCTACACAAGTGTCGCTAAATTTACTCTCGCTCAACAAGTTGGCGCTTCGGCCGTGTTGTTACTGCTAATTATAGGAAAATAAAAAGTGCGAGGTTGGAGTGTCCCCTAATGGCACACGTTCGTACAAAGCTTCGTTTCTGCCTTTTTAAGGACGGAAAGCAGGATAAAAAATACCGGTTACGAAAAACGTTTTCATTAGTCCATTTCGTTTTTCTCGCGAAGGAAAATATTAATAAAGGTCATTCCTTTTGGCACCAGCTAGTGCTGCCGCACAGCGTGTTCGTGCAAATTAGAGATTTCCCGTGAGAGTTTCAACATCCACGTGCAAAGCTTCAACACCGAACACTGTTCAACTTCATGATGTTATTATTGAAATTTTTTCTCTCTTTCCTTTTCATCTTCCCAGGTGGCCTTCGTAGCAGTTGAGAACCCAAGCGAGCCCCTTGTTTTAAGCGTGCCTGGGGGAGAATCCCTTCATTTGCATATTCTGTATTAAGCAAATCTAGCATTCATCTGTTTTTCTCCTTTCGGCTGACTTAAGTCATGCTAATCACAGCCCCCAACTCACTCTCTCCCCACTCAACAACCCCCCGCCACCACCTCTATTTTGTTCATTTAATGCGTAGCTATGCAAACGCAAAGTACATAGCTCACAGCTGCAAGCGAATTGTAGAATTAAAAGGCACTTTTAGGCTTCTGGATACGTCACTTCCTAGATGTACATTTAAGTCTGTTGCTGATATATTTTCCCACTCATGCAAAAACAATTTCTCTGCCATTGTCGAACCAGAAGTCCAAAAGCTTCGAGAAACGAATGACGGAACTGAACAATTCCTGCTACAATCTTGGCAGTTATCGCTGCAAAGAAATTCACATCATAAGTCACATAGTTTTTTATCCGTAGCTTATGAGATATTCATCATACCGGAATACATTACAGAATCATTTTTTTTTTTTTGTGTATGGCTCGACAGCCTTATATGGGCCTGGGCCTCCTCGTTTCGTCGAGGTTTCATAGTCACACACATTAGACACACCACAGTCGGTAGGACTCCTCTGGACGAGGGACCAGCTCGTCGCAGAGACCTGTACCTGACAACACACAACACTCACAAGAGACAGACATCCATGCCCCCGGTGGGATTCGAACCCACGATCCTAGTAAGCGAGCGGCCGAAGACCCACGCCTTAGACCGCGCGGCCACTGGGATCGGCACAGAATAAATATGCAGACTTTAATTACAGGTATAGTTGATTATATTCCTACGATTGTGTTTTGGTGGCTTATGATAAGCTTTTTTGACAAAATCTGCTTCACACAATGACATCATAGTTTCGTATGAAATGAAGGTTGCACTTGTCAGATCCGGAAAAGCATAATGTTATTCGAAACACTTTAGTGCATACTCCCAGGACGAAATTTCAAGGAAATCCTTCACTAATTTCGAAGTTACAAGAGCCTGACACAATCCGATCTCTCCACTAGGCCTATCCGTATGTGATTCACCAACCGTCTGTCTGTATGTAAGCCTGTCTTGCTCTTATAAATCTATTCGGTCGGTTCTGAGGTCAAAATTAAGCGGACGGAGTAACAGAAAGTTCTTCATATCATGCTTGTACATATTTTATTTACTTTATACAAAGAACTGTTAAATAATAAGAGATAATTGTTAATTAATTTTACAAAATAGACTGATAAACGCGTAACACACATATACTGTTTAAATATGGAAGATACTTACTTTTGTCGTGGTCTTACTTAGACTCTCCAAACAAATTCCAGGCCAGTACATCCAATTATGCCACAAAACGTCTTTTCCAATTCCTTAATTAGTAATCATCCTAATACGAACGGTATGCAGTGTCAGCTATTGGCAATATCATTAAATAAACTAAAAACTAATAATGATCTTTTGCTTGCAACGTCCACAGATCCAATTCTCTTGCCTGTCTATTTTTAGCCCTGTGATTGTAAAATACCAGGTCGTCTTCACTCTATGATCACACACGGTATTTCCACAGAGTCATACATGCATAATTTATTAATTGCTTTCTCAACATTAATGTTCTTTATGTCAATGCTCATTTTTTTCCATTTTACGTTTCCTGCTAACGGTGCTAAGTTTCAATGCCTATATATCCTGTTCACATTTTGTCTTTATTGCCCCATTATTATGTCTCTGTATTGTAGCGTGTCGTAAGATTTCTTGGACAATGCTTAGTATGGCATGAAACTTTAAAGTTGTCCCTGTAGCGAATCCCCTCTTCTTGAAGTCATATATAAGGGAAGAACGTAGGTACGAACACAAGACATTCATTGCAAGAAAACTGGGTGGGCCTTTGAGACCATCCGAACTTTGTGACTAACAGCAAAATTCCTAACCTTACCAAGCTTGGAACTTGGAACGTGTAAAATATCTCATTTATTCCCCCTATTATATATATGTTTGGTGCTACATTTCGAATTCTTCGTGCTGTATGAGGATACAACAATCGATTTCACACATTTTTAAATTCATACAATGTGCATTTGTTTGTTTATTATGTAGCACAGTCTCGTATCTTGCAAATTGTTTCCCTTTAAATGTAGCTGTTTTCATTTCATTAACAAAAATTTTCATATAAAATTGTCTCATTGTTAATTAAAATATAAAACAATATCCGAAGGAAACTTTCATTACAATGTAATTTAACAGCATGGTAAAATATCGACACAAACAACATAACTTCAAGCTCATATTCCGCTGTTTAAGTGTATGTTCTAACGGTCAGATGAAAGACCCCGTGTTCGATGCTTCAATTTTACTTTTAAATTGTGATAATGAATTGGCCATGGAAGGTAATTATGAACAGACGTTACTATGTGCCCCAAGAAACAAGATCGTATTTATTCCTCTCTGCGCTCTAAGAAATAAGTGTTGTGTTATTATGGGTCTGGGAGCAACAGATAATTACGTTTAGTCGCACCGCTCAACATAGCAGTGACTGACAGAAATAGAGGAAAGCAGAAATTAGATATAGTGTAACTAGAGTGCATGTATGGGTGAGGGGAGAGGTGCATACAGGGTTTTGGTGGGGAGACCTGAGGGAAGGAGACCACTTGGAAGACCCAGGCGTAGATGGGAGGATAATATTAAAATGGATCTTCAAGAAGTGGGATAGGGGGCATGAACTGGATTGATATGGCTCAGGATAGGGACAGGTGGTGGGCTCTTGTGAGTGCGGTAATGAACCTCCGGGTTCCATAAAACGCGGGGAATTTCTTGACTAGCTGACGACCTGTTAGCTTATCAAGAAGGACTCTGCTCCATGGAGTTAGTTAGTAACTAGAGTTTTTCAAAATGTTGCAAATGAGATTGAACGCACGTGAAAACGCAGTTAAGCCCTTCTATGTCTCGGTCAAGCGATTTATAGGACACCCTGTAAAGTGCAGAAAGATAATGCACACACAAACACACACACACTTACCGTCATAGGAACTACTGTAAAATTAGCATTACACACGCAAATTGATAGTACACATCATACTGCATTACATACGCAGATACACACACACACCAGCTTGCACAAATACGAGTACACACGTAAATGCACAAAAACACACATGTCAGGAAATAAGGTAATATAGCGTATAATTCTGTAACTAAAGAATATAAACTGATTTTAATTGTGTCAGGGAAATTACTTACTGAGATTTAGCCCTTATTTCCACCTATAAGGCAAAATCTTTGGTGCCGCATATTTAAAGGTGCTCGGTAGTTGTTACCAGGGGTGACATGACGGCTGATAACAAACTACACTTACTTCTACGAATAGGGAACAGAAAAGCTCGTCCTACGATATAAAGACCTCAAGTGGTGGCGAGGACAATGTGGGAAAGCAGTAAGAAATAAGTACAATTAAACCTAAACTCTTATTCCTATAGTTGAAAATAAAAGAGGCCAACATATATGAGTATGACCGGCAAATTTATTTTCCGACCAACTTCAGAGGGGAAGTAAAGCCGTCGGTCCCATGTCGTAGATTTACGGCATGTAAAAGAACCTTACGGACATGAATAGAGATGTTTCGTAAGCAAAATTCAGCGGCCACTTCTCACCCAAGTCTCCTGATTGACTGCTAGATGGCTCTGGCAGTCATATCAGGATGAGTAGAACTTGTGCAGTCAGTGGACTGGTCACCCACTACAGAATGCACACTTCCAGACTAAGAAACCTCTGAAAGGAGGCCCTATGCTCCGCAAGGAGCGACAGGAGGAAACTAACTAAACTAAAACCTGTGTGTTACTAATACCTGATGTAAGTAAGCATACATCCAGCGTTGTAAAAGACGACTACTAGATTACTACCATGCCCGTGCAGAAAAATCGGACACTGCCGTCTAATGAGCAATTTTTTTTCAGCTACTTCATCTTCATCTCTAGGTTCGTGAACTCAAACGCACCATTCGTGTAATTGAGAATAAGTTTCGTTGCCACCATTACTATGGAAATATAACTTCCTCTGTCGCCACGGCCCCAATGCTTTCCTTCTTAGCAAGTAGTACAGGGGAAAGAGACTGGGTGCTAATCGAACTCATGCATTTAGAAGCAAAATTAACAACTTTTCTGACCTTTTATTCCTAAAACGAACATTTGTGCTTAAACGTGCCCATTATTATTTTTATTATTATTCGTAGTAAATGTAGTACTAGTAGTAGCAACATATATCACTTTTATACAGGGAATTTGCAATTATGTAATCCTTACAAACCATGTTTCTAGGATATATAATGTGACAGCTATTCTGTGGTAACAATATATGATACAAGTAATGTTATTTCCCCTGACAATCGTTTTATACTTTTACATTTGTACCTTCCGAAGTATGTGGCGTGCTCGGTACGGCTGTTTCCTTAGTTCCTTGATGTCGTGCTTTCCAGGAACGTTACTCAGGTATTTTCTGAATGATTTTCAGATGGTTCCAGTTGCCCCTATTATGACTGCTTTATCATTATTATTATTATTGTCATTATCATCATCGTCAAAATCGTCAGCATTTTCGAGATACAGATTCACGAACAGAATGATGAATGTTGTGAATTATACAGATACAAATTTTATAAGCCATTAGCAATACAGGCCTTTACATGCGTAAAGGATAGATCCTACTATGCGGCCATTTTCCCTTTTTAAACCCCTACTACTATACAGCCATTTTAACGTTTTAAACTTCCACCCGCATATTCACATACTCACAGATGCATGTGACGCACATATCTGCAGGAAAACACAAATAATACGAAAGGAACCTGGACTGCAGTAGATGTCACATTTCTGCTACATATTGAAACTCTGAAAAAAAAATGCGAACTAACATTTTGAACAATAACGCTGAACTCCAGTTCTTCCTAAGGCAAATTTTCTCTCCTGTCACAATGCTGTGCGTGTATAACTTCAGCTTATTTCAAACATAATGTATACTTTATGAAGAACGCTGTCGGGATGACAGACGGCGCAAGTCGATCTGTGTGGAAGGAAGGCGGGAGCTGAACACCCCAACTCATCCCTGAGCAAAGTGGATTACACAATTTCCACATCCAACGGAAGCGTCGGCCTTCTCAGAATATAATGTGACAAAATACATTCGATGGAACAACACGCAAGAATTTCTAAGAATAACACAATAATTCTACGCACTCTACATTCTACATGATAATGCTAACGGGAACTATAAAGCAAAAATAATATAGTTTAGCAATCTATTCTTTGCGTAATATCCACTGCAGCATTGTTTCTCAAAACTTCTGGCATCAGAAATCCTGTACATTCGCACTCATTCTGTGCACTCCCTCCCCAAATTTATCTCAATTCGCGGAACCATTAGGCACAAACTACGGGAAGATATAAAATGTTAGTGTTAAAATAATAAGAAACGCCCTAAAATAGTGTAAATCATTATTAAATCAACGTAAAAATTATTACAACAATAATGTCTTTAGCAATGACATTAACAACAGAAAAAGTAGAAACCCCCTAAGAAAAACACTTGTTTTTACGTTCTACTGAGTAGAATATACTCAACTCGCGGAACACTTGGAGACGCCGGATTCATAATCACTGCATTATACGAGTAGCACAAATATTCACACTGCCTTAAGTATCTTTCACACAAACTCAAAAATGTATATAGTAATAGCTAATACACGAAAATGATGTATACGTACTTTATTTTGTACATATATTTAAGAACTTGATATAAAACATCATACGCCTAGCTACAGTTTTTCATTGAAGTACCTCCGCGATTTGACGACGTTCCACCTCAAAACAGCATTGTGCAACAGTAATGCTTTGGCATGCGCTTTACCATTTGTATGGTCTGAGAGTGAATCACTTTGCTACTCATTTCGCTGCTAGACGTACTGAAAGAGTTTTGGTTATATAACGGTGCGAAAACCCCGCGTGAGGCTGAAGAAGTCTAGCGTCATAATGGGGACTGCACCACACATAAATAAGTTAATTTATTTTTGGAAGCCCAAAGGTATATTGCAGTGTTTATAAATGCCGACCCAAGCCATTTCAGGCCTTTCCGCACATTCACGATTTATTTCTCTAATATTACATATAATACAGGGTATACACAAAAGAATGGTTCGGTTTCAATGGTGAATAAAGGGAAACCGCACCATTTTTTGTGTATACCCTGTATTACAGTGTCATCTACGCATATAACGCCAAATTTGTCTCTTTCCTTCAGGTTTTCCAACTATGTTCCATCTATTTTTCCCTCTCTCGAATGCGAACTGCACGTTCCTCTCGTCTTATCCTCCGTCACTATATCACCTTAAGCACATTTGGTGAAGCGTAAAAATACTGAAGTTCTTAGTGTGGTAAGTGCTCAATCGTGCTCCTACTTTCCGTCTTTTGATCCAAATATTCTTTTCACTGCTTTATTTTCAAAGACCCTACACACTTGCCGCTAACTTAGGATGAGAGAGAAGTAACAACGATGCTAAAAACACAGAAAATTACACCTTAATTTTTTAGACAGAACACAAGGAGAACAAATGTTCTGAAATACATGGTAGTAAGCATTTTCTTAATACGCTCTTTACTTAAAACCCCCGTCCCAGATACAAATAAAATCTGACATTTCCACATATTAATTATCCCCATACTCCATAAACTGAAGCATAACGTTAAAAACAATAGGCAAACACATAAATTAAGCCTGCTTTTAATCGACTTTGTTGCGTATAGGATGGCTGTGGAAAAGTAGAAACCAATTTCAGTTATAATGCATATTTTTTTTTACCGAAAACGAATATTACGCAACTTCCATTTGAGCTGCCTCGAGCTACGCATCGTGATTGGTTTGGTTCGACAGCTGCCGTACAAAGCTCTAGGCATCCTGTAGCGACGTCATGAGTGTGATGTTTCGTTTTTCAGACTTTTTAAGAAAACGTAGCAGTGTAGTGCTGCGTGGCTCCAAACTCTTTTCTGGAATATAACACTTAGTTTCCATCAACTACAAGCAGTAAGTCTCTATTTAGAAGTAGCTAGTCGTTCAGCTTGTCAATAATTTTTACGTCTTCCGAAATCGAAAATTAATTTCAGACTACATAGGAGCCAGACACTAAATGCTATCCTGAAGAAAATGAATCCAGTTCGCGCTCTATTTTCTTAAAATCCATTTTAATATTATCGTTCCGTCTATGTTTACATTTCTCAAGAGGTATCACCCTCAGGTTTTCTGAATTAATTTCAATGCTACTGAAAGGGGACAACGACCACTATTCGCCTTATAATTTGTTACCAGTCTACAGAACGTCATGTGTTAGGAGTCAGCAATTCTGCTTCGTAATCGGAAGGTGCAGAATCCTATCCTCAGCCTGGAGGCCGGCTATTCTGACTGCTCTACGAAGAGCAATTTACAACAGAGTGCGATTCAATACCTTCTCTGTCCTTCCCAATCTATCATTCTCCATCAACATGCCATTTGAAGCTATGTAAATTCTTTGGTGAGAAGACATTCTATAAACTAAGAAAAATTCTAATATTGCATCCCTGTATTCTAAAAATCCCGGCTGTGAATATCGATCAAGAGACCTGCTTCATTCTACTTTTTTTTTAATAAAAACGCAGGCTTTTGAAATTTTTGGAGCCTATGTAAGACATGTTAAGATATTAGTCTGAACTAAATAATACCATTTGTTCTTCCTACTTCAACTCTCAGTTTACGGTGGACAGTCAATGTTTTATCACATTCTACTCTTACGTAACCTCTATAGCTAACATAATCTTAACTGCCTAAATTCCCCCCCCCCCCTTGTGTTTTGAAAACGACCGATTCCAACGCTGAAACAAGACCCATTTTCGAGAAACAATTAAATAATCGACTTCGAGATACAGGATTTGTGTTTCAGTTAGCAGTGACTGGGACAAATGTTATCTTCGGCTTTGAAATATTCCAAAATCACGTTTATCCAAACACTTTAATTTGCCACAGCTTATAGAATATTCCTCTTATTTCATTCGATCACACATAATGCGCACATTCGACAATCGTCGTTACCAGTGAACCAAGCAACCGTTAAACACGCCAATCGACACACCCACCAGCCTAATTTTCGAACAAGCCATTTTGACGCTGAGCCAAGACGGTTATTTTGGGGCATCACTCGGAGGCAAGACCACTTTATATTCAGTACAAACTCATTATATGAAGATACTTGCCATTACATACCTGTCTGCAGTTTCTAAAGAGTAGTAACATCCACCAATTAAAAAACCCACCCACCCACCAACCAACCAAATGCCCGATATCCTGAGAGTGCGTTGTTCCGCCACTGAGTCCCGAAGCCTGCGCTCATCCTGCAAGGACCAACAGCACATTTATTTATTCCCGGCTTTAGAGCCAGGCTACCTTGGCTTCTTCGCTCCTTTGCTCACCGGCCTGGGAACCCATTATCTGATGCGATAACCTGGGCAGCCCGAAGGCAAATAAATCAAAATCACATAAGACTTTTTCGCCATCTCTCTTTCTCTTTCTACTGCGTGCTTCTTACACGAAACTGGACCCATTGTGCTGCCACCGCAGAGGGCATTTAGACGATATGCAAGAACATTATCAGCTCATCTTACTACCACGGCACACAGCAATGAATTTCGGACTCCCCCACCGTTTTACTGCTGATCGCGGCATCATCTGGCTTTACGTCCTAGGTAAAATCTAACGTGCCCACTTTAACACTGCTAATACCAGACAGGCCATTCAACAACATCTGAACTACTTTCGTCAAATTCCCATCAATCTCCTTCTGATCTACCAAGTTTTCTAAGAGATTTCTCTACCACAATTCTGTATCGGCACGTATTTTTTTTTTTTCCATATCCTAGCTAGTATGACTTCACTATCCTAACAATAGGTCCACTAAGAGACTTGTACAGGGGTTCCAGAACGAACTCACGGTCGCGTTTTCTTTACATTTGCTGATCGCAAAAGGTGGCTGCAAAGTCTTCCAACCTCACTCTCATTCAGTGTCAAATATCTAACCTCACTGAAGACACTGCGTCACTCCAACTTCAGTCACTGTTTGCAGTCTGCAAATATAAGCGATGATCAGGCTCAGTTCCTCAGACTATGTCACGACCGATCAATTCGTCGTTCAGTCTCCATCTCATTCCATGCCACATAACACATGTTGTTAAAGAACTGCATCACATGTAAATAACACACATTTGAATTCGGGAGGTACCAGCTTCGAATCTCAGCCCAGACACCAGCAAATATGACTAAGATGTTTCGTATATTTTGTCAGCCCGTCTGGGCAAACTGTGCAGTAATTTATAATAGGCAAGGGCCTTCCATTTATGTGTTCTTTGAAACAACAGTGTAACAGTTCCATCCTCAGTGCTATGTGACCAACGCAACTGGCAAAATTCCGTTAAATATGCTGAAAACATTAAAGCAGGAACGAAAAATCTGACTGCCATCAAGTTTAGACTGCATAATAAAGAAACTGAAAAAATATACTGGGAAATGGAACAGAAGAGTGTGAATATATGTAAAAGTATGTAAACATTTATGACGATCCCCCAAAATAAAATCCTGCACTAAACACGGTACAAACCATTGTATAAAGGCACAGAGGACCACGTGACGGAATGCGCCCCAAACGAACCTATTATGACAAAGGATTATCCCTTTCAAATACGAAAAACAAACTAAAATATGCTAAAAAATTTTACAAGCAGAGTTTAAACACAAAGGGGGGGCAAAGCCTCTCACGCATTAGAGCTAAAATGTGTTGGTGTTTGCAGTGCGCCCGCGCTGCAGTAACAAAGCTGGTTTGGTTTTAGGGATAGTACAGATTTCTACGCTTTGTTGTTTAAAGCATTTCGTTATCTCTGAAGATTTCGCATTATTATCTGCGCTCTGTGTGCTAACGTTGATTTAAAAAAACTGCGCGTTTTTTATTTATATCCTCCTGACACATTAGCATCACCTTGATTACTAAAAAAACAGTTACTAAGTAACTGATCGACTGATAAACAAACAAACACGTAAACAAAATAAATAATTAAGTAAATCGTTTATCAATCATTAAGAAACAAAATACGTAACGGCGTAAATAACTGATTATCGAAAATATAAGTAACTGATTAAACAGATGAAATAAACCGCTGTCTAAAGAAGCTAGTGATAAATAAGAAAAAATACCAAGTGTACAACACATGTAATAATTAACTACAATGAAGATATTGAATAACAGAACAACCGAGTAAGTAAACAACTGACAAATTTCATTAAACATAATAATTAACAGAGGACATATCAAGTAAATGGCAAACACACTAACAAAAAATACAGAAATAAGTAATTATCTGACTAATGAGCCCCATAGAGCAGATTTCGTCTTGAGAATCTTATAGTTGTTCAGCTCTACTCAAATTTCTCGCACTTTACGACACCCTAACTTCTTTAGGGTGTTCACAACAGCCCACCATAGATCCCTATTCTGAACCAAATACATCCATTCCAACCCCTTCCATCCAGTATGTTTCAGATACGTTTATAGTACATTATACTCAAACCTAAGCCTAGATTCTCCAGTTTCAGTGACTTGCAGGGGGGTCAAACGTCCTGACTGTACAAGAACATCGTGTTGTGAAGTGTTACACAGTTCCCTGCATTTCGAAGGATAATATGAGACTATTAAGAAATATCTGACAGAATAATTGACCCACAAATATAGACTAAGTAAATTAACTAACAAGCAAGTAAAAATGTAAGTAAATAGCTCAGTAACAGAAAAATTAACTAAACAAATAGCGACAAAAGAAAACAAGTAACAGATTAACGCTTGAAACATATTACTGACTGAATCTACAAGCGTGGGGTGGGGGGTAATTTAATACCTACAGCAATCCCTCGCCGTTCGCGGGGATCGCGTACTTGAAACATGTCGCGAAAGGTGAGACGAATGGTGACGATGCGCGTTCTGGACGTGCATGGCCTTTAATATCTCGTGAGGCTGAGGAGGAGATTAATAATCATATCCAAGGCAAATGAGCAATTATCACTGATATAAGTACATCAGAATAAACATCGTCCTTGGAAATATGAGGCCAAGAATACTAGCATATGCAAAACAAAGAGCACTGTGTTTCGTGAACTCTTTTATAAAATTCACAGTAATTGCTGCACACATAAGACAAGATGAGCTTATGTGTGACTATGGTGTCAAAATTACAATACACCTTTCTTCAATTACTCATCTTCGTAGTAACTTTCATATTCGAAACATTAGGTGACAGAAACAAATCCACGCTTTAAGAAAATTTAGAATCTACAATTACGAAGCATGCAATATTTGCTCATATTATTTTTAACTTACCTGTATGCAATGACATCTCGCTAAACCGCAGTACATAAAACACGCTTTGTTAACAAGTAGAAAATACAAAGGAAGGTTAATTGTGTTGAACATGCATCACGTGCTAATTTTCAATCTGTATTCATAAAATCAGCAACAGAATACGGGCAGAGAGGGATGTGTACAATTTCATCGACTTGTGAAAATATTGACGCCTTTTGCTTACACTCTACAGACAAAATACCATTATCAGTATCGCCTACAGCCCTCGCGCGAGTATCATATGAGGGAGGCGTAGGAAAGACATCTGCGCTATGTTGGACATGGTGACTCGGACACCGCGTTTTTTAACATTTCCATATCAACTGTTGACATAATCTGAAGGTGAAGGTCCGAAGACGTTGTGTGAATACGGCCTTGGAGGAAATTACTTAGGGGTGTATCCAGCATTGCATCTTGGTACGTGTATTAGTGGTGTTACGCCACAGTATTAAGTCAGTCAGGGCCTTAATTATGTTAATTATGCATCTTATATTATAATTATGTAATGGTTTCGAAATACTGAAATTTGTACATTGCTAATTTTATGTTCCTCATACCGTGCATATTCTTATAATTAATATATCAACCAACTTACGGTCTTAATAAAACACATTCAGAAGCAATTATAAAACTCCTACATGTTTCGGCACCGGGGTGCCATAATCAGGGATTTATTCGGAGTAAAGGAGTAACAAGGCCATTAGCTGTTGGCCTTATTACGTCTTTGTTCTGAATAACTCCCCGATGATGGCACCCCGGTGCCGGAAACAATTAGGAGTTTTATAATTGCTTCTGAATGTATTTTATTAAGTGCGTAAGTTGATTTTTATAACTTATTAATTGTACATTGAAATATCATTTGTTTTAAATCACTGCATGAAACTAACATTTTGGTCCAAGATTCTTTTTACAAAAAAATTTCATTCAGAAGGCCAGTCACGTAGCTTTATAATATTTCGAACTAGTTCGAGCTACTTCTCAAATATTTTAAAATTAATATTTTAACAAATTGTATTATTATATGTTATTTATTTACATTTGCAAGTGATTTTAAGAGTTTGATGTGTTAAAAGAGCTGTCGGTAACGGATTAATGATGGAAACTGCGAATGTTTCTTCAAGATGAGATACAAGTTGCATCTGAAATTCATTGTCTGCGGAAGATAGAATTCATTGGTATTAGAAAGTTTTCATTACAAAATCTGACAGAATAGAGAAAATAATTCGTATCAAATAATTACCTCTTTTGTTTAATTTAATGTTATTGGTACATAACATTTTATGTTGTTAGGGATACAAATTTTTATTCAGTTCTTGGAAATAAATTGAGCCACATAATAGAAGATGAAAGTATGACGATTCTTAGTTTTGAAAGCAGGCGTCAAAAGCTCTGTATGAATTGCAGACGTCCAGGATGCCTGTCATTAAATCTAACCACTACTTTGTGGCTTCGGTAAATGTTCATATGGCTTATAAGCTGAAGTGTTTTAAACCTGAAGTTGTCTAGGAGGTGACTGTGAAAATTACTGTGTTCTGGGATGTGACGCCGTGCAGTCTGTTAGACAATTACCTACTTTTGGAGGAACGTAATCCTCCTCCTGCCCTGGGCCTAGGAGTATCACGTTCCTTCGAAACGTTGGCATTAATCTACCAGAATACACGGCGTCACGTCTCAGACTATAGTAATCTGAGAGACATTAACAACTCTACTACAGCAGTATGATGACTCCACAAAAACTTCTAAAGTATTCTTTTTTTTTGTCTTCAACCAATTTCTAACAAACCCTAAAACAGACTACGCCTGGTACGTTCAGCAGCAGGTCGGTGTAATTACAAAACCATCTGCAAGGTTCAGGCCACGCGATGGGGTGTAACGTGATTAGCTACGGTCTCCGCTGAACAGACGGAAGAGACCCGGTTCTGCTGCCAGCCCTGGCCACGCGAAATGCTGCAAGGACTGAGATCAAATTAGCCGCTCTGACTCTTCCTTATGATTGCCTCTTCCAATTATTTTCTTTCTAGCAGATTTTGTTAAGTTTACTTTTCGTACTCACATTACGTGACGTAATCATGTATTGGAGGAAGGATGCTATTAAAACGGATATTAAAAAGAAATGTGGATATGCATTGGATTGAGATGGGCCAAGATGGATTCCAACAGTAGGCTTCTGTGAAGACGGTAATGAATCTTCGTGATTTAAATATAGCGAATGGTTCTTGATCAGTTATCTGAAGTTAGTCAAGTGGATTGTTGATTGGTTAGTTACGTAGTTAGCTCTTAGTTTATTATAAGCTGAAAATCATTACTGATCAATTCATAAGAGAAACGAAGGGTGAGTGATTTCTGCTCTCGTAAAATTATGCAGTTGACCACAAAGTAAATTTCGGCGAACAACATGCAGGTAGCTGCCCGCCCATTGAAAATTGTAGCATCATAATGTGTGTAATGTGGATAGGCTAATATCATTCTATATTATGTGAAAAGGAATATCATTTCTCTTGTCGGAGTTTTGGAATTTACAGAATACCGAAGACATACATAACTATTCACCGTATCGAAATATGTTTCATATAAATTTTATGGAGCCCAATGACTGCTTGTGTGCCATACATAATGAGCCATTTCATAGAAACCAGTAAAATCTGATTCGATCTGAGGTAAATTGTTAGACCAACATAAATTAATATCGTATTTGACAGGCAACTTTAAATTTACATTTAGCGCTAAGATAGTTTTTTCGAAATCCGCTCCCGTATTCTGGATATGAAATGTGCACTGGCAGATGAGCGGATATGACCGCCCCGATATAGGCCTATAAGCCTATTTATGTGCATTAGGAACGTTACTGTTTAGAGAGAAAGCGAACAGATTCGTTGATATTTTAATGTGAAAATGTTTAAAGGCAAAACATACTATGCATGTGTGTGTCCCGAAACACTGAAACTTTAAGGTTTGTGGCGTCATAGACTAAAGCTTCGCGCATTCTTAATCTAGAACTCAGACGGTCAGTTGTCAGCTTCAAATTCGGCCTTATACAAATAGAGTAGGAGACTTTTCTTAACGTGTAACTTTTCTGTCATTGATTATTTTAAAACACTCGAAATAATTGGGGAGGTGGCCAAGAAGGGTTAGTAAATATTTGAAACGAGGTTCGTCGAAGAATTGAAGGTACCGCGAGGTGAGAAGCACCGCGAAAAGCCACTTGTTTGTGGGTAAGCCGATCGAAATTCAAACTCTCATATTTTCGAGTAAGAATGCACAGAATCTCCGTTTCGCCAGTTTGGTTGAATCCGAATTTTTCCGTGAAAGATAAAGCTACCTGAAGCGAAGCGGCATGAATGAAGCACATAAACGACACGTTATATCACAGAAAATCTGAGACATGTACTGACCGAAAGGTAATGAGCCGGGATAGCTCAGTCGGTTTTGTGATTGGGGCCTGGAAGACCGAGGAATTGGAGTTTTATTTCCGGCAGGAGCAAGAGAATGCTTTGTTATCCTTGTGTCCGTTTCATAAGTTTGTCACACGACTTTGAAGTTAACTACGCATTTAGTATGTAGTTATTAAAGCTGGCGAGAGGCTCCAATTACGGTTCACAGGGAGCTATGAGTTTTGCTGAGCAATGCACAATAATTTGGGGCCGACTCCCGTCCTTTGCTTTGTGCTACACAAATTACAGTAGTGCATACGACGACCCTCCAAGGAGTGGCTAAATTTACTTCCTACCGTCTCTACAGAAGACAAGTTAGCACCACGAGGTTACGGCCTTTTCGGACAGAAGAAAGGGACTTTGGTTTGGAGATTGTAATTATGAGTTACTGACTGACTGATAGACTGGCTAAATTACTACATGTTGACTGAATTGCTGTGGAACTAAGAAATAAACGAACCGCGGCATTGAGCTTTGAGGTTTTAACGGCGATAATTCAGATTGCGTTCTTATGGCTTGCAGCACTAGCTAGTCTGTCAGGTGGTTACCAACATTTCGAAGTAAAGATTTACCTCCTTCTTCCAGACCAAAATTTCAGTAGGCAATAATAATGATCTTATACCGCATTGAAACGTTCAACAGTATAATAATAACAATAAAATCTTTTTAGAATATGACTAACATGAGCTACGCCAGATCCTGACAGAATTAACTGAACACTCCTAAATCAAATTTGACAATAATAGTATATCTGAAAATAACATAACAAGAAAATCACACATGCTACAGGCACCAAACCACACGTTAATCTTCAGCAACTTCCATTACGAGAGGAAAAATAAAGTAAATGTTTGATAAAACGTTGTGAACCCATTTAAAAGGGACAGGAAACAACAAAAATTATTGACTGCAATTAACAGAACATTGCAAAATGGAGGAATATTTTAAATAATATTAGAAAATAAAGTAAGAAGATAGCTGTAGTAATTTAAAGTTCAGAAAGATGGAATGAGTAGCAAAGCGCATTACCAAATTGATTAATAGTATTGTTGAGTCATTAGTTATACTCAAAATTACAACGTAATTAATTTAATCGTAATAAAATAAGTGAGAAATTGTTAAATATAGGATCATATTTTAATATTTTAATTCCTACTGTTTTAATATTAGTGTAGGCAGATGGTAGTTACACTGGCATTCAGTTGTTAGTCGATGACAGGCACATGCGATGTAGCAGTCTCAAAATTTGTCCCCTTCACGTGATAGTTTTCGAGTGATTGAATGAAGGAAGTGAGATATGTGGTAGGAATATGGGAAATACAGGTGCATAGACAGTTTTAATTGGAAAGTTTTCACATAATATTCTGCTGCGTTCGTTGTTAGAAAGGAAAATTTGGAGTTTGGTGTCGATGCAACACGTCGCCCGAGCTCTCACTCACATTTGTGGCGCGAAAACGGTGTTAATCCGCTTCATCATGTGGTATTATTTACAGATCCTATTTCCTTACAGTTTGTATTAAATGCTTCAAGTGACATTAAAATAATCGTCCACATGGCTGGACTGAAAGTCGCGAAACGAGGCAACTCGAAGAATTTCTGCGTGCAAACTTCGCCAGAATTTTCGAGTGGGCCACAGTCTTCAGTGTAGCCATAAGGGACCGCAAATGCCGCAGAGGACCCGTACCAAAACATCCAACATTTTTCTCAATCATCCTACTTTCTCACTCGCTCTCTCGATCAATTTCCTTTTCAATTACCCACTCTTTCGCTCTTTCTGGCTCCGTCAGAGCAGACCGCTCGTTCAGCCACTCACTGAATTGTTCGCTAGCTAACTCGCTCCACAAAACACATCATCACTAAATTCTAGTGGTTTTATTCAGAGACATGGAATTCGTGTGAATTCAGCACTATAAATGAAAGTTTTTTTTCTGAGTTTATTTTTAAAAATGCCTTTCACCTGCATCATTTATGTGGCGTCGATTGAACGGATAATTGAAAATTACTAATTTTAAAGAACGTCAAAGGGAGTGGTTAAGATATTATGTCAGGGTTTGTCTGCAATGATCAAGGAAAGCAACATATAAATTGGTCAGGATATCTGTTCGGCTCTGGGAAGAATTTAGTAGGTAAAAATTACGTATGAATTTCAACACTAAGATTTTCTCCACCTCCCTGTTATTTCCCCTCTTCTAGATCCAGTCTCCTCAGCTCCCGGAGCAAATTTCGTAAATTTGATACCTTTCTAGAGATAAGGGATCCAGTTACACGCAGATATAAAAATTAGATACTTTTGCTTATCAGCTACTTAACTAATTAACGATTACCATGGAGCAGATTCATTCTTGAGGGTCTATGATTTGCTTAGTTAGTCGAGAAATTACCAGGCTTTTGAAGAGATCGTAAGTCCTTTTTGATGTTCAAAAGAGACCGCCACTAGCCCCTGAGCCTGATAAATCAGTTCTTGTTTTCAGGTAGGATGTTTAGTGTATAAGACCTATAACGAAGGTAATTGTAGAACAATACTTGACAGTACGTGTACTAATTTGACGCAAGATTAGCGCCACGTTCCTATCGTGTCTAAACGTGCCAGAGGGACGCGTGATAGACCTCATCTCTAGCTTATATCGGGATTCCTGTTGTGCATTCATGACGCATTAATCGCATCTTGATGACTCACAATACAATATTATAGTTCAGACGGCCGAAACTGAATACCAGCTTAAAATGTGGCTTGACACAATGGGTTTCCTTACCGGATTCCTCATACCATGTGATTAATTTCGCCAGCATCGTAACTTGGTGGAGGTAGTGTTGGATTGCAGGGGTGGAATGGAGTGCAGGTTTGTGAGATGTATAGTGTATTTTCTTTTACAGAGGATAGAATCAAGTTATGGGAATGAGAGGAGGGAGGCGAACGTACAAGATGGCGGTGCTTTGTAGAAGTAAGGATATAGATTCTGCAGAGGGAGAAGGGACGATACGTGTATAGTTCCCTCATAGAAAAGTAATCGATTCCCTATGGAAAAATCCAATTACCGTAGCCAGACTGTGTATTAGTTTCCTGTATAGAGTCCTATGTTCCCTGATGAGCAGTTTGTGCTCCCCACTAACGCAGATTGTTATGTGTTCCTTAGGCCTACTCCCCAGTTATAATGTATAGAAACTTAAGAATAACAGAAACTGTAATAACATTCCTAGTTTCATATGAGTAGAAATCATGTTACCACTTTGACGAAAGAAGTAAATCTGAATGTACGTGAAAGCAATGTGATGGGGCCTAAACGAATATGAATGATTGAACCAAATAGACAGTACTTTACAGAGTGTCAGTTTTCACCCAATCGTGGGTCTTGTTCCGTGCACACATGTTTAATTTTCTCCGGCAGTTTGGTCTGCGCTGTCTTTATTCCTAAATTTGTATCACTTCTTTTATTATACCGACAACCTTAATGACGTCGCAATATTGCATAGCGTTCTTGGAACAATTTGTATTCATTCAGTTCATGCAATACGTTTACAGAACTCGACGTTTCGTCATCGTATTCACAGAAGACCACGGCTGTCCCCCTTTATATGACATTTGAGTCCGGTACATCTGCGAATGTTTATCTAAGATAGTGTCATGTTTCCATTATGAGTCATGTTCATGTAATCTTGCGTTCTGTGTGATTGGTCAGTTTGAAAGAAATACAGTCGTTTCGTTTCCTAAGTCCGAAATTACGGACTTTGCATTGCGATCCATTGTCTGATTTCCTCAGTTCTAAAATAAAAGGTAAAAAAGGAGGGAATAAATATGATTACACGCATAAGTGATTGAAAAGAAAAGAGAACGCGTACATGACCACTGATAATTACATTAAATAAATATTGTCTTTAAAATAATAAATACTCTCCAATGAATTAGATCCTTGTAGTTTGCTGTAGTTAAACTTGGTTGTCAAATGGGTTTTTTTGTCAGTTTAGTCTAGTATTTGTAACATCTCATCTCAGGCAAATGTATGAGCCCAACTCTTTTTAAATTCGAAGGAGATAAAGCGAATATTTTGGAATGTCGTAACTACATATGTGTGGATCTCAAGGAGTTAATAATTCTGTTAAATAGAGCAGCTGCGACAGTTATTGGTTAAATAAATTGTCTTACCGTCATTACATATACACTTGATAATCTGTTTTAACAATGCCGTTTCTTGATCTTCATAAATCAGTCCAAAACACTGCCAGCAGTTTACTTTCAAGTAATTAAATATGGCAGCTAATCGGACTCTTGACCCGTGAAGATGGGACCGACACGTTTTTCCGAAACGTCGGTAATCAATTACCACACGACGCCGCGTAATATCCCAGAAGAGCGCAGATCTCATGGCAGCTTCTCTCCACAACTTCACAACTTATTTTTGTACCACTGCAGCTGGTCTTTTATTTTAATATGAAGTCGCTGTGGATATTTACAAACACAGCGTTCAGCCCCCAAAGGACATTTTCTGTGGGCCTAAAAATTGTATATTATTTTGTTTGGCATCACTGAAGGAAACCTCCTCAACAATTGTTTTCTTAACAGTAAAGGTAAAGGTAAAGGTAAAGCAATCCCATTACAGGCCTGGACAGGCCCTTAGGGTTCCAGGAGTTTGAGGCTCCCAGATTTCTAGACAATCGGCACGTGAAGGTGGTAATGTTGTCAGCCCTACGCACCGGCCGCCTTTGCCCCCTAGGAAATACTCCTGGTACTCATTTCTATTAATAGGCTGAGTCGACCCCAGGGCCATAGTGAGACCGAAAGGATTATGTCAATGACACCATGGGGAATCGAACCCGCGACCTTGCGGTTTGTAGAGCAGTGATTCAACCAACTGCGCCACCGCTGTTGTCTTAACAGTAACAATTGTAATTTACCATAAAGCTATACGGAAAGAGGAGGTTAACAACGATCAAGGTAAGGATTAGCACTTCTTGCTGCTTTTTATGTTGTTCAGAATAAACTACAAGTTTTCGCATCCGAACATGCATATTCTCTACTAGATTACACGTTTCTGTGTAAGATGGCTGACCTAATTTCAAACCACGTGGAAACGTTCATTTACAATCCTTCTTATACTTACTGGTACGGCAGTGTTTCTGTAGCCAAGTTGATCCCATTACTTAGAATATTAGAGGAATTAACAGCGAATTTACTGCTAACATTACAGAATTATTACAATTAGTGGAGAACCGGACTCAGGGCTAATCCCACACGCAGCCTGATCATGCGGAAGGGCAGAGGAGCTTAGGCCTCTCCTGCAGCTAATGTCCCACCCGATTCTAGACTAATGATTTAATTATAATGTCATATAACTTGAAAATTTGTACTTTATCATTTCTTACGGCGTTGTTATTTACTTAAACATATGACGCAACACAACTGAAGTAACATTTTAGTGGTTATAAATTAAGCGTAAGGTTAACTTCAAGTTTACTCTTTTTTATCTCTCACTCTCAAAAGGAGATAAGTTGAGAGTGTTTAAGAAAGAAATGCTGAGCAGAATATCTGGACACAAGAGACAGGAAGTGCGAGAAGTATGGAAAACATCATGTAATGAAACCGCAGTGTTGTCCATACTGCTCTCCTTGCATTGCTAGAACGATAAAATAAAAAGAAGGCAAGGGACGGAGCATGGGGAATATATTAAGGACACGATGATAAAATACAATCTCCGCTTTATATAAAGACTACATTCAATTGTATTACTTTTCTCAAACACGGGAAGTTCCTTCAAAGCGTTTGTAACTATGTACATGACTAGAGAGTGCCGTAACCCACAAGCTCACAATCTAAACTCCCGTGAAAAACTCAAATAACCAACCAACCAACCAACCAACCAACCAACCAAACTGCTAGTTCAGTTTCTAGATCCAGTTGAAATACATTTCTAACTTCGTCACGCTACGTCTCACTAGTTCGATTTATGTTATTTCGACTGGCCAAAATTCGACTTTAACACTTGTATGAACAAACAGCTGTAAATATAAATGAAAGCAATAAAGAGCGAAAGATTCTCTCTGTGAAACAATTAATAAAGGACTCACTGATGTAGTGTTACCTGCGCCGGTAATAATGAAACCATAGCAATTTATATTCCTGTAAAATTCTGATTGCATTTTATTACGGCAGGGACCGCTTCAGTCTCCGTGAAATGTCTAATTAAAATTTCGTACTATAAACTAACGATTTTTATTAGTGCAGTGGTGCCAATTTAATTCTGACAATGGAAAGTTATGAATACAAGCAATTTCATGAGAAATTAATTATTCTCTGTTATTTTCAGCCGTCGGATATATGTGTGTGAAACGACATACTTTGGCCTTCAGAGCAAACCAACTTCGTATGAAAGAGTGAAGCTTGGGTGTAAGTGATCTGACAGTGGACTGGCCCTCCCATATTATTAACTGCTATTTCCCGACGACAAGCTTAGTTATATCACTAACCGCTCTTCGGATTTAACCTTCTCAGTCAACGTACTCCTACTTCACTAAATTTATAAGAAAAACAACCCAATTATATCATCTCGTTCTGCCGCGCGCACGCGCTGTGTGTGTGTGTGTGTGTGTGAGTGTGTCACAGTAACATCTAAATCAACACGATATCTCTCATAAATCTTAGCATGAATATTCCTCATTTTGAAGTCACTCAACTTTCGCAGTTCTTGACGCCAAGCGATTGATATTACAACGCAGACTTCTGAGATGCAAACGACGCCAGAGACATTTAATTTTTAACACTCCAATTTACTATGGTAACACATGCGCGAAGAATATGAATGTCCATGTAATTTAGTATATTGTAAGACAAAACTTGAAGACAGCACGAACGTATCTGTGTATTTCTTTGATGGCCATATTTAACAAACCCTGGAAGCTCATTCATCATTCTGTAGTCTGTCTTATGATAGGTCTATAGCCTCTTCCGAAGCGAGTTCTACATTGGGGGCTATCTAGTGCTTCCTCTTTCAATTTACAGTATCTTCTCTTTTCCTTAAGGTCATCCAGTAGCTGCTTACGCCTTCTTCCTCGTCTTCCCGTCATTTATATCCTTCCATCTAGCTTTCCTTCAATCACGTGTTTTAGAAGACAGTTTCTGCGAAAGATGTGACAAATTCAGTTGGCCTTTCTTATTTTTATTGTATGTATAATATTTGTCGCCTCCTTGACTCTGTGTAATATTTCATCTCTCACACGATCGGTCCAACTAATCTTCTCCATTCTTCTCCAACACCACATTTCAAAACTTTCCAGATACTTCTGACCTGCTTTCCGAAGTGTCCACGTTTCAGCACCATACAAAGCTATGCCTCAAACGTAGCACTTTACTAGTTTATTCTTTAAATTTAAGTCCAGTTTGCTGGTGAAAATAGTCTTCTTTTTGAATGCTGCTTTTGTCGTGACAATTCTGGATTTAATTTCACGTGTACATCTTGCGCCTGGAAGCTACGCAAATTAAATCAGGCATGAAGATAGACCACAAAAATACCTACAAATTACGCATGAACTCAGATCGGAATATTTTAAACTAAATAAACGTAAGGACACTACGAATCTTGGAGGTCATATCGGAAAATAATTTCGATTTTAAAAGTATAAGCCTAATAAATTAATTCAATCACTAAATTGTAAATATATTATTAATTTTTACAATTATTTTATATTCATTTCTCTTAGTCACTATTACAAACGAAAGCAATTAACGTTGAACTGTTTCCAGTGCATCTTGTGTTTTATTATTTTTCTTTCTGGCTTATTTCGCGATGCTGTCAGTATCAGATTGACACATAATCGATGTTATATGAATGAGCATGCATGTGGTGCACTGGTGCATTGGTGTACCGTCATAAACACAGGTAAAAATAATTTATTGAGGAGACAATAAACAATTAACGTAGTTAAATTCGCTTTTCGCCTTGTTTCATGTCACTTAGTAAAATCTATCAATCAAGTTGTTTACTCACGCCAACACGCCTTTAAGTGTGTGATGTGAAGACACAAGCATCCTACTTCTCGGCATATAGCAGCTGGTGTAGTGGCCGCATCAGTCCAAATAAAGCGCCTTTGATGCCAATAAAAGAGGAGACTGGAAGGGTTTTATATAACTTGCCTTCTTCGTGATTTTGCAAACTTCATTTTCTTTTGTTTACATCTAACATAGATACGTACTAATTTTGAAAAGCTGATCAACAGATTCCAGTAAAACATTTCACAAAAAAAGTAAATTATTTTTCCTCGAAATTATGTTCGCTTAAGTGTAAATACAAATACATTTTTGAGAAACTAATATGCACAATACATATGACATTGCACTAAACCATAAAATATTTCTCCCTGCATTTCTTTAAGCACTACCCACACTGAGAAGCTTTTCTGAAATCTTGTAGACGGTATTCATTTCTATAGGCCTATTTTATCTTACAATTTTACCTGTCTCTTTTACAAGGGTTTTTTTTAAAAAAAACTGGTACACATTAATTTCAGCCTAATAAAACACGGATCGGGCTTTACTGAACTGGCATGAAAAAAATTAAATATTTTGGACTGAACTTAATGCAGACCCTGAATACCACATTCTATAGAAATCTGTGCACCAGCTTCGAAAGTTAAACATGCAGACAAGCATATGGAGAGAGAGATAGGCAATGGGATAGAACAATTTTCTCATAATCTTTTCTTTTAGACACATTTTGCAAACAACACGTTGGAAATCTGTCTCCCATCCGGGAATATATTCGCTGTAGTCCAGTTTTTAGTTATTCTTTGTCCTGTTCCGGCTGATTTCGCCATGTTTTTAACGATGGAGTTCCGGCATTTTACTCTTACAAGCCCGCACAGCGTCGACGTTTTTTTTTCTTCTTCTTCTAACAAGCTGCGACACATTTTTTACAGGTTTAATGACATGGAGTTCCTGTGAGTCACGTGAAATTAGTTGCAAAGTGACGGTTAAACGTAGATAAATCCATCACGAGATAACAGCGGAGCTATGGATAGCTTTTTGTGAAACTCTTATTGCTTCTGGCAGCGTTCGACCGCGTAAGGAAAATGTGACCTGACAGGAATCTGTGTCGTGTTTAAGCGACTTTGGCAGAATTCTCGCTTGTCACAAGATTTTAATGCGGCACCTTCGTATCTCTAAACTTTTTACGAGTAGCGGAACACAGAAGTGTATGTATTTAAATATCTTACTGCCCATCAACAATGCAGTATCATAAAGCTGCATATATATATATATATATATATATATATATATATTGTACATGAATATATGTACATATGCACAAAGTAGCTCCATACGATTCTTCATATGTCACATATTTGATGCATATAATTTATTTTTCAGTGTACACTACCGGTAATAGTGTCATTTAGCAGACCAGAGTATTACAGGAACAAGTAATAAATAAAAGAAATAAACATAAGATAAACAGAATTTCAGTTAATAAGGAGACCAGACTTTATGCTACATGCCATAACATTTACATAGGTTAACACACTCTAACTCAATTTCTCCGTTTTAGTATAACGAACACATTTAAGAGCGTTGCGTGCATTTATAAGTGAAATAGGCTCTTTGAAACTGAAATAGAAATCTTATGTTAACCCCGTCACAGGAGAAGATGATTTGAAAAACATATGAAAGTCTCGTTCGTAACTCACAGATAACACATATATCCATTATAAAAGGAATTCAGCTAATAGTGTTCAGGAATTTTTTTTTGTTTATTCTGAGAACCAATTAAACTAACAAATATTCTCCTCAAGCAAAATGTTTGGTGACTATCAGCTTCGTAATATCTATCGTCTGTTCGTCCCTCCTCATGGAACAACATGACTACCATTGTGCGAATTTTTATGAAATTTATAATGGGAGGTTTCACTAAAATCTGTCGAGAAAATTCAAATTTGGTTAAAACCGAAGAGAAAAGAACAGGAAATTTACATGAAGACCTCCTTATTTACGATTATTTTGGGTACTGATGCTACCATGGTTGCTTCCAATATTCATGTACGTATAATAATCGACACTAATCTGCCTTCATTCTTCAAGTGAATTACATGATTCATACTCAAGGGAAATAAAGAAATATGCACTCATAATATTTCATATTTATTATTTATGTCAAGGAATATGGAATTTGGTGCGTAGGTTTATTATGAACATACCTTCAAATTGTGTAGGAAATATTTCGACTGGGTGAAAACGTGAGGTTATGTAGAAATGATAAGTTAAACATCGATAAAATCACCGTCAAAATGTAAATAATAAGTTCTGTACATAAATAAAATAACACACTCTAATAATTGTAGTAACAGCGTACAACATGTGTAAAATTATGACCAAAACCAAAAATGTCACTGCAGTCAATTAAATGTTAAGGCAGTCCGAGGAAAGTCCAGGATGCAAAGAATCAAATGCGCCTCGCCGTTACATTACACGTATATTTCCTGTCTTGTTATATACGATTCAGACGAACTTCGGTCTTCAAAGTGTTGACTGCATTACATAAACACTCTGGGCAGAGGAAGTTCAGTGGATTGGCTGGGTAAAGGCCGTGTGAACAGGATTCTATTTTCAGAGCAGCAAGACTCTTCTCCATCACCACTACCACCTTCAGACCGACTGAAAATTCTTTGCAAGTACAGCAGCCCGAGGGCGAAGCTATCCACCTCTCATAATTCAGTGTCCATCCTGATATGATTCTTTCAAATTCGTAAAAGAACTGGTCTCTTTGAAAATTAGGGCATGTCACTTTAATCAAATGCAGGAGAGTCAGGTATTGTTTCTCTAAAACTCGTATGTTCTGAATACTTGAGAGTATTTGTACAGTGACTTAATAGATACTTGCAAGCAATGTTAATTGACTTCACTGAAAAGCTTGCATTTAATGGACCAGGAATTATAGTCCTGTTGAGCAACAAACGTCGCAAGAAACAACAGTTACCAAAACAAAGTGTAGATTAACAGACCGGTAATACGTCTGACAAGACTTCGTAAAGTAACCACTTCTAATCTAGACGAAAAGTTGTAATTCTCACATGTCTGTTAGCTTTCAGCAATTTATGGTTATAGATAAAGAAAATGTGACTTCCAAGTTCGTAAAACTGCTCTGATTTTACGCCAGAAGACACACATTATTAATAAACTGTCATTAAAAAATACAGCAAAGAGTAGGTATTTTATATTCAGACTTCAGTTCTAGCCAAACAGTCAAAGGAAAATGAAGCAAGAAATTATTAGTCCATACATGAAGATCAGGAAGTGACGATGATGTTCACGATCATGGTGACGACGGTGGTGGCGGTGGTGACTATGAAAACCGAGTACAGCGCTTCTCAGCAAGACAGGCCTTGACCGCCGGAAACGGCAATATTAATTACTGTAAGCCAAAAGCCAATAAAATACAACAGATTGTTTTGAATGAATAGACCTATGTCAGCCATTTTGAGATAAAAATCTTAACCCTTTGACAATGTCTGCTTTATTCCTCGTTCATTCTTTGTGCGAATTGCATAGCTTCGACACGCCATCTGCCTTTCTTTCGTTCAGTGATTGCTTTCTGCTGTTATGTTAACGCTTTTGGTATCAAAAACGATTTACTTCTATTTCACAGAGCTGACAACAAGCCTATTCAAATGAATCTGGCCTCTGTAACAAAATAACCAAATAATCAAAAAAGAACCGTTGAAATTTTAGTCCAGTGACTGCCTATAGACGCCTGCTATTGACTAAACAATGCTCCTCTTGTTACTACAGTATCTATATTTTATTTGAAACTGAGGAAGCAGCTAGTAAAATAGAAGAATGGAAAAGCAGAAAAGGGAAATTTAGTCTGTTGTTACCATTACATTTACTTTGTTCTTCAAACTATGAAACATACGAAGATAACAGTATGTGGAATACAGGGATATACACAAAGAGGGGAAAGGAAAAAACGAAAAAATATAGAATATCACTTGAAACTACGATGTATATAGGAAGAAGAAAGCCAGGTAGAACAGCAAAGGGAAAGAAAGGATACAACTGTAAATAATGTCAGTTATTACGTAAATCCCTTGTTTGGAATTAATCTTAAGTTAAATAAAAAGACAGAGACGAAAGGGGAAAGAAATAGTAATAATTTAATTAAGACCCAAATACAGGAAGAAACACGTGAAATATCGAATGTACCTTAAATTTACCCATCCGACATTGGTGGGGTAATTACTACAATGCACCCTGTCTCTGAACTGCCGCATGGCCAGGTCCGAAGACATAATGACGTGATTAGAAAGGACCAGACCTCGTGGACAAAGAGATTACATCCTGAGCATTCCATCCATATTACCCGCGCCCAAAGCCAGGGTTGTTACTGTTAGCACATGGAATTCAAACGGCATTATAAAAGAGAAATAGGATAAAGGAAAAGATGTGGGCGAAGCGACGCCTGTTACCGCGTAGTTAGGGGACTCCTCAGTTGGTGGCACTGGAATGTAATCTACTCACATGCGTCCTCTCTTACTTCATGCGTTCAGGGTTCGTGTCACTTCTTAGTTATTCATCTTCACTGAACTATTATTACCAGCATTCTTCCGTCCCCGTCGGCCGGAAACTGATAAAAGGGCTGGTTTTTTAACTGCTTTGGGCAGTGATACATCTAAAGGATATTTGACTGTAATAAAATGCAGGAGGTTCGAGGACGTTCTATTTTATTAGATTTCGTATATTCTCTGAAGACTCTGAATACATGCGCAATGGTATTAAACGTTATGAAGCAGGATCACACTCTTCATTGGATAAATCACGACAATGGGTCACTAATAGCAGATGTAAGAGGATATTGCTGTTACCAAGAGGAGCAAAGATAGTTGCGATTGTGATGGTCGTAGCAGCATCAGCAATATTACTAGTAGCAGTAGTAGTAGTAGTAGTAGTAGTTGTTGTTGTTGTTGTTGTAATATAACATTGTAACAGACATTTCAGATACTGCGAATCATGAGAGAACAGACATAACGCTAAATAAAAAGAAAATCTACATGTTGGAACTCCGTGTACCTGTCAAGGACTTACAAGGAAAGTGTCAGGAAATGGTAACAAAACATACGCCTGTAACAAAAGCAATAAGCAAAAGCCAAAACAAAAAAAACAGTAAAAATTATATTCCCCTACAGTTCCGTTTTCTCTGTTTTCCACCGGAGCAGTTTCAAAGAATTTTCACATTTACCAAACATCTAGACATACCAAAGAACGCCCACATTAAGCCACATAAAAGGTAGTGATATTAGACACCTACATGACAGCCGGTAAGAGTATCAAATTATAAGGAAGGTGACTGTAATTTGCATGGAACCATTATAGCACATTTCATACACGTCTGTACATTTGTAAACATTCAGCCTATAAGGAATTCGATATATCTCGTAATTACAGCTCAGGACCATTAGTAACGGACAAAGAATAACAAAAAATCAATTTAATTCTTCTTTATTAAAGTACTGATCCAACAACTGAAAGACTAATTACTCGTACACACAAAGCATAGTATAATTAAGGTACAAGAACTGAATAATATATCACAAAATAGGATGATAAAATAATAAGAAATAAATCCGAAAGCATATCAATAGTAGAATCACATCAATTTAACAAATAACTGAGGAAAAGTGTCTCATAAATATGTCAATGTCCTGACTAATGGCATTTACAACTAATGTACTCTGGCAGAAATGGCGGCAATTCATGACGTGCCACAACTAAACAGACAAGAAGTCTGAGATTTCGTAATGTAACACAAAGATATTTTCCAAATTGGAATACTTTGATTCTGATCAAATGTAAATACTATTAAGAAAATAACTTTTGATAACAAACATATTTATTTCAATGTGCTGACTTAACAGCTCCAAGCTAATTTGCAGAAAGAGTAAGAAAAGGAATATAGACAAAAAACACTTGACAAATAAAATAATTAAAAATCTAAAAATTCGCTTAGTTTAGAACATAATGTTCCATAATATCAACATTCATACGAACTCCATTACCTGCACAGGAACGGCTGGTAGTGGGACAGCCAGCCATGCTACGTAGCATGGAATCTGACGGCGTCGTAAAATCAACATCAAATAAGTATCGGAACTCAGATGACTAAAATGAACACAGCAAGCCGTGAAAACACCAAGTCTTATGTAATTAAGCTAAGGGGTTCAAGAAATGCAGTTTGAGAACAATCTTTCCCAGTATGTTGACTACACCTGGCCAGCCTGCATCCATATAGTTCAACTGCTATATCCTTCCCACATTCACCGTTCGACCTTTTCTGTAATTTCACCTGCCCTCCGTGCGTCACATAATCCCGGTCCATTATCCATCCAACTTCATCCCTGTTGAAACCCGAGTTGGGGGGTAGGGGGAGCTGCGGAGGAAGATCAGTAGAGAGCGACACGCATAAACACGTGTTCCAATTGTACACACATACATACGTACATATATATATACACATATTATAAATATATATAACACACGACCGCCTGCCATATTATTCACGTCCCACTGCGCGGCCTCTTTCGTCACTTCTTCTGGTTCATGACAATTTATTAACTCCTTACACGAATGGTCATTCAGCTAGTACTGTACTTTAGACATCCCCGACAGTTATCACTTGCATATGGCTCTTAATTTCCCCTTCCTGTTTTTGAACAATTATTTCTCTTCAAAATTCACGCACCACTCCACTGCCCCTTTCATGATCTTTCTTTATTCTTAGAACAAAGTGAAAGTTAATCTCTCCACAGGAATGCCGCCACAATAAAGCTCAGGCAGTATGCTACTGACTGCATGTCCTGCAATAAAATTTAACGCCTCTGACCTGTATTCTGGAGGTGACCACTTAGAACAGCTGCAACACTGAATACCCTGAATAAATTTTCAGTATATTTTCATCAGTACCTCCACAAAAAGTCGGGCTATAAACTTTAAAGCCGATCCCAGTGGCCGCGCGGTCTAAGGCGTGGGTCTGCGGCCGCTCGCTTAGTGGGATCGTGGGTTCGAATCCCGCCGATGGCATGGATGCCTGTCTCTTGTTAGTGTTGTGTTTTGTCAGGTAGAGGTCTCTGCGTCGGGCTGGTCCCTCGTCCAGAGAAGTCCTACCGAGTGTAGTGTGTCTAAGATTGTGATCGTGAAGCCTCGAAAACTGAGGCGGCCTTGGCCCCCAAGGGGCTGTCGAGACATTGAAAAAAAATTTAAATTAGGTGTCGATCTGTTAATTTCACATCCTTTCCTGTTTATTGTTTATCATCGTCCTACCATTCGACACCATCCCATACCCTAGGTATTATTATCGTTAAATAAATTACAGACAAAGAGAACAAAGGTTTTACTGCTGAAATGGAGAAAGAAATTATTATTTGAACATGGGCCGTACTGATACAGGACGTCTGCAAGCCTTCGAATTACTTATTGTATCCCTGACTTACTACATACGTGGCATTGTTGTTACACTCCAGAAACAGGGGAGGTGTAGCGCTTCAAACGCACTCGTTGTTCTCTCTTGCTTTTCTTATTGGACTAGGTGTTTGTGTATTGCTAATTACAAATCTTATATCACGACAAATTTGTTTTATTAATTTCATTAATCTGTAATCTTGCTTACATAAATCTTAAACATATTCCCAAAATAAACTGAACTCCTTTTTTTCAACAATCACCTCTATTTTTTTCCAGTTGCTTCGCTCTGCAGCCAATATAATACATACACCTAGCAACTAAATCTATTACTCTCATATAGAACTATTTACTGAAGCTAATTAACTTCTTGTACAATGTGTTTTCCGAGAACTTAACTCAGTAATCCTTGGATTTAATTAGCAGCCACATCCCTGGAGATCTTTATATGCAACCCAACTGATACGACTGTGAAACAATGTTAGTCTTTGTCTATTTCAATAACTTAGCTAACTACGGCCGTCCCGCAAAATGACAGCCATGTCCTTACTTACAGGAATAAACATCCTACGTCTCGCAATTCATGGATTTTCGTTAAGAGTTTTACTTGCATGAAAATCAATTGCAATTTTTTGACATTATCGCTAGTTGCATTTTGAAAGATACACTGCAAACCTCATCCTTATATCCAGTTTTGTCTCCAATTAAGGATCGTTGTGCTTTAAAACACTCCTTTAGACAACCGTGTTTTGAACAGTTATGAAATATGACAAGATCGACACAAACACGAAGAATGAGGTTTACACAATTTCAATTATTATAGTTTTATGTTTCTGTTCAGTATTGATAATTAGTAAATGGAGTAATATCGACATCTGCACTCTTTTGGGATTTTACGTGGAGTGGAATGGTAGTTTCTTACCGACGTTTCGAGACAACCAAGACAACCAAGCTTGACCATTGAAAATGGGACCGATAAGTTGTCCAGGAACGGCGGCAAGAAATTACTATTCTACGCTGGGTAAAATCCCAAAATATCGTAGATCTCGTTTACATCGCAGAGGAAGCCTGAAATCACGCATCGTACAATATCGTTATGACAAAGGTTTAAGAACCACAGATTTTTAACACAACCACAATCGGCTATACACACCAAACCAATTAGGATTGGCTCTAAGAACTAATCTCCTTGTCACAACTTTCAGTACCTATTTTAAGAAAATACGAAGTGTTAATTAAAGCAGACAGTCATGTAATCATTTTTCATAGTGACAATTTACTGTGGCGGAAGAGTAAAAAATTACACTTCCGAACAGCTTACTCAGTAAAAGAATCTGACGTAAAAAAATGTAGGCAACTTAGAACATAATGCCGACACAAGGAGAAGCTTAATGCTTTATAAAACTCATCCCAATATTGAAGACTCAAATCATCTGGGATAAATATTACGTAGTGTCAACTGACAAATATTTAATGACTTTTCGAAGCAGCGTTAACGCCTCCATTTCAGGGTCAAGCAGTCCAAGAAACGTCTTCCTAGATGGCTAGAACAGCGTCTTCACCTATATGACCCATGTCTCTCCTTGGACTCTTTGGCCACGCTCTTTCAAAACGCCGGTAACTGTTTACCTGTCCACACTATGTAACATCCCAGAACACTTCAGTCGTCATCTACACGGCCGTGAGAACCTCAGACCTCACAATTTATTATTGTGGCCCATGAAGACCTGCGTAGCCAGGACGGAGGGGACCATAGGCATTCTGGAGACATAACATCTTTGAAAAGGCCATGTCCATGACTGAGAATAAGTTGAGATAATAACAGTAAGAAGGGTCATACAGGTCGAGAGGTAGATGGTGGAAGTTATTGAATCAGAACCATGTCAAATGGCGAGCTATCTTAAAGACAGGCTTTGAAACTAAGTGTTCTCGTACCAGAGGGTTGGTCAGTCAGTCATTTAGACATTCCGTCGTTTAGACGGCCAGTTAGTCGGTTATCTATCAGTTAACAGAGATAATCACAACATATTAAACTCTGATTGCAGCATGCTTTATTTAATTCGCCTACGTAACAAATTATTATACCGTCATTAAGGTCTCACTTTGCACGAATCACTACAGACACTTGTACTACATGACAGCTATTTGTGTAGGGCCCTGCTATTATACTTGCATCATGATCGGATTATTAGTTCATTCGACGTAATTAATAATTACTATTACTAATTGTGGGGTACAGCTACCTATGTAATTGCTTCTATGTAACCTGTAATTACAATTGATTGTGAAATACTACAGTTCAACTTGGAGGTAGTGGAGTCATTCTTTATTCAATATAGCACGGCTTGTTCCTTGCGTCATTTGATTCTAACTGCTACTGACGCAATTATTTCCTGAATTTAGGCCAACTGCTTGCCATTTTTTACCATTCACAAACAGAAGCAATTATACAAACCAGCATATTATTAATTAACACTTGTAAAGTCCCTTAGCCGTTCCCAGTGGCCGTGCGGTCTAAGGCATGGGTCTGCGGCCGCTCGCTTACTGGGATTGTGGGTTCGAATCCCGCCGACGTCATGGATGTCTGTCTCTTGTGAGTGTTGTGTGTTGTCAGGTAGAGGTCTCTGCGACGAGCTGGTCCCTCGTCCAGAGGAGTCCTACCGAATGTGGTGTGTCCAACTGAGTGTGATCGTGAAGCCTCGAACAATAAGGCGGCCTAGGCCCCCAAGGGGCTTTCGAGCCATTGAAAAAAAAAGTCCCTTAAGAGTAAATTTCATCTTAATAAAACAAAATTGATTTTGTTTATGTTTGAAGGAGTGCCGCCTCCGCAGTTTCCGACGTCTTTGCCCTGTGCTAACGTTACTGAACGTATTGTGTCTTATACGTTCCCACACATCTATACGAAAAAGCTTCATCCTTGCACTGTTTACCTTACACATGAAACTGATGCTGCAGTCTGGGCACAGCAGCATATCCATCAGCGATGCCGTGGAAACCACTGCTGCGGTTTATGCCATATAGAATGTATCCTTTACCGTACAATGAAGTTGTTGGGCGATCGAAATATAGAGTTAAACATCACCCAGGCAACACAAATGAATTAAAAGTACATGTAATATATATGGAGAGCAAATAAACAAAACCACAATATCGCATAAACTTAGATCAGATAACACTTTCAGTAAAATCACAGGAATTACTAACCTGACAAAACAGAAACATTCCAAATAATTTTATAATAAAATGTTAAATTTTAATGCAGAATTAATTAATTTTTGTTCATATAACAGTTACGTCATAACAACATTCTCTAAGTCTTGTGTGGCTTCGAAAAATGAGTGACAGAAAATTGTAAATACGTAATTCGAGTTTCTGAACACGATGGCTGAAATGGGATTTAACTCCAATATCATCGAGCCGCTACGCCAAGCCCAGTTCCGGTCTTATTGCAATTAAATACTGTGTCAGCCATCTTGCTCCTGAAACTCGAAATCTCTCTTCATAGATTTGTCACTCATTTATACCTGGTACAATTCATAAGGTACCACTAAATGGCCTTAGAAATTCATACTACTACGCCACGTCTCTGTACCGTCTAAACAACAAACAATGTACCTATATTCCGTTTCTTATACAGAAAACGTTTACTGTATGGGCTGCATATTTCAACACTAATGGGCTACCATCACAATAAAACATACAAACTTTTGCGTGTAAACGGTTTTCCCATTGGGGTATTTAGCGAAAAACTCAGAAAATTTACAAAATGTAATGAAAATATTAATAAATTTTCGGAAAGGCAGATATGAATCTAAAAATTATACATACAAATGACCTTACGCACCTTATGACCATGACTCGATACGTCCTTAATAGTCATTATTTACTAGAAGATGACTATTCCCTAACGTGTTACTGGGAAATGCCGTGATCCCTCTCCCATTAGGTTACCCCTGCCATATTTTGAAAAAAAAAAACTCGCGAGATCGTCACATCGTACTTATCTTCATGATCAATTTCTACTTTTGTTTTTCAACGATTGTGCAAATATAAAGCTGTAGGTTGTATTTCCCTGATGTGTCATTTCTGTAAGAACCATGCCGACAGCTTATATTTATTTTGTTTACTGTTTAAGCTATCATTTGTTAAATAAGAAACACTGACGTGAAAATTCTAAATATTTATATTATTTACGCATTTTTGTGAGTAGATCTGTACGTATTAAAATTTCTTTTCGTATCTTCATTATGATAAGGGCTAAGAAACAATCGATGCCTGTGAAAAAAATGTCATAGTTGATATACAGGTTTCACATTTTCACCCTTTACACGTTTCATGAGTAATCCATTGTTAAATTACACTCATACTGTAATTAAAATATGCGGCTTTGCTAGTATTGTCAATAACACAGCACAGTTAATTGGCAGGCTATCGAACATATTAGTTGCGGTCAGAACAAAGGATTACATACAGAGAGTCGATAAATCTGTTAACCTGAAATTACATGCAGAATCTCTCTATTTCGTAGTAGTCATCTTCCTCCATCATTATACTACGTTAGATGTATATCAATCAAGCGATTCGCATAATATAGCTAGTCAACACCTGTGCTTCAGCACCACTACATGAGGACGTACAGAATACTTTCTGTAAAGCTAAAGGAGAAGGTAACTAGTGGCGTTAATGCTCCGACCGTTTTAGCCCATAGAAGAATGTCTCCAGCCCTCAGTGGTGAAGGAAAAGGAGTAGAATCCGAGTTGGTATGCACCCGGGAAATCTTGAAAATTCCTTTCGGCCCTTAGGCACTTACTTTACGGACAGAGATAAGGCGTCGAGTTCTGCAAACATTTTTTCACCAAGTGTTGCATCCAAATAAGTCTGAACACACTAACACAGCGGTAAGAAACGTGGCTTGAATGTGGTCCGAGACTCTGCCGAAGTACCGGCAATCCTGGCTAAGTTTATTTGTGGTTTTCCTCATTAAGTACATAACTGCATGCGATTTTATGGAGAGTATAATCTTAAAATATACATTCAAGCTTGTGATATCTAATCTTCCTTCTCTTTCCTATTCCAATAGTCCATGTACACACCGTGTCGAATATTTCCCATCTGTGGCCAAAATATTCTTCTCAAAAACTTTCAGTAACAGAATTGCAGGAACAGAGTACAATTAATGTCCAACTAGATCATTTTCCGTTTATTTTCTATTTCCTTCAGTTTCCACGACAGTTTCCAGTCGTTATAGACAATTTCTAAAAGGCATTCTCCGGATCTAAATAACTCTCCGATAAATAAAATGTTCGTTAATCGTTTATTCAAATTATATTCTTCACTGTGATATTCCATCCTAATTCCGTTATTCTGAAGGAAGTAAGCTAACGATCATGTCTCCGTGGGAAGACCCATACGGCCAACAGCTTACACTACGTCATTGCAGCCACCTGTTCCCCACACGGACCCAATAGACAGACAGACGAAGAGATCCGAAATCACTTTTCATCACATGCCAGATTATAGCGTGCGGTGAGCGTGGAAGCCGAGTTGTGGATCTGTGAGGAAGGAAAGCAGGCAACAGTTAGTCGGGGATCAAATTATGAATACCTTCCTTCCTCGAAAACACCCCCCAGCTGGTGAATTGTTACAGTACGCCGTCTCTTCTAGAGGCACCCCTACTAGTAAAGTGAAATTATGGAGCTGCATTTCCCAGCATGCAATGCGGTAGTAGCATATCTGCCTACGTAACACCGTATGACGTAGATTAAAACGGGAGTGAAGGGAGAGGGAATGGGGGAACCTTGCAAATTACTACCCCCTTTCCGCAACTCGTACATTTTCACGGCAAGAGACCTTGAAGAATGTGAGAAGTGGAGAGAGAAGCAATGAGAAGAAAGGGTTGTTTAAAATATGTAGGAACAAAGTTTATGGAACAGAAAAGTAGTCCTGCTGGGCGATGAGATAAGAATTAAAGTTTTTAGGTGGATTAACCAGGGGGCCAGCGAGGGCAAGCGCAGTGAGATTTTCCTTGAACTAGTACTGACCCCATGCACAGGATCTTTCCTGTACTAACTAATACTGTACTAATATTAACCGATCAAGAAATTTGTAGTTTTTATGAGTGCATGATTGCTTACCACTGGAGCCTATCTACTTCACGTCGCATGCCACTGAACACTTTAATATCTATCCAACTGAAATGCAGATGTAGAGAAACGTCCCTGAAAAGTGGTTAAATTCAACCGATCAAAGTATTTCCTAATTTTACATCTTAGGGGGAATCTTTAAAACTTGTATCAGCCGTGCCAATTTTCTCAAACGAAGAAGCAGTTTTGAAGCAACCATAAATATATTTACGAAATTTGGCAAATGTCTGTGACAGTGCTATTTGCTGATATTTATGGTGACTTACTCATCAACATATTCGTAATAACTTTACAAAGATCACTTTTAAGAAAACACAAGCTTTTCTTGAATGACATTGGTGAGATGTTTTGCGCTGTGTTCGTCCGAGCTTTATGAACGACGGGAAATAGTCATTTAAGCGACTCTCGGAATTGTGAATGCTTCCCGGATTACTGAATTACTTGTAGAATCCTGAGATTCATCACAGAGTTCACAAAATCCCACCAGCTGACCGTTTTCCCGACACACTACATTACAATTCGCATCTTCACTCCTTTCATTTAGAATACCCACTTCATTGGTATACTTCAGTGTGTGCCCATCTACTCCAAATGTGCTATTTTCAGTACTTTCCAAACATTTTTCCAGCTCTAATATAATATGCTAACCAACACGTGGTCGGTGTCTATCCAAGCACTAGCTGATGAAATGACCTAGAAAGTAACTGAAGGCAGAGTAACAGCGAACTGACACAACATTTATTGATATCCGTTCGTCCATTTCCATGGAAGCAAACTAGAACTCACAAATCAATAGTTGTTCCATTTGTGAACTCTCAATTAAAACTGTAGTAGCACAGTGACGCAAAACATCCCACAGAAAATTTGCAATTATAACAAATGCATCAGTCTGGCGGTGGGAACGAAATCCGCAGTGCAAACTACAGAAAACAGGTGTGTAATTTTCTGTACACAAGTAATGTAATGGATTCGCTTGGATAACCAACCTAAAACAACACCACAATTCTACTGGAAACTGAAAGCCAGCTAGAGGAAAAATAAAATAGAAATAACAGACCAAAACGAAAGGCGACATAAACTCAGCCCCTTGTTTTTGTATGAAACAGGAAAGTTTTTTCCATTCCAACCCCCTCTCACTACCTCGGCCCTCTTAAGATACGATCAATGTGCAACAGGGGTGGTGTTGCGCTATGCTACCATCAACCCTCCCAAACAACACCCACCTACTCTCATAACAGGGGGAAATTGAAGATTTTTTTGCCAAGATTAGTATTTTAATTTTCTAAAATCTTTTCTCCCTGTTTTTTGGGGCACGTGCATACTGCTTCCACCTAAGTAGCCAGGACTGCGTGCCTGTTCAGGGACTGATGATTTGCTAAAAAGTAAAAATACTGAACTTACGTCATATCTTCCTGTTCATTGTCTTCTTATTCTTCTTTACAACGTCATTTTTCTTTTATTCTTTCGTTTTCCGTTTCTTATTATTCTCTTGTTTTCCACATTTTCTTACGTTCGTTCATCTTCTCTAACACCACTCTCTTCTCCTTCTTCCCCTCTCTCCCTCTCCTTCCCCTTTTAATCTACAGTTTTTACGCTCGTGGCAGAAATGCCTGCTGACCCAGCGAAAGCAAGCATGATGTATTTATGTTCTGATATGCCAAACAATGATGGAATTCATGCTGTGCAAGCAACATATGCGATGCCCGATAGGACAGGGTCCGCATTCTCTACGCATAAGCACGTTACTTTCGAATATTTTTCTCTTTTGGGATAGGTATTTATTTACTAAACCATACGGCTGCTCATCCCAGTAGGTAGCAATCTTCATAGTCACCGCCGTGCGAACCTCAAATCTCACACAGTATATTTATTTTTTTTAAGAATGTGTTCAGTAGTGAAGTGACAATGGAAAGGAGATATTTATATAATGAACTCTATTACTTGTATTTGTACTATTCCTATACTATTAGAATATGTAGCACATGTAGTTGACTTCGGTTTACGTTTAGGTGGTCAAACGTATGTTGAGTGACTACTCTGATGAATTAAGATTATTAAAACAATCAGTGAGTAATTACATGACTGATTTTAATAGCGGTTCAACTCAAATCCTTGTTACAGCCTCCAGCACTGTCTGTACATAACAGATGAATTAATTTTGGACCAGCCAGTCGTATTGTGCAGCATTACATATACCAGAAGTCTCAGTGTAGGGTCCAAAAGTCCCAGGTTCGAATCTCAGTACAAAAAGTATCTATCCCTAAATTTTGATGGGAAATCTTTAGTCTTTCCCAGCAAAGGTTGGGACAATATATTAAAACAAGTCATAATCGCTTCCCCATGTAATTTCCAATCCGCCAATCACTACTATCTGTACGTTCAAGAAAACTGAGAAGTTGTCGTAAGACCAATAAACAATCAGACATAACGGGTAGTTTAAATCCACAGACGTGGATCCGAATTCACAGAGACACAAATTTGTTTCAGTACTGGGCAAAGACTCATTTAAATGTGGAAGTGATGTCAACATTCATCTTTCTCCTCTCTCAAGGAAATTGTAATCTCTATCCAGAAAACTAGCCGTTAATAAACTCAGACACTCAACACCGCTTACACCAAAGCATACCTATATTTTCCTAACATCAATTTTCATATTACCATCCAATCTTCTTTTCATTCTTCCAAGCGGTAGCTTTTCTCGAATTTGTTCGTATGTTTTAAATACAGCACAGCCCAGAGGAAAAGTGGGTTCAGATTTTCATTAGCCATGGGTATAAAAACGCATACACAGTCTACTTAAAATTGTCGGATAATTTAATGATACGGGATGTAAAGATGTTTACGTGAGAGTTATGCCGCAAGTTTTCTTTACATTCTTCGTAAGTCCTACACCTGGGCTGGAACCCTAACCACTTCTACTCTTGCAGCTGCTTTGCGTATTATTCAAACTCTGCATAAGGCTCCTTATGCCAGTGTTTCCCAACCACGGTTCCGCGGAACATTGGTAGGGCTTTCGCGAGATGTTGTGGAATAAAGAAATATAAATTTTGAAACGTTGCGAAAAATTCAAAATATGCCTCAAAATATCGCGGGAAGTTTTTGTCCGGTAATTGGCAATACTGGAGTAATCTCCATGCGCTATCAGCTGCCTCAGTTTTGTTTCGGACAGTTTGTATTTAAGGTCAAATTTAGTTGTAGGTTGTTTGTGTAGGCATGGGTTCCCCGCTATATGAATAATTATTTTAGGGGGTTCTTCCACGGAAAAAGGTTGAGACACTGCCTTATACAGTGAATCAGTCCATCAGACTGCTTTTAACTTCATAGGACAAAGTAAACAGACCTCGAGAAATGCATCCTACAATCAATAACCTGGAACTGAAACCACAGACTCTCTGGAATCGACAGAAATTTCGGATCGGCATCAGGGAAGTCACATTTGCGCCTGTGGCAAAATATAACGTCATGAAACCGTATAGGAGCAAGAAGGAAGGCCGCGTAATTCTCGATGTAGCTGTGCGGTCTACCAAGAGCTTCCCAGAAATATTTTATCCACTTTAGGTGGACGGATCAGAGGCACGCTCTTCAACTATTCGCGGAAAGCTCTTAGACAATCGCAATGAAGACGAATAGCGTAATTAGTTTCACATGCCTTTTACTTGACTGTCGGCGAAAGCGATCCTGTTTCCCAACATTTACGAGACGGGGTGACCACCAGATCGCTTTAACACAAACCATAAAGAACACGGGAAAGCCTGTCCTTGCCATCAAACTTATGGAATATGTAATGGTAAAGTTATCACTGTGAACTCCATGAAGGCGTATGGAGGAAGCAGAGGTAAAGTTCTAGTCATTCTTAACCTCGGCATTATGTGTTAGTGGTTAGCTTTAAGCCCAGACCCATTTAACTCCGGCGAAGGGACCCCGGCACCTCCTGAACAGGAAACTAGGTGGCCCCCAGAGCAGGTCTGGACGTTTTTGAGAATGAGAAAATATTTTTTTTCTGCGGAGAATCAATCCTCCTGCCCGTAACCTACTTACTATAACGACTAGGCTAACCGGTATCCACCGTATGGAGTAAGCTATTTCTATTTAGCCAAGTACTACAACAATAAAAAGCGAATGGGAATAGTCTACATTTAAGCTGTCAGATCGAAAGCAAAACAATGTTACTGACACTGATATGACTAGTTTATTATAGTTACAATCACGTGTAAATACGGTTATTGCCATGTATTAAGAGATGAACACATTTTTCGCTAATTGAAGTGCATTATAATTTTACATTACGAATAATCAAAAAAAAAATAAAAATTTATATTATGTATTCATTGCAATATTTCTGCGTGGATGGATGTTGATGATAGTACAATGCAAACAGTTTTAACAATTCAAGTCATTCAGTGTTTTAAATTATGAAAGGATGTTCGTTTCATTTCGTGCTGCAGGTGTGGCTGTACAATTACAAACTAAAACGACAATTAAATTTACGTCAGCATGTACGCCTATAGACCACTGAGTAATTACATATACGTACAAATTAAGTCATCAATAACTATGTGTACATGTGTGTAGGGTTTTTCTTGCCTTTCGTGTTTGCCCAAAATTTCATTACCATATTTATAACAGCCGCAACGGGTCCAATCCGCCGCCAAGTAAGTACAGCACAGAGATTCCCAATCTATTTTATTAACATCCATTTTAAACTCGCATCCGTCCAGTGCCGACATTAAGAATGATTGGAACTATAACTCCACTCCCCTTACATACACTGATGGTGTGTATAGAGACAAATTTTATGTTTTCAAAATCCACTTTAATATTATCCTCGAATTAAGATTGTACCTGTAAAGTGGCACCATCAGTTCCTAATCCGTATTCCGGTGACTCGAACCGGAGTTCCACTTTCTTCAGTGAGATTCCTAGTGGATCTTTCCTCCAAGCCAATAACAGCCACGACCGCTTCCTTCCACACCCTTACCACTTCATCGTTAACAGTCACCATGAACATGGGAAATATTACAATGCACTTGGCAAAGCTTCGTTAAATAAATCGAAATTCTCCGTCACGTGAATTGTTACTAATATCATCAAATTTCTATCACTTACAATTTATTAGGACTCTTTCTGGTTAATACGCCACGCTAATTTCAAAATGCAGGAAAATTATAATCATGTCTAAAGTTTTCAATATAATGCCTTTTCAGGGATTCAGAATTAGAAACAATACTTTAAGGATGCGTCGGGAAGTTATTGGCGGAAATTATTCACACAAATAAGTCAGCAAATTTTAAAAGCATGAATTCTAGCCTCACAATTCAGATCGAAGCCTTAAAAACAGAGGAGCCCCAATATTCTTCAGAGAGCATCTTACTATAATCCTTTCGCGCAAACCGGATATTTTTCACGGAAATGGATATAGCAAATTTTGAAGCAGCGTTGGCACTAAAACACGGTCAGCCGTTGCGAATCTTCTGAATATCAATAAAATTAATTGGATTTGTAATTTAATATACCGGGCTCCAAAAAAATAACTATTTTTAATATTAAATTAAGTACACGCTAGGTGTATTTGCTTTAATTTTGATGTGGGTCTACTCAATGCGAAAATATGTGATTATGTTTATTACATATATAATAAAATAGGCGTAGAAATTTAAGGGAAACGAATTATAATTACACCACATTTTTCCTTAATTAAGTTTTGGCATATCCCGTATAAATAAAGGTTTTTAACAAAACGAAGTTCCGAAAAAATAGAGATATGTAGGTTTCAATTTAAACTATCCAAAAGAAAACCAAGAAAAATTCTTACATGGTTGGGGCACATACAAAGGAAATGTGTGTACCCTGTTTAGATGTGCAATTGTAAAGTTAGCTGCATGAATAACAAGTCTTAATAACGGAAACTAAAACAAACATGGACCCACTTTTAACCACTCCAATTCTCCGCCGTGGCATTTCTCTACAGCATAATGTAGTGACTATAGGAACTGTAATCCGTGTCCCTAAATTACATATCAAAATTTTCCACGCAACAGAAGTAGTAGTCACGTGCTCGTACTTCTATGCCACTGAATTACACAGTAACATTTCCTCTACACCAAATATAATGGTTATATCGCAACGACTGGGTCTTATTATAGTGACTTTTTCTCAGTCTCAGACGTAAAATATATACCGTCATGAATCAGTTTACAAAGCCTCCGTAACATCGAGGTGCAGTATGTGAGAGTGAATTCGCCACTGGCCTAGTGCCTGGAAGACGGGCTCTGAAATTCCTGCAATGGCGCGATTCTTTATAGGCGTGTTCGCAAAATTGCGAAAAGCGACTACAAGTTTCGTCATGTCTGTCTGTCCGTCCGTCCGTAAGGAACAACTTGTTTCCCAATAGACGGATTTTCATGAAATTTGATACTTGAGTAACTTCCGGAAATATATCAAGAAAATTCAAGTTTCACTGAAATCTGACAAGATTAACGGTTACTTTACACGAAGACCTATGTACATTTATGATAATATCTCGCTCATTTCTTCTTAGAATGAAAAGTATTTCTGACACATTTTCTAAATAAAATCAAAATACGCATTTTACTGTCAATAATTTTTTTCCGAAAATCGTGCTGTTTATGAGATAATGTGGAAAAGTGCTGTAGAGCCGGAGAGGCCACAAATTACTAAATAACACGGCGCATGCGCTTTGTATGCTGAATAAATAAGGCTACAAGTACACACTCAGAATATGAAATACTTATATCTTTTCCACAGAAATATGGTTACGCGAAAACGCCTCAGTGTTACGTTATAAGTACAGCGTGTGCCTTGCTTCCTTTATCGCGTGAAAATAGAATCTTCGATTCCTCATTCTCTCATCTGATGGAGTAGGGGAGCAAGTGTGGCATAGCGGCTGGAGAAAAAATCAGACCACTTACATCCAATAAGGCCGAGGTTGAGAACGCGTCGATTTATTCGTCCACTTCCCACCTGTCTTCACAACTTGGATTTTATTACATCGTAAAATTTATGTTTTTCTATACGAGTATGTTTCTACTTCGTACATGAAACAAAAATTGAGAGTTTTAATCTTTCGCAGCGGGGCAGTTGAGGGCTCCATTCTTCTGAAATGTGGTGCTGCATCGCTGGAAAACTAGTGACTGATATTGCGAGACGACCTAGTTATCTCATCTTCTAGGATTGAAAAATCCGCAATTTCTCGACTTTGAAGATGAGATCACTATTTTGTCTCAAAAGGTCGACCACCAAGTACTCAGTCATGTAGCACTTCCGGAAAGAACGGACGCCTCTAAAACAGAAATTATTTATGCGATATCGGTAACCAATTCATCCCATATCCTAACTTCACTAAATTTTAATATCTACATGGCAGATATATTTTATCCTTTATTTTTCTGATTCACGTACAAATTTGAAGGTCGTACTTCTGTTATGTACGAGATGTACAAACAGGTCTGATGAAACTTTGTGTTACATCACAATATTTCCTTTAGCATTTTTTTACCAGCCGACACAGCATGTTTTTCGATACTGCCTTCCCTCTCTCTCAAAAGTACAGCCCTGGAAAGCGGCCGGTCAATATAGCCCCGACCTGGTTCTTCTGCGTCACCTAACATTAATTTTGCGCTTCTACGTAGAAGGACCATTTACACACTCGTCCTTCCAGAAAATTTACGTCACTTTCACCAAAACGAAGCAACAGGGTGGAATGAAAGTTATCATTTTAAAGAACGAAAGACCTACACCAAAAAGGTGAATTGTACTCCGCGGAAGACAAAACCACGGACCCGCACAGAAACAAACTTGCCTTAATTCATTGGAAAAAAATTAGGTACATTTTACCTTGCTACAAAGGTCTAAGTTGAAAATGATTTCAATTAACTCCTTGCGTGCTATGCACGATGTCCGTTGTTTAGAACTGCTGAATCTTCTGGTATTTACTATGTAGTGGGTGAGATCAGTAAATGCTTTCCTGCCCTCTCAGCAGTTTAAAGCAAACATTCTCGACAATATAAAGTACTTTTACACTGTCATGGTAATATTATGCTTATAGAAGAAGGTCCTTTTAAACAAAAATTAGCATGGAAGAGGTTCATAAGAGCCTAAATTAATGCCGTATTGACACACACTACATGTAGATCGGTCTACCGGCCGAAGTACAACTTACTAATTAAAATACCAACGCATATTTTACATTGTTTGCTCTTTCGTGTAAGGAAACTCTGTCAGTACCTTAAAGTTGTTCAGAAAATTAATAAAAGGTAACAGAAATTTTGTCACTTGTGGTACGATGTTGACATCGAAAAATACGCCATACTCCATTTTGCCTAAATCTGCATGGAGACAATAAAGAACGAAATTTCATTAATACTCATCCTGGAAGTTGCTAAAGTGTCCAGAATAATTCAGAGGTCCTGCTGAAATTAAAGCAGGTGTAAATGAAGAATAAATATAGGATATGTTATTGCAGGTGCATGAAAGAGCATGTGATTTTTGCTACCGGTAAGTGGGCAACTGTCACAAGCAGCAGGGGTTTTATCACTGCGCCTCAGCTGCTGGAACAGATAGAAGAGGATGTGCCACATAAAAGAGAAAGAGCAAACTAAGTGCCCAACACTAAAGAAGCATTGATCTCGAGGGAATAGAGTGTTGCTGCTTTAGTAGAATTTGAATGCCATAGCTAAAGCTTACATTTCTGTAACCTCTTACGTACCTTTGCTACTTTTTGGACAGCTCAAATAGCACACAAAATAAAAAACCAACGAATATAAAAGCACTTCTGTAAAATCCTTTGGGACACGTGGCATTATGATCAGAGACAGGGCCATTTCTACGTCAAGAATAGCAGACAGAAAAAGCCATGTCTTTATATAAGATAGAGGGGGAAGAAAGTTGTTAGAAGGGTCATTTCTTTTAGAAAAGTTGGTGTCAACGTAGCGCCTGCTAGAAGTGAAGTCATTATCCTATATGCAGTTTGAAGGAATAAAAATGGTTCCTCAGTACCTGAGTGACCCTCGTGGGCTATTTCGTCAGGGAAAGAATATGAATTGGGGGACCTTAAATTCAGAATGAATAAGAAAGAACAAAATTCGTATGTGTGTCTTACACATCCATCGTCACACAGTCATTCAGACCTTCGGGGTACTGCTCTTTGGCAACTCAAAGCTTTGCGTTGCTGACACCAAACCCCGACACTGGATGAGATCATGATAATGTTCCACTTATCTACCATGCCTGACGACACTACGGGCTGAACAGACCTGGTTTAGAATCCTTGCAGTGAAAAAAAAAGTCTCTTCTCCAAAACGTCCAGATAACTTCCACGGAAGAATCAGCCTCCCATGCAATTGTTACTGGGGCTCTTTCCGCCGAGAGAAACGCGGTCAGAGCGTGAGGCTGCCCAACCACCTCAATCTAGTGCCGAGGTTAAGAATAAGTGGAGCGGTCGTCTCAACTCCCCCTATATGATTTCACTACATTACAGGGGAAACTATTTTTTACCTGCCGTCCTTACACCCTATTTATTAAAAACTCAATATTATACCCCCAAAACGTCTTGGAGTTCCGAATGCCCTTTATCTAAGTTTCTGAAAGAGTACTCTGTATTTATTTTTGTCTATCCAGCCATTCTGCATGTTCAGCCTGTCGAAAGTGTCTTGCTGTCATTAACCTAAGTGTACGAAGTAACCAGAATAAACCACTATGCTTCTTGTAAAGCAAACCGTAAAAAAGTACAATTTCGTGCCCCTCACGAGATATGAACTTCCGTCGTCCTGTTTCGAGGCCTTATAGTGGCTTCATCTGTAAAGGTCAGATGTCTTTAGCGGACATCTGACCTTTACAGATAAGGCTAGTACACGGTCTCGAAAGGTTGAGTAACAAACATCCAGTGACGGCGCGCCATGTCCCAGCAGGAGTTCTCAACTGCAAGGCTTCGAATGCCTGGAAACTCGTATTGACGTTAATGTTATCGATATTACGAAGTAAAATAAGCATAGTGTAAAGATAACATACGTATTCATGGTTTACTATTACAAAACACGTTCTTTTGAAGTCCAAATGAACTCCTGCATGCAGTTACATGTTAAATACTTTTCCTTTTTGCCTGTCAAAGCAATTAAAACTGAGATGGTAGGACTAAATTGCGCAATCACAACCAAATTTTTAATATTTATTTAGTTTCTTAATACACTTTTAAAGAAATTATGATACAAGCCCACATTACATTATATACAATAACCAACCGGTCAGGTGACACCACAGTGTAAATCTTCCCTTAAACAGTATAAAAACTGTTGTGCAGTCAAAAAACAACCTTCATTTGCAGACGCTGAATGTCCGTCACCGTGAATGTAATGTAATGTAATGTAATGTAGAGTAAAGTAAAGTGCTCCTTGTACATGGCATGAAACCATATGATTGAGTGGATCTGTAGCTCAACTCTTTCTTAACCTCGGCACTGAATGAAGTTTTGTGGACAGCTCCACGGTTCTGCCCTTTTACTCCGAGGAAAGCTTTTATACTACCCGTTTAATAGGAGGTTAAGTGGGGCCCAGAGTCAGTCTGGACGCTTTAAGAGAGAAAACTCTGTCCCCTGTCTGTAATAGAACTAGGATTCCTCAGTCATCCTGCACGCAGCCTAGTATCACACCGATTATATTTACACAAAAGCCCAGCTTACGACTTCACCTGAGCCCACTGAACTCACTGCATAACCTCACTATGCACATCCTTAATATCGATTTTAATATCATCAAATCTTCTATACTTACGTCACCCAAGCGAGCTTTGAGAATTTCCGAAAGCATTTTGAACACATTTCTGAACTTCTCCGTCTTTGCTAAATGACTCCCTTTCCCCGTATTACATTTTCAAGTTCATCTTGCTAATAATATATGATAAAGTCTAACAAACATGACGTTTCTATTATGTATTTTTCTCCATCTTTCGTTACATCACCTTCCCTAGGTCCACACATGTAAGCCCACGTGCACGCCACTTTGTATTATGTACTACTGTAAAGGCACTTGGAAATTTCAGAGCGAAAATTCGAAAATCCTATCTCCAGCTATGGCTTCTGCAGAGAAACCTACCACGGATCCTGTCTTACACGTCGCACTACTTCAGACATACCCAGATATCACAAATCATGAACTTGAAAGGTTCTTGACACATAACGCCACATTACAACCTACAGATATCCTGCTGTTCTTTAGCCCTCAAAACAAATAGGTAAAAGTTGGAGTTACTTCAATGCTTCTTGTTTAGTCAGGCGATTCACAAGGTTTGTTACTTCCCTAGCTTCACTACAAATCCTTTTGCCTTCTATCCTCTGGTTGCCATTTGTTAGGTGTTCAGTTTATAATAAGCCTAAAGTCAAATTTACGCACAGCTCTAAACAGATAGAACACAAAAGAAAATATTATTAACTTGCAAGCACATTACATCATTAAATTTCAGCCCAACATATTCTTAACAGGAAAATATCGGTTACCGGTCTAAACGTCCACGGTCTGGCTTTCCACTGTAAAACGACTGCCAAGTCACAGTCATTCTCGTGAGATGACCACAGAACTAAACATAAAGATGCAAATCACACACAGAAAATCTGTTGCATTACTTTCTGACAGCTTCATCACATGTGGTGACCGTACATCCTGGTAACAATAAGGAACAGCCTTAAAAATTCTTTCTGGTATTTGCTATTCGGTTCCTTGCATGAAATAGAAAGTTTATAACAAACTTACACTTTATACATATTTTATGGTGTGTAATTTGCCGTCAGCTGCACTTGTGGATATTTCTCTGTCATATTCGGAAAGTACCTCACATCCGTCTAGAGTCGACGTTAAGAATTAATGGACCAATACTTATCCTCTCCCATATTCTTTCACGGCGTGGACAGGAAACACTTTACCTGTCATTTCGTAGTTTCCCTCGCTGTCTCTGAGAGAGTTTTAGCATATTATTTTTCAATAGTTCACAACACCGCTAACCCAAGTTATTTACCGTTCAAAAGTTACAAACATTTTATAATCTGCCGCCTTTCGGAACACTGGATTATATAGCTGCATTTACATTTCTCCATCTATGCGCCATGTGTATTCAGCCGCACGTAGCTGTGCAATTCGGCATCATTTCATCAGATCCAATGTCATCAAATCTATCAAGCTAATTACGCTACAAAAGCCGCTGAGTCTGTTTGTTATGCAGCAACGTATTTTAAACTAATTCATCACGGCAGAGGTGCATTCTCTAGCGAAAACCGTGAGGTGACGTGCAGAGCCTCTATGCGAGCAACGAAACGTTGTTACCTAAAACAGGTACAACCCACGCTTTAGTGTTACTGTTGCAGTAGACAGTATTATTTGAATCAGTTGATCAACTGGGGTGCAATTCTAGGATTATGTAAACCGCAACGTCATTAGAGAACCACGGAGTTCAAAAACGCAACAATAGAAGGAACTAAAATGTAATAATCACTTACGAAAATGAGTAACTTTCAGTAATATAACATTACAGTTTCAATACAACAATATGTTGTAATAGGCGTAACTTAGCAAAGAATTGTAGAAAATGGTTTAATATGGATGAAAAGTGTGAGGAATTTTAAACAACGTTACAATTTCAACTATTCGAGGTATAAGTTCTAACCAACTAACTCCATGGAGCAGAGAGAGTCCTTCTTGAGAAGCTACCAGGTCGTCAGCTAGTCAAGAAATTCCCCGCGTTTTATGGGACACGAAGGTTCATTACCGCACTCACAAGAGCCCGCCACCTGTCCCTATCCTGAGCGGTAAAATTTATTACTTTCTAAATTATACCTATCAAATATGTATGTGAATTTTAAAACTTTTGTGTCTAAACGTAAAATCATAAGGAATACCATAACGTGGTCTCACTTAAAAATGAATAGTTTGGAAAAAACGCAACGTGAGACGGACGGATAACGTAATACTCTTAGGAAAATGTGTGAAACTCATAGAAAATTACAGTCATAGTAACCTGAAATAATATTTAAATTGTCAGGTCTGGGAGTAGAAGGGAGGAATATATTAAACTTGTTTTCAGAACATACGAGTATATTCACTATGCTGTGCCAACAGAATTATTTTTACCGTAATTGTTGACAGATGTGCCTTCACCATAAAAGTCTATTTTATACTAGATGTACGTGTACTTATAGGCACTTCATCGTAGTGTAGAACACTTAGGGCAGATGCGGGAAAAAATAGACTGAACATTGGAGTGAGCATACAGTATTACGTATTGAAGGACTTGAGTCACGATAAGTGAATCCTCAAAAAATAAAGGAAAGCGAGGTTAACGAAACATAAACACGGAAGACAGAAAAAAGAAGATAAACATGGAATTGTGCAACCGCAGAATTGAAAGAATTAGGTATGAGAATGTACGGTTTTATGGTCTCTATTAGTATGAGACAACTTTCAAAATTCGGTGTAATTTTTGTCACACGTTCTGCAAATTTCGTTGGTGCCGTATGCCAAAGGTCCTGTCCTGAATAGTCCATATTATGAAGAATTATTCCCATGGAGTCTAATTATCATGTACGTGTACTGCTAATCGAAATCCTATTCTACACTGCTAGTTTCGGTTAAGAATAGATGATGAAAGGAGGGAAAGCACTGCCACTCAGAGAGCACACAGTTACACAGTTCTCTTCAGCAGACGCTATAAGTAAATGCAGAAGAAAACTGGGCCGCAGCCGTGCTTCTGTCTGTTTACTTATTTCTGAAATTCAAAGAAGATTTTAGGACTACAAATTTTTTATGCAGATCGGTGTGCAAACTGTGACTACTCTTTCCCATCATATAAAGAGCAGGAATTTTGTGAAAAATGTAAATTATACCTCCGCCATGTCTATAAACTACCTTTAGACACAACAGAGTTCTGAAAGTAAAGAAAAATTGAAAATACGTACGCAGTATAGAGAAAACAATTTACATTTTTAACATACAGCAACCTATTTATATTAAAGCTTACTTATTAACACCAAAAACCCAGCATTTCAAAACTAATCCGTTAAAGACGCCAAATTGAATATTTTAAAATATATTTATTTATATTTTATTCAAAAACACAATGTTAAAATAGTGCTAGTAACAAAGAAAGTCGCAATAACCGACATGACGTACGCCCTAGTTTCTCTACACAGAAGTGTTTGTGGAAAGAAATGTAAATACTGTCACATGCTTCACGCCTCGCTCACATTTGTTTAATCACCCTGGAGCGATATTAAATTACAATATAAAATTTAGAGTAAGCATTTAACAAAAATGAGTTTATATTCATAAGATAATTAAGATGGACTAGACATGTAAGCTGACGGACGTTATCAAATAAACAGGTTATCCTAAACAGACACTGCAGCAAAATATTGAAATGAATGTTGTGCGAGTCTTGGGGGCTGCAAACACATAGCCGTCGTCTTAGCCTTAATCCTCATTCCAGTTTCGGACAGATGTGTAAACTAACACGTAAAGTGATGGCTTCTGGATTGTAAGCGTTAAAAGAAGCTTACAAATTTTGAAGGCACACATATACATTTTTTTCCTACATTGTTACTTTTCCACATTTAGGTAGGGTTCAGCTATTTGTGTAAAAAACTTTGCTCTTTGACACCTTCAAACTATGTCCTATCTTTAGGGTGCAAGATGAGGTTTTACGCCCACACAAATCAGCACGTAACACAGTGTTACTTGTGCTTATTGTTTGTAATTTTAAATGGGAAAATTGATCGTGACGATTATGAAAATACAGGCGAAAGTAGGCTTCTAAGGACAAGTGTCATATAATTTTCGGTTCTACTTACCTAGAGTATGTCTCTACCGAAAAGACTATTTAGACGGTAAATTCTCATCTCCTTCTTACACAAGTCGTTTAAGATTGAACAAGCACGCTGACAATTCCTGTCGGAGTTAAATGAATTAATAATACTGACCTTTCACGTGTAGCACCTTATATCTCAAGCACTTATTATTATTTTTTCGGTAAGGCTTTATTATCAAGTTTTCCTTCTTGCTTTACTTTAATGTAAGCGGCTGTAAGAAGGAAAGTCACAAATAACAAAATTCTTAAATAACTGTACTGTTATACCCATCTATCTGGACTCCTACAGTACCAATTTCATTTACAGCGAAGCACAAAAACAGCAAATAGCAGGTGTTAATAAAACAGTTTCTGTTAATCGAAACTGATACTTGAACAGCAGATAATAGCCAGGGCCATACTTAGTAAATCAGTCTTTTATTTCTATTCTTGGGTGGAGCAGCTGGGTTCTGGTGTATGGTGCATGTTCTGGGAAACTTCTCTGGATCGAGTGATTGAGATTTTTTACTTCAAACCACAAAGTACAACAACGGGAAGTGATTCTTTGATGCAACAAGCACGAAGATAATGACAGCGTTGGCCTTACATTATAAGAGCGAAAGGAAAAGTGAAAGAAGTAGGCCAAAGAAAACGTTTCCAGAGTAAAGTAAACTAAGGCAAACACAAAAGTTTTGCCAGTAAATAGGGACACTGATCATCGTTCCTTGACTCTAGAACTTCGTTTAAGATTATTAGTATTGCGTAACAAAATGTGTGGTAATTACGTAACAGTAATAGTATGTGGCCAGCAGTGCAATAATATGAAAGAGTCGTTACGATAACATGTAGTCAATCGACTACATACACAATATGTAGTACGTACAGTGAACATTTTACATTCACGCGGGTACCGTAAAACGGTATGACGTATTTATATTCATAACTGTCACGGTCAATTCTCCGATTTAAAACTACGAACAAAAAGCACAACAACCACTGTGTTACGTGCTGTTTTGTGTGGGCATAAAACCTCATCTCGCAATCTAAAGAAAGGGCACAGTGTGAAGGTGTCAAAGAAGAAAGCTTTTACACAAATAGTTGAACCCTAACTAATATAGGAAAGTAACAATATGGGAAAAATATAAATGTGTGCCTTCAACATTTATATGATCCTTTTACCCCTTAAAATCCAGAAAGCCATCACTTTACGTGTTATTTTATACATCTGTCCGAAACTTGATCGATGCTTAAAGCTAAGAGTATAGAGTGAGCATATTTGAAAACACAGTGCCGTATAGACTATTTAGACCTAAGCAAAGAAAGCAGTAGGGAGATGGATCGCTTTAGAGTTATTATGACTCATCTATATCGTCAGACCGATATCAAGAAGAATTAGATGGGTGGGACATATAAAATGCATGAGGTAGATAAACAGAACTTGGAACATACAGGCGTCTATGGATGTGGCTGTAATGTTAACATTACAGAAAGCTGTGGGCGAGATTCAATTGACAAAAGATATGGTCCACATATTTTGTGAATATGGAATGAGGTTTCGGGTGACATAAAAGCTTAAACTGTTATCCAACTTAGAAAGTCAAATTCTGAAGAAATACCCTCCACCAGCTGGTTAGTTAGAGATCCGATATCTTAATCTAAACCCAAAAATACAGGCTATAAATATAATAGAAAGCTAACCACATTCCAGTGAGGCTCATATATCATAACGGACGGCTCACAAAACGACCGCTCCTGGAGTTTTTCCGTATTCTATAAAAACGCCCACAACATTTTTCGCAATCCACCTCCTTCCGAAAACTGTTCAGCGTCCGTCGTAAATCTCATACTGAAACTCTGAAGCAAGTCTTAAAATTCATTCCTGTCGCTAACATGTTTTATGGATAAGTATTTCATCTGGTAGCAGGTCAAGTTTGTATGCGGGGTGGGGGGCGGAGCCAGTAAACCGCCCTGTTTTTCCACATACACAAGATTGTTCGTTCTAAATAAGACAAACATGTAAGCAAGACTCCTTATATATTTCAATAACAGTAAGAAAGGAATATATTGAGGGTCGGCTACCTATTTCAAAACCATTGAAAAGACCATTTGGAACTAAAATATTGATTCGTAGTTATTTAACAAAGTTTTTCATAAATAAATATTACAGAGCCATGAATAAGATTAAAATATGGTCACGAATAGATGGTAAGGATATTGAAGAAGTGGTTTCGGCCTACTTCATGATATTATACATGCGATAGCCTAGAGAAACTACAGAAAACCACAAAAACCCTCGCTTAGTATTGCCGACAACTCGGCTGAAACTCGAACACCTGTTTCTGCAGCTGTTGTGGTTGAAGGGGTTTAGTAGCGTCGAACACGCCGTGAAGGTCATGAGTGGTAAGCAGATACGGACTTTACACGAGGAATAATACTGAAATTCTTTCTCGGAGCGGCAATTTTCAGTCGCCCACGATATGCTATAATAAATTAGTGTAATGAAATCCTTCCATAAAATTACCCATCACATTCGCGTACGCATCGTCAAATGCTGAAAGCCTGTCTGCTACTCTGTTCACCTTCTTACCCCATCAGGTGGCTTCTATTCCAAGTAAAGTTAGCAATGCTGATTCCAGACTTCGAACTATTGTTACAGCTCTAATGGAAATCTGAGAAAACCTATTGTTAAAACTTTCTGAGATGAACGCAAGGTGAGTTAAAGGTAGTTGAGGGAAGAGAGGATGTGAACTTGGCTCTCTTTGCGTCCGTATTGAATTTGAGAAACTCTTAGTCTACGCCGAAGAACTTTGATAAAAGTTGAAGAAAAATGTTTTGTTTGGTAAACTCATAGGGCCTACTTGAATGAATAAATCTTAAAGCTTTATATTTCTTAAAGCTTTATATTTCTGCATACGAAGTGACAGAGGACGGGGCGAATCTTGTGGAAATGCGAAGTCTTAAAAAGTGGTGGTACACTCTATGTTCCATCATGCTTTTGGAGCTCTCTAGGGCTTTTATATCTTGCAAACCGCAATGAATATACAAACAATGTAGCCTTACGATCGGCCGTGCTTGTCATTGTCCGGATTTTCGAATAACTGTTTAAAGAAATATTATCCCACGCAAAATTACACTTTTATTTCTGTAAGATCAGTATTAGTGTCAACCTCTCTTTAATGTCAAGTTTTCTAAGTGCCATGTCGTTTGACACTCCCCAGAAAACAGACGGACATTCTGTGTGCATTCATTTCTCCGTGCATTCTACATATCCTGCTCACTCCTGCTACATGCATTACTAACTCTGAAATCACACGTTAGAGCAGAGGACAGCAACACATTCAAAAATCGCCACACGTGGCAAATACCGACAACGCATTGCGAATTGGCCATATATTTTGCCCAATTCAACTTCTAAATGTGTTGATATCCGCTATTGCCAACACTATATTTCGTGAGGAAGTTCTGGTATTAGTTAAACTAGTATTAATATGCGGTAGCAAAACACGGGCAAGGGATAACAGAGATAAATCGATAACAATATTGGAAAACGGAAAAAAATTGCCCATTTTTGCTTACATGAATAAAGTAAGAGTGAAGGTGTCCCTGTGCAGGCCATGGAGGCCATGAGGAAGTGTACGTACAGGCCCACTCATTCTGAACCTCGGCACCAGATGGTGCGAGTGGTAAGCTACACGCCTCGGCCGCTTAACCCCCCCCCCCCCCCCCCCCGCCCAAGGAAAGATCACCCGTTACCCATTCGATACGTGGCTTTGTGAGCCCTAGTACGACAGTCTGGATGGTTTGGACAAAAGAAGAATCCCTTAACCCTCACGGGAATCGAGCCACTATTCCTTAAACCTTCACCCCATAGCCAAGTCGTTACACCGATTATGCTACCCGGCTCTAACTTGCCTATACGCATCAGATTAGCAATATGTAAATTGTGAAACAAATGAGAATAGTCGTCTAAAAACAAATTAATACTGCTTAAGATCCATAATTTAGAATCCTACAGCCGCTCAGCTGGTCAAGACATTCCACCTCTTTTATGTAACCCAAAGGTTCATAACCGTGTTAACGACAGCCCGCTACTGAACCCATAACCTTCTAGAAATATGTCCACGAATCTTGACACTGACCATTAACATTCATTTCCTCTGGAAACAAGGTGTGGAGCTCTACCTCCACGATAGCTAAACAGCTTTTATGTCTTATATCGCAGTGCAGGGTAAGAAGGTATATTTTAAAATATGATTGCTATCATCAGCAGTCGATTTGTGCAACCAGAAGACCTATTTTGTTCCACAATAGGTTAACAAATTTCTTCAGTTCTGCATTATAAACCTGTTACATATCCTAATCTTACTTCACTTACCTGAAACTACCCTCCATTTGCAGGATGTGAATATTAATATGCAAAAGACCGTAATGATGGTACTGCCTTTTGCAATCGAGTTGAGCCGGGCCGGTTTTACGACGTTGCTAATTAATAAAACTCTGATATATGTCATTAGTCTAATTACTGTCACTGCGTCTTGATATAACAACTATCTACGCAACATTATATTTTCCTGCAGACAGCATCTCGTCTCTGAAAAGTTCCTATATAGCTACTGCTCAATCCGGAATAACTTTCTTGAAATTTCAAAGCATCATGTAATCATCCCTGCCTTCCTCAAGTTTATTTCGGTTAGGTAATTTGTTTATATAGGTTGAGAAACCTGAAGGAAAAGAGACAAATTGAAAGACCAAGATGTAGATGAGAGGATAATATTAAAATGGATCTTAAAGAAATGGGATGGTTCATGGACTGGATTCATCTGGCTCATACTTGGACAAGTGAGGCGTCTTGAAAACACGATAATTAACCTTCGGGTTCCATAAAATGCGGGGAATCTCTTGACTAGCGAAGAAACTGTTAGCCTTTCAAGAAGGACTCTGCCGAATTGAGTTACTTCATGAGGTCAGCAAGAAACCCTTTGGTCTCAAGAAATATCCTGGTGTGTTCAAGTTTGTGAAAACAGTGAAATCACTTACCTTGTTTGATTACTTCAATGGTGTTCGTTCTGGTGCAACTTCATACACCACACACGCAATATACGAAACAGTGAAACATCACTAATATACGTAAATAACACAGCATAACTCACCCAGTTTATAATCTAAATACACTAATAAATTGCTCTTGCCATAAGTTGAATGTTTGTTCACAGGGCTGTCAAACACTATTTACCGTATCATTCAAAGCTTTCATTATTAATACACGAAGGTTCGTCGTAACCTCGAATGTGTGGTCAGTCTTCGCATAATATCACATAATATTTACGTATGAACACTCAATTACTGCTCACTTAATACGTTGAAATAATTGTTAGTACTTATACACTTCATTAATTAATTCATAATTCCTGGATGCTAATACAGTGACACGATCATAACTGATTTCCATTCCAGTAACGTTATTGCCCGAAGGCATCAACGATTACTCGTGGCGAAGTCAGCAAGACAAAGTTTGTAAGATGTCCTTACGTTCTACAAAGCAGTTATCCGCTTATGATATGTGACCCTTACGTACCAACGTTACACAACTACTACGTATTCAATACAGTAACTAAAATTTTAAACACTACGAAAAATTTTAATTTATAAACTAAATTAATAATTAATTATTTACTTATTTCAATTAAATTACTTAACTCAAATTAAAGTAAAAAATTGGACTTTCGCAAACATAATATTCGTTTTTATCTCCAAGAATCCAAAAGCAAATTTATGGTACGTGTGAGATTCTTACCCCACCAAAATATATTAATTTCAAAGGTCTGTAAAGGTAAAGGTAAAATTACCCCCGTGTCAAGAGTACCGTGCAATAAAGAAAAATAAGTGGTAATTAATCGAAGCCCAAGCAATCGTAACTTCAGTGCTAGATAGATGTGAATATTCAATTTCACATTCTGTTTCCTGCATTCACTAAGAGCCAGAAGTTTGGTGAAAACAATTTCTCTAACGGTCGAATTCAGTAAAAATCCAATTTAAATGGAATATTGTTAGCTGTCTAAAATCATTATAAATAATTCATACAGCATTAAAATGTTACAAAAAATTCATTTTATACAGCTGATAATAAGATAATGAATCAATTTTAAGCTCTATAATTTCACCAACAGATTAAAGGAGTGTGTGTTTAAGTGTCTTCTCAATGCTGCTGTAAATTAAAATAGGCAAAATAAATTGTTTTGAGGGTGTCAGTGTTGCTGATGTGAGACACAGACCTAACAACATAATTCGACTTTAAAACCAAGGAATGTTTCGGTTACAGATTCTTTTATATGTTTTTTTTATCATAGTCACTACTTAATGTAGGGGCCGGGATAGCGTAGTCGGTATAGCGACTCGCTACGGGCTGGACGGTCCGGGGATCGAAGGTGCCGATCCCAGTGGCCGCGCGGTCTAAGGCGTGGGTCTGCGGCCGCTCGCTTGCTGGGACTGTGGGTTCGAATCCCGCCGGGGGCATGGATGTTTGTGTTGTGTTTGTTGTATAAGGACTAGTATGGAACATAGGTGACATGAAGAAGGACGGAAGGATTTAAAAAGTACAAAAATAGATCAAAGGAAAAAAAAAATCCCGGTGGGGGCGAGATTTTTCGCATACTTCCAGACCGGCCCTGGAGCCTACCCAGCCTCCTATACAATGGGTACTGGGTCTTTCCCGGGGGTAAAGGGGCCGGAGCGTGGTGCTGACCACCCACCCCCAACTAGCGCCGGGGTCAAGAATGAGTAGAGCTATACCTCTACTCCCCCTCTGGGCCTTCATGGCCTGCTATAGGGAGAACTTTACTCTTTACTTCTTTTCCTACTTAATGTACATTGTGGAGAATTAATCCATTATACATTTTATTATATTCGTTTCAACAATATGCAGGACCAACTTATTGGCAGTAAAACATTTACTCATATGAGACAGAACTATATCTCACACTGAAGATAAATTATCAATATTTTGATTAGAAATTATGACACTAATGTCACAAGCAAATGTTATTTTTTCTGATCAATTACGTATTCTTGTAGGAAGGTCATTTACATTAATGATGAAAAATGAGGGTCCTAGGATTTAGCTTTGGGATACTTCATGTTTCTTTTTTGTTCTCCAGTCTGAGAAACAATTCTGAACATCATTATATGATTTTATTTCATTTTCCTCTTTCCTATCTGTTAGGACCTGAAAATATTTGCACCTTTTCTTTGAAATCCACAAACTGTAATTAATCTACCAAGATTTCATGATTTACACAGCCAATGGCCATGGCCAAATAGCAAAAAGATCCTCCAACATGCCGTTTTTGGTTAAGAGATTTGAATATACTACATGTTAATTTGTAGGCAGCATTTTCAGTAGATATCCCTTCCCTGAAGCCAAATTGTTGTGAGACCAATATGTTATTAAAATGTAATTCTTAGCTTAACATGTTGTGCATAACATTTTTAAGTATTTTACAAAAAAACAGTTAAGTTAAATAGGTCTATGAATTGTCATAGCAATTTTTAGACAGTCAAGGACAACTATATAGGCCTACAGTGAGTGACTGCAAATAAGGCTTAATGGGCAACTAATTTCAGATGTGCAAATTTTCAAAATTGTACTTCAGTGAGGTCACAGCAAATGGGTCAACATTTGTACAGAGATTCAGTCACGACAATTTTTTGTTTACAATTGAAATAGATTAAACATTTCTATATGACGGCTATATTTTTATGGTATAATACTAACCTCATTATTAAAAACATAGAGTAAACAAGTTACAAAATACTAGGATAACTGAAGGTAATATTTATCTCCGTTTCTTCTGCGTGAAGATTGAAGAAAGAATTGGAACAAGGTCTAAAAAAATTATAATGTGTTTATACGCTCTAAAAACGGGAGAGATAATAATTACATGAGACAAGAGGATGCAGATATTTTTAAATTTCGGATACACCTCCGTCAAAGTTACTTTCCTCGTTCGATGAAATGACGAAATCTGATTAAGGTGCATTGTTTAACAGGCCGCATAATTATGATATAAGCTTTTATACATCCATTACGAAGACAAATTGAGTCCATTAAGGTATAGGAAAAAAAGTATTATTTTTTTCTGACAATAGTCAACGTCAGAAACAAGTACAGTGCCTTCTGTTGACACTAAACAATCTAATGCCTACACGTAATTTACGAAAGGAGTTTAATGTGCAGTAGGGGGCAAGGACACTTTATTACAAGACGAAACACTAAGAAAAATAAGAAAGGAACAAATATTTCAAGCGGCCTTTACTATGTAGACAGAAGTATGGTGGATCCTAATATCCGTATTTAATATCAAAAATTGATTACCAGGGTATAATTAAAAGCAGGTTTTTTACTTTTCAGATTACATGTACATTTTGCGTCCATAATAACTTATTGCTTCTGTTTTTCATATTCAATACTGTGTAAGTTTTATCGCATTTTTACTTCTGAAACCTCTTAGGTCAACGTTTATGTAATTTTTCCATTATGGATGTAATCCGTTCTCTGCAATATTTGCTTTCATTCTGTGAAATTTGTGAGTTTATAATGAGCAGTGCTTCTACTATTTCGATTTACAGACACTTATTTGTTGTAAATTCTATTCAAATTTTTATATTTTCTTCTCCCTGAAATTTTATAAAAAATTACTTTAGAGGTTTTAGAATTATTCGAAAATAAGTAGACCTTTTTTGTGTGAAATAGAAAATGTGTTTATGTCTGCTATAAAATAACAAAGGAAGGAAGGCAGTGCATAACAACATCCCTCAGCATCAAGGGTCATTTAAATTAACTGTCACTTCTATTTTGTTTGTGCCCGGCGGTTATCAGAGCCACTAAGCTCACAATTTTGTTACAGTGTTAAAAAAGCCATCCCTCCAAGAAAGCAAGAGGATAACTTCTGGAAGAAGAAAAGAAACAGATAAAAATTTTGTAAAGAAAGTGATGAAAAGAGAAAGGAAACAAAGAGGAAACAAGTAAAATAACACTTTTTGTTGCTTCATTATGTTTCAGTTGGGAATTAATTGCTTTCCTCAGGCCCTACTAAACCCATTGGTCTACCTAGGACCCCATTTCTTCCCCTTCTTGGCCCATGACATACCACCACCCTTTTTCGTACATTTCCTGTCCCTTTCCTAACTTCTCTCACTTGTATTTGAAGACTGAGAAAATAGATTCCTCCGAAACTTTAGTAACTTCTTACCTATAAGTTGCTATTAATAACCTATAATACTAAAACGCATGTACGTAGAAGGAATTTAAAGTCGAGATATTCACGTGAATGGTGTAAAAATGTTCAGTGCAGAGTTTTCAGATAGGCGATTATGGTCTTCATCTCTAAACCAGCATGCATTCCTGTTTCGAATATTTCGTCATTATTGCCGTCAAAAAGAAAGCTAAAAATTCAGATATTGTACAGCTGCTCCATACTTCTCTCTTCACAGTTCAATATTGTACTTTTGTGAAAGTATTTCCGCTAGCAAGAACATGCATAACAAACGTAATATTTTTCCACTTGCTTATTAATATTGTGAAAGACAAAGACATATGAACTTCAATTTTGGATTTAAGAATTTTCCAAATGATTTTGAAAATTTCGCGTGTTTTCATATATGTCTTATTTCATGTTTTTACAAAACGATCGAAACTTCGAAACTACGAGTATATAATGATTTACTAAGTAAATAACTCAAGCGAGCAGAGTTATTTGTGATAAGCTAATAGGTCCTTAGCTGGTCAAGAACTCCCCCGCGTTTGATGAAAGGCGAATTTTCATTAGCTTTTTAAAAGTGACCGCCTATTTCCCCATCTTGAGCCAGATAAATCCAGTCCATTTCCCCCAACCTACTTCTAACAGAAGTGTTTTGATACTGTTCTACCACTCACCATATCTGTGTAGCGGTCCCTTTTCTCCAGGTTTTTCAAGCAAACATCTGTTTCCATTTCTCTTATGACATCTCCTTGAGTAAAAAAACACACGGCACATTATAATGCATAAAAATATTCGTCCTTTTATTTCGTTAAATATTAATCACAAGTACTATTTCAAATGCAAGTAGTAGTAGGTGGACTTTTAAGGAAAATTAATGTACCTGAATTAAAATTTTGCACGTATATAAAATATAGGTACCTGCTAAACCTAAGTTTGTCCCTGCAAATTTTTCTGTAAATAAGAAATACACATTTCGATCAAATTCATCTTAATAGCAGTCATGCATGACCTCAAATTCGTGCATTCACTTTATTCAGAGTGAATTAATGCACCCTACATTTCTTAATCTTTCGGTCACAAGACGTCATTGTGGGAATCGACTAAAATATGTACTTCATTCCTGAGGTCACATTCTCTAATGACACAAAGCTACATTACATATATCTTTAGGTGTACAAAGCTCTGAAAGTCAAAATTAAGTCGGTCTACATCCACAAAAGAAGCACGTCTTTATTGAGGTCAAAAACAGTCATTCTCCTGTACTGGCTATACAATCCTGCATGAAATGTTAGCAGAATCTCCTTAATTACTTCTGGCGACTTGAGTGCCATTTAAATATCCACACAACAAATTGCAGCTTATATGATAATTGATGTCCTCTATGCGTCTGTGTTGTGTAGGTTGGGTACAGAATGGTAGGGATGGACAGCTTGTTGATGGAAATGCCATAGCTCTGTGCTTTATTTCTACTGATATGTTCCAATGGAATTTCATTTCGTGGTCTCCCACCACGTTTGTTTGTTTTATCGTGACAAATGAAAGTTGCGTTGCGAGCGCCAGCCGTGTATTGTTCCGCACGTGATCAATTGATGGTCCTTCAGAGAACAATATCCCACAATTCGTTTGTTTGTCGATGACAGTGACGTAGTTCGAATTAGTGACGGATAAAAGATTGAAAACATAATTGTGATCCTTTTGTTTTCTTCTTCTGTTTTTTAACGCCTTTAGCGTGACCAAAAATTCTCCGAACTTCTCAGCTCATACTTTCCGTAAATCTACTAAATATCCCTTTGAGACCGAAAACCAAAATTTGAGCAGGTCAGAGCGTTATTTATCTCTTTGTCCGCAGTTACATTCAAGCATTTGAATCCCAGCGTTTTGAAAGAAAAATTGTCAGGTTTTTAACGATAATATTATTTTATAATCTAAAATTTTCACGGTGACTGAAGCAAATGAAACTTCCTCGGGCCAGATGCTGTCTGTTTGAACGGCGAGTAAACCAACCATTCGAGAAACATATCTGTTCTCCTCAGAAAAAAAGTATAGTTCTCGAATGGTTGACTTATTCGCCGATCAACCACCTGACGCGGCTGCTAGACTGATAAATTTTTATTGAGTAATAGTGTTTAGTTCTACCACAACCTGCGGCAAAAAACGAAAGAAGGACACAGTAGGTTAACAAAGTAATGTAGGTGTGTCCTAAACAATTTACTGTAAGTTGAAGAAAACCACGAAAAATAAGTAATGAATGTTGTTTTCTGTGTATTTTATTTAACGATAAGGTCAATAACTTAGAAGACATAGCGCCGAATGATCGGATGACAATGAAAATAACAAACTGGTAGTAATACAGAAGAAGAGATTCCATTCTCTTTTAACTGCTATACAAGAATTAGCCACAGTCAGGATAATCGGCGTCCAAGCCGACATGTAAAGCAGACACGTAGAGAGAAACGTGACTGCTTGAGCCACCTTGCTCCACATTATTGATTCAAAGTGGCGGTATAATTACCTTTGATTTTCAGATAATACAATGCTGATATGATAGGAATTTTGGGGTGATGTCGAAAGACAAAATGCAAAGAAATCAATAGGAAGAATTCCTGTTCTGGTTTCGTTTAAAATCGGAGAAAGAACTGTTACTTCATATGAAGAAGTGCCTTCTCTGGAGATAAAAACAGAAACCGAAGAAAACGTTTGGGATCCAAGGGTAGCATGATCGATTTTGTACGGCTGCTCACCTTTTCCAAGAAAAGGATAGGAAATTCAATATTTCGCTCTTTACAGGGTATCGATTATGACCAAAATATAAACCTGTTACCATGAGACGGAGAAAAGTTACAGTAAGTGTTGCGTAAAACGTGGAAAGGAACACTTAAAATACTCGCATCTTTAGTGCTGTCTTAAAAATATTTACGAATTTGAAGTGTAGAGTAAAAAAAAAAAGAGCGGAGGCGCCAAAGTATTACGTCTGATAGCATTTCCTAACTTCTTTCCGTAAAAGGCGTTTGAATACTAAAGCCACGTAGTACCATAGGAATAAATTTCCTCTTTAATTCCATACTTTCGACTGCATAACTGTAACATTTGTCCTCGTATAACCAGTACAGTATTATTAATCAGCATACCGGAGCTTCTAACCGCTAAATTCGTATTAGCAGAATCTCATTCTACTACATTAATTAAAACAGACTTCTGAATGTCGAAAAGAAAAAGAGACTGATATAAACGGGATTAGAAGTTTTAACAGCTTGCTTCATATTCATCCAACCGCTATCTTTTCCTTTCGACTGGTCTCAAATTAAACGGACCACAAAATGAATACAAGAAAAATTCCGAAGTAGTGAAAACCCTAAACGACAGAATTACTTTATAATAGGATGAACCTGAAAGTTATTGTAATGGAACAGATGACTTTTTGGAAGCAACAAAGAGAAATGAGTATTGTGCATACTATTTTAAGGGAGCAGAGTATTTCCAGAAGGAAATGGAATCTTTTGTAACTATGCGATAACATGTTAAAACTGGGCAACATGTCGTATGCGTAACCCCTTACGAATCAATTGTAAAAAAATTATATACACCCTGCTTTAACATTAAATTTTCAGCCACTTTTCACCCTATGATTTAACATTTATTTGATTTTTGTGATTACTAAAAGCCAGCAATTACTGCCCTACACAGCAATTACTGCCCTACAAAATAATTCCTGCCCTACACAGTAATTACGGCCCTACACAGTAAATACTGCCCTACATAGTAATTACTGTCCTACATAAAAATTACTGTCCTACACAGCAATTACTGCCCTACAAAATAATTACTGCCCTACACAGTAATTACGGCCCTACACCGTAAATACGGCCCTACACCGTAAATACTGTCGTACACAGCAATTGCTGCCTACACAGTAATTGCTGCCCTACACAGTAATTACTGCCCTACACAGCAATTACTGCCTTACACATTAATTGCTGCCCTACACAATAATTACTGTCCTACGCAGTAATTACTGCCCTACACAGCAATTACTGCCCTACACACTAATTGCTGCCCTACACAGTAATTACTGCCCTACACAATAATTACTGTCCTACGCAGTAATTACTGCCCTACACAATAATTACTGCCCTACGCAGTAATTCCTGCCCTACACAGTAATTACTGCCTTACACAATAATTACTGTCCTACGCAGTAATTACTGTCCTATGCAGTAATTACTGCCCTACACAATAATTACTGTCCTACGCAGCATTTTTAAAGCGGAGACTGTGTCGTGCATTAGTAATTTGGCTTGTTTGAAACATTATTAGAAGAGTTCTTCTTATAAAGATGTAACTAATATTACTGCACTCAGAGTGAAAACACACAATTTTTAAAATTAACACCGACGTTTCATTATAATATTCAACAAGTTATGAAGTTCTGGGAAGTCTTCAGACACGATCTTTCTTAAATTTTTCTACTGTGTAAGAAACTGGAATACTTACATAGTAAGCGAAAATTTAAATGCAATATCTCTGTTCTTCTGGGACGTTGCGTCGTGTCACTGAACGTTATTGCTCCTCGACGTTTCGGGATAGCGTGGCCATCCGTTCTTCAAGAGTCGAATGTGCAATGTAATTGGACGTTCGACTCTTGAAGAAGGAAAAAACAGACTGTCCAGAAATGGTGGGTACAAATTGCACACTGTAGCGGAGCAGTATCCTGGAAGATATGAGACTCCAGTTGCATCGCTGTAGAAAACTAAACACTCGCAGCTAGACACATATAGTCAGAAATAAAAAAATTAAATGTTTGTAGCTATTCAACAATTGGAAATATGCATCACCATGGAAACACACAAACAAAAGGTGGCAGTGTTTTTATTCCTTTAAATTAACTCAGCAGGCATAGGGTCAACTTTCAGACAGTAGAAGAAGCAGTGAAAATTTGACCTCACCGATGCCCGACTGTGAGAGAGACAAAGCACAATTCCATGATCTCCTTTGTCCTCCATTCCTTCTTTTCTTTTATTTATCAGTGACTTGTTTATTTCCCTGTGCCCGAAGAACATTCTCCCCACACTTTCTTGCGAAGGCCAGTAGAGAATATCCTCAACCTATTTATTTATTTGCTGGGGCAGACTGTGCACCTTCGAATGGGAATTTTCTCCAATCGTCCAACAGAATTAGTGGTTTCTAAACGAGGTCATTATTATAGTCCCCAGTAAATGGTTCAGAGATTATCTGCATCAACAGGATACAATTTGTGAAAAATTACAGAGTATAACATTAAGAAAACCTCTCACCCGTAAATTCTGATCATAATTCAAAATACAATTACAGTAACAGTTGTGAGTTTCTGCACTGGATAATCCTGAACACTCTATTAAACTGAAACAAAGAGGTCAACTACATGTTACCATCTCATCAACCGACAGTAGGTGTTGTGAATATGTTAATTAAAATTTTAAATATTAGTCTTTTTAGTTTTTATATTTTTAAATTTTACATACACTACGATAGAAAAGTAACTATAAAAAAGGGAATAGAAAATATGTGGCAGGGACAACAGGACAGGATACCAGGTAACAAATTTCTTCCATGAGGTTTCTAAGAGCACTAAGATAAATGGTAGGTATAACGTTTTACTATCTGGAAAACTTTGGCATTCGTCAAACCTTGCACCAGACGCACCAGAAATATCAGCATGATTATATAAAATCGTGTTCCGAAAAATGTACATTCCTTATTATCTGTTATTTAATACAGTTTATATTAAAAATAGTCCAACATGTTTCGAACTATGTTAGTTCATCTTCAGGAACTCAATTGTTTATTACACCAGCTATAGACGTATGGCACTCATTAAAATATATAAGTTAGTAGATAAATGTCGCTAACTGTGTTGAGTTGTGGTCACTGTATCTGCTGCTTCGAGTTCACCATTTGTGTTTTAGTGGTAAACACGAAGCAGCAGATACAGTGACCACAAACTCAACACAGTTAGCGACATTTATCTACTAACTTATATATTTTAATGAGTACCATACGTCTATAGCTGGTGTAATAAACAATTGAGTCCCTGAAGATGAACTAACATAGTTCGAAACATGTTGGACTATTTTAAATATAAACTGTATTAGATAACAGATAATAAAGAATGTACATTTGTGGGAACATGATTTTATTTAATCAAAAAAATGTACGGTACAAATAACATAAAAATCAGCATGAGTCTTGTAGAACTAGGTAGTGTCATTTCCTCTGCACCAGATATAATTGTTTCTCCATCATAACACATCTTGCATAAATTCTTATGTAAGAACAGCATGTGCCACGTTATTGAGAGAGTGTAATTTAATAGGAAAGATGAATTATAATACCTAAACACAAAAATAATTTATGTAAGGCTAAGACTTCATTAAAAATTTTGTTTTGGCTGTGTGAATTTCGATTGAAACCGCTATCATAGTGTCCTGCCCAGTGCAAGTATTCCCCTCAAGAGAAGACCTGCATCTCGTGGGTAAAGCAAGTACCTAACGCTGATGTATGTTATGTGGTGCCTCGCAAAAATTTGCACGGTGTTTTCCTGTCGCATGAAGCGTTATTTAATTTTTTAATTATGCGCCAGTAATTTCTAACAAGCGCTGTTTTCCTCTGCAGTAGAAAGCTCCTGTACCACAGGGTCAAGAACCCATGAGTGGTCAGTCCCGGCCTGAACATTTGCTATTACCTAATCTACAGAGTTATCCGAATTTCAGGACCTGGCTTTTTGTTTTCAGGCTATAACCTAATTCCTTGACTAAAACGTTATAGGCAGCTACGTACAGAATGCTCCGCATAAGATGTGCCAGACTTCAGGATGCTAGTTTATGAGTCATTTTGAGTTTATAAATGCTATTTTAATGTGTGCGCCATTACGAACCGTCATATCGCTACGAGCAATTTATGTGCGTACATGGCTGTAGCCGAAAATTTTACGATAAAAACATTTTATCATACTGTGCAAATAAAAATAAACGTACATATCCCATAACTTCACCTAACAAAGGCAGCAATTAAGTGTTGCCCAACTGTACGTACATCAACAAAAGAAAATGCTTTCTTAAATTCACTGTTGATTTACTGACTGTTGTTACTTAACGGCGCTCTTGTAAGTGTAAAGTTTTCTCGTATATAGCATATATAGCTTCCATTACAGATCGGTTTTTAAACGACTTGACGATGCTGATTCAGTTGAGTAGGTTACATAGCCTAAGTTTTTTCCTACATTAGATTGGTTCTGAATTTATTAAAGACGATCTTTCAAATGCACGGTGCGTTACGTAAGCCTAGTTCATATACTGTTTGGTACTTAGATTATTTAGTAACACTGTGTCAACTGCAGTACCGTAAGAGTCAAATAATAGATTCATTTCATTCATTCTCTTGTCTCTCGAGAGGTCCATAGCTTTTCCCACTCAGGTTCTCCACAGAATGCGATCTCGTGATTCCTTTTTCAATTTCCAGTTCCTTGATTTCCCTTAAGGTCATCCAGTAGCTTCTTACGTCTTCTTCCTCGTCTTCACGTCACTTGTATCTTTCCCTCTATCTTTCCTTCAATAACGTGCTTTAGAAGGCAGTTTGTACGCAAGATGTGACAAATTCAGATATCCTTCCTTGTATTTATTGCTTGTAGGATATTCCTCTCCTCCTTGACTCTATGTAATACTTCTTCATTTCCCACAAGATCAGTCCAACTGATCTCCTACAATTAGATAAAGACTTAAAATATAATAGCCTGCGTATTTCAAGAAATTTCTCTTTATATTACAAGAATTAATGTCTCTAAATAAGTAGGAGTGTTATGTATCGCCTGCACAGGAAACAGCGTGTATCAATAACCAAAAAGTTGCTGTGCAATAGGAAATATATTTCCGAGGCATCCTGTAGAGGAACTAAAAGCAAGCAGCAAGTAATTCAGTTGTGTGTTAACTGTAACATGCTGCCCCCCTCCTTCTTGGTATGCACCCACAAAACACAGCCGTGCAAATGACTGACGGAACTGTGGTATTTATACAGCGTGTGAAATTAAATGTAATGAAACAACTGTACTTCGTTATGTAATTACTTAGTACGTGCATTCCTGTTCTGGGATCAGGTACATCAAAGAACCACATGAACTCCTTTCATAACAAGATTAACTAGAATATAAAGGTATGTTCTATGCAGAATGTGCATGCAACGATGTTAAGTTTCTCAGAGCTGTTTTGAAGAAGATTAAGGTTTTCTGGGATATGATTCCATGTAGACTAGTACAGAGTTACCGACGTTTCGGCGGAGCTTGCTTCCTCCATTACCAAGGGATTGCAACAATCAAACATGCATATATCTCCTGTTCATTTTTTATCTTTCTATTAAATTATACGTATATTTTGTGGACCGCTGCATAAATATCCACGTCACCAAGGCTAATTACACTACATACTCCTAAATTACTTTTCCCTGTGAAAAGGTAAATTTGCCTTGTTACATCATAAAGGCATATATGGGGTGCAGAGGTACAGCTCGACTCATTCCTAAGCTCGGCACCAGATGAAGGTCAGTGGTGAACTTCAGGCCCCAGCCGATTTACCTGCTGAGAAATATACACCAGTACCAAATTAACAGAGGCTGTGTGGAAAAGAGGAAAACTTTTTCCCCTGCCGGAAATCAAATCCCGGATCGTCCAGGCCGTAGCCTAGGTCTACAGACTACAATGGCTGCGCTACCCTTTGTATTCTGTCGAGTATTAATCACATCCAAACATGTAGGCCTATCGCGTAATAGCATCCACATTTTGTAAAAATGTGCCTTTCTTCTCTTTATCAACCATTTTTTCAGAAAATCTATTCAGTTTGAACATTAAGTGAAGTTATATTAGATTTATATGTAAAAGAAATTAAATTCACTCAACGACTTCTTAGTATCCACCCCCCGCGCCCTATACAAAATATCGTCAAACCCATTTCAGTTCCTTGGATAAGAACTAGGCGGTTAAGTGGGTGAATGCTACGTTTCTTGTTTGCAGTTATTAAGTGCAATGAATACAATGAATAAAATCCTCCTTCCTACGGCGGTCATATTACGCGTAGGCTGAACTCTCTCCCACTAACTTTTGTGTGTAATTCCTATCCTGTTGAACAGGAGGCTTGAAGTTTCAGGTAAGCAAACTTAAAATTAAATAAATATCGCTTCGTTCGAGGGAGCATTGTTTACATATTTTTGAAGCTCTACAGATTTCATTAATTATATTTTGTTACGGCCATTTGCACCGATGGCAAGAAACGTGCTTAATGTTTCACTTTCAAAAGTCAAAAAAAAAAAATTTCAATGCCATGTCCAATTAAAACTTCACTCTTTCACTATGCGGGACACGGTTAAATTAAACTGTTGAAGCTTTTTAATTCGTATAATACAGTGAATTTTTAAAATATGCAGCTCTTTTCCTTTTTATTTTAATTCAAGTTTCAGATTCTTTTAACTTAGGACCAGGAGGTCCAACACAGTTAAGGATCGCCATTTAATTAAGGGTAAAAAATAATTCGTTTCGGACTTTAAATGTGCATCCCAAAATATAAAACTCTAATGTAGTGTTGGAGATGGAACGTACAAACGGACCGGACAAACATTACTCCCAGATTATGCCTTCATTTTATATACTGTCAAGAAAACTTCGAAATCTTCTTTTATCGATATTATTTCCAAAGTATCAAGTAAGGAAATGTACGGTTAGCTTATAAACAGTTAAAGGAGCCGGTTACCATGGCCAACACAGACAACAGGAAATAGGCTGGACGGTCCGGGTTTCTAATCCCGTCAGGGGTAAGATATTTATCACTTCTCCAAAAGATTTAGATAGACTCAGAAGTCCAACTAGCCTCTATTCAATGGGCACCGTGGTTTCTCCCCAGGGGTACAAGGGCTGGGACTTGATGTTGACCACTCCCCTCGTGTCGATGTTAAGAGAGGGGCTATACCTCTTCTTCCCCTACATGACTTCAAGGCGTGTAAAGGAACAAATTTACCTTTTTGTAACCAGTTAAACCAAGTGATTGAGATATTCCTTGCAGCCTAGACGTAAAACCTAAAGCTTTGGCCTTCAAAAACGCCCGCCGCTTTGCCACATATTTAACCAAATAGACACAGATCGCATCTTTCCAAATTACTTTTATAAAATACAATTTAATAGTGCTTGTTCAGGTATTGTGGATAAGCCCTTCTGAATATGCCCCCTTACATGAAAAGTCCAATGTACAATTACCAACATTTCAACATCCGACACGTAAAGGTAAAGCAACCCCATTACAGGCCTAGACAGGCCCTGAGGGGTCCAGGAGGTTGAGGCTCCCAGATTTGTAGAAAATCGGCACATGAAGGTGGTAAGGTTGTCAACCCTACGCACCGGCCGCATTTACCCCCCATGAAATATTCCTGGTACTCATTTCTGTTAGAGGCTGAGTCGACCCCAGGGCCATAGTGCGACCGAAACGATTATGTCAAGGAATTAATTCCAATGACACCATCGGGAATCGAACCCGCGACGTTCCGGTTTGTAGCGTAGTGCCTCAACCAACTACGCCACCTCGCGCCCCCATCCGATACGTACTTGACATAAATATAATTTCACAGGAGGTCTATGTAGGTTTATGTACTATAAATATAGTACGTCCATATATGGTCGAACTACCCGTTATGATGTTCCCGCAGCTGTAGTGTAAATTCGTGGCCAATGGCTTAGAATATTTTCCATTCAACTTGTTTTCAAATATATCCAAATGTTGTTCTTTGGTTAAGCTGCATCTTCAGTAATGTGGCACAGTTCTATTATTTCTTCCGTCGTTTCGTTTTTCGATAAAACACACAGTACTTCGAAAACTGTTTATGCTTCCAAAGTCGGTAAATACAGCTATATAAAAGCCCTGTTTCGTTGCGTCCACGGTATGGATTTAGTCAAATATCATCGGACACAATCGTCACAAATCTTGAGACTTATAGGCCTACTTCTTTAATAATGCATTCCAAAACGCCTTCTTAACTGCATATTTTGATACAGCAATCAAAGAAATGGATTGTAAATGGCGAACTGGACAGGACATGAATGAAAGCGTTTGTGTTTTCTGTTTTGCGATACTTTAGCAACATGTTCCTGGAAGGAATAATAAAAACTTATGAAAAAGGTCGGCTGACTTTATGAATGAGAATCGAAACCAAGATCTCTCTATAAGAAGTCGGATTCCTAAGCGCTCGAGAAAGAAATTCATATATTTTACCTTTAATTCAACGTTGTTATTTGGTGACAGAATGCAGAACGCAGTGGACGGAAGTATAAAATTCGTAAAATATTTTCGTTGAAAAACAAGACCTAGGCATAAACTGGATGGTAACATTAAACCAAACACATTATAAACATATGGATTGCTTTAAACTTCCTCAAACTAAGGATGGCTGAGAAGTTTCTGTGAACTCAGTATTATATAGCGAGGATATGAATAAGAAGAACTTTACTTTTACGCCCATATATGTCTTCATGACAGGCACTTCGGCAGAGAGACAAATACACCTCGCCGTTTAGATTAAACGTAAATAGGATGATTTCAGTTTAATGTTCGAGACACTGTACATGTGAGTTTTTCAGCAAATCAGAAGTGAAATACATGCGAAGAGATGCAGTCGCACTTTATGCCCAGGCATTGGTAAACCTTCTGAAATATAAAACGAAGTCGAAGCGATGGTAAGTAGAGAAAGAGAATATTTAAAGACGCTAAAAACATCAAACGAGAAACATTTCCTGAGAATAAACGCGACAAGGACAGAATGAAAAGTGAGGGAAAAGGACAGACATTAAAGACAGAAATACAAAACACAATTATAAAAAAGCACTTGAAAATGTTGGAAAGAAATATGAGCATACAGAAAATTAGATAAATTTATTTTAAAATCAAAGCTTATTTTTTAGATAAAATAAAGTTGTTACCAGTGGAACAGCATTTCTGGTATTTTCTTATATACTTATTTTGAACTTATTATACCGCTTTTCATGTAAAGCAGAGGTTTGAGGATTGTTAGAATAAGAAAACCTAGTGCCTTCACCTGCAGGGTCTACGTAACATACCATAAGATAGTACCTTCAACAACACCACTCTTGGTACCCAAAATCTCACAAGCCGTCTTCAGTTTATAGATGTCAGCCTTCCGCGAATCCTGTCATTATTCCCCTCATGTGACTACGGCTAAGCAGTGACAACTAGATGTGTGATTCACATGACGAAATTGATAGTTCTGTAAACCGAGAGTAATTACAGCATAGCGCAATTTAACTTTCACTTTTTTTTCAATGGCTCGACAGCCCCTTGGGGGCCTCGGCCGCCTCATTTTTCGAGGCTTCACAATCACACTTTTAGACACACCACACTCGGTAGGACTCCTCTGGATGAAGGACCAGCCCGTCTCAGAGACCTCTACCTGAAAACACACTACACTCACAAGAGACCGACATCCATGCCCCCAGCGGGATTTGAACCCACAATCCCAGTAAGGGAATGGCCGCAGACCCACGCCTTAGACCGCGCGGCCACTGGGATCGGCTTAAGTTTCTCTAGTCTTTCTATTAATTTTCGAAAAAGAGTAATTACTGCCTGTAACGTTGCAAATTTATCTGCAGTTGAACATTAGTACAAAACTTGTTCGTCAAAATGAGCGAAGGTTTAACACATTGAACGTGAAGCAGACCTGAAACTAGCGGCTTTAAACTGAAGAAAGACTGGTCAAATTGGCTGAAGAGGTTATTCTAAAATTTGTAGTCATTATAGCCATGGAATGAAATATAAGTGGGGCTAAATTGTGTGTGTTAATATAGATTGGTCCCGTGACATGAATCGGTGAAAAAACAGGCACAGAAAACTTCAGTAGATAAATGTCCCAGTAAAATAAACTGTATTTTTTCATGGCTAGAAGGCATATGGGGTTGTAGACCTACAGCTGCATTCATTCCTAACATCGGCACTGTAGGAGAGTGGTCAGATTGATGCTCCAGCCGGTTTATCCTCAGCGAAATATTCCCAGTAGCCACTAAATGGGAGTCTGGATAAACACCACAGCCTGTCTAGACAAGTTGGAGAAGTGAGAGACTCCTGTCCCGTGCCCGGAAAAGAAACATAACTCCTAGGACATTCAGATCGTAGCCTAGTCACTATACCGACTTCGTTATTCCCGCTCACGAAGTAACTTGGTAAAGGAAATTAAGCATCAAATGGTACAGCAGGAAGGAAAACGTCAAAATTAATAAATTAGTCTTTCCAGTTGTGTGTTTTCTTTGCTTTATTCAGACACTTTGTCAGATACACAGGTTACAAGCGTTGAACTTATGGGAGTTTTATGAATAATAAATTGTGCAAGTCGGAAAGGAAAATTTCTGTTTTCTTTTAAGATTCCATCCCAACTGTATATTGGAATGACTAGGGAAACCAAGAAATCTTAGGTGAGATATCGGTTGTTCTGGGATATGTTGCCGCATTTCCAGCATTTCGAGACAAGATACTGGTCACGGTCATTGAAGATGAGACCAATACGTGGCCTTCAAATTTCGGGAACCAATTACCCAGAGACACGGCGACGTATCACGGAGGAAAGTATTCCTTATCCACATCACTGGGGCGTAAACCTATATACTCGCAAGTAAATTTCGTTAGGCCTTCTAATTTCCACCGCTACATTGAGCCCGGAAACTCGACTCCCTTATGTCGAGACAGAAGAGGCAACCATAATGCAACAATGTTTCTTATTCTGGTTTTGTTGTTTAAAATCCTATGATTTTACTTCTTAAAACATGCATCAAAAGCACATAATTATCTACCTCTTTCCCCAACAAAATGCATTTAACACGCGTCTGCAGACACAACTTCAACATGGTAAACATAAAATAGTAGGTTTACGTAATTTCGCTTCTCATAATTCTAATATTTTCCATGTTAATTGATGCTTTATCACAAAGCTTCTTTAGATTTTGTGAAAACAACACAGGTTAAGATAATATTCACCCGCATAGCAACAACTTGTTCAGCCAAATTACTATAGTAACAACTCCCTATGTAATGAAGCATCAGGCTGAAACACTCCGTTGGCTTTCCGAAGGGGGCGTCGGATAAAATATTCAGACAAACATACAACGCCTCCCTGACCCCATGCAACTGAGACCACTGGACGCAGAGAAACTTCGCCCGAGATACAAGCCGTATCATAAAAAGGAAACTAAGATGCAGGCTGAAATTCTAAAGCGTACGGCAATTGTTTCAAATAGAACAGCGATGCCTTCTAGAAAGACATTCCAACAAATTTTTCAGGCAACCACACTTCCCTTCTTCATTAAAAAAGCAAGAAAAATAGCTTAAAAGAAACGATAAAGAATAAAAAATGAAATGAAAAAATGAGAAAGAGGCAAAGATAGAACTAAAGAAAAAATTAAATGAACAAGAGAAGAAAGATAAAAAATATAACTTAAAATACAGAAGGGAAGAAAGGAATCAAGAGGGATTATCAAAATCTTTCATATGCGAGTATTTTCACGGTTTTTATTTTTCGACTAAAAGTCTAATTAATCCTTAAATTAATAAATTACTGGAACCACACTTACAAGGAAAAGCACAGCGTCATTACTGTAATTACTTAATGTTCTACTTACAACTTACACTGAGAGTTTTCTGAGTTATGGATTTGTCGACACGGGGGGTTACAAAATCCTCCTCCTACAAGTTACGAATTAACTAAACAACGAATTTCTTGGATCAGAGTCCTTCTTGAGAAGCTGGTATTTCCTAAACTACAAAAATTTGCCAGTATTTTAAGGAACCGAAATGTTCGTCACCGTGTTCACCAGAGCCTATTCTAAGGCAAATTAATCTAGACACGCCCTACAATCCTATTTCCTTACGATCCATAAAAGTAAAGGTAAAGTTCACACCAGAACAGGCCATGAAGGCCCAGAGGGGAAGTAGAAGTATTGTTCTACTTTTACTTTAACTTCGGCACTTTGGTGGTCAACGCCACACCCCGGTCAAGTTACCCCGGGAGAGAGACCCGGTCTTGACTGGTGCGGAAAATCTCGCCCCCACCAGGAGTGGATCCACGACCGTCCAGACTTATCGATTCGTTATACCGATTACGCTATATTTCAATATAAAAATTCAATCCAAGCCCGCAACTCTGCAGTCGTTTCTTTCCTTCACGTTTCCACACCACAGTAGCGTATGCATTTCTCTTCTCACAAATATGTACATGTTAAAACTCGATCAATAATATAATGCGTATAATAAAGGCGAAGAATTATATGTAACAAACTCGTGCATGCAAAACGTCCTATTTTTACTGATTAATCAAGTTACGAATGTAGTCGGCTATCAAAACAGTAACCGATTAACATGAACATCTATTTTGAGAGCTGTAATATTTATTCCTTGTGACTATGTTGCTGTGTGTGTGAATTCTTCATGGTCTAACGCGGTCAGGCTGCAGATAAACTGAACTTTGCGTACTTCATAATTTTTACTGAAGAAATTCCAAAAATTAGTTAATATTTCCTGTCATTAGATGTCAGGAGAATTTATTTTTCACTGATATCTAACATAAACAGAATTCCAAAAGTAATAACTGGTATTTCTGAGCAAGTAGTCTCATTCATACCATTGAAAAGGCTACAGATTGACAAGTAAGAACAAAAAAGATCAGTTGCATCACTTTACAAATGTCCAGACACGGAGGAACGTCACTCAACTTTTCCCTTGTTTTTGGTTCCATTTCCTGTTAGCCAGCATGGATATGTACGATAGTGTTTTTTTATTTCCCTTCTCGTCTTTCCGTATCCTACCACTCAATGCCCGAAAAACTTTATATTTCTTTCATCCTTCTCTTTGCGCTGATTTAGCTGTCCATTACATGACACAGACCCTACTTCCATTTACTTTTCTTAACTCAACTTTTTCCTCTCCTCTTTTATCCATGCTTTTCTTTCTTCTGGAAATGTTCTCCAACGTGAAAAGGCTGTATTTTTTAAAGAATTTTTTTTTCCTTTTTCTGTCTGCCGTGTCCTACTCAACTTCATGCTGCAGTGTCAGTCTTGAAGCAGAAACTAATCTCCAATATTCAGAAGTTCTACAAGCAGAGTTCTCACTTGATAGGATGGTCAGAATTTAAGCTCTAAGAGCAGATATCTTGGTGACAGAGTCTTCTTTGATACTCTCAGGAAAAAGTACGAGTTACGTCAATGTTATAAAGATTAAGATAGTCACAAGTAACACTTCCTTTTCGATCACATGATGTTCAATCTAATGTTTCACTCATACAAACACTGCTATAACTCTCCTTCTATTACCCCAGCCAATCTTGAGTTATATTAAACTAAACGAACTTTATAGTGATTCAGTATATTTATGTAACACACACACTAGTTCAATTTTATTTATAAAATCCAAATTCACTGAAAAATTATAAAGTCAGTTTAACACATTCGTTATATGAATTACTTACTTCAAGAACTCTGTAATCGAAAAGTCAGTTGCCGTATTTAAAGAGACGAATATTGAAAATTTGTATGAACAAGCTAAATCTACATAATCCACTTAAAATACTCACAGTAATTTTCTCTAACGTGTGTTTTAATTCCATTTTTCCATTTAGTCTTTTTTTTTAGATTGTCGCTAAATTATGATGAATTAATAGAAATGTTATTCAACTAAAAATACAGCTAATTTATCTAATAATCATAAAATTATTTCAGTGTTATAAAATTTTTTGTGGGCTTAATATCATTATATAAAGACAACATAACGAAACAGGAAACCAGAAACTGCAACATAGTACTATATTAGGGAGTGATACATGGCAGCATATCGATCTGAAACTGAATTCACCATCTTCTGTATAACCTCTATCAGAGGTTATACAGAAGATGGTGAGTTTCCAAATAGCGCGCTCTTTCGGATATGGGATATATTTCTAGATTTTATGTGGTTATGAAGAAAAGCAATTGCCCCCATTAGACTTTTCTTATAACTAATTTGTAAAGAAGATAATTTTTGAGGTAAGAATACAATTTTATATCAGATGTATATTTTAATCCTTCGATATAGCACTTTTTCCTTTCCTACATTTTTATCTTTACTTTTCCGGTTACAACAACACAAACGTCTACATACATACAAGTAAGGGGCAGGTTTTGCATCCAAAATCCAGTGTTTGAAAAGTCCAATATTGCCTGCTGGGGATTTGTGATAATTTGAGCTCCATATAATGTATATATAAAGTGCATTCTAGTTTTTGTGCTGCGCTTCAGTCTTGATGCAAAACGTCACATATAATCAGAAGATAAAAGCTGAGAGTTAATCAAGTAGAACTTTTCACTGACCACACGTCAGGGAAGATCTGAGCAAATATTCTACAGCAAATTGTAAAACTGTAACTTCAGAAATTAATCTCTCGGAATACAGACTGATTCCGTACTTTACTTGAACGAATGTATGAACGTGTTGCACAAACTGGAGTCGGTAATGAGGTAATGTTGCATGAAATGTCACAGCCAAAGTAAGCCTAAAATGCAGTAAACTTACCAGACATGATATAAAACACTCCCACGATTTTTAATTCGTAGATTAAAGATATATAATACAGATTTTATAGATATATTTATTGCTCTATTTATCTCCATTCAAAATCCCATGTGCCTGGATCCAATAGCTCATTATGCATCCCTTCAAATGCATAGAGAGACTTCGCACATCCGACATGTTACTCATTAATTTTCTACAATATAAATATGCAACAAAAATCTTAATACTTTTAAACATCTATTACCACACATTATTTTATATCCTATAGTAGATGTCGCTATTTTCGCTTACACGTAAACGTCTGTTTAAGACATGTAATATATTTTTATTTTAAGCTAATAAACCTCAACCCTACCCTACAGTTTAACAGACATATACCTACTCAGGCCCATGTCTTTTTTACAAACCTACATCTATTATGAGCCGATCCCGTTGGCCACGCCGTCTAAGGCGTGGGTCTGTGGCCGCTCGCTCGCTGGGATTGCGGGTTCGAATCCCGCCGGGAGTATGGATGTCTGTCTCTTGTGAGTTTTGTGTGTTGTCAAGTAGAGTTCTTTGCGACAGGCCGATCATTCGTCCAGAGGAGTCCTACTAAGTGTGGTGAGTCTAACGGAGTGTGATATCGAAACCTCAACAATGAGAAGGTGTAGGCCCACCAGGACTGTCGAGCCATTAAAAAAGCATCTATTATGAGAGATCAGAGGTTCTCACATCTCTGGCCATGGACATTCCTGTCTCCTGGAATATAATGCCGCGTCTGTTGCGAAATATTTATAGAGGTTTCCTGAGGAGCTTTCTACGTGCTTCGGTGGTCTAAGCACTCAATAAATCCGTATATGATGACGGGTCGATTGATAAATTTTCGCCGACTTTTCGGAAGTGTTTGATGCCCCCATTTTCATTTCAGGATTTAAGCAATATCAACTTACCAATCGATTCAGCATCACATCTCAGATGACTTGAAAATTCATACACCTACTAATTCACAAGTTATTAGAAAAAAATATATATATATATACATTTGGATATGGTGACACTCTAATTTTAACAATGCCTTCTTAAATCCACAACTAATATAGACTGGAATCATGTTTATAATAAAAGTAAGAGAGGAAGGGACGTTGCCAGTAGTACAGTAGTGGTTGGGCAACTGAGAATGTTCAAAGACTTCATTCAGTTTAATTGGCCTCCAGACTGACTAACGAATGTGTAACATCTCAGTGCGAAGCAGAAGTGCCACTATTTAATCTTCCACTATCAGCGACATAAGATATTTACTTTTATACACAATTTTAAGAAGGAAATCTGTCAAACATTTGGTCTGATACGGTTTCCAGTACTTGTGGCGCTGTCTGCACACATATTCACGCTTGCTTCATGAGGTATACGTGTAAGTTCCACTCCATAAACTGCAGTTTATTTCCGTACATAATCCGCCTAATATCCGTTAGTTGCTCCGTCATTAAGGGATAAGATGCCGAGGGAAAGACGGCACAGCACAGGATCAAGATAATATTCACCCTTATTTTAAAGGAAGCCAGTCGAATATACATAAAGGCGCCTTGAACTGACCTGACCTGACCCTTCTTAGCGTGAAAGGTCATAAAGCTGATACACATAGTATTTAGCTATAAGGGAACGTCACGTAATTCATGTGTAACTTACACCCACGGAATGAGGTGGTTACAATTTTGGAATTACAGCAATATTTGGTATCCTATAATTTAACCAGTGCAGCAATTTTCCAGTAGCGAGCTTTCCTGGCTAGGGGTAAATTATGAGAATAAATACGAAAAGGAATATCGAAGGAGAAATTAATAATCGGATCTGCTTCCTTTTACTTTGGCATTATGAATTCTCCTAGCTGCTTTAATAACACTGAGCACACTTCTGGTTACTATTGTTACTTAAATAATTATGGCAACTGGATTTCAGAAGCGGATTTATTGTCTCTTCCACCTCAGTAATTTGTGCTTCTGTCTTGTCGTTATTACCGACTGAAGGAAATCATAAGTACAAGCCTAGGGTGGACTACAGTCGCCTAAAATTACACATCAGTATTCTTTAAAATCCGATCCTCGATATGATACGTTGGTAGAGAGGGACAGACAGAGATAATCTGTCATGTATGTCATCCTTTTATGTGCATTGTGTGCATATCGTTTACTTCGTTCCTTCTCCAGAAACTTCATAAAAAGGTAAAAAATAAATTATTTCTTGAAGTTGTTAGAAGCTTTAATAAGGAAAAAAAGTATGACAGAAGATGAAATGATGAAGAGTAATACTTTGTTGCGAACAAAACACAATAAAACACGCATTTTGAAAAAAATGTGCCGAGGAGTGTCATGAATGTAACAGAAGGGAACTAAAAAGGGAATGCAGCGAGTAATATAACGAAATGTTTCATAATTTGTACACTTCACCCAGTGTTAATGATGATTAAATCCAGGAGAATTAAGGAGCAGTATATGTAGCACGCATTGAGTAAATGAGCACAAACCTTTGCTGGGGTACTCCAAAGCAAGGAGTCACGTGGGAGACATAAGGGGAGATTGAAGGATGGTATCAAAATTGACCTCAGGAAAATAGGGCTTCAGAGTGGTGGAGACTACAATCATGTGGTTAAGCATAAGTTCAGCGGTGGCGTTTTTAGCATAGTAACGAACTACCTCCTTCCACGAAAGATAGTGAATTCCTAGATCAACTGTGTAGATGTTAGCTCTTCATGGAAGGCACTGCGCCATACATTCAGTCCACGCCTGCGCTTGGTGGATGTATGTTATGGGCCTTACACACGCTCATATACGAACATGAAGCTTCTCCTTGGCGGTACGAAATGCACGTTGTTATTCATTCTGGGAAAGAAACTGAACTTTTATCGAAACCATTCTCAAGATGCTAAATTATTTAATCAGAAACAGGAAAGTACATACGTATGGTTATCATTACGTTTTAAATGGGGGAAGAAAATGGGCCTGTCGGACCTCTTACATTACTAAAGACGCGGTAGGTAGGTATTCATTTGCACAGCAATTCAGAAGGTGTGAAATGAAAAGCTTTAAATCAGATGACAAATGGTTTTTAATTATCCAGTGGAACGGTACTCATTAATCCTTCCCTTACGAGTGTCTTAACACCCTGTCGAGGGTATTATGCCATTCTTCACATGCGCAGTGACGTCATATACACCACAGGCAATAGACCTCATGTGAAATGGCACTCAGTCATTTTCAAAATTCCCTGCTATGCCTAAATATATCGCAGTCTTACTGCCTGCCGCGAGAGATACCAAAGCAAACAAAATGCATGCTGTAAGCCTGTGTATGTTTATTCATTTCGTATTTACTCGTAGTAACGATTTCTGGACTGTATGTGAAGAAAACTAATCAACAAATTTGGGGTACGGAAATATTTTCGTAGTTATTTAGTTGGTCAAGTAGTGTCACACTTCTACGAAACAAGAAAAATAATCAGTTTATTAAAATACGTTAAGACTAATTGCACACTTTGTAACTCTTTGGGGCATCCAACATGTGGCCTACGGTCCAACCTCGGCCCTCTTGATCCAAGGATGTGGCCCGCTTGAATCTTTTAACAAAATAAGTGACCTAATTAGCACGCATGAACTAGCGGTGCAGTAAGGTCTAACACCCTGCCCGACGCTACCTTTGTGTGAATGACTGTGACCAAGTGGGTTAACAAAATAAATGTTCAATCAAACGATCCGCTGTCCTGATGTTCATTCAAAAAGCAAGTTTTAGCCTCCTTTGTTGTAAAGTTTTGCCACCAATCTTTGGAAAATGTGTCAAGTATTTTACCTTTTCCCCGAGAAAAACTGTGTTCTCCTCGATCGCGAGTCACCGTGAGAAATCACGCATCCTTTTTCACATGTTTTATTGTTTAAACATAAACTTAGAGCATTAAATTCTTGTTCCAAAAAAGACAAGTTTTTTTCAAATTAGCTTCGTGCTTTATAGGCTTAAGATATTTCCCTTTTCACATTATGCACTTGTGACAGTCTCTTAAGAGATGTGACAGTTACGAAAACACAGAAATGTATTACAAATAGAAAAATGAAACAATTATTACAAGTCACTAGAATGGTAGGCCTAATTAAAGCAGTGTAAAATGGTAAACGAAAGATAGCTAGTATCAAACAGCAAATTAGAATTTCCCATTACAAATTCTGTAACGAAATCTTATTGTAGCTCTCGTCTACATGGTTCTTCTGAGACTGCAGCAAGCTCCTTACTTAATTCTCCAAGCCTCTGCAGCCCTTCTTACACTCCTCCTACCCCCTTTTCCTGCTAACTCTACTACATTATCGATAACTTTTAGCGTCAGAAATTGAATTGACTGTTCAACTTTGGAAAAGGGAAATGACTCAAAAGATTTCGTGTCATTCTCTACCCTTACTAAACCCCACGTGTAATTCCTTTCCTCCCTTTTACTCCCTTTGCTAAGTTTCTTAGACTTCTGTAACGAATTTCTTGTGTGTTAATAAAATTATCTTCTCTCTCTATCGTTGGTTACTGCATTTGATGCTAATCTCTCAGTTTCATCATATGGTCTTACTGTTAGGATTCCGCATGTAACTTCGAGAAGAGAGTTGCAAATCTTCAAATTGTTCAGTAACATCTGTCTTACTACAGTCGTTTCTGAAACAAAGTCTTCTAATCTCTATGTTCTTTCTCGCCCTCTTAAAATCTTCTTCGATCAATTCATATTTTCTGGTTTTTCTAACATTTTCCCCCCACACGTGCCATAACTAAAAACTCTCACAGCAATACGATTCTCTTCCATTCGCTCACTGACTTCTCACTACTTATTTCTTTACTCTGAAATTTTATCTGTAATATTAATCTGTAATATCATCACTTCGCTTTTGATTTCTAAATTAAACTCCTGCTACTGATATCAGAGAAATACTTCAAGCACATTGCACCTTCTAATAATGTCCAATGCACTACATCACATACCAGAATGCAGTAATCACTGTAGCACTCAATATTAAATTAAATCGAAGCATGTAAAGTCTAAAGTATTCTCATAGAAAAAATAAACAAAGTCATGAGAATGTTGTTGCTTTATCTGTCATTATTGATATGTCAAACTGCTCACTCAACGATTATAAACAGTTTTCTTGTTTTTACAACAATGATAAACATTCGTACTTTCAAAAGTCTTGTCTACCTACAACATGATGCTAATTGAATAATACCGATCCCAGTGGCCGTGCGGTCTAAGGCGTGGGTCTTCGGCCGCTCGCTTGCTAGGAACGTGGGTTTGAATCCCACCGGGGGCATGGATGTTTGTGTTGTGTTAGATGTATGGACGATAGCATGAAACATAAGGTGACATGCAGGACAAAAAGGACTTCAACAGTACAAATGGATCAAAGGGGAAAACCCAGGAATTAATACAAAAAAAACCCCGTTTTGTAAGTATTGTAAAACAAAGTGAGTGTTAAATTATGGGACTCTTTATCTTTGCTTCCATCAAAACGTACATTACTTCCAACAAGTGAGATTTTCGTGGACATAGACTAAAGTAATATTTATTCTAATGCATATTTTATGCCTTACATGTTTATTCTAGGAAACTCTTAAGATAAAATTATGATATCCATACCAGCGCCAAAAGTACTATGCATGTGGAGGTTTATTACAGTTATTTTGCGTACAGGCAAGACATTTCTTGAAAAGAACGATAGTTCACAAATGGCAAGGAAAGGTGACCCGTTCTGAAAGCTTCTGAAATTAAGTTGCAATAAATATCTAGTAATCTTTCAACAACCATTGTAGTAGTGTCTTAAACATAGGTCTTGGGTCCGTTGCCAAAACACTCAGAGAAACTCATAGCATATCCCAGCCTGTCATGTATCCGTCTTTTAATTTCCTTGCTTCAGAGTTCTTCGTCTTTCATTCACAGACTTCTTATAGTTCTCGTGGTATCTTCTTCGTTACATTCTCTAATTTTCCATTTCTGTTTTGTTTGTTGGTATAACTTCGTAACTCATAATATAAGACGGAGGTATATAATGTCTCTCTTTGTTGCTTTCTTAATTCCTTTCTCATGAAGGACGTCTTTGATCCTTTTGCTCGCGCGTCGTTTATAATTCTGTATGAGATATAATAAAGAAGTACATTTTCTTCCGACGGTGGATGCTGTCTTACTACTCCTATTTGTGGCATTCGCGTTCGTCGGCTGTATATTAATAATATCTTTACATTTTCATAATGTTTTAATATGCTCTGCATACACAATGAGAGTTTTCCTTTGTTATTCAATCCTGTATCCCTAACGTCCTTATTTTATGAAGTAATTTTTTTTTCCTTTTGGCTCTACCACAACATTATCTTTTGTGCCGTTCGCAAAATCTTTCGTTCCAATAAAAACGTTGGTTTATTCCTTAGTATAATACAAAGTAATATTTATTTTGCAATCGTACTTCTCACGTTGTGACCATGCGGTCTAAGGCGTAGATGTGAAGCCGCTTCTTTGATGGGATCGCGGGTTCGAATTTCGCTGAGGGCATGGATGCGCGTCTCTTGTGTTTGTGTTGTATAAGTAGCGGCCGCTGGGATGGGCTGATCACTCCTTCAGAAGAGTCCAGCCGGGTGTATGTGCCTAATTGTGTGTGATCTAGAAACCTTAACAATGGGGCAGCCTAGGCCCAAATTGGGATGTTGGCCGCAGAAAATAAAACAAAACTTTGCACGCTGTATATTATTTCGAAGGATTTATTCAGCTTTAGAGAAATGCCTTTAAGTATAAATTCTATTACTTCTGTCCTTTTTATGTACGTATTTCAAGATAGGTACAGCCCGTCTATCCTAGAAACAAACTTTACTGCGTAGAGAGCATAGGACCGATTGGTAAAGATATTTTCCCGTACGCATAAATAATAAAGCGTCTCTGATGTTTTGCAATGCTTTCAATTAGAAACAGGAAATAATTAATTTCGTCTTTTTATATAGCATTTAAGCAAATTCCGAGGCGAATGTGTACAGAAATGTCAGTAAGCAGAACGTTTCTGTCTTCCAAATTGTCACACGTCATGGCGGTAAACAGTTTTAAAATAGGGTCTGATGATACTTGCAGAAATTCTCGTTCTGTTTGGTAGTTTTCTATCAAATTCGGCGCTGTGCCATCTTTGAGAATATTTCTCTCTGTTCCGATATTTATATTCGCTGCATAGCGGGTCATTGTGTGAAAGTCACCATGTCTTTCTTTTTGGAGAAACATGATGGCAAAGTCGTTATGTTTTACAAATTTGCTGGTCTTACGAGATTTGAGTTCTCAAAACGGTGTTGCTGATGACTCAAGTCTTCCGAAAAGTTTTGCCATGTTACTGGTTATAATAAATGGTAGTGTTTACCTGTCTACACGGCGTAACATTCCAGCAAGTATGAATCTTCATCGTCGCTTTCGTTATGTCTAAAGTGTTTAGACTAATATTCAGGATCCTCACTTTTTAGTTTGATCAATACTTGCTCCATTTACATGAGGTAAGTACTTGTGAGTTTATATATTAATCATATTCTTACATTACTCTCTCCTAATTTGTCTTATATTCTAGTTCCATCACGTTATATGATAGGCGTTCTTTCGACGTCACAATTTTGGCTCTACTTCCTGTGTGTGATTACGTTCATGGTTATTGTCTTATGCTTCGCCATGTTTAGACGTCATTCATGTGTCCTTTGGCGTGTCTTCTGATATCAATTACGATGCAACGGACTCTGCTTGCGTCACATTTCCGTTTTGCTAGCAGTCCAACGACGTATGTTTCAGACCTTTATCCCAGATACTTGCCACTTCTCTTCTGCTCTTTGAATATCAAAATTACGGTTTAGCATTCTGCTCACAAAGAAGATACTGATTGGGAGGGGTGGGACAGAGGTGAGAGACATCAATGTTGGGACCACCGGGGTCTTCGAATACTAATTTTGTGGAGTTAAAAGCAGAAGTTGGCATGGCTTCCGGCTGTTTAGCGGACTGGCGTTATAGTCATATTCCTTGCTGCACGAACTGAGGCCTATTATCTCGTAATAAGACCTGACCACATCGAATAACATGACTGTCTTCTGTCTGTTTCTTCAAACAGCTTCTTATACATCAAGGCTCTAATAAACCAGCCCATATAAGGGGGCTAAAGTTACTAATGGCATCCCACAGCTTTCTATTTAGTAGGCTTTCTTTCAGTTCATAATAAAGAGATTTAATCTTGTATTGCTCCCTTCTTGACTTAATTAACAGTTATTGTTAACTTCATAAACATGAAATGATGTGTTTGAGTCAAGACTGAGCTTTATCGCTAGGAGTAACACGCCACAGTCTCCTAACGTATGTTTTCTTCTATTCTTTCTCGGCTTATTAAAAATTATTGTAACAGCTCTAAGCTCTGAATGACTGTATGATAAATAACTACATATAGGGTGGTTAGTCTATTCTTAACTCTGTAACGCGCATTTATTTTCTTCATCCGTAAGTAACGAAAATGTCCGTAAAAACGTTGTTCCTTCAAAAGTGTGCAGTGCTCTGTTTGTGTGTTTGTTTGTTTGTTTGCCTGCTTGCTTGCTTCCAGCGAGCATTCACACACACAGGTAACATCAAGAGATCATATCAAGCACGTACATAAGCAGTAAAAATCTTTTCCCTTCGAAGTTTGCAGAGCTGTCCGTCTCCTGGCGAGAAGTCTTATACTTTGCATAAAATTAATAGATTGTGACTATTCCGTACTTCCATTGGTTCGCCATGTGCTTAATTACGTACATGTTTTTTTTACTCGTACTTAGCTTATCGGTACTTTGCTGCATGGGTAAGTAGGGGCTGATAGTGGCTGAGGAGTTTGCAGCTGACCTTGGCATTTGTTGGCGCTGAGGAAAGCTGATCGCCCTTGTTTGTGACCAGTGACCGATGTATTCCAGTTAAACACATTAGGATAAAGGGAAGCCGTGTCTTGTGCGTGTGAGGTAATACAGTTATTTTCTGTAAAATTCTATGCGGTTAGACCTGCGCATAAATTTGCTATAAACGAAACACATAACAAATGGCGACGAGTGGAAAGAAGTCATGCAGTGACAGAGACTGATGTTTTTGATATGATCTATATATTTTCCCCCGACCGTCGTAGCGAGTGTTAAGGGACTCTACCCACGCTGTGCAGGTCAACTGCATTTTCTTACAACAAAGAAGAGTAGGAATGTACGAGTATATAGGTAGGTAAGTTGGTAGGTAAGTAAGCGGGTAAGTATTTAGTTTGTGAGACATTTTCTTGTCCATTTGATTTCTTGCTAAGCAATTCAGTTATTCAGAAAATCGGTCCGTGCATTAATTTACAAATTACTTAGAGCGCCAACGGCAATCTTAGTTGATTGTGTATGTCGTTATCAGTGAGCTGTTAAACAACAAAAATATAAAGTAATCCCTTTCATGACCTATGACAATAAAATATTTATATTAACGCAGTAAATTAAATGTTAAGTTATTTTCTTAATTTTATATCCTATTTAACATGTGTCCGGATTATCTAATATCGTCTAAAAGCGCCCCGTAAACACTATGCAAACGACCAGAACTTTGTCACTGCTTAAGTGTTCTAACCTAAGAAGCAAACAATAAAGCAAAAACAATGACAGAAATTTAATATTTGCCTGCATTCTAGGTAAAGAGAAGTGCTCGCTATGAGACAACAGCAGCATCGTATTGAAAGGGCCTAAAATATCCAATCTGCTCCAAAAATATACAAATAGTATGCCATTCACAGTGATCATTTTAATGTGATTCTTGTGGAGATAATAATTCATACCGGTGCTTAAACAATATTTTCCCACTGCCAATACTTCAAAATGACGTTTAATACAGACAATCTAGGAAAAATGAATTGGTTAGGATTCTGAAGGTAGGACTTATTACTACCGTCTACGATAGAGGCGTTCCGTGGAGCAAATGAATAAATAAATGTAGTCCCTTAATCAAGGTAGTCGACATCCGAGACACTAACCGAAGCCGAAACCTCTAGAATATTGTTCAGCTGCAATGCTTAATAAGTGTAAATTACTCGCAACACTATGTCAAAAACGGCTTGAATAAATAATAAAGTACAATTTTAATAAACACAACAAATGCACAACTTTCAGGGCGCAAACAGCTCCTATATCATGTTACTATCCAACGCGTTTCGGCTTTGCGAGCCATCATAGTGAACAGTGTTTTAATAAGTTATTTAACAAATCATTTTTAACTCGTTTGTGATTATGTGTTTTTAACTCAAGCTCCAGATAGTGCATATTTTACAATCATCAACAGATGCTGCATTTGTGAAGCACTTTTATATTAGTAAAGGATCCCGATGATGGCTCGCAAAGAGCCGAAACGCGTTGGATAGTAACATGATATAGGGAGCTGTTTGCGCCTGAAAGTTGTGCATTTTGTTGGTGTTTATTAAATAATAAAAATGCACGGTGAATTAAGATTAAAGAAAGTACAATATTTTAAAAGTTGAAAAAAATGTATGTACATTTAACATATGCGTGTTTTTTCTGTTAATTTGTGACTACATTAATTACGCAGCACTGAAATATTCCAAGTATACATTCGTCAGCACCTGACTATTAATGAAAGTGGTCGACGAAGAAAATATGGATAAAGAGCGAAGCGCGCCTTACAGTCTCGAATTTTTGACGTCGCTTTCGCAAAACGCTGCGAAATGGAATATGGGAACTCCCCAAACTCTCTCCCATATGGCAGGCAGTTGCAGTAAGTGAGAATTGACATTTCCAGTTGGTTGACCACGACCACACAGACTTCCACTTCAGTCAAGATAACTTCCAACTCCCTCTTCTGGATTCGCGCCTCCATATTTAGTATAAAAGTTTCAGCTACAACTTACCTCTCCAATCCTCCTGAGAGCTCTGTTTCGATCCAACCTTCGTATCTGTAACATAAGATTTATATAATTCATTAAATGGGTTTCTTCAAAAAGGTAAATATATAGAACGAAGTCTTAAATAAATAACATACAAACTAAACAACAGTTCAAGTAACTAATTAAGCAGTTTTGTACCACGTATTTTCATTTGTTTAATAAAATTACTCCAAACTCCCATAAGAGTATTTAAGAACTAAATATTTAAACATTATGTTGCAAGATTTCTTTGAAAAAAATTCCTCCAAATTCATTACATGGGAATTTTCTAATCAGCTAGGTGCCTCAAAAAATAGGTAGAGGAGGATTTCCCTTAAAAGTTTGAATGTTATTTTATTAACATTGCCTGTTTTTTGGAACATACTGTATTAAGCAAAATATTTATTTAGGCTCTATCCTGAAGCAGCTAAATCCAATTCCCACCCCCAATCTTACATTCCCATGACCCACCTTAATCCTTTCCCCTTATCTGCATAAACAATGTCTTCAAAGCTCTTTCTTCCTTTAAAAATTCGCAGCCACACTTTTCTAGGCGTAATTTATTCCACTCCCCCTACCAATCAAGTTCCCGTGGGTTTTGCAGTCACTCCAGAAAAATGCCGATATAGTACCGCGAATGTTCAGTTTTGCTCTTCAATTCTCTTTCGGTTCCTCTTTCATTAACCATATTTTCGACGCTACGTAATTGAGTTACTGATAGCAACGTAACATAAACCACAAAACCACTGAATCCAGAGACCCTACAAAACGTTTCATATTAACGTAGTTCGAATTCCAGAAAACTGAAACAGCAGTTTGCCTGAGTGCACACAACATTAGGCCTGCTAATATTCATTATTTTCTCAATACGGCATATTAGTAAATAATTTTCCGAAAACATAACTATACCTATAAGATAAAATTTAATTATTAATTTGGGAATAATGTTAGACACTATTTAAATTTTCGTACACTTTGGTATATCCTTGCGCTATAATAAAGGGGAGGAAGAAATTGTACGGCATAGCCCACATTAAAGCGGTCAGTCATTAGCTAGTCCCTCGAAGAACATCATGCCCGCAGCAATTAGATTACCAAACTTGTTAGCAACGCTACTAAACAAATTACAAGGTGTCCCAGAAGTAACATTTTGGCAGTAATAGTAACGTATCACACTTGGAGTTGCAACGTGTTTGCAGAGTACCAACTGTGGTTCGCAACCGTGTAGTTTAAGACACAGTAATTCTTTGGTTTTTTCATGGCGGGTTTTCAACTGTATAATCTATACACCTAAATGTTGGGTCATCCCTGATTTATGAACTGAAGAGGGATTTAAATAAGACTGATTCATAACAGTGTTTGATGTAAGGAAATAAATAAAGTTTTAAAACCCTCAGTCGGACGTACGGAAAATTCCCAACCGTTAGACCTGCCTAATGTGCAACGGTAATACCAAGAAATATACCACGACTTATGTGACTGAATCGGTAATTAAAGTATGACAACAAAACTTCATTTCAGTCTCTATAATTGTTAATCAGATTATTCCGATTTCTCCACGACACGTTTAAAGAAAATACCAATTGTCATATATATTATATAATTAGCATGTTGGGAAACCTAAATGTTGTCAAATATGCAGTCCTTGACGGTGATCCTATAGTTTCAAAATACGTCGAAGGAAATAAAGTGAAAATATAGGAAGACATAAGCTGCATTGTATTTTAAAAAATCTGGTTATTACACTTCAATAAAAGGCATGGTCTTGAAGATCATATACTACAAGTTACAGATGCTTTGAATCAAGATGTAGAGGAAAATAAATCGAATTATAATATATTATACTTGAAGAAAACTAGAGATATTACATTATGAGGAAATTCATCACTTAGTAAAATTATTTTAGGGCACAAAAATCAAGAGGGCTACTGTGGGACGATATTTTACCTGGGATTAAAACAATGAAATGCATACATGGTTTGAGTGGTGAAACCCCATCCACACCAGTCACTTAGAAGATCGAGAAGGAAATGTTAAAATTAAATTACGGTAAGTGTATTTTGTGGAAATAAAGGTTGAGAATAAAAGGTAAATGGAATTGGCTCAGGATCCTTTACATTGCTGGGCTTTGGTATTAAAGGTGTTGAAACTTAATTTCTGCTATATGTGATTCAGTTAGTCGGTTATGCAGTTAACTGAGCAGGTAAGAAATTATCTAATTAGACAGTTAGAATAAATTATCAACTTAAATTACGGAGCCTACTTGAAGGCAATTTAGGAGGCCAATTATTGAAGTAGTTGTCAACACCACGCTAAAATATACAGTCATGTTGAAGTGCAAAATTATGACGCGATTTTTAAAATGTCTCTTTGTTAAATAGCATAATTTAAATGTACTTTGAAGCTGCTAGGCAATTTTCATTAAATACCTTGTGCATTTTATCTTACATTCCAACTGCCTCGACTCAAAATTTTGGAACTGTAACTATGTGAACAGAACATCTTTACTTAAAATCATGAAGTTAAGACTCCGCCTGAAAGGCGATGTAAAGTAACGTGACATATTTATTGTAAATATGTGTGAGGGGAACAGACCTACACATTGATATTGTAAGCAATTTACTTGCTTATAAATATGTAAATAACAATTGTGATAAGGAACCATTCACAGCAATGTACATCCGGCTCACTCGCCAGTCTAGCCTTTGTAAAGACGTGATTGCTTTCACAGAAAATGGGTGGGATTGAAACAACAATCTGTTTCTCCCTTATGGAGAAACGCTTCTTCTTTGAATGAATTCATTTCCGTTGCGGCAGAATAAAAGGCCTTCATGGCAATAGCTGGATATGAAATTGCAGAACACGCATCTGCCTGCCACTTCGTCTCATGTAACAACCTGGAAACGTTTCTCACAAATCATCAAAATGTACAACAGATTTCCTTTCGCGATATTAAACTGAGAGTATATAAAATGATGTCCTAAAACAATCCACTTCTGAGCTGCAAATCCTACTTTATCTATACAAGTTAACCTTCGAGCAATTTCCATGGGTTCTTTATAGAAATATCATAAATTGAAACCATAATTTAGAGTTAATCTCCACCTACGTCCCCATCCGTTTGTCTGTAATAACCGTCTTCAAAAGCACTTATCCGTTGTCATACTATAAATGAGACATGTCGCTTTGAAATAGACCCTTCCTCACGCATATTTTAGTGCGATATAATCTCTATAAACAAAGGTAGGCTACTAGGATTTTTGACATTTTAAGCTATACATTCGCACAGTCATGCAAGATGAGTTAGAATTACCATGGAAATAAAAATCAAAACACTTGCGACCCCCTCCGAAGTTTAGCAATCTTGAAATAAAGAGGTCAATGTGAGGAATTCTCACTACGAATTCTAGAGTTATTATTGGTCCATTACAAAGTCAACACAGAAATGAGATTCAGAAAACATCTGAACCAAAAAGAAACTGGCATGGTAATAAAAGAATTACAGGAGAAGATTTCCATAACTTGTACTCTTTATTTAATATTTGAAGGTCGGTTAAATAAATGAAAAATTAGCTAAGTTCTGTAAATTAGTTGCAGATTTCAAAAGAGCGACAGTAAACATCAAAATCACAAATACGAACAAAACAAGGGCAGACTGCATTCACGTAATATTTGCTACAGTTTAGTGCACGTTATTTGGTTCCCTTCTCCTATCTATAAATACAAACATGAAAATATACAAAACTGCAATGCTTTTATGCGAGTGTGACATTTTGTATCTTGCTTTCATGAAAGAATGTAGATAATTAATGTTTCGAAATAAAGTGACGGGAAAAACCTTTGGACTTAAGACAGAGAATTTAAGAGAAGCTTGCAAAATGTTATACAGTGATAGCTTTCTTAATTGCACGATAATTAATCATCGGAGTGAAGTCAGTATTGTGAAAATTTGATTATAGAATATGAGTATACGTGTAGAGTCCGTACGAAATATACTTAATGCTAAATGGCAATAATTCAAGTACGAAAAAAATTCAAAATCTGAGGCTATGATTGACATATTTAACACATGTTAGATCGAGAAACATAAAGTTTCCCTTGTGCTTAATTAAACAGTGTTAGCTGAAAACGTACGGAGAGTGGAGGTTTTTTTTTTCCAATGGCTCGACAGCCCCTTGGGAGCCTAGGCCGCCTCATTTTTCGAGGTTTAGCGATCACACAATTTTAGACACACCACACTCGGTAGGATTCCTCTGGACGAGGGACCAGCCCGTCGCAGAGACATCTACCTGACAACACAAAACACTCACAAGAGACAGACATATATGCCCCCGGCAGGATTCGAACTCACAATCCCAGCAAGCGGAGTGGAGGTATAGTTCTAAGAATTCTTATCCTCGGCACCAAGATGGAGTAGTCAGCTTTAACCCCCGGTCGATTTAACCCGTACCCATCGACTCGTGGGCTACGTGGGCCTCAGAGCCAGGCTGGACTTCCTAAGGAGAGAAAACTGTTTTGTCTCTGCCTGGAATTGAACCCCGCTCCCTTCTTCTTCTAGTACGTAACCTAACCTCTATTCCCAATGTGAAATCCGCCCTCCCGTGTGGAATTTATTAGAAACTACATCAACGAATAGTGAAAATACAGCCCTTGTTACGGTCATCATAAAAATTACAATAATTAAAGTGGCAAATATAAATTTTTCCTAGGTCTTATTACGAGTAGTAGTAGCTTGGGTGAAGAAATATGCACATATTCATTCGTTGCACTTTTATGGCTAAACTACGTGGCGTCCTTATAATAGCCCGTTTTTAACAATACAACCTACGACAATGCGTGCTAAATTACGCTTTTGTGAGCGTTCTCATCCCTGCAAAGCTTCCGTTAAAATGGTTTTCCCGTCCCCCCAATCCATCTCTCTGTACGCATAACACGAGGAGGTATAAATGGAGGTCTTTCAATTTTCATTTAGATCGGACATTTTTAACTATGACTTTGTTTGAAGGCCTACATGCCTTTCTGTATCCATGATCGTCCGCAGACCCTTCTGTGCGGATACGCACCTCCTATCACGCTCGATTTTGAGAACTCTGGCTTGGATACAGAGAAAAATCAAATTCAGTAGCATCAGATTCCCATTTTTTATATACGGGTTATTAGGCGTTCATATAAAGTGATGGTAAAGTTGAAAGGGTTATATAATACGTAATTACTGAGGAAAGAAAGAAGGATTGATATAAGGTGAGATCTGTATTTTTTCTGGGATTTTACGAAGCGTAGGTTAGTAGTCTTTGACAAACCACCAAACTATGCTGTGTAAAATCCCAGAAGAACGCAGATCCCATTTACAACTCGGCGGAAGCTTGAAACCACGCAAGTTTGATAAACCCTTGCGCTTACTTTAACTCTTCCCGGGCATCTCTCATTACCAACGCAAACGGGTAAATGAACACAGACCCTACGAACTGAATATTTAATTGCAAGGCTGTATTCAATTTTGCAAGAAAATAAACAGTGATAAATGACTCCAGATATTACTGAATCTATATAGAGGCCCTCGAAATAGAATTATTCAATGTGACAGGCAGAAGTATGATATATGATTCTTAATAAATGTCTTCGAGAAAGAAATGGTCGCCAAGTCTGTAGGCAGTTCAGTAATCCTTTCACGGATGTTACTCTGCTACAGAGCCTGAAGTGCAAACTGAATAGGAGATTCTATGTTCACGGAAACCTTCTGACAAGATCTAGAGTGAACCTCTTATTCGTTTATAAAGCTGTTTTCAAGATTCGCCTAGAAAATTCCCATCAATTAACACATACTTTAGTTCTAGATACACAATAGAATGAAAGATGCTTACTCTCTCATTAAGTGACAATAGAAAAGGCAAACTTTTGTCCCCGTTTTATGGAAACTGAAATTTTATTACCGTATTTACAAGTGCCCACTGTCACTTACCGTCACAAGCTAAGACAGACCCACGGGTAATAGGCATACGACTTTCTGAGTTGCCGAAAGTCCATTACCTTCTCAAACTGAACGCTGTTCTATGGACTCAACCAGTCAATCGGTCGGTCAGGGACGCTGGCCTTTGGTCACTCAGGCAGTCGGTAACTTAGCGATTAGTCATTTAAATTAGTTGGGCGGTTTGTCAGAAATACAGTTATGAAAGCAGTCAGTATTTCAGGAAATCGGCAGTTTATTAACCATCAATTCGCTAGGCAGTCGCTTAGCCAAATTAATAAAGAATTATACTCAAAGGAAACTCTGACACTTACGGCTTAACGTAAGAAATTCATCAAATATACTTTATTCGGAAGGGGACTATAAAGCTGTGTTTTTGTTTCATTAAATTTCTATAAGTACTTATCTATACAAGCGCCTGTGTTATAAGATAATGGAAGGTTGTGTCTCTCCTTCTCTCTCTCTCTCTCTAGTCTGCAAATAATTCAGTGATGCAACACAAGTTAGAAATGGCGAAACTGCAGCGACAAGAATAAGCTTCTGATAATGTTTATCCTAAGACAGATTCTTAATTACCCGTGTGTTAATATATAAACCACTTTGAGTTTCCTAAGTTTTATTACGTAAAATGAGGAAGTATGATTTTTTAAAGCTCATGAAGAGGTAGGCGTTCGGAAAGAGTCGGCGAAGGTACTACATCCATATTCACCTGGGCAGACTGGAGAAAACCATGTAAATCTTTGACCCGAGTAGTCTGTAACCCGGTAAAGTTACGAACTAGGTACAATAACTATATGAAAGACTAAAAAATCTTACCGCTTCACGAAAAGTATATGTAATAGTGGTAGCGACAATTACGTGATGAGGAGCATCTGCTACTTAATAATGTATGAATGACAAGATTAAAAAAGCATAAGATGGGGCCACGTAGAAATCTACAGGTTCACAAACCCCTTCTGTAAGATGTGACGTAATAGAAGAGGAACAACTTTAGAATGAAGGGCTTCGTCAAACAAATAGTTTTGCTAGAATAATAACATAGTGAACTACAGTCAATGTAAGAGAAGATAAGGAATGCATATGCAAATGTTAGTGGAAATTCCACAGGGAAAATTACTTGGAAGATCTAGATACAGAATAGGTGGAAGTGTCAAAATAAATATTAGATAATAACATAAATTTCTTACTTGAACTTAACCGTCAGTTCATACATTCTAATAGCAGGGTTTTGTGGGTAGGTTATAAATTTTCACGTTGGATAAACAAAAATATTTCTTGTCCGGTTGAGTAACTATCAACTGTTACAGAAGGAACGTGTCTCAGTGAGTTACTCAATAATTTACCCATTGAGTCAGTGATTTTATTTTACATGGTTCATTGGTCTGTGTGTCTTTCGTCATTTTACTAGTCGATTATGGAATCAAAGCCAATTTTGTTAACACTGATATAATTTTGGAGAACCTTCCCACCTAAAGAAAAGCAGAGGCGGAGAATCATACAATGCAAAGCCTTCTAGGCGCAGAAACCATATGATTGACCCTCCCACCATGCCCAGTGACGGTTCCTATCTACAGACTCCCTGCGTATGTATAGGAACCATGAAAAATGTATGAGCTCTCAAATTATACACCGAGGGTTCTCGAAATCAGAAGTGCTGGATATAGTCACCCATTTATTCAAATCGCGATAGACTTCTCTCAGTATCCCGTCAATGACTATATGTAGACATTTCGTTTAAACACTTTTAATTCCCTCTTTGTTTCTTCCAGATTACTGGAAAGCCATAGACGATTATTTTATAATTTCTGAAAGATGATACGGCCTTCAGATCAGTGACGCTGTTCAATCATAAATATATTGAAAATGTCTGAACAAGACATGTGTCTCTTTTTTCATGGCAAATGCGTGAATGTTCTTTCAGTTACACCCGTAAGAAGGGCACTGCCTTTCTTATGCCGATTTTGAGGAATTTACAAACGCTGCACAGAATTATATACCGGTGTTTTGTACCGAATTTCAACAGAATAGAATAACAAATGCGGAAAGTTCTTATAGAAGCACTAGGTTTCGGAAACCGGCTTCCGAAACGTAGTGTGTCATTAAAAAATTAGACGATGGACAAATTCCAAGAAAATAATATTACGGTCAGTGAATCATAAACCATGGTCCGAGCCCTATAGAGTTGAAAGAATTCGTTAGTTATTTAATAAAGTTAAGATAAAAACAGAAGTTACCTAAGTTTGTATGAGATAGGAAGATGATCGGGACAAAGGAATTAAATACAGACCTTTGGAATAATAAATAAGATACTATATATCTTCAAAATCCTACATCGGCAATTTTTGTACAAATTTCCAGTACATTCTCCTATAAAGTACTTCAATCATCAACTTGTTTTCTTGAAGGTTATAACGGCTCCTCCAGTTATTTATGATTGTATTTTACAGTAATGAAAATGTCAATTCTCACATTCCAATTTTTGTTGTTTTCAATCTCTGACCCTTTCTTTTCCTCTCCCATCTGTCTTTTTGTCTTTCTCTTTTATTCTTCTCATCTTTCAAGATTTTTCTTTCTCCGTCCTTTTTCCTGATCAAATCAAGAAGAATGAGATGGACAGGGCATGTGGCACGTATGGGAGAAATAGTTGTGCATACAGGATTTTGGTGGGAAGACCTGAGGGAAAGAGACCATTTGGAAAGGCCAACCACAGATGGGAGAATAATATTAAAATGAGTAGTCAAGAAGTGGGATGAGGGGCATAGACAGGACTGATCTGGCTCAGGATAGAGACAGGTGGCGGGCTATTTTGGATGCGGTAATGAACCTTGGGTTCTATAAAATTCAGGAAATTTCTTGGCAAGCTGAGGACCTGTTAGCTTCTCAGGAAGGACTCTGCTCCATGGAGTTATTTAGATCATTTTCCTTCCATGTTCATATTATTCTATTTAATTCTTCATAACCTTTTATGTCTATTCTGCTGTATTTATTTTTCCGTTTCTTTTCTTCTGTATTTCTTTTTCTCTGCTCATCTTTACTTATTCCTTTCTCTTTCTACATTTTGCCCTTCATTTATTCTGAAAGCGGCTTACAGTTGAGTAAGGTCATTTACGTTCACCTATGCGCTGTGGTGTGAGGGACTTACACTGGGCGGCTAAAATATTCCGACAAGAACTGCCATTTCATTTGACTTTCATCTCCTCCACAGGATGGTATTCCAGCTGGTGACGGCAGTCTGAACTCCTGGTTGGCTGCTTTGCTACGTGACATCGATGTCAGGACAAAAGGTCTGCCCAGAATTATACAGTGTGAACCCAAACTACATTCCATCTTTCAAGATATGTTAAAACGCTCAAAGCAGATTCAGTTTTTCAAGGCATGTTAAATAGCATTGTCTCTGTACGTAATCTGACGACTGACATCGCGGTCAGAATGTAAGTTTGGGGGAATGTATCTTAAGTTGACTTAGTGATACGGATATTATAAAGTCGCCTTGTGCAATGGAAATAAATTTCTATATTTAGCATATCGTGGAATCGTTTCCTCAACCCCTACCATAGAAGTCGAAGTTCTATCTTCCAATCCTCGTTTCATTCTTCATTGTTACAGGTAATGGCTTCCAGGTATTGTGTCGTTTGTTGTCAAAGCACGTGATTTTTACGGCTGTAGCCAATAAAACCCCCTACAAATTCCGAGTTAGAAATTTTGCCTATATTAAAACTGCAAATATGGCCCAAAACTGCGAAACTCTAAATTTTCTGTCTTAAAAATAAACGTAATGTGAATATTATGTCTATAAGAAATACTTCGTTGAGTTTTAAAATTAAAAATTTATATTTATTAAGAGTCTTACCACATCCACTAAAGCAAATGAGATAATGTACTTGTCGTAATTTTTACAGAAATTCTTATTTAAACAGCAATGAGAGAATGACCAGACACAACGAATTCATGACCACGTGCTTTGTATTCGACTCCCTGCGGATTACTACACAGCAGCACACAAAACGAAGTATATAGGAGAAGTGCTAGATAATTCTTTTCAAGAAAGAAAAAATTAAAAGGAAGCGATCATAGAAGGCGTCATGGGGGGCTTTTAGTGGATACAAGTCTGACGAGAGAGAAAGCGAGCGATTTTCTTTTTTACCGAATTGAAACTAGAAGGTAAAGAAGAAGAGACGGAATTACACTAACCTGAAGAACGTTAGAAGCTTAAAATGTATACTCGAGTATCCGACAACATCATATCCCTCATTTATGTATCTTCTGAATATTTTTAAGTATTATTACTTTTTTGTTTTTAGTTTAGGTTCCGTTTAGATGTGAATAAATTAGGCCTACATAGTGAGAACTTTAAAATTATCTCTATATTTCTTGATATTACTGTACCACAATGACTAAGTAAAATGTTAGGCGACTAGAAAACGTGGTACGAATGGTGGAATGAAAAAGTAAGTTTACCTATAAAGTTTTAAAAGAAGACCACAGGAAAAGTGACGATTTGAGAAACCCAAGCTCAGTCAAAAGAGCAATATTAAGACGGACATTGTAGAATTAAGATATGAAGAATTTACTGCATTTAATACCTCGGGATAGGGTCGAATAGCGGACATGTGTAAATGGGTTAATAAATGCAACCAAAAGAGGCACAAATATGTAGAAAAGCAAGAGCAAACTGCCTGGAAAATGTCTCCTAAGGACAGAAGAAATCATAGAATTTATCGTTGAAGTAAAAGTGTCTGGAGTGTTTTTATAAGAGCAGAATGTGAGGAACTGTTATGTATATACCGTGTCATAATCAGGCTGACAGCAGCCTGTTTCTTACCGTGGATACCAGGATCTAATTCCAGTACATTCCTTATGGGATTTATAATGGACAAATTCATAGCATAGCAGGTTTTGTCTCTGAAAAGTTTGGGCTAATTACCATTCCGTACGATATATACTCATTTATTTCAAGTCTGTTCCACATCACATTAAAAAAAAAACTTCCTTCTTTTCAAGGTTAACTCGATATTTGGAGTTATTTCTTTCGCCACTTGCTAATAGTTGTGGGCCGGGATATCGAAGTCGATATAGCAACTCGCTACGGTCTGGACGATCCGGGGATCGAATTCCGGTGGGGGCGAGGTTTTCAGCACCCGTCCAGACCGGCCCTGGGGCCCACCCAGTCTCCTGTACAATGGGTATCAACTCTTTTTCTCCGGGGTAGAGTAACCGAGGCGTGTCGTTGACCACCCACCACATCTAGTGCCGAGGTTAAAGAAAGAGTAGAGGTATAACTCTATTCTCCCTCTGGGACTTCATGGCCTGTTATAGGGCGAACTGAAGTAATTAACTCTTACTTCTGTGATGTAAATTAAAGTAGCTCCATGATAAAGCATTTTCTTTAGTAGGTCATATTTTCCCAGCTACAGCAAGAAATTCCCAGCTCTTAAGACTTTATGAATCCATCACTGTGTTCATCAAAATTCAACAGCTGTTTCTTTCTTTAGTGACTTGAATAACTCCATATTTTAATTGTACTTTCATGTACATACGTCGTCCACAAACCTTCCCCCCCCCCCTGCCTTCCGCATGCCTTGCCTATCTTATAATTCTTGAGTGAGTCACCCTTAATAAATTGTGTGAACAGTATAAATTATAAAGCGAGTCATTGCGTAAACGTCTTTCTCCGACTAAACCTTTAAGAGTTTCGAATTCATAGTCATTTGCTTGCCCTCTTACCGTGTCCCTAATATGAACCACTGCAGTCGGCACAAGGAAGTCGAAACACCATGTCCCCAGCAGCCACAAATCATAGCGCGTAAATAACTAAAATGAATGGCGACGGTGAGTTCAGACTGTCCCACTTCCCTTTCATTTCACCCCACTCTACTCCGCCGTAACCCCGTGGCGCATATTTCGCAAATGACAGCACAAAAGAGGTTCCACTCTCACACCCAAACTTTTCAGTGAACATGGTTCCAGTTAAATTATCCGGAGATAAACGATTTCTCTTCATAGCCACTCGTTTCCCCTCAGAAGATGCAACGTTCTCCAACCTCCCTCCCCAGTGACTCATAAATGGAAATTGAAATCTGACAGTGTGGAAGCCGAAATTTATTTAAAATCATTAATATCCATCTTGCGTTTGTAAAAAATCAGACACGTTAATTCTTCCAATGTTTTAATATTTCTTCGCAAAATTCTGTATTCCTCTATTATCATGCATGATGAAAATGTGTGAATATGGCGGTGTAAAGAATACGCCTCCTGAACTCACAGGTATTTGGTTCGAGTCGATTATATTTTTTAAACTTTCTCGTGTAGATCCGACTAATGTGGCTTCAAAATCGGTCCTAATTCTGTTGTTAATTTTTTTAAGCCTTAAAAAATAGTTCCTTCAGCTAATACATGTTTATTCATTCTGTTGTCTGTCTTACGACAGGTCGATAGCCTCTTCCAAAGCGAGTTCTCCACAGAGTGCGATCTAGTGCTTCCTCTTTCAATTTCCAGTATTCTCACTTTTCCTTAAGGTCATACAGTAGCTGCTTACGTCTTCTTCCGCGTCTCTCCATCACTTCCATCCTTCCCTCTATCTTTCCTTCAATGACGTGTTTTAGAAAGCAGTTCCTACGCAAGATATAGCCAATCCAGTTAGCCTTTCTTCCTTTTTATTGTTTGTAAGATATTCCTAGCCTATCCCAGTGGCCGTACGGTCTAAGGCGTGGGTCTTCGGCCGCTAGCTTACTAGGATCGTGGGTTCGAATCCCACCGGGGCATGGATGTCTGTCTCTTGTGAGTGTTGTGTGTTGTCAGGTAGAGGTCTCTGCGACGAGCTGGTCCCTCGTCCTGAGGAGTCCTACCGACTGTGGTGTGTCTAAAGTGTGTGTGACCATGAAACCTCGACGAAACGAGGAGGCCCAGGCCCATATAGGGCTGTCGATCCATAAAAAAAAAAGATATTCCTCTCCTCCTTCACTCTTTGTAATAATTCCTCATTTCTCACACAATCGGTCCAACTGATCTTATCCGTACTTCTCCAGCACCACGTGTCAAAAGTTTCCAGGTCTTTCTGATCTACTTTCCGAAATGTCCAAGTCTGAGCACCATACGAAGCTATACTCCAAGTCCAATTTGCTGGTGAAAAGAATCTTCTTCATGTAGAATGCTGTTTTTGCCACGGCAATCCTGGACATAATTTCACGTGTACATCGTGCATCATTTGTTATCGTGCTACTCAACAAACAGTTTAAATATATAAGTCATGACAAAAAAAAATAAATATGCTAAATTTTGAACGGGTACCAATGTAGACATTAGCGGGTGCCATTTTTGGCGTACTTCTTTTTAAGTCAAATTTGGCAAGGAAAGAACTATAGATATATACTTAAAGTAACAGCTGGATCTCCACTGGTTATAAGTTTTCCTTTTCTGCATTCGGAGGCTCCATAACACCAACGGTGGCAAATCGAAGGTGCTATTTTTTCGCAACCGATATTCTTTTTAGTACTTCAGAGCGTTTGGCAACCGTGTCGCCGAACGTGGCAATGCATTGCAACTTAAAAAATTTATTTAACTTAAGCTTTGAATTCCTCGTTGAAAATGTGTATATGGCGTCACTTTCTTCTTCAAATGTGTGCAACAAAAGAGATATTGCCTAATTTAAAATAATATCACCTATTTGCCTGGAAAGACAGAAAAATCAGCAGATATGCACAGTGAGAATGAGAAGTGCGTAGGATGATAATTGAATCGAGGCAGGAGTGTTAACCGCCACACAATGATGCCCGATATAATTAGGTGCCTGAAATACGTCAAGTACGACATGAACAGGGGATTAATACCTGGAGGCGGGGAGCCTTATCAGAGGGCTGTATCTCTTATACGTGCGATAGAAATATGAAATTATTGTTAGGCTCTTATTCGTTTATGGCCCATAACGCGGACTTAATTGGCTGAGTTATATTTACAGAATCGTGGCGCCACAATGGCTTTACTCTTGGACAGTTCCAGCTCCGTCATCGCCTACCTTAATTAGGTATGCTGTTGAATATGCATTCTGAATATGGCTTTTCAAAGGCAGGTTACGATGACACTAACACCATTTATTACTGTCCGAATCACATTCATGGCGATAAACTTAAGTCACAAAATTTTAGGCTATTTCCAGTTGAAACAACTTTCTGCTAACATGGGATAAGACCATGTAGGTGGAAAAATAAATCATACGTTTGTATTTATAAAAGTTATTTCTTCGAAAGTTTTTCGTTGGATGAAATTTTACATGATATCTTCGAGAATAATTATTTTTCCACCTTCATTTTGATGCAAAAGGTACTTGTTCAATGGAGACCACCTTTTAAATTAAGTTTTTATTATTAAAAAACTTATAAAATACCTCGCGAAATAATTATTTTAAAACTTTCCAATATTAGCACAAGGGAACCTAGGAGAGGTAAGAGTAATTTTTGTTGAAATATGAAGTAGAATTCCTGAATTTATTTCTCCCTTATTTTCATAATTATCTCATTTTAAGTTTTTCTAACTTTCAGATTCTTAAATTTAAAAAAATACGTAAAAGAACAACTGTTATGGTTTCTGCGTGGTTTGGTATTTTGAAAAATTCATGTTAATTTTTAATTTTACCTGCTTATACTTTCAGACGAATTCATTTCCTAGCACGAAAAATAATCTCTGAATTATTCCCTATGTCAATTTTATTCCCGTCGTAGCATGTTATAAGTCACTGCCATATAAAATACCTTATTATGGGCATTTATTCCACTCCCTAATCACCCCTTTAACACTCCTGGGGCCACATTATAGAGCGAGATTTAAAAACTAGCGTAATAAAACATCCCTTTTTAAACAATTGTTGAAATTTAAAAAAAATTCGGCATTGGGTTCCCTAGAAAAATTCTACTAGACTATAGCTTATTAGTACGACAAATTAATTTTACAAAGCTTAACATATAAAAAGACAGAATCCTACGATTTCCCAACAGCATTCTGAATGTAGCTGTTAAGTAAGGAAACTACGAGATTTGTGACATTAAAGCCCAACAAGTGAGTTCAATTAAGGTGTCGCCTTGTGTTACTTTAACACAGTCACGTTGTAGCTATATAGGCATAGGAAGAATATTAAAGAGAGACAACTCACTGTACCGTAACGCTGTTACTAGCAACGTGACGTAAGTCTGCATGCTAACCACATCAGCTACAGCCCTCACCCCAGCAAGACACCTCATTTTCCTCTTTTCCATTTGCGTACGACTTTTATATGGAACCATGATATGAAATTCAAGTTTCATAAACTGAGACTCATCTCATTATATTACGCCATGGGTACAAAGCCTCAGTTGGAAAGACATTTTTCCCAATAATGCAGCAGTTGAATATTCTTCCGCTAGAGGGCGTGACATTCCTTTCATATCTGTCATTCTCCTGTGTTTTTGTTTTTCTGTGTGGAAAATTGTGTTCTTGTGAAATGCTTTCATATTGCTTTTTTCAAAGTAACGTCGTTTTTTACAAAACCATGGCCATTGTTGAATATATTTCACCACCACATATTCTACAATTGAATTTTTCTTAAGTTATTTAATTATGCTAGTCAAACTGCATAATTTTATAAAGTTGATTGAGGTGGGAAGATGAAAAGGAATGCCGAGAAAGTTAAGGATTCGGAAGGAGTAAGCAGTGGACTACCTAAACATACTAACTTGTCAATAGCTTTTAGTGACAGAAGGCAAAGACTAAAATTCAGTCAGGATGAATATTACCTAGCAAAAATTCCAACAGGGAAGCCTCAAATACAAATCTATTTACCTGGGTCTTTAATGTGTTTGGTTTTTTGTCAGCCAGGAAATAAATTAGTAAGTCAGTCGCTTCGATAGTCACATAATCAAGTTGCTAGTTCTATTCTGTAGTCTGTCTTACGACAGGTCCGTAGTCTCTTCCAAAGCGAGTTCTCCATTGAGTGCGATCTAGTGCTTCCTCTTTCAATTTCCAGTATCTTCTCTTTTCCTTAAGGTCATCCAGAAGCTGCTTACGTCTTCTCCCTCGTCTCAAGTTGCTAGTCTTCTTCTTCTTCGGTTGCACTACAGTCCAATGTGGACCTTCGCCTCCTTAATGGCCCTTCCCCAGTCAGCTCTGTTTTTTGACCTTTCTTTCCAGTTGTTAATTTTACACTTCTTAATATCTGTTTGTCATCGAATTTATTGCAGGACACAAATACCTATTTTATACTTATCCATCTCCTTCACCATTTCCCTCATTGCTCCTGCTCTTTACAATGTCCGTACATTCCACATCGCTATCCCCATCCTCAAGTTGCTAGTAAGCGAATTAATTAAAAATCTATCACCCAGGCACTCTTAATACTAAGTCTACAAAGTCAGTGATAGCAGGCCTGAAATCCTCAAGTCCAGCAGTAACTCTCTCTGGGTGTAGATTGAACTTAATTTTGTACCCCCTGATGATGGTCTTTAAGAGGACCGAAACATATATAAGGGTGAACTTGTAAATAAAGAAAAGTGAAAGTGAAAAAGTGCATTTAGTTGGTTCGTGGACAGTGAATTGTTAAAAAAAGATGCACGGTGAGACTAATATAAAGTTTGGTATTGTTGTGTCGTGCAGTCCGGTAGTAGTTACTAACTATTCATATAAATCTGCAGCCTCCATCTTTAGATGAAACATGTACCCTGAAGATGGAGGCAGCAGGTTCCTGTGAAAAGTTACTACATGCCTACCAGACCTCATGGCATCACATTCTAGACAACCGTAATCTCGTTCACCGTCGCGTGCATGCCGTACCGCACGTCAGTGCCCATTACGTCCTTCAGTCTCTCAGTGGCACAATGGAGAGACCCAACCATGTGGCAGAACTACAACAGCTACGGCAAACAATTTTCTGTTCCCATTATAACGGTGTAAAAATGTCCAGTACTGGCTACGCTGTTTCAGGCAATCGCATCAAAAGAATACTTGTGGTTCCTACCGTAACACAGATACCTGGACAACAGTAGACCGCAGAAACCAGCTGTCTCCATTGTCCAGACCTGCAGAACGAGCAAACCCACATTCATTTGTCTTCATTACTGTTAAGATGGCTACCGATCCTACACCGCAATATGACACCCAACATCAAGCTACATATTTAAGCATCTGCAAATTAAATCGCCATATAAAGTGTTTGAACGTCTTTTAAAGAAGTATGTCAGTGAGTATACGTGTGTGTATTTTAATGATGAATGTACACATAAAGCCGGAAAATGATAAACGTAAGTAATGAAGAAGAAGTAAAAACAAATAGGCTCTGTAATAACCAACAACAGACAAATGTACAAAGTCAATCTCTGATTCACAAGTCCATGAATTTTTACAACCACAGTGTCATTTATATTTCTTGTTTTCTTCATTCCACCTCTATCTTATATTTCTTAATTAAATCATTTAAATAAAACTATAAAGTTACAAAGTATGAAACATGAATTACGGAACGCAGTATTTGTTGAGAAGCTAGGAATACTTTAGATATTTAAAAAATGCCCCGCACTTTGTGGAAACCGAGTATTGACGATTCTGGTCGTTATTATCGTGTTTACAACGGCCCGCCACATGTACACATCATGAGGCAGATAAATCCAGCCCACTCTCCCATCCCATTCTTTAAGATCCATTTTAATATTATCCTCACGTGCATTCCTGGGTAAGTTTATAATAAAAAACTGAGAAAATTATATCATGATATGCACATGGACAACTTAAACATTTTACCTTCATTTGCTTATGTTCAGTTTATTTAAAGACGCTGTATCAGCAACATACGTACGTGTTAGCGGCGAATTAGTAACAGCTTTCTCTTACATAGACAAAGTAAAACCATAAATAATATTAGTCAGCACGATTGGAATTAGTGTCAGATTCGAATAAGATGCTTTCCGAAGGAACGTCACAGATTTATGCTAATAACAACACTTACTGTAGAATAACACGCCAGTACTGCCACGTACATTTTGTGTGAAAGCCAGTGCATTATACTCCGCCCCATCTCCATCCTATGCCTTTCTGCCTCTGTTGGCAAAGCGCGCGCGCACACACGCACATACACATATATACACACACACACACACACACACATACACACATAGCTATACATCATAAGGAAGCTAAATGTCCGCGGCCACATCAAGTCCGTGAAGAAAGTGTACTCAGTTTGAGACAGTGAAATATTGGGGATTGTCCGCTGTCTTTCAATCTTTGACTAGACTAAAAGCATTACATTCCTGTAGGAGAAGTTGCCAAAACTCAAGGCGCTTAAAAGTGCGCGCGCCCACTAACCCACGCACGCGCACACACACATATTCTTTACAAAAATATTAAGATATAAATATAAGTCAATACACAGCAGGACACTCATCAGATATGATGCAAAGTATTGATAACTCTATACCACAGTCTGAGTTAGAAGACATAAAGCTGGAAAAATAAAATAGAAGAAGAAAAAGACGCGCAATGTACCTATAACGTAACATTGTGGCGCTTTCGTGCAACGATTTTTGCTGTGAAAAACAATAAGTATTAAATATTATGAGGGTATGTCTTCTTTCCTTAGTTACATTGCATGAAAATCGCATCTTTTCTGCGCAGCATTATGTTGTCATCTGTGATCTGTCTCGCTCTACCATATTATTCCACATTATCTCATAAAGGGCACAATTTTCGGGAAAAAATTATTGAACACAAAACGCCTACCTTGATTTTCTCTACACCTTTTGTCTGAAACATTTCGCATTTTACGAAGAAGTCAGCGAGATTTTAACGCAAATGTAAAGTACCCTTTATTCTTGTCAGATTTCAATGAAACTTGAATTTTCTCGACATACTTTCGAAAAATACTCAAATAACAAATTTCATGAAAATCCTTACCAGTGGAAGGCGAGTTGTTCCTTGTGGACAGACAGGCAGAGACGCGTGACGAAGCTAATAGTCGCTTTTCGCATTTTTGCAAAAGCGCTTAAAAAACGAAAAAAAACAGAAACGTAATATTTCGGTCTGCTACTAAATATTTTAGCGATTTTATAAAGCTACTTTAGCACTTTTCTCTTTTTAACCATAAATAAATATGCTTTATAACGCAAGTGAAAGGGTGAGGGAAAAGAGGGATGCTGATTTCTGATGGGAAATGTGAATGAAAGAGGCAATTTGGAAGAGGTATTTGTAGATGGGAGAATATTAAAAGGGATCCTAACTGAATAGGATGGAAAGGTGTGAAATGGACTTTTGTGGCTCAGAATAGGCAAAGGTTTAGGGCTCTTGTATGCATTATACGGTAACTTCGAGCTCCATGGAATGGAGGGAATTCTTACCTAGATAAGGAAGTCTTTGATTCTGAAGAAGGATTCTGCTCCATGAAGCTTGCTCCTCAGTCATACAGTACGCGTCTCTCTAAATTTTCCTGAACATGTACGATAACTACAAAGTTGTTTTTAACAACTGTCCGACGCAGCTGCATAAGACAATTTAAAGTCCAATATATTTACATATATTAAAACACGTTTCCCCCTACATGAGGTGTTGCTCATGGGTTACGTACAAAACGACTGACTACAGTTTTTACAACACTGCATTGGATTTCGAGAATTATATTAATTGAGATCAAAGTTAAAATGCCTGCCACGAGAAGATTTCCATAAATAAAATCATTCGAGTTGTGAATTTCTTCTAAATTATTGCGAACGTTTTCTATTCCGTTCATCGTGCCTCTGTTATATATTCCTTTTGTGAATTTTGTCCTTCGACCTCGCGTATTTTTCCCTTGTTCAGTTATGCTATCAAAAGTAGGAAAATGTTTTTTATTCCAGTAGCTGTTTCTCTTATATTATCATAATATTTATTTCGAAGACACTGTGTTACTAAACCCCATCATATACCTAACAGTACATTTCGATTAATTTCTCATTACGTCATTAGGTCATAACCCTGATCTGTCTGAACAAGCGAATTTTCCTTACCATCCACCTCGCTAAGCTATTCTGCTTCGCCTCTTGTTCAAAGGTGTGCTTTGTTATTAGAGAAATAACCTACAAAGCAAGATCCCGCTCCGAGATCTATGGTCCCATCACTCATTTCATCGTATAGAAACAGTTCTTACTCGGATGTTCTCCAAGCGAATGTCAGCAATTCCTTCTTTTTCGACATCAATCTTTGTATCGACCCGACAGTGTGGTTTCTTTGCAACCGGTAATGGTCAGTACATGACCAACAAGAAATGTCAGGCACTATATTTATTGTTGCATCAATGGTACATGTAGCAAGCGGGTCAGTGTTGCCGTAATTCCTGGATTTATGTTCTGGTGAAAATGTTTTCTAATCTCGGCCGCTTTACTGCCTAAATTGAATGAGATATTTCACGATTTGCATTAGTGTGATCAAGCAATCTGCCCCATCAAAAATTCAGTTACAATCTACAGAATTGGGTTAAGATTCACGCCTGATTTTATCAAGAACCTTTCCTGTAAATTGTTAAGGCTTTATCTACACTACTCGATTTGTTTCAACACTTTCTACTTTCAGAAGGTCACAATTTGTCGCGTGTCAAAAGAGCAATAGCAATATAATTATGTTCTTCTTCTTATTCAGTACGGAATACGACCTCGATTGTTCTTGACGGAACAGTTTATACGACAGTACTTGAGGGTTAGTATTATTTCGGCACCAGAACAATAAACTTCTCCCACAGAATTCCACTAACTTCGGAAGGAAATGTACGTTTCCCGTCATGTTTTGTTTCTCTTCTCTACTTCTCAGTAGACAGGACGAGATGATTCAGGAGCAAATATTTCACAGGAAAACTTATGTTGTACTCCTTCTCAAAGGAATTTAATTATACGTCCTGGAATTTGTGCGTGACATGAAGCCGTGTGCTAAACTAGCTAGGATCGACCTAGTCCCAAGACTAACACCGGCATTCATCATCTCGTCATCTCCTTCGCACGACACAAGATAAGTATATATACACACTCCGCCTGTCCCTAATCTCTACCAGCGAGCTTGAATAGGCTCCTGATCCTAGACAGAACTCCCACACATGTGGATCTCTCGCGATCGATCGAGAGTTACCTGCTAATAAATTTAAAAATGTGTGTGACGTTTCGCGGATAATAAATACAATTAAATCTCAGTTGATTAGGCATGCCAATACGGAACAATAACATAATATTTCAGAGGATGTATGTCACATATTAAAGGAAAACATAAAGTGATCAACGCGTATTTGCACAGACCACGCAGGTCACCATCTTCTTTGTCCCAATATCGGCTAACCGACAAGCAGTTGACCCAGTAAGTCGTTCACCAATCAAACTGTAGTGACTGTATTTTAAAAAATTGTGTTCGTTTGGAATTCGAAATTTAACTTTAGTCGTTTTCCTCAGATATTAATCACATACACCAAACAGACTTAAATCTGCAAGCTACTGATAATGTTTAAATTGTTGAATTCGGAGGTAATTACGATTATTCTACTACAGTATATGTTCCTTTAAACAAATTTATTTGAAAATGTATGTATATTCAAAAGTACAAAATTCATGTAACGTTTGATGTATACGTCATAAGAAGAACAATGCCAAAGAACCTGAAAACTTATAATATAATAACTGAACAATATTTGGTGTAACAGATATAACACCTGGTTCACAAGTATATTTAGGGTTAAAAAAGAAAATGTTAAAATATGATGATTGTGAAATCCCAACTTTGCATCCAATTATGAGCTCGTTAAATGTACTTCACATGTCCATATTGCATAATTATATGATGCATTGAGTAACTTTCTCCAAAGAAATGTTGTTTCCACTAATATATTCCTGTGTGGTTTTCAAACCAAAATCTTGTCACGATCGTAATTATGATGTAATAGCTTGCACGTAGGTAAACAGTAGGCCCTGTAGTTGCTTATTAGAGTATATTTGTTTAGAAGGACAGAAAAATTAATGGTTTTGCTTCAAAAATTAGTTTAAATCAATATATAATAAGTTTACATAAAAAGAGAGCAATTCGATATTATAACGCATCACGTGACCAAACTTCTAACAGGAAATACTCGTATATAAAAAAAAATCAATAATTTCAAAATGAGTTCAAAAACTTGAGTAAAACTTTTAACCCAGTGACATATGCTGATGTTACTCTGTTGGTTGCCAATACCTATCTGGGTAACTGAGAAGTCACCAGGTGAAAGTCGAAATGGTTCAGTTATTGCAGAAATTATGTGCCTGCATAGAATTTCGTGACATACGAGTATTTGAGAAGCATACCGTGAAATTCTCAAATTAATAAGGTAAAGGCATAAAAGTATTATACTATCTTACTGCAGGTACTGTTGTTCATTACATTATTTGCATTAATGCTTGTCCTATTTGTTTAGATCGGAAGGATGACCGTAAGAGAGATTATTCAATAGTCATAATTACGAAATTAACAGAACTTCCTTTCAGGACTCCTTAACCCATAAAGTTGCAGGCGGTATGTTCCTCCGAAACGTCATAAAATCAATAACCCTGCTACTGTACGTACGAGTAACAACCCGGATGACCTGAATCTGGAAAAACAACACCGTTGGAACCTCAAGTCTTACAAAATCTTCCACTATAAACTTTACATTGCTTATATTCTGTAACACTCATTAGTTCGACAGTTGCGGTTATTGAATGATCTCCGTGAAGATGACCATCTCGATGGAAACATGCAGAAGAAAACCTGAACGTAGGGAATATGATGAAAGTTGGGTGTAATACGTAAAATGGCATAAAAATACTTGTATGTAGAGTGGTGCAAGGTAGAAAAATGTTGCATTTCAAAACTCATGCAGATGTGTTAAGAAGATACAATGAGGTTCATGATGTATGATTGAGCTAAACCCCGAAACTGTCATTCTACGAGATAAGTCGTTCTTTTCGAGAGAAAGTTACACTGTCTTGAATAAAAGAATTCACATTGCGCTACCGTGGATATTTATTTGCTTACAGCTAGCTTACTGTTCTGTCTGTGCAAGGACTGATCGCGCTGCATCTCGTTACTTGATGCGGAAATCAAATTAAGTCAATTTACACCTAACTTCTTACTCCTTTGTCTCCACAGAAAATATCTCTCTGTATCATTTAGATTGTCTGCTTTCAAACTTTTACAAACAGTGTAACATTATCTTCGTGTTAAATCAGTAGTTGTTATTTTAATAATTTATTTAAATATTTATTTATTATTTTCTTATTTAACTACTAATATAGTGTACAATAAAATAGTTGATACATTATTATAAGGTTCATATCGAAGTAAAATTATTTTTAGCTAAGACTATCTTATTTAAATATCAACTAACGACGTCATGTACAGCACAGATGAACTATTTCATATAGCTGAAAACTTCCAATCAAAAGAGGTTTTGTTTAAAAATAGTTTGGTATTTGGTATTGTACAGAATTATTTCGAGTTGTAGAGATTCCTCCACATCTGCGAGTGTATACCACTACCCTTTAAATTCCAACATTTTTCATCCTTTTTATAGAATATGCGATTACAGACCACACATTAGTTGCTCTAATGTGTACTGAAGGTGTTATACATAGGCAAATTTGTATTTCATGTCATTGCGGTAGCAGACAGATCTGTTTGTGTTTCGCAGCCAGAAGAGGCCTACGTTACACAGCAGTGTGGGAACGGAAAGCACCTGCTGCGTTACGGGACATCGGTGTGGATATTCGATACATCTTCTCGCAAACATATCATTTTTTTTCTCTTCCAGCTCCTTTGCCTCAATGCTTTGTCTCACTGTTATGCCTTTTGTAGAGCTAGACGAGGATAAATGTATCCAACACCGATGCCACGACAGGGTGCTGGTAACATGCGAGATGAGAGGAAATATATAAATGACAAACAGGAAAGTCCAACCTACCCTGATCCCCCTGAAAGCTAACAATGACTATCATCTTTTGGCAAACACGAGAATGAAAAATGAGAGTACAGCAACAGGAATCTATCATTCGCGTGTGACAAACCAACGTTGTTACACGCTGCTTTGTGTTTGTATTATCATTGTAACAAGTGCAGTCACCTTGAACTCAAGTTGCGTGGGCGAGGGGGACAAATAGGCGTGTATAAGAAGACTTGACGGAGTGCTAGTGTCAAGCTATTTACAACGCTCAACATAATACAGTGACAACTGCTGTGTGTGCACATGCCTGCACATAGATCCATCTCAGACCCTCTTCTAATCTTAACCTCGGGCAATGCTGATATTTGCTAATATCCCCATAGGGACAGATTTTGCTACTCGTCCCTTTATTTTAGAAAAGTACAACATTCAAAAGGGACACAGGAAAATTAACGCGCTGTTTCTTGGTCCAAAAGCCCATTCTTATGCCCATTCATTAAATATCGATCAGACAATCAGCAATTAATGAATTTACGTCTTATTTGTCTAGTTATTTTTCAATATATACATATACATTACATACATACATACATTACGTATATGACATACATACGTACTTACATACATACGTACATACATGCATACAGATGTAATGAATTAAAAACTGGAGTGATGTTTTTTGATAGATTATTGGATATGTTTCATTTTTAAAATCTTACTCAAGGCCAGGATCCAGCCACGGGTCAGTTTTTAGGAATTTGCATTTCTTTTGTTCTTTTGTTATTTGGTAACATTGATGATGGGTTGAACAGGTAGAAGTTTGTTGATATTGTGTAGATAGATGAAGGAGCTGAATTTTAAACTTGTGAGAAGGATGCGGATGTAATAGGTGCCGAATTTAAACTAGAGTAGGAAGCGGATAGAACAGGTGGTAGAATTATAGTAAGCAGGTTGGGAACGCAGGACTTGTATTAAAGCAGGCTCTGATTGGTATATGAGAAGGATCGATTAGTTTATTGTTTTAGGATTAGGTAGATAGAACCATTTAGAATTTGGAACTTTGGTAATTAAAGTGAGTGAATGAGATTGAAGTGAATTTATGTATGTATGAGAGTTGATGTAATTTTGGTTGTAGGAATGTGGTTAGCATGTATGAATTTGGGTAACATTTTATTTTTGGAATACAGTTAGAATACTGAGTTGAAAAGTTTATATGTTTAGAAGTATAGAGTTTATGTTAACTTGTAACAGTTAGCCCACACACACTTGGCTTTGTGAGAATGGTAACCTCAGCATTTTGCGCTTGCATGCTGGAGGATATGAGAACCACAGTATCAGCATATTCCTTATTAGGAAATGTAGATTCCCATTGGCTATTTACGATAGGGACTAGACGTGAATGCATTAATTTAATTGGATGAGACGGTAGGAGATGTAGTGAGGTAGCCATGTTGGTAATGAAACAGGGTGTGGTTTGGAAGTTATTAAATATAGTTGAGAACAATGTTTCGTGATCTTTTGATCATCTTTAGGCACGACGGTTTGGTTGGTGTTTGAAGCAGTTTGGCGGCGTGATTTTAAATTAAACGTGTTGAAATTATGTAGAAATTATGAAGTGTTTTGAACTCCAACACTGTGTATTTGGTAAAAGTGTTGGTAGTAAATATGTAAAGTTTAACTACAGAAAGTGAGCAATATAAAGTGAAATGGCAGAGCAGCATCTTATCTTGTGGTTACGTAATAAGATGGCAGTGAAAATGCTATGCTTATGCACCCGTAGCATACATGCAAATATTTGGAAATATGAACGGGTAATATATGTTGATGATTCCAGAGGGAACATGGATCAACTTGTAACACAAGGTAGGTTGGCAAAAGAATAAGTTTTTGGATGGGTTATATGTTGAATTTGCGAGTTGGTACTCGGAATGCAATTTTGAAATTGATGAATTTTATTATGAAGTATTACAAAACACAATTATTTAGTTAGGAAAATTGTGTAAAGTTGTTGCAAGTGCGAGTGGGCCAAACTGAACGGGTAATATATTTATTAGCATTAGAAATGGTGAAGAAATGTTTAACTTTGTTTACAGTATGAAGGAAAAGTTTGATTGATGATTTACAGAGAAATTATTAAAGGGATTTAAAATTCATTGTGATGAACGTTAATTAGGATTTAGTTGGGTTAAATAAATTTTATTATTTACTTTGGTTATATATTGAAAGAGGTTTAATTGTTTTAATAATGGTAATGAAGAAGTACATTCCAAGTATAATCACATCCCAAGTGTGTAATTAATTCCTTATGAGCTAGGAAATATCCCAAGTGATAATCGGTAGCAGTATTAGTTGCGGTCAGAGGATTAGTTGACCGATGGTATGGTTATACCAAGTAGTTAGGTGATGCTAGCTGGGCTAGGCACGCCTGTGGGGGTTACTCAGCCGGGATCGACTGAGCTAGACGCCCCACTTTATGAAGGTTGAAGCAGTTGGAAGTAACCTGCTTTAAAATACAAAACTTCCTGGTGGCAGCGCTATTATCGAGTATATGAGAGAGTGGGTGAAGCCAGACGCAGCGGTGGACTGTAGGGGCTCACCACGTGTAGACGTTCTGGGAGTATGGACTGCCCGGGCGCTACATCCGGGTTGGTGTCTGTGAACACTAACCAGTTGATACGCTACCGAAGGGTGACAGTTGGTCACCACATCCCTGAAGTTTCAAGTACGCTCAGGTCACGTCACCAGTAGAGCAGGGTTTCTTCGAGAACACTCTATGTGCTCTCTCTCATTTGTAAGAAACCCCGTTCTTACAAATGGTGTTTCAGCGGTGGGATGCGAAAAATCCAGGATTCGAAAATCCAGGGATCGAAAATCCAGGGATACGATAAAACCATAGGGATGCGAAAATTTAGTGATATGAATTAGTACGGATAGAATAAATCCAGGCGGGATTGTGTATAATACTTGGATTTAATGTTATTAAGAGAAAGAAATTTTCAGTTGGACACTCACACTTAATTTGCACTGCCAGTGAAAGTATTGAGATTAAGAAATTAACACTAAGCCACGTGTAAGCTATGGTCAAGTAAAAAACTTTGTAGAGCCAACAGCGGTGGTAGTGTTAGCGTAAATTGTAGTACAGGTTGTTTACCTTGTGATTGATGTAAAATTATGACACGTTATTGGGAAGTGGTCATAATTATGGCACAGAAAGCCATTGTGAAACAGTACATAATTTATGGGATTTTGGGTGTGAAATTCCAGGTTTATTTGTTTATTTGGTACGTTAAGATAACGATGAATTTATATTCAGTAGAAACGTACTAGTGCCAGAAAGAAGGGAAGGTGACATTTTATTGGTTTCCACAGAGTTGTATGTGAGATTTTTGTACTTATTATTTTGATTTTTGTGAAGTAGAAATACGGTTGTTGAGTTCTTGGAGACGGGGAAATGCTATCGCAAAAGGGGACGGCCAACCCTTCTGCGCTGACAATATTCTCTGATTCCGACGACAGACGAACTAGGAGAATATTTGGAAAGTTATGTTGTTGCACTTAAGAAAGTGGAAAATTATAACGTAAAGTGTAGGAAACACGAAATGTCTACTAAAATTTTACTGTAGTATTTGGAAGCATCAATAATTCGAAGCAAGAATTTGGTTATCTAGTAACCTATGTGTACACTATTGGTTAGTTGCACTAGCAGGTGGGAAATGCAAATTTTCCTACAAGTTTTCCATGTGGGTTCAGCACAGTTGTCAGATTGTAGAAGGACCTGTGACATTACGAGTGTTAATTTGTAACGTATTCGGGACGGTCAGTCTAACAGCTGATCACGCAAGTCGCTGTGCGCTGCACTTTGTTCGCAAAGCCACACGACAGATCATCTGACATCAAGGTCGATGAATCGCAGCCCGATAACTCGAGACAGAACCACACGTACGATGCAGTCTTGCTGATGCGAGTAAAATTCTAGTGAATATACATTGACCTTAACTTCAGTACGGTAAATGGCACAGAATGAGTAGTTACACACACCTAAGAAGTTTTGAAAATTAATATTTGGAATTAGACGGTAGAGCAGACATAGATGTGGTGAATTAAGGGGTGAACAAAGGGATGATACTATCCAGTAAGCAATGTCTCTGTGTGAGATTATGAGATAATGAAGAAGCCCAGTTGTATTCTGAAGTTATATGACTCAGGTTAGGAGTCCAGAGAAAATCGTATCAGAGATACGTAAGTGAATAATCGTGCCAGTGACACGAAGGAGAAAAATAAATGGTTTGTCAGGGACACCATTTAGGAAGAAACTTGGTAACCGGTAGTGGTACCTTGGTTTATTGTGTTCGTTATAGGATGGCGACACAGTTGTAGTTGAAAGTCTCAGACGTGAGTACTTTGAGAGAACATGGTAGCCCAGTGAGTGGTGCCTTGTCATTTGGGTTCGTAGGGAAACGAAACCAGTGGAGTTGATAGTTTCATGTGTGGAAACTTTTGAGAAAATGTCAGACGGAATTGACATGATGAATACTGAGAACATATTTGTCCATCAGTGGAGTATGTCGCAGTTTCATGCACAGAGATTAAGTGGAAAATCTAAGTAGAGAATCAACGGAAATGGGTAATTCAGAAAAGTGATAAACAGTTAGAGACCCCAGACATCTAGCCTACCAGAAGTAAATGGAATGATTAGAAATTTGAAAGGAAACTTGATTAGGTTAGTGGGAGTGGTAAATTAGACTACCCACGAGACAAAATGGCTGACTAAGAAACAGGTGACAGCTGACCACTGTCAACACAGCCATGTGATGTTTATGTTAGGATGATGAGGTCATGTGTTAATGTGGAACACAGATGACAGAGTGAATATGCAGTTAGCATATAGTTTGTGAATTATTAACCAATCGGTTAAGCGGTTAATAAGGAAAAGTTAAAAGCATTAATGATTAAATGTTTTAAGTTTGTTACTTTGTGTGAGTAACCATGTTAAGCAGTAGCATTTGGTTACGATGAAAGGAGAAGTTTAATAACTTTGGTTGATTGAGTTTTGAAGTTGAATTTTAAATGTTGTTACAAGTAAATTTATGATTTGCAGTATGATTTGGTACCGAGTGTACTTTGTGAAGAATGGAAATGGAAAATTTATTTTGTAAAAATAATTGTGTTTGATGGTTAATTTTGCCAACCTGATTTGTGAATTTGAAATGACAAATTGGAAGGAATTATGATGAGTTGTTATTGGAAAAAGGGTGTATAACACTTAAGTAATGTTTTGCAAATTGAGCCGTGATTGCAGTTATATAAAAGGGCAAAGTTATGCAGTTGGAAACTGTAAGGGTCCAGTGATCCACGGATAGGACGACAGGGAGGCGACACGACAAGCGACGCCAGCCTATGGGTCATCGCCACCGACGAATAGCAGAGTTGCAATTATTCCAGAAGCAGCTGGAAGGATCAGTTGGGGTAGGTTGCAGAAGGTCAACATTCTTCAGCTGTCAACACCATGCAGACTTTGATCATGTGTTGATCGTGCTATACGATCATCATGCTGTAAAAGGCATTAACACTCTTATGCCGCTTGATGCAGTATGTTTGCAACATGAGGAGAGCAGGGACTAATGAACTGTGTATGAGCTATGTTAGCAGTATACGAGGTTCAAAGTTGAGCAGTCAGCAACTGAACAGAGGGTTCCAGTTCAACACCACGATTTTCGGGAAAGCAGAGCGGAGAGCAGCGGACTTTCCGGTTTGTTCACACGCCTTGACGCATTGAGGGAGATGCCAGCAGCAGGAATGTCGGCAGTCGCAGAGAGGACAACACCGAGGGGGTACAATTAGCAAGGTTTGCTATCGTACTACTCCAGCAGCAGGATGCAGCAGATCCGGAACAGGATGCAGCACCCGACAGCAGATCAATCCAATCACCATTACAGCAGAGATGGCAACATACGGAAGGAGAAACATGAGGAACCTGCGAGAGTTGTTTCGCTGGTTAGGCGTAATTCGTGTTTTGTTAATTGCTCCGACGCAATTCAGAATAAGTATGGATGCAAGCAAGGATGGCAGCAATTAATGATGCAGATTTATGCAGCGTCATCGAATGCAACTGAAAGGAGAACTAAGTTGCTATTTTATGTATTGATTTAGGTGTACTAATTTTAATGGGTTTGATGTTATTGTATTTGAAATTTTACAGGATACGTTGATGGTTATACTTAAATTTGATGATGAAATTTGAATGTTTTGTAGACATTATATGGAAAACACACTATATGTAAAACAGTTACACTTGATTGTTTTGAGGGATTTAATTACAGTTTTATTAAGATTTTTATATGTTAAGAGTAAATGTATAATGAAACTTATTGAAGGTAATGGTAGTTACATTTAGGTACGAGGGACAATTGGAAGAGTTGAAACAGTTACTAAACATGTGAATTGTAATTTTTAAGTGAAAATTTTTAAAGAGTTTAAAACTGATAGTTGAATTTACAGTGAAGTGAAATTTAAAATTTTGATTATTTGTTTAATAATTTAATGAGAGATATACTTTTGTTTATACAACACAGTAGAGAGACGAAATGATTTGACACTTAAGGAATTTGTATTGAAACATTGAAATTGTTTAAGATTTTGCTAAAGATTGTTATTGGTAACAGATGTTAGTAGGGAGTAATGACTTGGAATAGTTACAGTGGTAAAAGATAATAACACCCGTGGGAAGAGACGATGTATAGACAATGTAAAGACATTGATTTTAAAGTCAATAGGGTTTCACAGATAAATGAAATTATTTATGATTTGTTTATTTTAGGAAGAGGTATTGGTAATGTGTTTTAGTTTGTATTTTGACTTATGGAGAGTTGAATTAGTTGTTTTATTTTGGTTGTTTAAAGTGATTATTTGTGTTGAACACATTTATGGGTTTGTAGTAAGAGAAGTAAATTTGAGTTATGGGTTAAAGTTTTAAAAGTTAACTTGGAGATTGTTTGAGAATTTTGGGTTTTGAAAATGTATGTTTTAGATTATGATGAATTAACAAATAATTGAGGAATTTTAAATTGGTTGAAGATGGTGGAAAGTTAATTGAAATATTCAGTTAACTTGTTTAAGATGTACATATTCGTTTATAAACGGGGTAGGAGAAGAGTGGAAGCACCTCTAACAAGGCCCAACGTCCACCACGTCCAGTCCTATTTTTATCGAAACAGTTTGGGGAGTATTTGTCCAGTCGAGGTTATTATCTTATGCACTTTATTATTTGTCCATTTTTATTAAATACTATTGATACTTCAAGTTGTAATGAAACCCATGGTGGTATATGTTGATATATAATACTTGTTTGATACATTGTTCGAGTGAAATAGTTGATGATCTTTTTATTTTTCTTTTGATGTTTAACGAGGCGGTATTGCCCTAATCGTTAAGTTTCTTTCTACTTGGAAAGGTTTTCGATTTGTAGTTGGTTAACTGAGAAGTGGAACTGAACTATTGGTTGACTTGGAAAGGTACTAACTATGGAGAAGTTTGGGTGTTTATGTAATGATGTTGAGAAAGTGTTGAGTATTCGATGGAGTGATGTGTTATAGGATTGATACTTGAAATGACAAAGATGATTTTGGTACGGTGAACAGGAATTTGAGAACGTTAGAATTTGATGTGATTTTGATTTTTTTTATGTTAAAAGGAGTTAGAATGTTTGAGGACAAACAATAGTTTAAGCACGGGAGGATTTGTAATGAATTAAAAACTGGAGTGATGTTTTTTGATAGATTATTGGATATGTTTCATTTTTAAAATCTTACTCAAGGCCAGGATCCAGCCACGGGTCAGTTTTTAGGAATTTGCATTTCTTTTGTTCTTTTGTTATTTGGTAACATTGATGATGGGTTGAACAGGTAGAAGTTTGTTGATATTGTGTAGATAGATGAAGGAGCTGAATTTTAAACTTGTGAGAAGGATGCGGATGTAATAGGTGCCGAATTTAAACTAGAGTAGGAAGCGGATAGAACAGGTGGTAGAATTATAGTAAGCAGGTTGGGAACGCAGGACTTGTATTAAAGCAGGCTCTGATTGGTATATGAGAAGGATCGATTAGTTTATTGTTTTAGGATTAGGTAGATAGAACCATTTAGAATTTGGAACTTTGGTAATTAAAGTGAGTGAATGAGATTGAAGTGAATTTATGTATGTATGAGAGTTGATGTAATTTTGGTTGTAGGAATGTGGTTAGCATGTATGAATTTGGGTAACATTTTATTTTTGGAATACAGTTAGAATACTGAGTTGAAAAGTTTATATGTTTAGAAGTATAGAGTTTATGTTAACTTGTAACAGTTAGCCCACACACACTTGGCTTTGTGAGAATGGTAACCTCAGCATTTTGCGCTTGCATGCTGGAGGATATGAGAACCACAGTATCAGCATATTCCTTATTAGGAAATGTAGATTCCCATTGGCTATTTACGATAGGGACTAGACGTGAATGCATTAATTTAATTGGATGAGACGGTAGGAGATGTAGTGAGGTAGCCATGTTGGTAATGAAACAGGGTGTGGTTTGGAAGTTATTAAATATAGTTGAGAACAATGTTTCGTGATCTTTTGATCATCTTTAGGCACGACGGTTTGGTTGGTGTTTGAAGCAGTTTGGCGGCGTGATTTTAAATTAAACGTGTTGAAATTATGTAGAAATTATGAAGTGTTTTGAACTCCAACACTGTGTATTTGGTAAAAGTGTTGGTAGTAAATATGTAAAGTTTAACTACAGAAAGTGAGCAATATAAAGTGAAATGGCAGAGCAGCATCTTATCTTGTGGTTACGTAATAAGATGGCAGTGAAAATGCTATGCTTATGCACCCGTAGCATACATGCAAATATTTGGAAATATGAACGGGTAATATATGTTGATGATTCCAGAGGGAACATGGATCAACTTGTAACACAAGGTAGGTTGGCAAAAGAATAAGTTTTTGGATGGGTTATATGTTGAATTTGCGAGTTGGTACTCGGAATGCAATTTTGAAATTGATGAATTTTATTATGAAGTATTACAAACACAATTATTTAGTTAGGAAAATTGTGTAAAGTTGTTGCAAGTGCGAGTGGGCCAAACTGAACGGGTAATATATTTATTAGCATTAGAAATGGTGAAGAAATGTTTAACTTTGTTTACAGTATGAAGGAAAAGTTTGATTGATGATTTACAGAGAAATTATTAAAGGGATTTAAAATTCATTGTGATGAACGTTAATTAGGATTTAGTTGGGTTAAATAAATTTTATTATTTACTTTGGTTATATATTGAAAGAGGTTTAATTGTTTTAATAATGGTAATGAAGAAGTACATTCCAAGTATAATCACATCCCAAGTGTGTAATTAATTCCTTATGAGCTAGGAAATATCCCAAGTGATAATCGGTAGCAGTATTAGTTGCGGTCAGAGGATTAGTTGACCGATGGTATGGTTATACCAAGTAGTTAGGTGATGCTAGCTGGGCTAGGCACGCCTGTGGGGGTTACTCAGCCGGGATCGACTGAGCTAGACGCCCCACTTTATGAAGGTTGAAGCAGTTGGAAGTAACCTGCTTTAAAATACAAAACTTCCTGGTGGCAGCGCTATTATCGAGTATATGAGAGAGTGGGTGAAGCCAGACGCAGCGGTGGACTGTAGGGGCTCACCACGTGTAGACGTTCTGGGAGTATGGACTGCCCGGGCGCTACATCCGGGTTGGTGTCTGTGAACACTAACCAGTTGATACGCTACCGAAGGGTGACAGTTGGTCACCACATCCCTGAAGTTTCAAGTACGCTCAGGTCACGATACCAGTAGAAAGGGGTTTCTTCGAGAACACTCTATGTGCTCTCTCTCATTTGTAAGAAACCCCCCTTTCTTACACATATATACCTACATACATACCTATATACATACCTACATACATACGTACAAACATACGTACGTATATACATGCATACATATATACCTACATACATACCTATATACATACTTACATACATACATACATACAAACATACGTACGTATATACATGCATACATATATATACCTACATACATGCCTACATACATACATACATACATATGCATACGTATATACATACATACATACGTACATACATACATACATACATACATATGCATGCATACATGCATACATACATACATATATATACACACATACATACATACATACATACATACACATTACGTATATAACATACATGCGTACTTAGTACATACATTACATATATTACATTATATTACATTACATTACATTTACTGTGTTTTGTTGTTTTGTGTGTATTCGTACTTATTTTTATTGTTTTGTAGTTCTTATTTCTATTGTATTGTGTTATTTTCATTGTTTCTTCTGTACTAGTGTGAGACTACTGCCACCGGGTGAAAACCCAATTGCAGTAAGTAATATTAATAATAATAATAATAATAATAATAATAACATCCTCACTCTCTTGTAGGCCTCTGAAGAAGTGTTTCGCTTCAAGGTGCTGAGACGGAAATTATTTATGCACTTCTTTGCTCCCTCATACATGCCGAATTGATCCGGGTCAGAGCTCGGTCAGTGGTGGCTTTTTCAGCCTTCGAGTTTCATAAAAGCAGGATGGTCCTCTACCATAAATTCAGAAAGTTTCCGCCTTCATCAGAAGCACCTTATGCATTACAGTTGGTTATTAACCCGATATTCAGAGCAATGTGTGATCCACATTAATTACTTTTCGGCAGTAGGCGTTATGCTTCAAGCCATAAAGAAGCTGATTACTGCTACTCTCAACTCTCATTGGTAATTTAGCTTCTCTAGCTCATAAAACTTGCCTCTCCAGCCAATTTACGAAGTTTGGGCCCATAAGGGATTTCAGTGGGGACAGCAGCACAATACGGACCGGCGTAACATTCCGCACGAAGTAAACAGCGGGCCAGATTAATGATGCAGATATTTCTGTAGACTATTTAACGTTACTGTGACAATTACATGTTACGACTTACTATTTGAAGTGGCAGAATAATTGTAAATTATAGTTTGGTAAATTGTAATTCAGCCTTTCCCAAAGCTTGCCCCCCGGGGCGCTGAATGCTTCCCATGGGCACCACGATTGCCTACTCTAAGGACAAATTCACATACTGCTTCTAAAAGTTTTTTCTGTGGCGGTACATCAAAAACCACGCTAGGCCACCTCACTGTTGAGGTTTCTAGATCAGACACAATTAGAGACACACACACATAACCAGATTGACTCCTCTGAACAAGTGATCAGCCCGTCGCAGAGGCCGCTGCCTAAACAAAGCACACAACAGAGACGAACAACCATACCCTACCCTCAGTGGGATTCGAACCCACGATCCCAGCAATCGAGCGGCCGTAGACCTACGCTTTAGACCGTACGACCATCGGGATCAGTTCTGCACGTGTTACAGTTGTCATAAGAGAAGTGTGAATGTACTTGGAATGTGGAATACGCTAAATTGGAATTGCCTTTTTACGCCGCATTAGGAAAGTACAAGTTTATATATTTTTCCAAAAGTAACATAAAAATATTAAAGTCGTTTTTGGCAAACCATACTGTTTCCAAATGGATTTATCTTTTATTTTGGTTACATGAACATGCGGAATTATATTAAATTGTAAAACACGTATTTCATTGGTCTAAGAGTTTATTGATGTGTGTCATATTGTTTAGGAAGAGCTGATATCAGTGTCCAGATATCATAATCTTAACATGACACATCAGAATTTAATTCCTTGGAGCACAGTCCTTCTTTCGAAGCTAATGGTTCAGTAACTTCACAAAAGTCTCATGCTTTTTACGAGACGTAGAGGTTCATTGCCGTGTTTAAAGCAGCCACACAACTGATCCCTATCCTGATAACTAAAGCTACTTTTTGCCGAATACCCCCTTCAGTCCATAAAGAATGTGCTGAGTTTATTCGACACGACGCTAATTTGAGGCTACTCGTCTGACCTTGTTGAATTACACGACGTCTAAGTCACGTGCTGATGAGTATATTACGTCAGTATGTCCACTATACCGGAAGAATTATTTAGATCAAACATTAGTCAATAGACAACGAGTAAGAGCGAGAAGCCCTTCATTTGTCTGACCTACACAAGTAAAGTAAAAGACACAAAGGCAAGAAAAAAGAAAGACATTCCACAAAATATGTGTTGGAAGTCAGCAAAAGGGGCAACATGGTGTTGAGCGAGAGACCGAGAGTCAGCAGTGGCAAAAATTTATGATTACAGAAATAAATTGGTTTACCACGTTGACAGAATGCGATGTGACTTCTTCCCATATTAGTTACGAAGTATGCCTAAGGTCCGAGTGAAGCAAGAAATCAAGGGCGACCGTTGAAAATAGGAGAACGAAACGAACCAAAAAGAGGTGAAATTTTTGAAAATCAGGGACGGGAGATAATGACGATGATAATGATGATTAGAAGGAATAAATTAATAAATAATAAAATTCCTTTTTTATGAAAGGATTCATTGCATAATAATATCCCCCCTTCTTGTGATTAAAAAGCAAGGAAAATTTTGGAATATTAAAAAATAACAAGTCAAGAGATGTCAAGTCTCGAATTATATATTCACAATTATATATTCAGGAAGACACAACAGGAAATGTAGCCCTAGATTATGTGACAACTACAAAATATTCTGTCTGAAACAATGACGTGAAACAAAAGCATAATGGCTAAATACGTAAACCTAATTTGGTTGTCTGAATTTCTTTTAGTATTTTGAAAAACTAAATCGCAAAACGTTCGGCGGGAAAATTTTTTACAAGAAAAAAGATTGTGAAAAACATGGGAAAATAATATGAAAAACAATTTGTTACATATGAACATTGAAACGTCAGAAATTTACTAAACTCTTTGCAGACGCTGTCCAATGAGTCACGCATACCAAACAAAAAAACGAAAAAGAACACAAAGTTATACGTAGCACATCCTACAAATAAACATACATTTAAAATATATATTCCCAGAATTTATACTGCAGCCGTGATTACTCACGTTTCGTATCATTCAAATAAAATTGCCTAAAATTAAATTGATCATTTCCGATTCCAATCTTTAGTGACAACTTACTTCAGTATTTGGTTCCTATTAGACCGACCACAGAATAGAGTGAAAGTTTTCACATAATGTTCAGCTCTTCAATCCAAAAACGGTTGAAATAATCATCCTGATTAGAATAAAAACTAGAATAAAATCTATTGAATCGCCCAATGATACAGAAAGAAGATAAATAACGAGAAGTACTGAACAGACTGTGTGAAATAAATCTGATAATTTTTAAATCAGAATTTACCAGAGATAATATACCAGTTTTTCAACTTAGTACATAAAAAAGCAAGTGAAATCTGAAAAAAGCTGATATTTTGCCTCCGGTGCACAGCAGTCCTAGTAAGGCCTCCTTTAAAGCAACGCTGGACACATCTGTCTTCGTCAGGAAAAGCGACGCCGGGACGGAATTTCACCGCCGGAAAAAGCTTCCCCTAACGTCTAACGTCCTCTAAGGAAAATCACAGCTCTTGCGATAAAAATTAAATGATAAAAAACTTTAAAAATGGAAATAAAAAGCGAATAAAGCATTTTGTGCGCTTTCTTATTTGGTACAAAGTGTAATAACGGATAGAGAAGAAATAAGCTTTGCGAAAGGACAGAAATCTGACGGCTTAAGGACAGTAAATCAAAGACAACATGAAAGAAGTTCTCAGGATTTAGAGCATGCTGTTCATGTCGGCAGTTCAAAACCCCTTTGTCTGAGTTCACTGCATTGTCAGCGGTGTATACACTTCTGAAAAATAAGCCAGCCACCGATTAGGAAGTTCCAGTGTGTTCCTACTTACGCCCCGCAATATGTCCATAAATCCTTGTACTAAAATATGCGCCTAAGCCATAAAGAACACAGTGTTTTAATGTAACACACAGACTCGATCCTTGCAAATATATTCTTTGTTATCTTTCGTACCTCTCTAATATCTTCAAGACAAATGTTTGTTATAAATCTCATGCATCACCAGGAAGTACGAACCTATTTTATTTCTTTAAATATTTCGCATATCAAATATTTTTCGGAACTAAAGAGACGTACATTGTTCATCATGCATCAATGCACGTACAATAACGTAACTGCAAATATCAGAATGTTAAAAGTCTCATATAAGGTGTGGGTTTAAAGTGTAACAATATTTCGACGAAGAAATTTTGTTGTAGGGCTCCAAAATTAAATGTAGGCCTAATCGGAATTAATTCGTTGGCTTAAAGGCTATTGTCTAAATATCTGGTAAGAATGTATATTACAAATAATTGAAAGTGTTATGATGAGACTGAGACTATTTAGATCTACGAAGGAAGAAAGAATAGGCACATAACTATATGAACGAGAAACTTTGTGATTCGTGCACGTGACTGACGCTTTACATGGTGACATTGATTATAGTAGGAATACTGCGACAGTTGAATCTCTCACAGCAGGATTTACGAATATCGAAGTCTTCTGGGATATAACTCCCTGTAAATTGTTATTTATTTACAAAAATCTCGCAGGAGCTTGCTGCATCCTTCTTCAGTGTAGTCCAATCAAAAATATTAAAGGAAAATATGTCAGTATATGCAGTCTCTGGTCTGATATTACAGTCTGGAATTTTCCAAATAAAATGCAAAGTCATATTCACTTGACGCCACATTTTAAACCAACAATTAAATTTTGTGATTTAGTAATTTTATGCAAGCAATATGTGTGTAGAATAAGAAGAAAAAAGTTTTGAAAGAGCTTGTGAGGTAATAATGAAATGAAGTATGTAATCTGCAGCAACAGGGTAAGGCAGAAATAACGTTGCGACGGATGGCCTTTCTTTTCACGCTAATCTTCTTTCTTAAAAAACAGGCGCTTGGTTATGGAAATATATATATATATATATACACCTATATAATGATTTTAGGGTGAGGAATCCGAAGGAAAATTACAACTGGGTAACGGAAGAAATGGAATGAACCTAAAGAAAATGGGGTGAAAAGGAGAATGAAACAGGAAATAAAATATTTTGGTAAGCCGACACCTTTCAAGGGATTTAGTCCGTTTTGAGGTAGCATTCCTTCAGGCGAGCAGAAAGGCTTGCATCTAAAATTTTATTCCCGTTCGCCATCTCCTGTGACTGACTTAGTTACACTACAGCACATGTCAAGCTAGGGAACAGGAAGATAGAAATATACACAAGAAAGGGCTTCCTGATTTTAGTTTCTTACAACATAACAAACCAAATCAAGGAGAGCGAGACTGATTAGACACGTATCTCGCAGAGAAGACTAATAAATGCACACAATCGCTTAATTACAAAACTTCAAGTGAGGGGAATACATGGGAGAAAATAGTTATATGCAAGGATAATATGACATAGACCCTGGAAAATTAAGGGTTGTGATTATGGAGTAAAGTTAAAGACACGGGTAGATTACAATAGTGGGTCGTTATGATGAGCGTATCAAACATTCGAAGTCTTTATTAGGAAAAGGGCTATAAACATTTCAAAAAACCTGCACCGTTGAGTTAGTCGTGTGAAGGAATTGCTCCACGCGTCACAGTATAAACTCATATATACTTTTTAACCCATTTCTTTTTTAAGCACCTTCGGAACCCTAATAGCTGCCTATTAAAATCTCACTACCCCTCCGTTCGTCAGTCTGGCCGTCCAACTGAACGCATAAAATCCCACAAATCCAGTGAAGTATACTAAATGATATTTTACACTGGGGACGTCTATTAAAATTTGTCGATCTATTTCAATTTTCATTCATGTCAAACAGTTCTAAGGACCACTTAACATAAATACAAATATGCCTCTGTTGGCGCATACCGAACGAATCTCACCGTATATTAATCGGAAGGAAAAATATTTCGAGCAATCTTTTTAGACAAATACGAAACACAGGCTTCGTATCCAACACAAATATTTTCAAACTTACTTCCTTCTACATAATTAAATATTACCGACAGAATATATTTGAGACTCAAGAATGGTATTCGGAATATAGCAGCATAAATTTTGGCAAACTATTTTAGAGTTCATAGGAATTTAATAAATCTTGTTTCCGCCTAAATTTATAGATCTGGGCGGAAATAAATGAGTATTATATTAAAGTATGATAGAAAGTGATACGAAACTGTTACGTTATTAACATTTCCAAAACTGTTACTTTATTAAAATTTTCGAAACTATTGCTTTATTAAAATTTAAGCTCTGTTTTGGCACCAAAAAAGTGCATGAAAACGTCAAAATTGTGGCACAATGGGCGCATTTCCAGTCTGTAACTCTTCTCTGGAGCCATATTCGCTCAGACAGGGATGTTCCTAGTCGGGGTGCAGAATGTTTTGTGCGCCCCGTGCACCCCGACTATGGCAATCATCAATGCTTCTACCCAATATTACCGAGATTATATTCTAGTGCATTACATTCACTGAAGAGCGCACCTGGCCACACTTCCACAAGTGCCAAAGTTAAATATTGCTGTAATCTGTGGTCTTTTGGGTAATTACACGGCGTCGTGTGGTAATTATTTACCGACGTTTCGGGACAACGTGTCGGTTCCATCTTCACTGTTCGAGATTCCAATTCCAATTACCACACGACGCCGTGTAATTACCCAAAAGACCACAGATTTCATCAATATCGCGGCGGAAGCCTAAAATCAAGGTTAAATATTGCTGTCTCCTCCGTGAGTCCGTGGGTGGGCAACTTAACAACTCTGGACATGGAGAAGAAAGTCAGTGTCGTTATTCTTTTACCGGGATTTGAATCCACAGCCAGTACTGTCTTCACATCTCGATTGCAACCTCATGGCAACATAGAATGTGTCTAAAAACCATAATATGAGTGCGTGTAGGGGGAGGTAAAGCCCATTTATTCTTAATCTGGACTTTAAATAGTGATGAGTAGTCTAGTGCAAGTTACGGGTGCTTCAACCCGGGTGAGGACCTCCTAGAACCCTTGGGCGGGATGTTGGAAATCTAGCATTTCTGAAAGTTAAGACAAAAAAAATCCCCATATACTCTCAGCGGAAAATAAATTTCGGATCAGACACTTTAGTCAAATACCACGCCACTTGTTACGATACACTGTTCTATGACTTACGAAAAGTAAGATCTTGTTCTTTGAACTATGACTTTTCCATTCTCAGTAATAAATTCCAACTGAAACTGACAGTCTGACATATCTCATAGTTATGTCAAGAATGTATAAAACTTTGCGTATTATTCTTTCCCGGGCTGAAGGAGTAATTTGTAATTCCACTCGTTAATGAATATTTCAGGACTTTGAAGGGATGTGTAAAAAAAACTAGAAAGATAGAACACAGAAGGGGAAATTTCGTATTCTACTTTTATCGTTCTTCTATTCAATGAAGCAACTTCCTCTTTCTACCCAGATAAAATTACGACCATTAAAACTATTTGGTTCTTCTTGTCTTACCATAGTTTTTTATATAGAAACTTTATAATCTACGGATTTTCATTCAAACTGTTTACATTTCTGTCGCTTTTATTTGTCTTCGAACTGTAAGAGTTCACTCTCTTGCCACGTGGATGAAAATAGTAAGTTTTGAATGTGTTCCAACTATGTTGAGGCGTGTTATGACATTTCCAAATTTTCTTCCTAATATTTCCTTAGCTTATCTTTCATTAGCTTCATTGAATTTAACTTTCTTAATGACTATATATAATATCAAGCATTCATAGCAGATGAATCACGCTCTAATTTTGAATTCAGTGATTTAGGACATGAAATTCACCACTAATTCCGATTAGAGGGTACAGGCTTATAAAAGTGGCCATTGCGGCTAATCACATTCATGAAGGTTGATAGCGCAAGTAATGACAAACGTATACCTCTTGACCTCAATTAATGACAAACGTATACCCTTGACCTCAAGTAATGACAAACGTATATCCTTGACCTCAATTAATGACAAACGTATACCTCTTGACCTCAATTAATGACAAACGTTTACCCTTGACCTCAAGTAATGACAAACGTATACCCTTGACCTCAAGTAATGACAAACGTATACCCTTGACCTCAAGTAATGACAAACGTATATCTCTTGACCTCAATTAATGACAAACGTTTACCCTTGACCTCAAGTAATGACAAACGTTTACCCTTGACCTCAAGTAATGAAAAACGTATACCCTTGACCTCTTAATAACAAAACGTATACCTCTTGACCTCAAATCTGACGGAGATAAAGCGTTATCTTCAAACGCTAATCACTATGCCCTCGTTATCTTCAAACGCTAATCACTATGCCCTCGTGAAAAGATTTCCTAAAACACTGGAGGGGACAGAAGGTCAAGAAAGAATTGTTAGAACTTTTGATTCATGCCTTGGATTTCCCGGTTTCCATTCTTTGCCAGGCGTTTGTTATCCTAAATGAAGCTTTTCGTGAATTTGCCCATTGGCTTCAGGAATATTCCGGGGAAGTGCATTAAAATGGAATGTGAAAGTGTCTTCGCATGTCATTTCTAGTCGACCACTCAAAATCAACCCACTACTCGAAGCTGTAAAATTTAAGTGACAAAAAGTCCCTGAATAATCCAACAAATCCTTCCCCGCAAAGTCTTCTAATTATGATCCCGAAGTTTCAGCCCTGGATGTTTAACTTTATCTAGAAAGTTTTGATACTGACATTAGTGTTGCATAAACTTAAGATTATTCATTCCGTACATTTTAACTCTATATTTAAAGTCCGACAAATGTACAATTTAATCACATTAATTGTGTAATTTCACTGTCCTACATGTTTCGAACCCTTAATTTGGGTTCATCTTCAGGGACTCATCTCAAATCACAGTATGTTGCCGGGCAACATACTCCGATAAGCAGGATATCAAAACAGCATAGATTATTCAACTTTTATACAATTTTTAACCAATGTAAGACTGAAACAACCAACAACCACAATTGTCAACTTTATTTGTTTTAAACAGTGTATATGCACAATTGTAAAGAACTCATGTAAACAATTGTACCAGTTAGTGTAAATAGTGTGTGATTTGAGATGAGTTTCTGAAGATGAGCCCAAATTAAGGGTTCGAGACATGTAGGACAGTGAAATTACACAATTAATGTGATTAAATTGTACATTTTGTCGGACTTTAAATATAGTATTGCATAGTTTCGTCCTTTCAGCACTCTGTGACTCTTCTATATGTCCTCTAAGCCTAACGTCTCTACCAAATTAAGGCTTTCATTTCTTACACTTGCAAAGCGTTTATTCGGAACTATAACTGCATTTGGCAAGCCGTGCGAAAGGTCAGGTGCCCGAAGGTATGGAAGTTTAAATTTTCTGAACGAACACCTTACTGTATTACGTTACAACGGATAAAAGATTTACACTTCCAGTTCCAGTTCCCGCGGTAGGACTGAAATTTCAATAATTACAAAGAAACTAAGAAGATGCAATACTTCTCCGCAACGTGCGTGTTTTATTACGTTAAGAAATCCCCTCCCTCGCAATTAACATTATTCAGTTCTTGGAAGGCTGGTGTTCATCTAAATTATACATAAATCTCCAGTTCTGACTTTCAGGGTGAAGCATCATGTCCATTGCAAAGACAAATCCGTTAAGGCTGCTTAAGGAAATAATGGTTTTTTATTTTCAGGATAATACGAAAGCCATTCGTACAGCGTGTGACAAAACGCAGAGATCCTGAATGTTACTGCATGTCAGGGGCGCAACCAAGGGGGTGGGTGCTGCAACCCCCCCCCCCCCAAAACCTCCAAAACCGAAATTTAGAAAAGAGAGACGTTGTAGATATTATGATATCAAAAGTTTTACGTGATTTCCCCTTCAGCCGAAATCAGCCACAGAAGTCGGCTGATGACTAGTACATTAGAATTTTGAAAAATAAATTAATAAAATTAAAAAGCAAGAAGATAAGACACATGGAACATGTAGTTATATTCAGTTATATGCAGTTGCAAAGAGTGTTATGTTGTATTTACAACATGATTTTTATAAAATAATTTTTAACATCAAGTATAAATTCTATACAGCTTCTGGGTCAGCCCCCACCCCACACCCCGATTAAAAATTCTAGGTGCGCATCAGCTGAATGTTGTGTATTTATTCACTACTTGCGTTTAATGGGTTAACTATCTTCTGGCGATAAGTATTAAACAATATATGTTAAAAACTATTGACATAAATATTGTTTTACACCAACCAAATGCACTTATTTATTTAAAAAACACTAAAATATTCTATAAAATATTAGATAAATACCCCTACATATGTTTCGGCTTATCGATATATCGAATATCGATAGTTTCCATAAAATGCAGGAAATATTTAGATTAGCTGAGGGCTTATTGACCTCTCAAAAGGTAATCTTCTACATGAAGTCTGGTAGTTCTTAATTTAATTGGTCCTCTTATACTGTTTTAGTTAACAGTACGACTGTTAAGTTTCATTTACATATTGTAAATTCTGTGCCATTCCTTGTATGGACACTAAACACGTCGCAAAGGACCATATTGAGATAGACAACCAAAATTTAAACTGGACTCGAACCCACGAGCTCAGAATTCCCGTCAGCTAAGACCTTATTCGCTTTAGACTGAGCCTAATCTTGTACGTGTTCTCTTATACACCAGCGTCCTGTGCCGGTTGTCATCCTAATATTACATCTGAAGTAGAGTAAAGTGCCAAGAGCCGTTCCTTTCAATGCACGCTTAGAATTCCCTTGTAAGAATACGAGAACGCGAGCTCACACACATACACAGAGACTTGGGATCTTTGCATAATAGCGAATGAATATTACAGCAAAATGCTCGACATACGTTCTTTTCCTTTCTTCTGACTCTTTTGTGTGTGTTTTGTAATGAGGGTTCTGCCGCTGTACTGGAATTTCTTTCTTCTATCTCGGCAGCTTTATCCAATCCTGGACGAACCGCGGTAACATAAGAAGAATACGAGCTTTGATCTTCCTCTCAAGATCGACCGGCAGAATCAGGCTGTAATTTGCAACGCCGCGCCTCTGTAATTGCAAACCCTGCTGCGTCACAACTTGAGAGCGTGCAGCGCCACTGCCAGTAGGCAAGACAGGTGTCCTGGACCCATTACACCTTGAGGTGTAGGTGAGGTCACAGAGGGGGGGACAGCTGCCTGACGACTGACTGAGTGCACCACCAAATAAAAATATGGACTGCTTACATCACCTCCCAGTCACTGCTCTGTAGTTACGTCATGTCCTCTAATTCGTCACCACTATCCGTTCCAACACTTCCATTTCTGTCAGTCTGTTCCTTCACCATTCAAAATTGTGCTATATTTATAATATATATATATATACATAACATCAAAGCTTATTTCTTTTCCTCTGCATTTTTCTTAATTTCTACTCAAGTTTTCCAAAAGTGGGAATAAATCTTGAACCATGGCTTGATTACCTTTTACGCAGAGGTTCTTTGCATATTCTAAATTAAAAGGCACGTTTCTTATGCTACGCACTTCCTCTACCAATTTCCCAAAAGCTGTCTGTACGATTTATATCAAAATGGTCTGGAAGAAGTTCTGCACTTATTAGTACTGGGTTTGAATTTTTCATCATTCCATATAATGTGGGTTTTAACGTGGCCACACCTTATCAGCCCAGTTCCTCATCTCGTGTCGTGTAGTTTTAGAGCTAGAAGTATATTGCGATCTGTCAAGAACCTAAACCATGTTCGGCAAAACTTACGAAAGAGTTTCTGTCGCACCCACTTTTCTTAATTTTGATTTTTCACCTCATAGTAATAGTCATCTGCAGTCCGATGAGGGCATCAAGCACAGACTTGCTATCTCCTCTTGGCTTTATAATCTACGTCTCTTTTACATAGTAAGATGACACTGCGAGGAGTATTCAATCTCAACACTTTTTCTGGGCATTAGAAGCAAAAAACGGGCGATCAATTTTTTCTATACTATTTCTCACTTCTCAAGCCTATATTTAACTATAGCCCTTAGGTATGCGATTTGTCTGCCAAATGTAGGGTTTCTATTAAAAAGTAACCTGTTTCCTTATGTTTTCTTCCAGTGAAAAATCAGCTCCCGTATTACACTTCTTAGGCTATTGTTCCCACCTCTAAAGCGGCAATATCTTTCAATTCTTCTTTTATTGCATTGACTACCGAAGCGCTCTGTAATATAGAAAATGGAGACTGTCCTTCGAACTACAGTTTCACAGAATTGACCCACATGCAATACCCTTCTCTTAGGTTTTCCTTTTTTCCCGAAGTTTAAAATGAGGTACTTATGCCAGATCGGTTTTCTTTCCTTCTGTTTTGATTCGCTATACACAACTAACGGACAATCCAGGATTTTCTAACTCTATGTTGGGCTTCTTCTAGCGCAAATAAACACCCCCTGCAGTTTCTATTGTAATAAGTATTAGCACTTTATATAGCCTACTCCGTCCTTTGTGTGGCTGTAAAGCTTCTTTCATTCGAAGTCAAAACAAGGGGAGACGTCCTACAAGATTTGGAGAGCTTGTCAAAAAAGTTGAAGCTAATCCGAAATCCTTTCCCATAATTTACATAAAGTACACTAATAACATATCGATTTGAACTAATATCTTATCAGAAATTCTAGATGCATTATTAACTGCGACGAAATCAGATTTACCGGCTTCTCTTCCTAACTGGCGAAATGAGAAATATCATGTTACTGGACAGTAGCTAAAGATAAGAGTGACGTATGCGTAGTAGCGACAGCCATAATTCCAGTTAACGTGTTCTGATCACGGATCAGAGCCCTTCTGATGTTACAAGTGAGTCAGCCCTGGAGGCTCAGGTACGCAGGCGCTAAAGACTCGGAGAGATGACATGGTCTATATATGTATTATTGTGAGCTCATTGTGGTGTTACGTTTCTGTTGTTCGTGTTGTTTCATGTGCAGTGGTAGCTGAGGATCCCTTGTCCGCTGGAACTTGTCGTTGATGGCTCTCCTAAAAGTGATAGGAATTGACCCACTTGTTGAGTGAAACTGGTATTTGAGGATCCCCCAGGGTGACTAACTGGTACACTGGTCCACTTTATGTGGTAAATCAGGAGCCCCTAGTCCTCTTCCACTATTAGTCTAGGAGGCCAGTCCACCGGCATGGGTAGTTGAACGCAGCTTGAAATTATAGTTCAGGAGCCCTGCGACAGGAATTTAACCCAATACCAAACGCCAAAGCAAGCTGACCCTCAAGTCCACTTTACCGGTCATTGAAACCGTAGAGAGTGGCAAGACTGGCGCGCTGATGGTGCACTTAAAAATTGTAGTTGAGGAATCAGTAGAATCTGACAGGAATTAACCCTCTGGCCCACTTCGAAACGTAGGTGGAGAGCCTCTGGTCAGTTAGCACTGGCAGTGGGCAAGTCCCGTGACACAAATTGGCTACTATGTGCGTAAGCTCTCATTTTCTTGCTCATTTTCTAGCACCATGCAACTTTTTGTTGAAATAGAACACGATCTATTCTTTCTCTAGAGATATCTCACCTACAGGAATGTTCTTTGTATACACAACACGCCGTTTGATACAAACATGGTGGAACGGACAGACAGACGCACGTTTGGTGATTATGTATTGGACTATGGATGTTACAATTAAACCGTATTGAATCTGTCAACAATAGCAAATTACGAGGATTTCCGTTGAAGTTTCGACGAGATATAATATAATCCCTTTAGCACGCGCTGTCAAACTACATCGGCTCCACCAACTGGTCTTTTATAAAGTAAGTACCCGATTTACCGTCGTTAGTAGCTTACAGGTCCATAACACATATCAGTGTGTACGTGGTTTTGTGCTGGTGTAAATGTTGTAACAGAGTGTTTAATGCTTGAGAAAAAGTTAAAGGTAAAAGAGAAGTTGTCCCTTCTCATGCTATTCCGATATGTGAGCAGCAGAAGTACAGCTCCACTCGTTCTTAACCTCGGCATTGGATGGGGTGAGTGGTCAGCTTCAAGGTCCGGCAGCTTTACCCTCGCGGAAGTGTCCCCTTACACACTGAATATTGGGATGGCTGGGACCCAGAGCCAGAGTAGACGCTTTGGAGGAATAAGAATATCTTGCCTTTGCCGTCAATCGAATTACGATTCCTTAGACGTTAAGCTGACTAAATTAAGTCGGCCTAAGCTAGAAAGCAAAAGTACTCGCAGAAAACTGGGCATAAATACATATTAAAGTACTTCATGTTTTGGGTTCCACCTAATATTGTTACAAAAATAAATTAACAAATGAGTTAGGACATAGAAAACGCATAGAGAAATGGTCATGCAAAAATAATTTTAGTCTAAAACCTCAAGAGAAAATAATAATAGTACCTGATTGGGTGAAACTATTAAAATTAATCTTGCATGATCGAGTTTAACTTTGCAGAGTGAATTCAACTTAATCATAAGAGGACCAAAATGACGATATTCTGTAAATGTGATTATATATCTTTGGATTACACAAAACCGTACATTTCTTTATGAATTAAATAATTATCAACTTTCCAAGAAATATTCTAAAACTGGTTAAATTATCATGTTGATAGCATACCCTACACTAAACCTCACTGTTACGCGCACACAAATTTAAACTGAGATATGATGTACTTTTTGGGGGGCAGGAATCTAATTGTAGGTGACTTTCGAAAACTACCTAGTAGTTTAAATATTTAGGCCTACAAATTTAAGTCTTTTGTCAACTTATATTTTAATATCATATAATTATCACCAAGTGTAATTTGTATTCACATTAAACTTCAAGTCACTGAGCAAACCGAATACATTTTAAGCGTACTTTAAAAAGGAATAACCTAAAGGAAGAATGTGGTAAATGGCGGTTAGGTTTGCAGAAATCAGTTAAAATTGGTTTTTTATATCAGATTAACTTATTACGAAATAAGTATTAATATTATGGCATTGGTGATGAGCATGCGTCATGTAACACGATGTCGAAAATTGTGCCGTCCCCTATCATGTTACTTATTTCTGCTATTCAAAATGCCTTACACATACACAGGATACGAACTGCATGCCTACAAGAAAAGTCCGTTTTGGTACCACCCAAGAGGGGTATTTGCCGTTTATAACTGGCACCTCAGTGTGGATGGAAGAATAAATGTGATGAAATGAACTAATGTAAATCAACATCTACTAAATACGAATGATAACATTATTGCAAATAATAGTCAGGTGTTTAGTAAATGTTATTTTATCCATAGGAGATTTCGTCTTCAAAGGGAGGAACAGTAACATTTCTTTTTAAGAGAGATCTCAAGTTGAGTGTGACAGCTCACGGTAGCCAAGCAGAAATCTTTCACAGTAATTTGCAAAGCTTGGCAGAACCCTGTCAGCACGGAGCGAGTCCTGCCGACAGGCTGTCTGCAGGCCTGATGCTTTCTCCGCTAACGAATCAAGATTCGCCTCGCCAGACTGTGTATCCTTTCTTGTGCCTCACCGTAACCCAGACTCGTGTCACAAAACTTCACAGTCCTCTGTCAGTCTGCGGCAGCGAACAATAAGAGTAAACGGAAGAGAAAGGAAACGAGTAGGCGGATAATGAAACCTAAATCCTCATCGGATCTTCACGTTCAACATCTACTTTCGTATTTACGTCCGTTTGTATTGTGATGCTTACTGACCGTGCGGAGCGACAGAGGAATTCGAGCGTCTGCTGTAGGCCTATGGACGGGCGGACAAACAGCGGTCTTCTGGCAATGCAGGGCGCATCTTCATGGTCAAGATCATAATATATGTCTGTTTCTAGTGCTGTTAATCAAATGATTTGTTGACAAAGTTTTTTGTAACAGGTTTAAAAATTCCATTCTTACGTCAAAGAAAACACACAGCTTAAACATAGGTTGAATAAAGTTTGCCAGAAATATCGTTGTACCTGTCAGAATTAAAAACACGAGCCATACATTAAACGAAAATTTTTTTTGTACCGTATGAGGGTAGGTGATATATAATTACCACTATGCTTTATTTACTCATATCGGGTTTAAAGAAATAGATCGAAGAAATTTTGGTCTCTGTTACAAACATTAACACATGCGTCTGCATACAATTGACAATTTATGTACTGACTTTACACAAACAAACCTTTCGTTATGGATATAATGCAATTGTGCGGAATAAATTCTATTACTGGAAAACCACGAGGCCGGAAACAAGAGCTGTATGGTCAACTATGAACTTCATAACTTTCTCTGTTGGCCACAAGTGTTATTAGAATGATGAAATTAATAATTAATTAATTAGAAGACCACGAATAATTAATAATTAATTAATAATTAATTAATTAATTAATTAGAAGATCACGAATGACTTAGCACCATGGACTTAGGATAACATGCTCGTTGTTTATTTATTTATTTGTTGAGATCTGCGTCGGATTATAGCGTGAATTGTTAGGATAATCAGTAAATAATTTATTGGAAAGGAAATGGGAGGAGAGATATGATGTTGTAAAAAACCTGATTTCCCAATTTACAGGTTATTTGGAGGCATCATGAAGCATCGGTGTATAAATATCAGACAAACGGCCTAACGTACCACACGATGGTAATCTTTGTGACGTAATTCGATATGTTATATTAGCATTTGTCTGGAGATACACAGAAGGTATCTTACATTTTCAATCAAATTGCTGGTACCCGTGTCGAGAATTTAACGCGCGACTTCTCGCTTACGAAGCAGGAATTTATCAACTAAGTATTTTAATAGCGTATACTACACTCACCATACTTACGACATTCACCAAAACTTAACAAAATACGGTATTTTAATTGAAGCATAATTCCCACTCTTGCGGCTTCCTGCACATACACATATACAGACAGGTACGTACTTACTTACAGTCCTACGTCTTGTTTGAATTGCACCACTATGTGAGGGAGACTTTAGTAGATCCTTACTCGGGGTAAAATATCAAACGAAAAACAATTTTCATAGAAAACGCTAACTAAACAGAAGAAAGACACCTCTATGCAAGAAGCAGAGGAGGAGTGGCTCTTCGTCGCGACAGCAAAGCCAAGCAAAGGCTCGACTGTGCATAGTTAATACAAAGAGGATTATAATACCGTACATGAATGTAGCTGGCTGCAGATACTCTAGCGGTTAATGTATCAGGGGTGCATAAACAAGTCTCTTAAATAGCTAAGGGCAGAAATTTTACCGTTTTTTCTGCTAATCGGAAAACTGCGCCACTCCTGAAGAAGAAAATATAAGTGGTTCGCTGCTCCATTTACATTCTTCCCATTAACAAACAACAAATATACATAAGAATTTAGTAGGCAAATTTAGATCTCTGCGTTATATGAGAACCTGTGTTGGAGGTTTAGAAGCAGAGACACTGCCGCTACGAAAAATGTGAAGGGCGGTACATGTGCAATATTCTTAAGTTGGCTCTCGGTTGGACATAACGTCTTCTTATGTATTTCCTTCTTCTTCTTTGAAGTATTAAGACACTCGTGGTTTGTCTGGTGAACCGTAGGTTTTCGAAGAATTATATGTTGTAGAAAACAAATTTAGTTATTTGATAATTTCGGATCATAAATTTTCTTATAACAACAAACCATTCAATAAATAAAGATAAGCGATAAGCCCGATATGAACTCAGGACATATTTCCACTTTTTGTAATTTTTCAATTATCAGAGCTTGGGAAAAAAATCTAAATAAATAATAATTACGGTTTTCTGGACTATTACACAGTGTTTATTGGTAATAAGGTACGGATATTTCGGAGCAGACTGCTGGTTACTTCTTGGATTACCCTGAAAACAAAGACAGCAAACTCCGCCGAAAAGTCAGTAACTAATTATCAATCAACATGACGTCATCAAGAACTCTGTGAAAGCCTCAATCATAAAACCAATGGTGCATATAAAATCGGTACTAACGTAAAATAAAAAATATCCTGTCGTAAGGCACAAATCATTAAAATGAGGTGTGTTGTGAGGAACGCTACTTATTCTTGCTACTGATACACCTATAAGGCCCTTGCAGCGAAAGTTGCCTACCTTTACAAAGTCTGCGAAAAAGAAAGTCATCACAACATAATGAATGACACTCCTGTTCCTTGAATCTCACAAAAACCCACGACAGCAATGTTTGCACTGGAGATTGATAGCTAAACAACTGACGTCTAAGAACTAGACACACGATACAACACACGTGGTCTCAAGGCAACTCAGCAAGACAGTATCGTTGAATAAATGTGCAGAGCTGAAACCAAGTAAGACAGGACACAATAGGATTGAAATTTTATACTTTCATGTGTGATATGTTATGATGTGATATATGACACGATAGATGCTATATATGATATAAAAGCACCATATTATATCGTATAATTCACAGTAGCCTTTAACCAAGAATATGATAATATATAATAATGTGATTTTCCTTGACACCAACTCATACCTCGCAGTGAATACATTCTACCTCAAAAAACAGAGACCAATGACGACGATATGTATGTGGGTCTACACTATATTTAAAGTGTCTGACGTCGGCCAAAATCGAAATGTATCAACAAATTTCAGTAAACATCTCAAAAACGAAATTTCAGGAAAATCGAACAGGCGTAAGTCACGTTATTCCTCGCGGAAATACGGAATGAAGGACACGACGAGGCAAAGAGCCGTTTTTCACAACCGCTGTGCCAACGCACCTAAAAATTAAGCTAAATAATAAATATAGTAAATAGATCAAAAGCAATTGTTGTGTGCCAAATAGATGTCACAGCAGTTCACAGTAACACTTTTCAGCCCTAAGTTCTTGTCTCATAAGGAAGGTGAAAATTATTTGTCTGTTTTTGGTTATGTGTTTCTTTGCTTGTTTTCTTGCTTGCTTGTGTGGAATGGATATGTTTCGTCACTAAATCTTTGGACTATTTGTTTAAGTTTCATGAAGCACAGAAATCGATACAACTGTGGCTTAGATGAAGCAAAGTTCTTAAGTCTGACTGTCATCAGTAGCAGTTGAGAAGCCTCATTAATACTATTAAAAGCAGTGGTTTCCGTATTCTCTAGGAAAATTGTGACCACAAAGACAAACCTCTCCAACTTGGAATTAATTATTCGTATGAGGTAATAAGTATCCTGTCACTAAGGTTAGGCAATCCGCGTAAAATTAAGTGGAGTTCATGAAAATTTAATACAGTGTACAGGTCATGCCATAAATCAGTACAACTGTCACTTTCTTCTGCTAAGGTTTACAGTCTTGGTAAAAATTGCTATCGAAAATTTGTGAGAAGAATCACAGACACGAAGTGAAGTACGAACAGGTGACACACAGACACACACCTAGCATGCAATAAGAATGCACATACATGTGGAAATATAGAGAGTTACAGAGTAGCGCAACCTGGAGAAAATATCATTGGCTGGTGATAACAAAGGTGACAAAAGCTTACACCAGCTCGTGCCTTATTGTACTCGTTTTCAAGTAATCGAATTTAAGACAAAATATAGTGTTCATAGATATATGTAAATAAATATAAATATAAATATATATAAAGAAAATTGAAAAAAAATAGTTGTCTATACACACGCCATAAAGGCACGTGGGGGAGTTGCGGTACAACTCCACTCATTGTTAACCTCGTCAGTAGTTGGAGGTGAGGGGTCAGCCACATTCCCTGGCCGCTTTACCCCCGGGGAAAGGGCCGCCATTACCCAATGAATAGGAAAATGGTTAGGCCACAGGGTAGGTCTGAGCGTTTGGAAGAGAAACTAATTTCTTACCACTTCTACGATTCGAACCCCGGATTGTCCAGTCCGTAGCCTAGTCACTATACTGGCTGCCTTTTCTCAGGTGCTTTGGATTCTAAGAAATAACGGACAGTACAAGACAAGCAACAAGGACAGCGCGCGAGTCAGTCTTCGTCGTATATTTAGTCGTGTGTGTTGCAGAAGTCAAGAAGACTCGCCCTCGCACGTGGAGTTTACAGGGTTAGACCTTATTGCAGGTCGCTCACATGCCATGTCACAGTAATCTAATTGTGCTGTCCTAACAGCAAAGCGCAGCGACATGTGATTCTATCGCACTAACCGCGTTACTCTAATGGCACACGTCCATTGCATTTCAGCAAATACAATAATCCCTCGTAACCCCGGCCCACACTGTAGCAAGAGACGTGTAGGACCTGATAAAGCAACAAGAAGATTCTCTAAAGTCATGACATATGCTCTCATGCATATTTGATATACACGGCGTTTCGGAAGACATAGATATTTCAGTTCACGATCTGTGACTGCTGACAATGGTGACTGAAGGTTAGTGACGTCACGTTTACGATGTGCTCTTTGCACTGTTTTAATTATATTTACTATACAGAATGTTCTGTTTAAGGTGAGCCAAATTACAGGGTGTTATTACATAAGTCATTTTCGGTAAAAAGTGCTATACCAACATATGCCTGATTATCAACCGTTACATCGCTACGAGTATTGTAATGTTTCAAGATGCTGTACGGTATAGGTTCTTAAGAACCAGCTTCACGCTTACTCCCATCTCTGGCAAACAGTACTCCCTCCTCTTTCTCTTTTGAAACTCAAAGAGATGTGCATACAGAAATGTGGTAGTCATTTTGAACAGGATAGTAACATATATGGAACTTCGCGTTCTTTGATATTATCTAAAGAAGACTAATTTTTCATTTCACTTTGTAACGTAACTACTTTGACTAACACACCTAACTTGGTAACTTAACTAAAAATGTATGCTTTGTGGTATTATCTGACACAAGTTTCTTTTGATGTACATAAATACAGTAAAGTTAAATCTTTGTTTGTTGTACGCTGTTGTCCAACACATGTTGCACAGTAGGCTAACGTTCATGGATAGCTTCCTTTTGTGGTGTTACGTGAGGCATAATTTCTTTAATTGTAAAACATAAAAATATATGCATTTTAAGATTTTCTTTTACAGCAATGTACATATATTAAAAAGATTATATAGACGTAATAGTTTATATTCCGGCATACGTTGATATAGTACTTGTCACTCAAAATGACTCATAAAATAATATCCTGAAGTTTGGCACAACTTACGCTGAACTGCCTCTATAAGATTCAGGAAAGTAAGGACATCCTGGAGTTCTACGAGAACATAATATTTAGGCGCTCCCTTAAACGACGCTTAATTTGAGGCAAAACATGCTATATAGGGTTTGTATAAAATTCTTGGACAAATTTCAAGAGTGAATTTCCCAGACCACAATAAGAAGAAAATTAAACATCAATATAGTTTCGCAAACAGTTTTGGAGGTACAGGCCAACAACCTTCGCCCGACCTCAATCCTTTAGATTTTTATCTGTGAGGACGCTTAAAAGTCTAGTATAATCTGCTCCAATTGAAAATAAAGAGACACTTAGCCAACGCATTATTTATGCCTCTCAAAATAAGTGCGAAAGCCCCGGGACCTTAGAAATTTGAGACACTCCATGATCAGACGTGCCCATGCGTGACACTCATTCAGGTGGAGAATATTTTGAAGGTATGTTGTAAATTGTGACTTGATAAACAATAAGAACTGAACAATTATTAACCTGGAAACATGCATTGTAAATGTATTTTGTCACTTGAAAAGCAAATATTACATAGTTAAGGTATTTATTGTCGAATGTAATCTTTCACTTAAACTTTAAAAATCACTTATTACCGGACATAAGTTTATATAAACTTTTTTATTTTTGATATGAATAACAGAGTCTTGAAGCCTGTCCGAGCATTTTAGATACACCCTGTATATAGAAGTTAAACTCAGCGATGTCGAGCGGAAAGTAAGGAAAGAAAGAAGGCCAGACAACAGAAAGCGCAACTGAAAAACCAGAAGTAATCAATTACAAACTTTCGTTGTCAGTGTTCCACAAACCAATTTGGTGAACTTAACAGGAAGTGACAGTGACCGAAGGTGCGTTTCGATCCCCGTACTTATTTCAAACTATTGAATAAATCAACAACAGCGTGTAGTCAGGTTGGCCGTTTCGAGTGTCGAAACTAGAAGTCGTGTCCTTCGGAATAGAAGACAAGGAGTACCAATCAAGGCAAAATATTTGATGCCTTAATGACAGCGAAGCTTTCGGCAATAAGGATGATTTTGTTCTTGTCATTATTATTATTATTACTATTACTATGCTTCATTTACATTAAATACATAATAGAAACTTCATCGAAAAGTGATGTCTGTCCACTGGTCGCTACGTTTCTCTTCTGAAGGTAACGACCAGATTTAGATTAAGTTTATCATTGACGGTTAACTTAAAATTATTATGGCGAATTTACTTGTGGTTGAAGTCTGTAAATAACTCCAAATTTGATTAAGATCAAATTTAATTCATAAATTTCTCAAAAAACAACATCGCAAGAAAACTGGTACACAACATAAAATATTAAACTCATTCAGATCCAGTTTTTTCGAAAGGATTTTTCATTGTGTTGAAATAGGAATATATACAGAAAATACAACGAAAAACAAGTAGTATTTGATTGCATACTCGTACAGTTCGATTTCTATTGCTATTAACTTGCAAAAATCGGTTATAATGCAAAATATTTACAGGGTATGCAATACACATGCACTGACCTACACTTTCCTACTTCGTCTCGCATTACCAGGAACATTGTGTAGTGTGGCATAAACAATTTATTTATTTTTAACTGGCTGTTTGGTGTGACAGTTCTCGTACAGCCAGTACTTAGTTACAAGCCGCTTGCAAACTACAGCATCCTGCTAACTTAACACATTATAAAGTCATCATTTCGGACCAACTAAGGCTCTCTCTAGGGTTCCTATTACTCTTGCAATTTTCAACGCTTTGCTGCCTCCTGGAACCCGACGAGGGGCGCAGTAAAGTGCTGGCAAGTCCAAGCATGCTAAACTTTGCAGTTATAAGACAGCAATTATATCCAGCGTGCCCCACAAACCACCTTCCTCTCTGTAGGACTCATAGCAAGCCTTTATGAAAGGAGGCAGCACACGACAGAGCAAAAATCTGGAATACTTGCTTAACACAAGTCGGATTCTAAACCAAGATACCTAAGAGCGGGTAGACCAAAGTCTGATGAAATTCAATTTTGTAGTAGTGATGGTGGTGGTGGTGGTGGTGATGGTGGTGTGTAGTATAGTAGTAGTAGTAGTAGAACTTGATAGAACAGAACATGCATAAAAATTCCTTTCGTAAACCGAAAATAACCATCACAGGCGGGTGCGTAACAAACGTCTAAATAGTCAGTAGCCATGTAAAAGCGAATTTCTAAGCAGAGGTTTCATTGGTAGGTCTCTAGCGGGCCACTAAATTCCTCCTGTCCTCACTGACGTATGTGATAGTAATTAAAAGTGCCAACGGTGTTCGGATTGGAATGTTATTATTACTCTACAAATACCATGAAACTATTTTACATTGCTACATACTGCAAAATTCCTACATATATTACCCTTTATTATATATGGTGTACCTAAAATTCTTGGACAAACTTCAAGAATGAGTTCTTCACAAAAAAGAAACAAATAAAAAAGTTCATATAAACACATACCGGAAATGATTGGGTTTTAGGGGTATTCAGAAGATAGCGAAAAGCGACAATTAGCTGCGTCATATCTGTCGGTGAGCCGCAAGGAATAACTCGGCTCCCACTGGACGGATTTTGAAGAAATTTTGTGTTTGAGTATTTGTCGAAAACCTCTCTAGATATTTCAAGACTCACTAAATGTGACAGGAATAGCAGGTACTTTATATGAAGACCTTTTTACATTTGTAATAATAACTCGCTGAATTCTTTTAGAATGAGAAATGTTTCAGAAAAAATTTGTCGATAAAATCAAAAGACACATTTTATGTTCAGTACATTTTTTCCAAGAATCGTGCCACTTACGAGATATTGTGGAAAAATATGGTACAGCCAGACAGGCCACAGAAGAAAATAAAATACGGAGCATGCGCTTTGGATGCTGAATAACTAAGGCTACAGACACACACTCAGAACCTGAAATACTTCTTTCATTTACACTGTAAAATGGTTACACGAACGCGCCTCAATTTTAATTTATACGTATATTACCTGTCTTTTTCAGTTTTATTGAAAGATTGCATTCAAAAATAAATAACTTACAATATTTTACTTACAAGTGGCATAAGGCAGTTACAATACACGTTCCCATTTTAATACCTGCTGAATTCTTATTGACTATCAAGACACAATACACAACAAACCCTCAAGACGTTCACCTGAATCAATGCACGCATGGACACGTCTAATCGTGGAGTGTCGTCAGTTTTCGAAGGTCCCGGGGCGTTTGCGAATGGTTTGACAGGCATCAAATATGTTTGTGTGAAGCCTCTCTTTATCTTCAGTTTGAACTGACTACATTAGAGTTTGTAAGTGTTCCCACAGATAAAAATCTAAAGGGCTGAGGGCGGGCGAAGGTTTTTCGCCTGTACCTCGAAAACTGTTTGCGAAACTACGAGTATATTGCCTGGGTCCCACCCAGCCTCCTATACAATGGGTATCGGGTCATTCCCGGAGGTAAAACGCCATCTAGCGCCGAGGTTAAAGAAAGAGTAGAGCTATACTTATGCTCCCCCCCCTTCTGTCTTCACGGCAGGTTATAGGGTGAAATTTAATATTTTTTTATTGTGGTATGGGGAACTCGTGAAGTTTGTCAAAGCATTTTAGATACATGCTGTGTAGGCTGGAAGATTGTGGTTCTTTTCCCGGCTAAAGCAGGGAACTTTTCTCTTGGCCACAAGGTCTAAACAGGCTGTGGGTTCCATTCAGCGTCTTATCCAATAAATACAGAGGCTCTGTTGCGAGGGTTAAAGAGTGCGTGCAATTATACTTCCACTTCCCATATGTCATCATGTCATGGTGCTTAATTAAGGGCGGTTAGAAATTGAATTTTACATACAAGTATTACAGACGCATATTAAAACCAAATTTTATTACTGGGGCCTACACCCTTTCACTGAAGAGTATCACATTATGTAAGCAGCTGACAGCACACAGTCCATAGCATACGGTAGAGGGGGTGATAGATTAGTACAAAGAAAGAGACCCTTCCAAATACGTGGGTGCATTCGACGGCGTTACATTAGGCACTTTATTTCTTTATTTTATTAGTAGTATAAATTCCGGGAACCGGAATAGCGCCGTCGGTATAACAACAACGCTAAGGGCTGGATGATCCATTGTTCGAGTCCCGGCAGAGGAAATAGAATTTTCTCCAAATCGTCAAGAACAACTCTGGGACCCAACAAGCCTCATATTCAATGGGTAAAGGAGTACTTTCCCGAGGGTAAAGCAGCTGGGCCGTAAGTTGACCACTCACTCAATCTAGTGCCGAAGTGAATAAGTGGAGTTATATTTCTGTTGTTTCTACATGCCTTCGTAGAACTAACAGAGACACCTTTAGCTTTACATTTTACGTGGTGTAATTTTTTTAAAATTTAAACAGAAAAACTGGACACTTCATATCTCTGGTTTTGGTTTCCACAGAAAACCTTCCAATGAATCATTCTTATAGCTTATATGATAACCCATGATGAATAAGATAAAATCAAATTTTCACTTATTATGCACCCATGAATTTGAGAAGTTCTTGAAAGACGGGCTCTTATAAAAAGGGGTGTTGCTACCTAGAAATAGATTTCATCGGCAAAGGTCGAGACTGCAGTACCGGTCTAGCCATAGATACTTCACGCATGCAGCTTGTGACAGATTTTTTTCAATGCCACCTTGTGTATATATCAGTATATATAAGAACGCCTTGCTACAATGAGGCAGAAAAAATTTCAAAAAATTACCTTAATATTTTTATTTCATTTATAACTGAGTGCATATTGTACAATGTATTTCACAGTCTTAAATCCAGCAGTACGATTTAGCTATTTGGTGCACCCACGGCAATAATGGCTCCGTATCGACATTGACTGACACTGATTTATTTAGCCCTCAACCCGTGCAAATCACTGATATGTCGCCATCGTCACACGGCAACTTGTCTCAGTTTCAGTCGACACTCTGTATAGACTATAGACTGCATGCTTGGACTATCTTTTGGAGGAAAGATCCTTATTACAAAGCGGATGTAAATAGCTGGGAGGGTCATATCGCCAGCGTGACCTGGGACAGCGGAAGGCTCTTGGAGCAGACAGTGCATTACCGTAGCATGTCACCGGAACCGGCAGCAAAGAGTCCATCTTGCTGTGAGCTCAGTGGCATGTGTCAAGAAAAACACCTATGGCCTTAGTCTGAGCACCAGAACACAGAATATCTTCTTTCCAGCCTTTTGCTGTTAACTGTGTAGTCAAATTGAAAGCAAGACGGTTTTCTTGTTATGATTATTTTTGAAAAGGGGGCTTAAAGCTAGAAATTTCAGATGTCAATGTTGGGCACACGTAAATTTAAAGAAAGTACTTCTAGGAGCATAAAGCCTATCTTAATTTTTTCGCAATTTTCTTCGGCTTTCTACAATTCAAATTTGCCACAAATATACGTCAATATTATTCCTGAAATATCTTTCAATATCAGCCTTATAATCGAAGCAAAATAGCTCTCAGTGCGTTGTTGACAGAACGATTGTTAAATGAGCAAAGAATGGACCGATTTTCTGATAAAAGATAATCTTATTATTCCAGGCGCCATATGTAATTTGGACATTTCCAGTGGTTAAAATTTGATCATGCTTTACCTATTACAGAATCCCAGTTTTCTTCAATACTTCTGAAAGAATACGAAAAAACATACGACGGAAAGTGTTGCATATTTAGAGGTTTTCTTTCTTCGAGAAACGGAGATGTTTTGATAACTTTAACTACGGAAAACTGTGCTCATTCTAAGATTTTCTTCTGTCGAAAAATGTGTATTTGGAGAATTTCGTCCATGGGAAAGTTCATGATACTTGGGCATATTCATCCATCGTAATGTGAGATATTTAGAAATGTTTACCCATCGATAAACGCTATGCACTCCAAAACTTTTATCTATCAAACAGTCTTTAGTGGACTCGATTAAAAAGACGTACAATGACAGCACGTATTATCAGTGACATGTCATGTTCATGATTTGTGATCTTCAAGTCTAAAGTGGTACTATTACTACAAGGGATTTAAGATAAATTAAAACTTTGTATATATTGCATAAAGCAAGGGCATATAAAGGAGGGCACCTTCCCTTTCCGCACTGTATTCTCCAAAGTACTGAATACACGCTTCAGCAAATCATTATTGTGTTTCTAAATTAAAATTGTCTATTTTCTAAAAAAAAAAAATCACAATAAAGAACACATACCCTTACGTGGCGAAATTTCAGGCGTATTTCGCAGTGTAGTTGAGGCCTTCGCTCTTCTGGAATATTACACGTCCTGGGTTGGTCCTGGTTATCGACGTATCGGAACAGCCTCTCGGTCCCATTTCAAGGGTCGAGCAATCCAAGAAGAATTCGCCTAGGACTGCTTGACCCTTGAAGTTGGGACCGGTAGGCTATCCTACAATCGTCAGTAAACAGATACCAACTTACGCCGCATAACATGGAAGAAGATAGAAGTATTGTACTTTACCTAAAATAAACATCTCATTAATATAAAAATGTTTTATTCAGAATATTTGTCGGTATGATTAAAATTTAACGAATCGTATGTACAAGTAGTGTTTGACTCTGTGAACTGTAGTCTCTAGTATGACTGAATTTGCAGCAGTACATTTGTTCAAATAAAAGCAATACGTGAACCTTAAAGCCAATGGCTAGTGAGTATGAAAAGTAGTAAATAAGACATTAGGCAACAAGTACGATCCAATTTTATGTACATAATTTTTTTACTCTCTTTATTTACTCGATTAGCAAAAGATTTACAAAATTAGTATTTAAAACTACGCAAATTTCATCTTCTTTCGCAAACGAAACACTGATAAGACTCAGTCTTTTTTGCAATGTAAGAGAAGCCCTTACTATTTCTCTCAGAAAACTTGGTGAAAAATTGCATTCTTAAGGCTCAGCATCTGGTACAAAAGTTTCGTGCTCGCTTATAAGCTACGACGTATTAAACAGACTGTACGAGGAAGCAAGGAAAAGTAACGGAAAATAAGTTCTGTCAGAGGAAATGAGGTGCGGGGATTAGCCCCTTGGAACCGCAAATCGCACGTCATTAAAAGCGAAACAGTGAAGCAACCTCCCCGCTCCATCACCCCAGTATCCTCAATTGCCTGCAATACGCGAGCTCCACCTCACTTTGTTTTCAATTATAATTCTATGTACTATAGTAGTTACTGCTCCTAACATGAGCTGTAATGCTACTAGCTCGGTAATTTGCTCTTCGACTGTATTTACAAATTTCCTTACTTCTTCTTTCCCTCAACGTTTTGATACCTGTAGGTAATTGAATGCTTGAATTTTTTAATAACACTTATTTCTATATTTTTACCTTATTAATATCACGTTTTGAGACCGGCCGTCCTTTATAGACGTACAATGAGCCAACATACACATCATTATTACTGTTTTGCTGCTAATATTACATTTAACTAAGAGGCTTCCTTATATCGAGACCACAGAAAGAAGTCCCATAATGACGGAAATGAGAGGACTAGACGGTTGCTACTCATTTCTGACTTATATTAACCTCCATTCTCCTATTATTGCTACTCTCTGCCCTACTCTTATATTAGCCTCCAGCCTCCTGTTGCTACTCTCTGTGTCCTGTTATATTTGCCTCCAGCCTCCTGTTGCTACTCTCTGTTCTCTGTTGTATTAGCCTCCAGCCTCCTGTTGTTACACTCTGCCTATTTTTATATTAGCCTCCAGCTTCCTGTTGCTACACTCTGCCTACCGTTATATTAGCCTCCAGCCTCCTGTTGCTACTCTCTGTCTCCTGTTGTATTAGCCTCCAGCCTCCTGTTGCTACACTCTGCCTACTGTTATATTAGCCCCCAGCCTCCTGTTGCTACTCTCTGTATCCTGTTGTATTAGCCTCCAGCCTCCTGTTGCTACTCTCTGTCTCCTGTTGTATTAGCCTCCAGCCTCCTGTTGCTACACTCTGCCTACTGTTATATTAGCCCCCAGCCTCCTGTTGCCTACGCAAACCAGACGAAGGCGATTGCAGCTAGCGAGGCTCATCACGTATTTATCATAAGCAGCATTCCTGAGGACACATGACTAAGAGACTGGAGGAGCACAGAGAAAATTGCTTTTGGAAGAAAGCGTAAAATCTTGAAGGATGTGTAGAGAGGGTCATGCCATAGGAGTTATTTCTGTGACCTCAGTACCAACAGTTTTTCAGTCAGGTAGTCTGATGCCTGTCTTGTCATGTAGTAAACTAGTTAAATAATTACATATATATCCAATGCAGCAAAAAATACAGTCGAATTCGTTTATAACGACAAGGGGTTTTGGGACATATCTTTCATAGCGTCAAATACGCGTATTTTGTGGTAGGAATTAATCCAGTTAATGAATTTTTACTCTAAACCTGTATGCAAATTTACAATTATAATAGAGGATATTTTGTTCTTCGTGAATATTAATGTCAAGTTAAATTTAAATTACATCACAACGTCAAAGGTTAAGTAATATGCCTACAAGCCTGTAATTGGGGCTTCAAATAATTTTTCTTCTCTGTTTCCACACTCCTCGGTTAGAGCGACACACGTTTATAACGACACAAATTATTCATTCCCTTTCGTGACGTTATAACCTAGTTCGACTTTATGTCCTCATAAAGGTCTCTTCATGCACACTGGTGTTTTGGTTCTAGTATTGCGTTCTGTCAGTCTTCTTTATTTCGAAAGTATTCCGTGGAGGAAAATGCGGAAAATTTTATGGAATATATATATATATATATATATATATATATATATATATATATATAACCATCCCCTGTACCATGTAGATTAAAGAAACGAGGTTGTGGGAGAGGCTGTATGTCTCTTGACAACATAACTACCTGAAGGTGTTTGGTCATATTCGTGCTCCGTACTGCATATTTAAGGGATATTTCAAAAGTAATGCACAGTAAACATACGTAGGCAGTGAATATTTTCGTTACTTTCTCTATTGATTGTGGTGTATGTTACTGCGTAATTGAGTTCCAAAGTGGAGCGTGAAAATATGGATATCACACCGCAGAGCCTGTATGTGATAATTAAAAGTTTACACGGCACAAGGTCCGTACAGACGATACAGAGATTCGCAGTACTGCATCTCGTTAAGATGCGTCCAGACCACTGTTGCTCGCGCTCGTGATACTCGGAGTGATTTTCACCGGCTGTGTACAGACTGTTCCTCCAGTGCCTTGAAATATTCAGACTGCAAAGCGTCTAGACGAGACTCGCTTCAAAATACCGGCCTTATGCCAAGTTAATCGAGCCCACGGCTCCTGTGGGTCGCGGTTGCTGGTACTGGGGATCGTGACAGAGTCCACATTTACGGAGACACACAAATCGGATCACGGGTGCGAGCCTAGTCACGAGCAGTCTGGACGCACATTTAGACAGCGCGCTTTCATGCCTGTTGCCTAAGATTCGCAGATGATCCAAGGAGCTGTAAATCTTCAACAGGAAAGAAGGACACGTAAGAGTGTGCCTTTAATTTTCTTTGAGTACAGGGAACGTCTCTGTCGAGGGTGTAGCGCTCATGCTTTTGCTTTTGAGGCACCAGTTTCAAATCTCAGCTACTCTGACACGCATTTCGTATTTTTTCTCACTTATTCCAGACAAATTAAGAATTCGTTCTTAATTTATCCCCAAACCGCTCCTTCATTTGGTGAAATTCCCACTTCATTTTACACAAACTCAGCGCAATATAACCTGAGTTACTGACAGTCTCGCTAAATAAAAGACAAAAACACTTATAACTCTATAAATTATTATTTTCTCGTTGCGCAATTTTCTTCTTCTCCCTGTTTTCTCTTCCCTCATAGACACCAAAATTCTCCTCAGTACCTGTTTTTAAACGCCGATGATTTATGTTCTTCCTTAGGGTAGCAGACCAAGTTGCACACTCATACCAATCAACAACAGATACAATTATAGTTTTGCACATTCCAGTGTCCTTGATTAGCCTGTCTTGCGACAGGTCCATAAACTCTTGCAAAGTTAGTTCTCCACAGCGCACGATCTAGTGCTTCCTCTTTCAAATTCCAGCACCTTCCCTTTTCCTTAAGGTCATCCAGTAGCTGCAAATATCTTCGTTCTCGTCTCCAAGTCACTTTTATCCTGCCTTCGATAATGTGATTTAAAAGGCAGTTCTTGTGAAAGGTGTGACCAATCCATACTATATTTACACAAAAGCGACGAAAAACTAAAGGATTCTGAAGTATAATCTAATTCAGTTCAACCCAGACTATTAAAGTATTTGACAGCAACAAAGGAGCTACTTACTGGCAAACACTAACAATAAAAAAGAAAAATTTATAATGTACATAATAATAATTCAATTCAATTCTCATTTATTAAATAATAATTATTATTATTACCTGTTCTCTTATTTTTAACCTTTTAAAGCCCAGCGGTCACTCTATGTCCCACCGTGTTTAGCATAAAAAATCTCCATTCTGCCCACACAGTACGTTTGTGAGTTTTATATTGATCTCAGAACAAACAGCGTTTATTTAGCTACGCAGCATTAACTGATTGGTTTTTATAACCGAGATGGAGAGTGTTTACTGCGAGGTGCGAGCTGAAACTTCAAATATAATTCAGGTTAATTTCAGTCTTTAAAGGGATAAATACAGTATGAGTTCTTATAATATACGAGATGTTCCTGAGAATCCAATGTTCATGTTTGAGCGATAAAGCAAAAACTTGTACCTATGGATCGGGCTGATCTGTGCTGCGCAATAATGCAATTAGCAGGGGAATATTTTTCTTGGATTTTAAAATGAGAAATATTTTAATGATTGATAAATGATTATACGGATATTTCCACAACTAATCAACTACGAAAACCACATTCATTAATTCTGTGATTGTGTGAAGCTGCAACTGGAATATATTTCTAGCAATATTACAAATCCCAACATTATTTCACACACTAAACTCCATCATTTATCAAACATATTGCAATCACTGTCAAATTCCATAAAGCTTGTGGGTCTGGGATGAAATATTATTTTGCAAGAAGACATGTGTTTTTCCATAAAGAGAATATATAACAAATTAAAATGCATGTATTTAATATCGCTTCAATTCAGCAGTATCTCTCAGTGACCGCTTAGGGTCAAGGGACCATACCAACTGACTAGAAAGCCGCTTATTCATCTTTCTTTCTTTCATTCTTAGTCTGACCTTTGTGTACCTACTCAGTGTAGGTGTTGAGGGTTATTGTTGCACTGGATCACACTCAATGACACACACTCAGTAGAACCCTTCTGGACGAGTGATCAGTCCGTCGCAGAGACCTCTACCTGACAATACGCAACACTCACAACAGACAAACATCCATGCCCCCGGCAGTATTTGAACCCGTAATTGCAGCAAGTGAGCGGCCGCAGACATACGCCTAAGATTGCGCGGCCACCGAGATCGGCACCTTTTTATTCACGTGGCACTATCCTTCGTTTCACACTTCACTGCTTTCTGTAGCAAAATTAATTTATATTACTAAGCAAATCAAGCAATCTGTAAACACATGATTAAGTTCATTCACGAGAGGATATCATTTTAACAGTGCGTTATATTTGGCATGTCCAACAACCAGTCCTTCATCCAGAGATACGGTGTGTATATCTGAAATGTTACGTTAATTAAAGTTCACACCTCGCCAGTCTAATGATAAAAAATATGGAACTTAACGTGATTAATATCATGTTGTTGACTACAGTACGTTTCATGAACATATATGGATATTTCAGGACTAAATCCTGAAATAGCCGATCCCAGTGGCCGCGCAGTCTAAGGCGTGCGTCTGCGGCGGCTTGCTTGCTGCAATTGAGGGGTTCAAATATTGCTGGGGGCATGGATGTCTGTCTCTTGTGAGTGTTGTGTGCTGTCGGATAGAGGTCTCTGCGTCGGGCTGGTCCCTCGTCCAGAGGGGTCCTGCCGAGTGTGATGTGTCTCAGTGTGATTGAGAAGCCTAGATAATGAGGAGGCCCTGGCCCACAAGGGGCTGTCGCGCTTTTAGAAAAACAAATCTTGAAATTTCTCAGTCTGATATTTCGTATGAACGTTTTGAAATTCTTAGCGTTTAAGGAGCTGACGTTATTTGAATTTCAAGAATGATTAACTGAGTTTACTCTGTTTCATTAACGTGTTTTTACAATTTCAGCTTCCATACACATTCTCAATGTGTGTCCCTGTCAAGCAAGCAGCGTCATTTCTCGCCTTGCAATATTTAAAATTAAAAAAATTCACCAGTGTGTCAGGTTTACCTTTATGTGTCATTTCTTTCACTACACATTCAATAAGCCAAGAGAGCGTAGTCGGTATAGAAACTAGGCAACGGTTTGGAAGGTCTGTGGTTCGAATCCTGGTATGGGCAAGGGATTTTTCTCTTCTCTAAAAGTCCATACCGATTCTGCCCCTCCCCTCTCCCCCCTCCCCCAGCCGTATATTCAATGTGTACCGGAATTCTTTCCCAGGTTAGAGCCGACTGGGAAGTGGAGTTGTCCACTCACCTCCACGAAGTGCCGAGGTTTATGATGGGTGGAGCTAAACATCTGATCCCACAACATGCCTTTATGGAGTTGACAGAGACAACTTTACTTTAAATTCTCACATTCAATGCAGGCAGTCAGAAAGTACAGCCAGTGTCAAGGAGGCTACTTCGAATATTTATTGTAAGATCCTTTGTGAACTGGAATAACATGTTCTTGAAAATCCCTCAGTTATACCTAAACACTCCTGAACTTCAAATGCCATAGCTCCGTTACCGGTAAGAATAGAACTCAAGTTCATATAATATTTCTGAGAATGACTTCAAAAGTAAGTTCCTGAGTACAGATAAGGTCGCGAAACATCCTGTATAATACGTACGTAACACCCGTGGAGGAGATTAAAAATGCCTACCACAGAATTTCGGTAAAAAGAAAACCTTGATTGGAAGAATGACATGAGCGTAGACTTTGGCTGAAACATGGCAGAAATTCGCTGCCGGCAACAGAGGTGGACGTACAATTAACTGAAAAACACTGGTTTAGTGCCAGGCCCCACAAGACAGGTTCACTCCATAGGCCTACTCTAAAACATGTAAAGAATGCCTAATGATAGATTACACTTCACTGGAGAGTATTAGGACTAGTAAATACCCGAGCAAGTATCCAGAACTTTGTACACTCAGGGTACATTCAGAAACTCACTTGTAAAGCTGATTGTAGCATGAAGAGCAATCAAGCGGTTTTGCCCAGCAACAGACGAGTATCACTTGAGCTGACGAGGGCCCATCTCTTATGGTTCCTACAGTAGATTAATTGGAAATCAATATCAACTGGAAATACCGATGACTTAATCAAACACACGACAAGCATCTATTAGCACAAACAACTGATGACAGACATTCCATCCAACTGTGATTCAGCCAACATAACAGGATTCCCTGAAGTGCTGCTCAATGGTTCAGCATTTCTTTTTGCAGACTGTCGCGCAGGTTACCAACCAGTAATATTGACAGACACGCTTAAATAATCCGATTGTAGAATTGTCAGAAGAATTTGAGAACCTTACGTTATTCAAATATTTTAGTGAGCCAGCAGGAAGAATAATTAATATGTATATCACACAATAATATTTTTACGTAATTTTCACTAGTATAAATTTTCATAGCCTTAAATGTTCCATTACAGCTTCTCATAGAGCAACATTTCTAAAGTTTACTTTGTAAAAGATAGTTAATAACAAATTTCAGGTATATCTCAAAAACAAGACCAACCAGATGCACAATCACTATTAAAAAACTTTAATAGTAGTATTACATTAAACCCGACATGTTTCGGTCAGGTACCTGACCATCTTCAGGGGTATAATACATTAAAATTTAATGTTTTAATGTAATACTACTATTAAAGTTTTTTAATAGTGATTGTGCATCTGGTTGGCCTTGTTTTTTATACATACAAGATGCACGGTGAAAACAATATTAAGTAAATTTCAGGTATATTTATCACCAAAAACACACAAAAAATCACAGGCTTAACTCAGTATTCCGTTCGGGATGACTATAAAACATGAAGCCGAAAATAGATTCCACGTAGCCGACATATTTTTTTGTGTTTTCAAAAATATAATCTCCAGAAAAGTTGCACATCAAATACATTTTATCACCCAAATTTTCAGATCCCCTACGCTAAATCGTGTTGGTACTGCTCAGCCTCAGAGATTCTGAGTCAACATGTCGGTGCCTTTTAAATTTTTAAATTACTAATACGAAAGTCGAGTGACCTATAGTACTATTATGACGTGTATATCAAGTTGCATCCTACACAAGGCTCAGAAATTATTATGCAGGAACAAAGTCACGGACGGATACATGTCTATCATGTTACAGTACACCTGAGTTTCCATACAAAATCAAGAACGTAGGCCAAAAGCCGATGCTTTATAAAAACTTTGTTCTTTCTACAAAAATAAACCTTATATATATTGGGTAAACCAAACACTGCCTTGTTTCAGCCTTTGGAACTTATCATGTCTATTTCTGCAAACTCCTTGGAGACCACGTTGACGTCACTTGGCTAAGGTTGATGCTGAGAAATTCCCTGGAGGTTGAAAGAATAAATCTTGGATGAAGTGCACACATATAGAGGGACGGACAGATGGATAGATAGACTAAGAGACAGGCAGGCAGACAGACAGACACACATGCAGCTATCTTCTCTGGGGGCTTCACCTTCCATGAGCCACTAAGGGATGTACAACTCTAAGAATCATTAATGTATAAATGTTAGCTGATGCAGTAGGTCTTGAATAAACTAAGGCCATCGAATTGAGTAAACCTGAGCTTCATCAGATTCAGTCAGAGAAGGTCTTGTGGGAATTCGGAAAAGAAATTGAACCAATGAGCATTTAGGAGGAATTAAGCTTATTGGGCAGACATAATCTGACGTTTACATGCCAGGCAATCAAAAGACTATAACATGAAAAAATATGTTGCTACAAAGGCGGAAGGAACCATAAAGACCTGCTTTCCAGCTCTTTTGCTCAAATTTCTGATAATTTGGTATCTTCATCCCGTTGTGCATATAATAGGCTGTTTTGATTGTCAGAACAAACAAACACTTAAAACACACGCACTTTACTTTCCTCCGCCTCAGTATACTTTTCATTTTATGGTAATGTAATTCATAACGGATGATGACCGGTACATACGGCCGAAACATGGCGTAGAGGCAAATTAAGTACATGTGTTTTTAAGTGTTGTGTTTGTTCTGACAACCAAAACAGTAAAATTTCTGCCGTTATCTTTTTCTACAGTGTGCATCTCACGCAAAAAAAAATATAAAATTAATTAATAATAAAAGAGTTACTGCTTTACCTCTCTCTGCTTGTTCCATATGCGATAACGTTTATAGCATTTACATCAAATTTGGTATTAAACACTTACACAAAAATATTGCTTGGTGAGTTTAGTTTTAGTTTCTTTCTGTCCAATAAAATTACTGCATGACAGAAATTCCATATCAGCAATGATTAGCGAATTAAGAAGTTACCCAAAGTTTCATAGTTTATTTATATTTATGTAACATGGACACTTCGGAAAGTAGATCAGAAGTATCTGGAAAGTTTTTAAATGTGGTGCTGGAGAAGAATGGAGAAGATCAGTTGGACCGATCGTGTGAGAAATGAAGAAGTATTACACAGAGTCAAGGAGGAGAGGAATATCCTACAAACAATAAAAAGAAGAAAGGCTAACTGGATTGGTCACATCTTGCGTAGAAACTGCCTTCTGAAACACGTGATAGAAGGAAAGTTAGAAGGAAGGATAGAAATGACGGGACGACTAGGGAGAAGACGTAAGCAGCTACTGGATGACCTTAAGGAAAAGAAAAGATACTGGAAATTGAAAGAGGAAGCACTAGATCGCACCCTGTGGAGAACTCGCTTTGGAAGAGGCTACGGACCTGTCGTAAGACAGACTACAGAATGAATGATGAATATTTATCAATCATTCAGCCGTTAACCTATATAGATGTTCTTGCAGAGCACAGATTAATTAAATGTATAAGTATTTACATTTGTCTACACTCGTACAGCTCCTCTACCCATGCTAACACACACTACTCTTACTATGCTATTATAGTATTTTCTCTTCAATAATTTTTTGCCTTTCCTATTCTCTTTGCCCTTAGCCTGAAATAAGGCGTGTATCTTTAATATTTTATTTTCCCGTTTTCAAGTAATGTTTCGGTTATCACTCTTGCTTTGAAAGCATGTTTGTATCCTGCCTCAAGTTTTAGTAGTTTTCCTGAATATCTCCAGGCCTATTCTGAGAGACTCCCTTAAAATAGGACATTACACAGAACGAGTACGACTTCCCCTTCATTACGGCACAGTTCTGAAGGGTGCGTTCTGCACTTCGCTAACGTAACTTCAGTAACAGTTAAACTGATTACCTATGATACGAACGTACGGGGACATGTTTACAACAGCAAAATTTTAGGTATTAAGCTTACTTGTTTTGTCATCCTATAAGTTTTGAATTAGCCTAATTCTTTCAACGAAGCCCTCTGGGATAACTTAAAGTAAATCACACATAAACTTAGGCAAGCTGCAGCCATAATCGTTAACACATGCAGCTTGCTGCTGCTGAAGTTCTAATGGTCAACTAGAACAATGTCCATTCCATTCTGAAGTCCCATTCACTTAGTAATTCCTAATTTTGTTGGAAGTCTATGGCAACGTTTCTGTCTCGTAGCCAAGTTCCCTCCCAACTCGTGGAACTTAAATGGCCCGGATACTGACCATACCCTCCGTCTTCAAGTCAATCCTCCAATGATGTCTTCATTATAACTCATTTATATCGTTTATATGTAATAGTGTATTAAATAAATTGTTAATAAGATAACAGTACGAACCGACAAGTAACATAAACACTTCTAGATCAGTATTTACTGAGAACTATATCTTCCATGAGCTAAGAGTTCTGGTCGTACGTAATTTTAAGTAACATTGGAGTGTGCATTTCAATGTTTGTTGCATAGTTCCATATAATTCGTACGCGCAGGCGATGCAACAACGAGAAGCCCATAGCAATGGGGGGGGGGCTAGCATCAAAATATAATTTCTATTACTTCCCCCACAAGTTGCAACAACTGTGCTCTTTCGAAAGTTAAAACCACTTTAACTCCATGCTCTGCAGACTGGTGTCCTCAATTTTGCTTTTGTAACAGCCGGTTGATACCTGTACTAAAGTGACACAACCATATAGGGTCATGCTTTCATTTTTCCCTCTGACAAGTACCGGAAGCGATAAATTAAAGCACAGGCCTACAGTCTTCTTAAATGAAGAGGCAGCACATTGTTCTGCAGGTACACTCTCAGTTCATATAATAATCGCATTTTGGCCACTGGAATTTGACACACAGTGCAGTTAAAAATAAAATTCCTTCTTACAAATGTGGGCCAGAGACATTGTCTGGGAGACCAGTTGTTAATAGTATTTCGTGGCCCAGCAATCTGAAAATACGACACTGTGTAGATAACTTCTACATAAACTTTATACAGAAGCTTGTAAATATAAAATAATTAGAGGCGCTATCACTTCTATTGAGAGAATTGTTACGGTTGTTTCCATTGTAAGACACACATACATAATCTCCCAGCTTATGTAAAGCTCATATGGAATTTCACCTGCCTTCTCAAATATGGCTCATGGATGTCCAACGAAAAATTGGCCTCGCCGTAATCTGCAACGTACTAGAACAGAAAGCCAGCTTAAACTTTAATTTATGGCTGTACCGGTCCTGCTGAGTCGGAGTGAATCATAGGTCCTCAGTAAGAAAAAAGGAAGTCACATGAGGCTATAGAAATGAAATTCCTGAAAAACCAAGAGATGTGCCTTGCATGATCACATACCAGACTATGGTTTAAGAAAGGGGATAAATATATTCATGAGTTTTAGATAAGATTATATATAGTAATAAGGGTGAATAGAAAGAACCATAAACTGGTGGAGGATGACAGGAACCAGAATTTCGCTTTCCTTTACCACCCTATAGGAAGAAGAGAGCAAGGTGAAGGATATAAAAGTGGAAATAAAGCCGGAATACGTCGGATGTCCTGAGCTCTTGCATAAAGTAGAAATAGTATTCGTAACATTTTTAACGGGAGAATTTTTCTGAAGACACAAGGTCAAGTGACTGACTGCTGCACAGAAATGATATCTGATCTGTGATATATTTAAGAAAAATAGATTTTCATCTGCAGTTTAGGCAGTGAGTTATGAGGAAGTAAATTAATTCATCATTCACAATTACTGACATGATCGTGGCTGAATAAACGTCTCACGAGCTCTGAAAGAAATTCGACTCTTTAATTGCAGCAGACCTAATGACATTACTTAATTACTGGAGATCAAACGTGGAAGAGAGCATTCAACAGTCATATTTGGTGTGACTGAACTGCCCACAATGTTATTCAACACGGTGTAGCTAATCTATTTGCTACGAAAAACATAATTAAAACAATTTTGTCGGACCAAAATTCAAAATCTGGATATCCACGATGCGAAATAGGGATCAACAATATTCAGTCCAATAAATTGCACCCTATTTTATATCTGAAATAAAATAGAATGCATTTTGTTGGACTGAATTTTGTGTGATTTGATTATAGACAATGCACTGTATGAACAATATAATAAGTCGAAGTAGGAATGTTAACAACTACACCACAACGCAGGTCTGTTCTAATATTGCAGCCGAGAATATCAAGAGCGTATTACCAACATCTGTAAAATAAAATTAAATACTATCTTCACAAGTTCACAGATGTGTGTCATTAAAAATAACACAGACCACGGATAGAATATTTTACTCCGTTACTAACCAGAGCAAAAGATCAGAGAGTGAAATTTTCAAGTATCAAAAAGGAAAAAGCAGTAAGCCTGAACCGCAGACGGTCAGAGAGAGAGACCGCGCACCAGTTGGCATGAACCAGTGCAACGCCGCGCCTGGCTTAATCTGCTGCTGCCTTTAATCCTCTCACGCCATGTTATTGTAACTAAATTTATTTCAAACTTATTAATCCGGTTCTGAAGTTTTTTTGTATGGAATTCAGCGAATCCGTGTGGAAACGAAGAGCAACGTGCTGTTTGTCAACAGAGTTTCCAATAACCACAGTTCGAAGATAAAAGCAGCGGCAATCCGTTGGTATATCTAATGTGAATGGTGTTTCGCAAAGAAGTGTTCTTTCGGCACTTGTATTCTCTTGCTTTGAGGGATAAAAATAAATAGGGTTTTTAAAATCAATTGCCCATAAAATGTTTGTGCCTAAGAGAGTTTTTGATAATGCTACGGCTGGTTAGTTGGCCAACTGCATAAATCTCATACTTTTTGTATGCCAGCTTAATCTCTATACTTCATCCTGGTGTGACTCTTGTCTTTAAGTCACTACTGATTTGTCATTCTCAGTGGAGATGGCAAGATTAGTTTTGAATAATTAGTACATTTGAGCCGACGCTTAACACAGAATTTCTTTTAAGAATCGTGATAATTTTCTCAGTTCGTTCCACAGCGTATTCTTTGTAAGCTGATAATATTGTGTTATACAGGGAGTTTTTTGTAAAAGACATTACTCATCACTCTACACACTAGGCGATCGCCGCTGTTCCACTTTTACATGGGCTGTGGTCAAAGCATTTCTGTTCAATTTACTATTGTTATATCACATTCTGTGCTCATTAATTTTAAAGAAAGTGTTGGAAATGCTTTCTCCCGGCTCGCACAGAAGCGTCATACCTAACAAAAAAGTTTTTCATTGCACATCGAAGTTCTTTCAGACTTTTCGTTGCGAGCATTAATACTTTTACTCTTAAACATTAACAAGCCCCACAAGTAAAAAAATTCGATTGAGCGGATTTACATACGGCAAACGAGGACACCACAGTCCCCTGTTTATCAAACTGTCAAAAAAAACTCTCTAACCAGAGTAGATAATTCAACAGAAAATTATTTACCCTTCTAAAGCACAAAATTAATTTCACATTTTGCGTACATTAGGGACCAAATAAGGGTCAAATTCTTTGTTGTGCGATCTGTTGCGCTTTTTTCTGAGAGATGTGTTCAAGAAATGGCGTCAGGTTGTGTATTACATATGGGTATAAAATAATGGACTTGGAAGAAAAATGGGCCCCATAATCCTAGCTGCACCTAAAACACGCCACACATCAAACTTGCTATCATGTAATGGCACTCTGTTGATAAACATAAGGACTCATCATGAGTGTTCGAGTATCCGCCGAGATAAAATCAAGCTTTATCGCTGTACATACCTAGTGTGCACCCGATGAAAGTACCAGTTTACAAAATTCATATCTTTGTTCACGATCTGTGTCGGGTAGTTCGTGAATCAGCGTTACCTTGTACAATGCAGCGGTTTTGTTGCGCTTCGTGCTCAAGACGCAGACATGCCAATTTTTTGTGCAAGTCGAGGCAATCGTTTTCTGTAAGTTAAATCCACTCTAGCAATATTTCTTCCAGATTTTTAACAGAAATTGTATTTTGCCTGTTTCTCTTACTGTATAACATAGAACCTATTCCTGGAAACCTTTCACTTTAATGTAAACTGTTTTCCTTCGTGTAACTGGAGCATCCGGAAACTTTCGTCTGAATGTATCACGACAATTCCTTGTAGTGTCTGCATTTAACTCATTAAAAAAAGGTGCTGAGGAAAATGCTTGGAGATTTGTAAGAGATAAGAATCAGGAAATTACAAGCAGAAGGGCTTCTTTAATTTAGACTGTTCAACAAATATTAGCACAGCGATCAAACAAAGGAGAATTACATTGGCTTATCATGTAGAAAGCAAGGTTGAGATAATATGCTGTAGGCAGAAAATTAAGTCGAAAAATCTCAAGGCAACGGAAAACTTGGGAAATCTAGAGACGGAATTGAGGTAACACTTAAGCAGATTTCAATAAAACAGAATGGGAGCTAGTGAACTTAACGAAAGTGACTCAGGATAAGAAGCACCTGCGGCGTGTAGTAACCATATCAATGGAAAATCGAGTTCCGTAAAGAAGGGAAACCGCTTATCCTGCTGTTTAGTTACTCTGCCTGCGTAGTCAATGTCAACTACTCCAGGATCTATGGCGTGAAAACACAGCTGCGTATATCGGATATCAAACTTTGTTTTGCTTAGCTGCTCATTCTCACAGCCTTTGTTTTCCACGTCATGTGTATTTACATAAGGCTTATCTTTAAATTAAACTTGCACTCATTAAATATTTCTGTCAGGCATGTCAACATTTCTAAAATTACGCAAATGGATCAATCTAAATCCACTGCTGGCATTAAAGACTTCTGTGCAGGTATGTACGTCTTGAAACAGCAGGGGGAATATTTTATCAATAAATGCGAACAGAGAGTTTGTTCTTTATGGAATAAGTTTCGTAACTGTCGGTAGGATTATACTCTGTAAACAATGCTCACAAAGTTTTGATTGTATATCCCGCAGAAGCGGGGAAAAGTTGCACAATTTACTACCGGCGATCATTTTAAATACAAGGTGAGGGGAAGAACTGGATAGCTGGTTGGCGTCTTTTGTAAACCGCATATAGATCGAGTTCTCTCTGTCTCTTTCTACATTTTAGTGAGAAGAAGTCTATAATGTGCACAGCGCGAGTTGTTGAACGTTAATTAACACAGGAACTTATCAAACCAAATTAAATTTCATGGCCGTAAGTATTTAGTAAGACTTCCAGAGCGACACCGTATGTCAAAATTCTATGAAACCAAAATAATGCGGGCTGTGCAATTAGTTTGTCTGTCTGTCAGTTGTTTCAGCAATATTAGTTGCTTCAAACAAATTAGGAGAACGTTTAGACATGTTTAACCCTTGATTCCGCACGGTCGGAACGATTCCATGCATCTACGACTAAGATTTACTAAATAGCGAACTCAAAAGCTCCAGGAATTCTTCAGTTCAGCACTCGAGACATGTGACCATTCAGTCTGTTATTCCGCAATTCCGGTACCCATTTATAGATAGATGTATTAGGCCCCACCTATGCCCCCCCCTCCCCAAAGATCAAATCCCAGTCCGTAATACCAGACTTACAACAAATCTGGTTCGCGCTTATGAAGCTTTCAGACAGGTCAGTCACAACCTCGCCGGAAAGCATACCCTTAATGCACTTCATGTATAGGCGCATGAGCAGTCCTAGAAATAAGCACGTTTATGGATAGTGACTAAGTAGCTGGGGGCAGCAGGCATACTTTCCTTCTCAGGCAGCAGGCATACTTTTCTTCTCAGGCAGCAGGCACACTTTCCTTCTCTTAAGTATTTTCCGAAACACGGGTTACTTTACGGTAGGCCGCAGAGACAGGTTCGACTATTTGTAAGTGGTGTTTGAGATTACAACTTGATGATGGAGGTTGCAGGTTCGATTAAAATGTCGGAGCTTATCTGCAACGTGTAATGTTGTAAACCATGGGCCTCCAAACTTTTTATGGCAAAGGGCAACACCGGTTATTGCGGGCTGTTTCGCGGGCCGCAAGTAGAAAAATAACCATAAGTGGTATTCCTAACCGCCTAAAATATTGTGTAATTTGTATAGTACTCGTACATGCATACGCATAATTTAACATGTGGCCGCGGACCGCGGGCTGGGGACCCATTGCTGTAGGCGGATACCAATGTTCGGAGAAAGAGAAATATTCTGCCTCCATCTTCAGGGTCGAAGTGAGTACTGTGACGATGTGGTTATGTTACAGAAACATGTGACAGTAAATGTAGTCAATCAGATCGCGGGGTGGAGGAGAGGATAAAAAACGCAATCCGACCCAATAGGAAAGGTGGAATAGGGTAGCAGAAACCAAGAAAAACGTCTTTTTAAGGCCCAAAACACAGCGTCACAGAAGGAACGCAAAAAAGGAAGCCACAATGGCATCTAACTACAAGAATACACGGCGTCACGGACCAGAAAATCACAGTCTGACTGTGCGTGCGATGTTTCCATTCTTCTTGCTAAAGCTGGTTAAATTCTACACAGCTTTCCCCTTTCCACTGTAGTTTCTACTTCGCCTCGCTGTTCTCTTGATGTTCTTGGTCTTCAGCCCATGGTTTCCGGATTTAATTAGCCTTAAAATCATTTACTAATCAACCCAAGAACCTCTAACATCCTCACGGCTAAGAGAAAGACCAGCCACACAGAAAACCCACGTGTAATGGATAAACAAACCGTCTAATGTAAAAACTTCCCTATATTGCTAGGCGATCTTTTAGAAGGAAACACGACAAGTATTAAAAGCATTCACCTTTGGCCTGGTACATTTCACAGTTCCGCATGACTACACATCGTTGGTTTAATGCCAAATAATACAGCACTTTGCCCGGCGATTCAATTACAAGGCTGCAGCTGTAATGTGGATTTGAGTTACTTTTACCATTCAAATAGCCGCTTAGAAATCTGACATTAGGGTCAATGTTAGGTTTAATGGAGCAGGTGTGCATTTTGGCGGAAATAATTATGTAATACCTTAACTTAATAAAATACATTATCCTTCATTCTCTGTCAGTATTTCAAATGAAGCTCGAATGATTTGTTACTACTAGTATATGTTTGTACAATTACCATCACAATCGCAACGATCATCACTAGCATATCCGTTTACGCTGCAGTGTTGACCGAAATATAGGAAGACCAATATCAACATAAACAATAAAGTATGAGTGTTTTTATTGTGGATTACGTTTTGGATTGGCCAAATGGCTGGCGTAAATCTTGCATAAAAATAATTTAGATTTTTCAGTAGGAAAGCCAGGCCTTCAGGTTGACTGGTTGATTAGTCAGCTGGTTCGTTAGGTAGTTAAATAGGAAGATAGATAAGTAAGTGTATATGTAGGTAGGTAGCTGGCTGCTTGTTTGGTTACTCAGTGACTTAGGTAACTACTTTGTCGGATAGTCAGCTAGTTAGCTAGTCACATCATTCAGTAGCTTAATAAGGCACTTGTCTTAGAGGGAAATATTGTCGAGATAAATATCCACTGAACTGTATACACATTTCCATATTTCGAAAATTTAAAACCGTTATTACTTTAAAAAGAATTTTCGGGGGGTCGGAGTTTTCATGTATAATTAAATTGACTAAACATTGCAAATAAAATCCGTTTCTCAGGGCATCCACACGTTCAAGGCTTTCCTTATCTCGAAGCAAACCCTCTCAAACCTGTAAATTCGCCTATCGGTACACAAAATTCCTATAAATCTTCCATCGTGCTTATGTTTTGTAACTCCTCTGTGGTCCCTGCAGGTACAATACAAACCGTTCAATATTAATCAGTTGCGAAACTACAAGCCTATACAGGTTTACAAGGACTTTGTCCCTGAATACTCTGCCTCGTTGAATGTTATTTATGCACTAATCACGCATTCTCTTTCCATATGTGAGGTATGTTTACTAGGAGCTTAAAGTGGCATTCAACAATATTGATTACATATAATGCTGCAATACGAAGTAATTATACACTGTAATCTCCTGGACAAGGGGTAGCAACATCTCACCGCCAAAACATAATCGTCTGTGATTATATCTGTAACAATCAGTTTGTAAAGCTTTTATCATAGCTACCTTATAACTATACTTGAACAGTTCCGTTCAGAGTGATCTCTGGCACTCGTAAGTATATTTGACTCAAATGAACTGGTTTCGTGTGAGTTATAGCTGCCCTCGTTTGAGAATGAAATGTTTTCTGTCAATGTGAGGGGGGAGGGGAAATAAATTAAGTCCACATAGGACTTCACACTTTCATGGCAGGTCATTGCTAATGTGGGTCTAGTTTTGGAATGACGGCTATGTCCTTGCCTCAGAGACGTAGATGAAGACCTAGGAGATGGCAATGTAGTCTACATCTACAGAATTCTTTCACACAGAAAGAGAATCCACGTTAAATTAAGAGCGTTTAAGAAGAAAGTGCCGGGGAGAAAATTATTATCCAACGGAGACGAAGAAATATTAGCGTACAAAGAATTATATAATGAGAAGCTTCATAGATTTTATCAGCCAACTAACAATATTAGGTTTGATTACTTTAATGGGCGAGGAACTGAACATGAACTCGAAGTTTGGCAGGAAGAGGGAAGGAGAAGATACTAGGTGGGAGACCCGTGCATCATTCTTCCTGAAGTCATGCAAAGCATAGGACTGTGCAAGACGGGGAAATGTGGGAGCATTTATGAAAATGGTAGCGAATCTTCCACGAAAGCAAGGCACTTCTTAATCCTTTGAACAATGAAGTTTGAACAACGACGCCGCACCGTGCAATGAGTAACATAGTTACCTCGTAATTAAGGGTTTTCAAACGCTTTAGGTAGTTCAAAGTAGTATTTGTTTTATGCAAGGTAAAATTACAGTTGCATGAAACTAGCTCCCTGATGTCCGTTGGAAAAGGTAAAAGGAATAAACTGTACTTCAGCAACGAACCGTAGTTGCTTGAAATTCAGTGTAGACATTTTGCGTTTTTCGTCTTGGTAATTATTGAGCTAGGTTAATACAACTGTAGTGTCACATTCCTCGAAAAGAGTTTTTCGATGTGCGGCGTCGTTATGAAGAAAATAAATCAAGAAACCTCTCAATAAATAACGTCTTCGGCGCTACATTCTTATAAAACAACTGCAACTCAACATATATATATATATATACGCAGTCAAATTTTCCGGGTGTTAACCTTGATTTTAGGCTTCTGCCGCGATGCTAATAAGATCTGCGCTCTTCTGGGATATTACGCGACGTCGTGTGGTAATTGTTTACCGACGTTTCCGGACAACATATCCATCCCATCTTCAAGGGTAAATAGTCTGAGAAGAAAAGGACTGTTGACCCTTGAAGATGGGACCGATACGTTGTCCCGAAACGTCGGTAAACAATTAACACACGACGCCGAGTAATATCCCAGAAGAGCGCAGATTTTCCGAGTGTTGCTTGCAGCCCTAACGTACGTTTTATATTTGAGTAAATGGAGTTATTCATTAATATTGCAGGGGTCAGAGAAACTCTGTCAGGAGAACATAAGCGTATAAATAGTATTGTTTGGTCGCTTCTCTTGAGGTATAGTAATTAAAAGCTTATGACTGTTTCCTCTTTCTCTACTTCTACATGCATTTCCCCACGTCTACATTCCTTTCCTTACGTTTACATGATTTCCTTATATCTACTTGCCTTCCCCTATATCAACATGCCGTTCTCTACACCTGCATGATTTTCCTTATACCTTCACCTTTCTCTAAGTCTACATCTCATTTCTTGTATCTACATTCCTTTCCCTACGTTTGCATTCCTTTCCTTATGTTTAAATAACTTTCCTGTACCTACATCTCTTCTTCGGTTCATTCTATGTTTTATGGTTTTAATATTAGGCAAAAATAAAGCTGTTAGTCCTATGTTCCTTGTCATGAATTTCCTTCCCCTTCTTTCCTTATTTATCTTCTTTTCATTACAAATATTCTTCTCAAAGCTTTGTTTTCAGAATCCTTGATCCATGTTACTCCCTAAGAGCGAAATAAACAAATTTCACACAAAAATATGATAAATGATATGATTTTAGTATAAGCTTTTATATTTTAATCGCTACGTTTCTGTAGAAGAAACGCAAAGTTAAAAGTATGTGCAGAGTTTTAAAATATCCGACTCAGGGAATGGCATAATTTTGTTTTGGCATAATCTTTTTTTTTGCGTATTTTCCTGCGAACTGTCTAATGCATCCTTTGTTTCAGAATTGATTTTGCACGGGAAGAGCCCCGGGCGCACAAACCTTTACAGCTGAAACTGTGGAAGAACACAAGTATATCAGAACCCTGCATTCCGAAAAATAAATTAAAATTATTCTTTGCGCAGACTGAGAGGTACACATGCACACAACTCTCCAAATTGTTGAGAACGTGATAGGTTCACTGTTACTATGTCTTTGTCTGAACGCTCTGTACACCACAATAAAGTAACACCATCATATTACTTGACACTCTAACCAAATCCCTCAACTTAACCATATTTTGCGTCCTGTGGACAACAAACCAGCATACATCAGACAGATCATCATACATCATACATCATACAGAGAAGCCCTATACCAGAGGCCTTGCCGGGCAACGAACCCGGAATTTATTACGTTGTTCTATACATACACTCTGCAAGCATCTGTATTTAAGGACAACATAGGACGGGAAGGGCATTTAATTGTACCCTGATATTTGTAATAACTATTACTTGTTAGAATATTTATGCATATATAATGGGATATGCTGGAAATTGTCTAAGAGAAGCAAGAATACAGGAGTGCACTCCACTGCAGTAAACACGTTCACCAAGTGCGTCACTTGCTACTGTACCTCTTTCAACTTAATGTTTATTTAGGCCTACTTATTTTCCACAAGCAGCAGGGTCCTTGAGAAGCTAACAGTCGACCATCTTGTAAAAACTTTATAGGATAATAAATTTAATTTATCTATTCATCTATTTTTGTAAAGTGTGTACGGTGTTCTAACATGTGTACTTGTATTTACTGTATGTATTTTGTTTTGTATGTGTATGGGTGTTTTTGTAAGGTGTGGATGTATTTGTAAGGTATGGATGTTTTTGTAAAGTGTGGATGCTTTTATAAGGAGTGGATGCTTTTGTAAGGTGTGGATGTTTTGTAAGGTGTGGATGTTTTTGTAATGTGTGTACGGGTTCTAATGTGTGTACTTGTATTTACTGTATGTATTTTGTTTTGTAATTGTGTATACTTTGTTTTATATTGTTATTTGTATGTATATTTATATGTCCATTTGTATTGTGTGTACTAGTGTAAGGACTACTGCCACCGGTTGAAAACCAAATTGCAGTAAATAAATAATAAAAATAATAATAAAAACACGCAACAGGACCCTGTACCGAGCCATCTACATTCAGTCAACGCCACGTACGTTATTTTTAACGTTCATTTCAGTTTATCCTCCCGTGTACGGCTAGATGTCCAATGTTTTCTCTTCCATTCATGCTTTAGGATGATGATATTTTATGCGCATCTCATCTTCCCTAGAAGACACACTAAGTCGCGCTATGCCCGCATCTGCCCGCATGTTAAAATGCGACCTTCTGGATTTCCTACGGGGCAAATAATGAGACTGTGTGATTCGGTATGACATAAAGTCTGATGATTCAGAGGAAATCACTACAAACTGATAAAAATTAAAACTTTCGTCCCTAATTCGTATAAATCATGAAAACGAAACCTATTTCTGCGCAAAGTCAAACTAGTGTTGTCTAAATAACCAAATTCTGTCTAAAGAGGAGCCGATATGTAACACTGTTGTCAACAGTAGTATTATTCTTAACTTAAATACAACGTAAATATCTACACCCTAAACAACTAACTTAATCGCTTTTACTTTGTTTATGTCTTGGACCATTTTTTAAATATTTGTATTTGCGTTCATAAAGAAAGTATGTTTATAAATAGATGAATTTACTTTATAAACTATGTAATTATGTAATATACTGCAACGTTTCATCTTGTATGGCCTATACACTTTCTTGCCCAAGCTTTATCAAACATGATGTAAAACTTTTACGCTGTTATAACAATAAGAATTTTTATTCGAAAATAACATAAAAACATATAAAATATAGGTACCCTAATTAATAACTTCCTTCTAGCTATGACAGAAAATTTCAGACTGTTCGTAGTGCAAAGAAAACTTGTAATTTTTGCACTGCAGCTACTGCACTTAGCTAAACCTTCCCCACAGACAGTGTATCTTAATACAGAACACAGACGCAGTTTTGAAGCAATGAATTACAATTTAATTAATATTCGCTAAGCAACATTGGTTGCCTAACTTTGCCGCAAAACTTTGCAATTTATTTGGACTGAAGAGAAACCAGTAAGGCGACACACCTTGCCCACAAAATACCATGTTGCGTGTTCTGTACGACATTCACTCTATAATCTCAATAAGTTTAAATAGTGCACGAGGTGTAACAGGTCGTTAGAAGCTTCGTGCCTGCCTGCAAGTAAGCATGTAGGGGTCGCTTCCACCCAGCCATTCCGAGGTAATTAGCAAGTGTGATATAATGAAGTAGTGTGTAATTAGAGGGTGGAAGGGGCAAGGGGCAGAAGCGTTGTTGATGAAGAGGGGTGCAGTTAAACACAGAGAGGTGGGATACTATATCACAGGAACGACATCTGTTTCTGAAGCAGAATTCCCAAACTTTGCACATTCTGTGTAAGTAATCAGTAAATAACTCCTTCCTTCATTATGTTAAATGACCCTTATTCCAAATAAAACACTTTTATGTGAGGTCAAACAGAAAGAAGAGAAAGAGGGATGCTAATATTAGACACAGTTTTTATAGACGTTAAATGAAAGGTTCTGTTCTATTTTTGTTCCCACAATCTGGAAATATTTCAAGCTTAAAAGTGTAAATTTAGTTGAAGGTTAAACTGAATGTTTCTGGGTGACACAGGGACCGTCAAGATGATGAGCGATGTCTTGCGAGGCCCTTGATTAAAGCGAAGTTCCGAAATTAAAAAAAAACTCTTCCAAGAACCCGGATTGGAATTATCATTAACGGAGAAAAAAAGAAGCTGAGTGTATATTAATCTTTAAAAGTCTCTTGGGTTAAATTGGAAGTAGAAAAGTAGACGGGGGCTTTGTGGTGCCTTAATTGTAGTAAGATCCTTTAATTAAAGAAGGTGCTGAACATTCAAAGACACTTCCGTCTTTACAGAAATAACCTAGTTCAAGATTCAACGCAAAGACTACGCAAGTAAAAAAAAGGGAAATTGGAAAATATTACAGGCATGCTTGAAACTCTAACAGGCATATTACTACAATTAAAATATCATCGCCATGGAACATTTTTAATTTTATTTATACGCTACATCCTTTGGGTAAAAATAAACAGCGGTTTCTGTCAGTAACAATGAACTTTGAAGGTATATAAAGCGAAACTGTGCGTACCACAATTGAGGTAACGTGTTCGAATATAACGTACAAATCAAATATATAAAAAAAAACCTCATTCAAACATGCCAAATTATAGAACCCAACAGAAAGGGGAGAATGAAAATTATTCAGAACACAGGAGAGAAGTGTAAACAAAGCAACATACAACTCGAAAATTTAATGGGACATTTAATACAATCAACAACATTGTCATTAGACTATAGTGAGAGCCAAAATAGCTCAGTCAGCACAGTGACTAGACTACGAGATGGAGGAAATTTAAATTTTTCGACATCCTGCAGCACCAAGAGATATTTCTCTTCTTCACAGTGTCTAAGACCCAAAAACCTTCTGTTTAATGGGTACCTGAAGCTCTTTATCTGGGAGTAAAGCAGCCAGGGCCAGAAGCTTAACACCCATCTCTATCTAGTGCTGGGGTGAATAATGATTGCAGATATTCCTCCACGTCTGCATATGTCTTTATGGTGTGGTGTTTAATTAAGTACAGAGACTTCACCATTATATTACTTTTTTTTCCTATGGCTCGACAGCCCCTTGGGGGCCTAAGCCTCGTCATTTTACGACGCTTCACGATCACATTTAGACACACCACTTTCGGTAGGACTCCTCTGGACGAGGGACCAGCTCGTCGCAGAGACCTCTACCTGACAAAACACATCATTCACAAGAGACAGACATCCATGCCCCCGGGATGATTCAAACCCACGATCCTAGTAAGCGAGCGGCCGCAGTCCCACGCCTTAGACAGCACGGCCACTGGGATCGACCATTATATTACTTTACAAAAGAAAGAATAAATTAATTTTGAAACACTTGTTTCCTGGACTTTGTCCATCGTCTTTAATGTGAATAAAATGTGATATAAATTGTAAAATATATAAAATTCTAAAATTCACACAACGTTTCGGAGGAGGGATCCTTCTCCGTCTTAAAATATGCATCTCTTTGTGATAAATGTATACAAACAAATTTCGACTTGTTTTAACTTACGAAGATTGTAACGTTGATTTCTAACTTATACATACCGACACGAACAATGAATTAATGTATTTTACATGATAACTTTTATTGGGTCCTCTAACTTCGCCTGACAATGGCTTTTTGCACATAAGCAGAAACATGTTGCGCATTGAAGTTATGTAACAGTATAACATAAAACTTGGTTGTGATTGACAGCCTACGCCTTTACCCTCTACAAAACTACTTCATTTAATGCAATATCCAATAACCGTCTAAGGTAACTGCATTTTTACGAAACATGCTTCAACATGTTCCATAAAGTGCACGCTTCCTAAGGATTCAATTATTTCAGACAGTTATTGAGTATTGTATTGAATAAAATAGGTGTGACCTTTGCAAAGTAAAATAAAGGTGAAATCTCTGTGCGTAATTAAACATCACGGCATGATTGTGTAACGAGAAAGGGAGACAGAGCTAATACTCGTATTAATGTATTAATGTAAATCATGTGTATAAACCCAGATGTTATGCTGGATGGCCTTGGATGTGTCACATAATGCTTGAACTTACAAAAGTTCCTAATGTTCTTATTTTGTTGATAAAATAACAGATGGGCCCATAGGAACCTTTATAAATTATGTCTCTTGGTTTTCGTATTTAGTTAATTATTATGAAAGGTACATATGTTGTTACAGTTATAATTCTGCGGTCTAATCATTTAAAACTCTAAAATATAACACCTCAGTGGCAAGAGATGTTAATGCCTCTTTCTCTGCTGTGCTACTGCATCTCCTTTACTTGGCAATGACAGGCGTAATATAGGAAATTATTTTGCTCAAATTATGTAAGCCATAAAAAATGGAGGGCTTACTCAGGCATGTGCTATAACATTATTTGGCTGTGTGATTAATTGGTTATTTCATGCGGTAACTGAAACTGCTACTTTGGTGTGAGTGTTACTGCCAGTATTATGTGTTGATGCTGTAGGCTCCAGTTAAGCTCTGCCTTATCTCGCTTGTTATGTTATTAATTTTTTTAAGAATTGTGTGACGTAATAAACATGGTAGCAGGAAGGAAGGAGAAAACAACAGAAAAAAGTAGTAGCTAGTTTATTTAGAAGAAACACCGAGACAACAGAAGAGAACAAACTTGCACCACTTCCCCAGCATAGCAAAATATTTTTAAATGAGAGTCATTATTTGCTTTATAAAGGAAATTATATAATTTATATATTAATATATAATTGTATAATTGTATTAGTTTTAAGTCATAAATTCTCTGTATTTGGACAGAAATAATTGGTGCTTTTATTTAAATTTTATGATCTGATATTTCGTGAGAAGCTGGTGTATCTGGTGATTTGTATTGAACAACATCGTAGAATGGGGCGGTTGACAGTCTGATGACTGACTGACATCCTGTGTGGCTAACTCTCTGATAGTAACTCATTTACTGGGCAGTTATTGATTCTTGCCTGAATAAACAGACCGTTCTGATTAAGTTAAGCATTTGAAGCTTGGAATTTTCCTACATTTTGTTTTAAAATTAATTTCCTATTTCACAGTAAATAAATTTCTTCTCCATTAAAAGACCAATCCATTAATGCGTCTATGGTAAATAATCGCCATTTATTCCGTGAATCATATGGAATACACAAATAAACTTTGTGGGCGGATGGACGGTGTTTTAAAACAGTGGTACATATAATATCCACTGTGCCTTAAAGGGTTAATTAGTGTTCTACCTAAGGAACTTATCAACTTGCTAGTTACCAGCTGCTCACTGAATGGCTGATCAAATAATTTATGTACACATTGTTTAGTTAATTAATTGAAAAAAAACTCTATGATTAACTGACCAACTGATATTAATCTACCTGATACCGAACAAAGTAACATAGCAATCAAGTAATTTGCTATATATCTAAGTAAACGACAAAGCAACAAACTGTCTAAGAATTAATATAATATCTGTCAGGTAGTTAATTGAGTTAACCGTGTAAATACTAGTTAAGTTTACTACTTGACATCATAACCCATTAATTATATGTCAAAGTAGACCTAAATGTCTTTCTAAATGGCTAAGTAACTCTCCACTCTAAGAGTTAAAGGCTGACTTTTTAACAAATAAATTTGCAAGCCAAACAAGGAAAGTATTTATAGAATAGCTAATCGAGTCTCTCGCAAAATAAAAAAAAGATTCAGAAACAAACGCACGATAACGCGAAAAATCGTAAAAAAAATATTATTCCCTTAAGTTTACTTTACGTCATCACAACTTGGTTCCACATTTCTTTCCACGTAGTCCCACCAGCAGTGATTTATACATCAGTTACCCCATCGAAGCTGAAAGTTCGCCCTTCTTACAGAACTAGCAGATTCATTTTCTTGTTCAAAATATTTCGCAATCTGGACCTCAGTACCAGATGGTGATAAATGATCAGCTTCACGCTCCGGTCGCTAATCCCCTGTGGAATTAAGATTTTACTAGCAATTTATAAGACATTTGGTGGGCCTCAGAGCCAACCTGAAAGTGATTCAAGAAAGAAGAGAATTTCCAGCTCCTAGCACTCATCGAGCAATATTTCTTCAACCCACAGTCGATGGCTCTAACCTACGCTGTTCACTAATCTCTCTACACAGACTAAAAGCTAATGTATTTGCTCTGTCTCGACAAGAAGTAAGAAAACACTTCAGAGACGTCGACAGATGTGTACGGAGGATTGGTAGAATGGTGACCGCTAGTTCAACTTCGCCGTGCTCCAGAGGTGAGCCTGCCCAAATACCATGTTCACCAACAATAATCAGACATGACTGCTAAAGGAATGAACCCGGGCTTCCGCGGTGACAAACTAAGTGTAACAGTCTTTATTATATATTTTATATACAGCCTTGCCCACAGTGGTAACCATTTATATCTCAGTTTCTCACTGTCTTACGTCTCCTCGCTTCACGATAAAGGACAAAGGCGAACTTTGCAACCACTAGGAGGTGCCACAAGAGTAGGCAATAGAAACTGGTCAGCGGAAATGAATATTCATAAAATTCTCGTAAAAATTAATTTCTTATTTCAGTACAGTTTATGTTCAGAAAACACGGAAGGAGGGGGCCGGAATGGGTAGCTTTGCTATTGTATAGGTTGTACGTAGAGTAAGTTATCCGACGTCACTCCATGTCGTGGGCCGGTAAAGCAGTGTTCCAGAAAAGTCAATAGAAGTTAAGCTAGACGTTAAATTCCGCTTCTTTTATGGATTTCCTACTTTAATTACTGCTTTCAAACAATTTGGGCCTGGATATTACACTAAACCATATAAAGTTTCTCCCATTATTCTCACCCTGCCGCACTAGACCATACTGTGACCTTGTATCCACCCCTCTCTCATCCTATTGGCTGTCGTCACATCACACGTTTCCCTACCCCGCTGTGCTGTCCAGTTCCTTTGTTACAGGCTTTCCTTCCTACTTGGAATCTTGACCCGTGAGGATAGGACCGATACGTTGTCCCGAAACGTCGGTAAATAATTACCACACGACGCCGTGTAATAACCCAGAAGACCACAGATTTCATATAAAGTTAGTTAGACATGAGATCTGCGCTCTTCTGGGATATTACGCAGCGCTGAGTGGTAGTTCTGTACCAACGTTTCGGGACAACCTATCGGTCCCATCTTCAAGGATCAAGAAGTTTTTTCTTCTTGGTCTTCTTAACCCTTGAAGATGGGACCGATAGGTTGTCCCGAAACGTCGGTACAGGACTACCACTCAGCGCTGCGTAATATCCCAGAAGAGCGAAGATCTCATCTACATCGCGGCGGAAGCCTGAAATCACGCCTAGTTAGATATTCTCACACCCGAAGTTTCTAAAATCCGTTTTAATATTATCTTCCACATACGCCCAGGTCTTCTAAGTGATCTCTTCGCCTCACCTTTTCTGACCAACGTTGTACATGCCTATGTTACCTCCCCGTAGGTGCTACAGGATTTTGTGATTTATATTCCTCGATTTCGCCACCACGTCACATTATATCTTGTGTTTAACAAATTGTTACCCTGTTTAAAAAATTGACTGCGTCACTTTAAAATTAACTTCGTCTTATCGCGTAAGAGAACGTACGAACTTTCATTTAATTGGATGACTTTACATTTAAAACAAGAATTGATAAGGGGCATATAGATTATTAAATTTTATGTGCATAAGACTGAAGAAGTAAACAAGTATGAAATCTATCATTTTCTGATAAGAGATTTTAATATTCTTTAGATAAAATAAAACTAAGCTATCTTATCAACAAGTGCATTATCATTCCGTTTCAAATGACTGTTCGCTATTAACACTATATTAAGCGAAGCCTGCTGGCGTCAGAGTAGTCTGAGACCTTTTTAAGTTCGTTTGTACGCATTAGGGTTCTGCTGTAAATAAGTAACCATGGAGGAAGTTTCGTGTGTTTCTGTTTTACTCGGTGTTTTTATTGCTTTTTTCGGAGCCTTGTACATTTATTTCAAGCACAAGTTCACTTACTGGGAGAAAAGGGGTGTCCTGTACTTGAAGCCATCTTTCCCGCTGGGTAATTGCAAAGATTTGGTACTAATGCGAAAGTCATTTGGAGAAACGTACACTGAACTTTACAAAAAGCTTACGAGGAATAAATTCGGTGGAATATACTTGATGCATCGGCCACAGCTGATGATTCGAGATCCAGACTTAATCAAGGCTGTCCTTGTTAAAGACTTCGATCATTTTCATGATCACGGATTCGCTTTTGATGAAAAAATCGACCCCTTATCTGGTTCTTTATTCATGTTGTCTGGATCGAAATGGAGAGAACTGAGAGCAAAACTGTCGCCCACATTCACATCCGGGAAGATAAAGATGATGTTCCATACTGTGATTAAGTGTGGAATGGAACTAAAGGAGCATCTGGAGAAGCCCGCTGACCAAGGCGATATGGTGGAATTCAGGGATGTTCTTGCCAAGTACTCCACTGACATTATTGCTTCCTGCGCCTTCGGTATAGAGTGCAACTGTCTGAAGAACCCCGACGCAGAATTCCGGAAATGGGGAAGGAGAGTTTTCGAGCCAACTTTCGACGCGATTGTAAGAGGCTTGCTGTACCTGCTAGTGCCATCTGTCCCAATGTCTCTCGGAATAGCGAACACACCTAACGATATTACGACCTTCTTCCGCACGCTTGTGCACGAGACCGTCAAATTCAGAGAGCAACATTCCGTAAATCGCAACGACTTCTTGCAACTTCTGATCCGACTCAAGAACAAGGAAAGCCTTGAATCCGATACTTCAACCGAAGACTGCGATGGAAGTAAGTATTGTCATGTGGGTCTTATATAACAGTAAAGTTCATTTCAGTTTATTTTATCCTAAATATTTTCTACAATTTGTGCAGGAAAAACTCGAGGCAGAAAACAACTTTGGGAACCCAGATGTAGATGGAAGAACAATATTAAAGTGGATCTTAAGAGATAGTGTGTGACTGTGCTGACTGAATTGACATCAATCTAAATACGTGCAGCAGTTGCATTTCTTGAACCTTCAATTTCCACAAAGAAAAAGTCAGCAGGAAAATTCCTCATTTTCCGAGTAACTATCGAGTTTTATAAAAAAAAGACTTTATTTCCATGTAGTTCACTAAGTATTGTTACTTCTATTGTTGGTGCTACTACTGTTACTTTGCTGTTATTTCTCTTTCAGTGATTTTCCCTCTGACACATTTCAGTTCATATTTGATTCTCAAATATGCTTTGGAAGTTAGTCCAAATTCCCAACGAGTGTAAACACTTGACAGCCCACGGTCAACAATATAGCTTTTGCCTGTACTTAAATGCATCTGTTCGCGACCGTACTGTGCCGTGACCATGATTGCTAGCTAGTGTAGGCATTTTATTCCGACAAAGTGAAGACAATTTGACCAGCTCTTAAGTGCAACGTGAAAGTCCCTATTGATAATCGGACTACAGCAAGATTCCTTGGAGAAAAAACCAAGTCGATAATAGGAAATTGAACCGTAAGAAATGTCGTAGTGTAATAAAGATATCGATTTAAATTATAACCTGGCACATCATGTTTGTATCCTGGGTCGTTATAAGCATTTCTACTCTTATAAAGAGGGATGGCTAACTAGTTCTATGGCAGTAGAAACAGAAGGTAAACGCCGCCATTAAAACAGCCTGCAATTGGATAAAATCCTGGGACACTTCAGTCCTCTTGACAGCTTCGCAGATTATTTCCAAAAGAGACGTACACCACCCTCCCATCTCCTTCGGATGTTCCAAGGAGTCGATTTCGAAGGAGTTTCACACTAAAGTTAGAGAAGTTTCTTGTCCCCCGTAGGTATGCTCAAAACAATTCATCCTACAACCCTAACAGAATTACTGACTGTATAAACTATGAAATTCATCCCGTATAGGCATAAGATCCGACAAAGACTATTTGCCTCATCTCTTGACTCCTTTAGACACTTTCGTTCTGTTTTCAAATTACGAGTGTAGCTAACTATTCGGAAAATAAAACAAAGAGTGCGGTCCTTTATTTGTATTTTCCCTCTAAGTTAGGTTATATGGCTTTGAACAAACAAATGATGATAAATTGGGAAGAATGTGTACAGAAAAGTCCGCAGCCTATTTGAATGTAATGTCCCTGCTTTTGCCTGCAGTAACTGAGTAAAACCATAAGAATCTCAAAACAGTCTGCTTCCAGGCGAGCTTCGAATTTGGAACCTCCCAAATCGACGTTCAGAAGCTTGACCACTTGACCCAGATCCCTCAATGATTCCTGTTCACAGAATCTGCTGGTATGACAATGGACGAGGTGGCAGCCCAAGTGTTCATTTTCTTTGCTGCTGGCTTCGAGACTTCCTCTACCACCATGAGTTTCTGTTTGTACGAACTGGCACTAAACCCGGATGTCCAGCAGCGAGTGCAGGACGAGATCGACAATGTGCTGCAGAAACACGATGGGGAGATCACGTATGAGGCCATCCAGGAAATGGAGTACCTGGACAAAACCGTGGCAGGTAAGACCCGCCTCTTGTTATCTGAACTGGTCATATGGCCATAACTTGACTACTGTACTTCCTGCATGTCTGCTCAGTCTGCAGGATAAGAGTCGCGCAAATATTCAGAGTGAGGATGACATTTCAGCTGACTTTCACGTAACTCCAGATTGTAGAACTGAAATTTTCAAAATTTCTAAAACAATATAGTCAGTGGCACGAACCTTAGTCAGTTTCATCCACTTGTCCTCGCGAGCCACTTTAGATCCATTTTAACTGTATCGTCCTCTTTCCACGTGACCGTTTTTCAACGCATTTCTCAGTACAAGTTTTCAGGTTTTGCCTCCCTATCACGAACTGCATGTCCAGCATCGTGGCCATCTTCATTTCACTATCACGAAAATAATAGGTTCTTCGTGAACAACTCGAATGTTGAAGATGATTCCACTACGTTACTTCGAAACTTCGGGGTCCGAATACCCATTGACGCAGAGTTATGTTCCTTAAGAATAAACCCCAGTGCTAGACGACGTGTAAGCGTCCCCGAGTTATGTAAGTCCACCACTGCCCGCCCACCTCATTCTTCCCTCATACACCCAAACATATTTTCGGTGCCACTTTGATTTCAGGTTTTATTCCGTATATACCGAACGGTTTTAAAACACATAGAACATGTTCTGGGTTGCAAACTGCCTTGCGCTACAAAACTGGTTATTACAGGTTTTGAAGTTATTACACGTCATCATCAGTGTTTACTTAGTTTATCAACATTACAACGTGTGATAACCTAAGTAAACACTGCAGATGCATGATAACGTCGAAAGGCTTATGTAATAACACAAGAGTGATAGCGTAAGGGAGCTGGGAATCCAAAAAGTGTTTTACATTGACTTCAGGTATTTCTGTCTCAAGAGTTTTCCTTCACGCCCCTACAGATCTGGGAAATCGTTGTTTTTCTTTCAATAAGATCTCGAGTGTTTTCTAAAGCAGGCTGATGATAGCAGCTTAGAACGGCACGGCATTCATTTTACTTTGTTACAGAGACACTACGCAAGTACCCGCCTCTGACCTTCCTGAACCGCGAGTGTAACAAGGACTACCCAATACCAGGAACTCACGTGACTGTAGAGAAGGGGATTCATATTGTCATTCCCGTCGAAGCAATACACCATGACCCACAGTACTTTCCCGAACCTGACAGGTTCGACCCTGAGAGATTCAGCGAAGAAGCAAAGAGCAGCAGACATCACTACGTGTACCTGCCATTCGGGGAAGGGCCCAGGATTTGTATAGGTAAATATATCACTACTTTTGTGACCTCTGAGATTTCGTGGTAATAAGGATTAACGTTACAGTCTTCTGGAAAGCAACGTCATATCGTTTGGTACTTTCGTAACACGCCGTTCGGAATACGACTATTTATTTATTTATCAGTTCTTTAATATTTCTCTTTTTATCTCTCTGCTTGCTTATGTAATATACGTAAACTAGGTGCGACTTAGTTATATGCTCTTTTCTTTTATACCTACATATAATGTTATCCCGAAACATGCCATGAAGTCACAGAGGGAAAGCAGAGGTTTAGCTCTACACATTCTTAACCTCTGCATTAGATCGGGGTGGGTACCTACATATAAGATCTGCCTGCCAATACGTCTATACATCTGCTGAATCGAGAATGAAGGCTGGTGGTAGCTTTCCTCACTTTGCCTACCATCCTATCTGAACTAGCATGAAATTCACTTTCCCCATCCTTCACTAACATCCTCTTTCAGTAGCCTACCGTTCTGCCTGCATATCTCGACGTCTCTCTCTCCAAATATACATCTACACATCCATTTATATAGCTACCTGCCTATTTCTGCTTATCTATATTTTCAGGACTCATAAACTTATTGACTATGAAAGGGAACTGTATCAAATCATTAAAATAATGCTCTATTTTTATATATTTATGCACTTATACACTGTCTGGTTCCTGGGCAACAGTGCAGAAACTATAAACCGTTGCATTTGTGTTACATTAGTACATAAATATTGGGGTTTCATACATTCATTCGGCATAAAAGGAAGACACTGAAGATGTATGGCATGTTGTGCTGTTGTATTTTGACCCCAGAGTAGCTGTAAATATTCTAATATTAATTGCAATCAAGTTGAGAAAAGTAACTAAAACCAAAACAATCGTATACTGCTGTAACGTTAGCTATGGTTTGGACTCCGATGGGTGGGCGACCTTTTCAAGAAATGTATGTCCCCCCCCCCCCTACAAATTTAATGTAAACATTACCACATTAGGTTTATCAAAGTCCTGTGATAGGTTGAGCAACTGTCGCAACCAAACAGATACATACTTTGCAAGATTTCGGGTTCTCACAGCGGTTTTGCTGAAAATTAAAATCTTCTGAGAAGTAATGTCCTGTCAATTGGTGAAGAGTTACCGAATTTTTAAAAGACCTTCTATCTGCCTACCAATATAGCATTAACATCCCAAAGGACTTCATTCTGTAGACATGTTGCACAAATATGAGTAAGTAATAGTACATAAGAACTGAAAACATGGAAGCAAAAGTCGTCTTAAAAAGTTATTTGCTGTCCAGGAATGCGCTTCGGACTGATACAGACCAAAGTGGGACTCGTCTCTGTGTTATCAAATTACGAGGTCAGCGTCTGTGAAAAAACTTCAATCCCGTTGAAGATGGATCCCAAGTACTTCATCAACACACCAACAGAGGGAATCTGGCTTCAAATCAGAAGCAGAGTGACCAACACACGCTAGTTTAAGGCAGTTCAATTTTAATACACTGTAAAATAAACTCTTAAAATTTGTAGTGGATTATGACATGGGAAATATACCGCGGCCTGTGGGTCGTGGTATTTGTGATCTAATACATCCTCTGATTCAACAGAATCAACCACAAACCGCGACACGTTTATTCCATTAATGGGTGTTCATTTTTGCCAGCATAATAAGTATACTAAGATTCTGACCATTTATTAGGCGCATTCGCAAAATTGTGACAAGCGACTATTAGCGTCTAAATGTGTGTGCGTGTGTGTCTGTTCGCAGGGAATAACTCGGCTTCCACTGGACGGATTTTCATGAAATTTGAGTACTTTTCGAAAATTTTTTGAGAAAATTCAAGTTTCAATTAAATCTGACAATAATGATGGGTACTTTATATGAAGGGGTCACGCGGAGGCGCAGTTGGTTGAGGCACTGCGCTACAAGCCGGAACGTCGCGGGTTTGATTCCCGAGGGTGTCACTGGAATTTTTCATTGACATAATCGTTTTGGTCGCACTATGGCCCTGGGTCGACTCAGCCTCTAACAGAAATGAGTACCAGGAATCTTTCCTGCAGGGTAAAGGCGGCCGGTGCGTAGGGCTGACAACCTTACCACCTTCATGTGCCGATTGTCTAGAAATTTGGGAGCCTCAACCCCCTGGAACCCTAAGGGCCTGTCCAGGCCTGTAATGGGATTGCTTTACCTTTACTTTACATGAAGACTTATGTACATTTATCATAATATGTCGCTTAATTCCTCTTAGAATAAGAAACTTTTCAGGCAAAAGGTGTAGAGAAAGTTTAAAGACATATTTTATGTTCAAAAAATGTTCCCCGAAAATCGTGCTGTTTATGAGATAATGTGGAAAAATATGATACAGCCGGAGAGACCACAGATGACGATGTAATAAGCGGCAGAAAAGATGAGATTTGCCTGCCGGATAGCTAAGGTAAGAATACAGACACACATTTATAATATTTAATACTTTCGCTTTTTTATGGCAACAATGGTTGCGCGAATGCGCTTCAATGTTATAAGTACATTGTCTCTCTTGTTATATGTTGTGATAAAATTAATCGCACCTGTGGAGAACTCGCTTTGGAAGAGGCTACGGACCTGTCGTAAGACAGACTACAGAATGAATGAATGAAAGTTACATGTTAATTGGAAGCCTTATGAGTAAAATCAGTTTCAGTGACTTAGAATGTTTAGTATTCTTCTCATTTTATATATTTAATTATATGTCATTATCACTTATCTGACAACTTAAGGTACAGGCTATGATGTTTATTAACCTCTAAAGTCAACCCAAAAGGTCAATATCTGATTAGAATTAAAATCATATCTATCCACTTTAGTTCACTAGTGGACTTACTTCGTCATCCTAATAGAGTTTATTTCATCGGACGTTTTAGGCCTTGAAGATGAATTTATTAACCAGACACTTAAATGTATTTAGAGTAGTAACACAGTGTATCTCATTTATACTTATCAGTCAAAGAACACATTTTTTCTGGGTGATGGTAGATTTCACGTTGGTCAGACGACCCTCAGCTAGTTTTGTAGTGACGTCCGATATATCAATAAAACTTTACTGTTCTGTGGTGAATATTTTCTTTTTGATATTGCCAATTCGTGATTATTAATGGAGCCGTCTGATTATTTATGAATTCCAAGTTACCTCTCGGCAGATGAAATTCTGCAACCACGCATCAACTTCTAGGCCATGCACCTTAACCGAGCAAAATGACAAGAAAAATGTAAATGATGAAGACGAAGTAAAGTGGAAGGAAATGAATGTGGCATTTCTCTGGAGAAATGAGGGAACGAAGATTACTTTTGTTAGAATGACACCTTTGTGTCAATATTCGAGTAAGAAAACGGCGCTATTTGTAACCGCTAAACCACGACGTCATATAATTGGTTTTAATTCTGATAATGCAATGCGTCTATGTACCAACGGCTCTGCCTGATGATGCAGGCAGAGAAGGTCTCCGCAACACTGGATCAAAGAAATATTAGGGCGGCTCTTCGCCAGATACGGTTTTGGTACGAAACGAGTTTCCTTCTCCTCCTCCTCTCCTCTCTTTCTTCTCGGCTTCTCCGCCTTCTATTTCTCCTCTCTAATGACCGCTTTATCAATTTCTGTTCCTGTACTCCTTTTCTTCTTTCATTCTCCCCTTGTCATCTTTTTCCCAAATACTTTCGTTTCTTTCTGTCTCCTCCATTTCTCTTTCCTTTTACCTTGCTTTCTTTCACCCTTTTCATGCCTTCTCTTCAATTCTTCTATCACTATAACTATCCTTCTGTCTCTTTCGCCCTTCTCTGCCGTATCTTCCTTTTTCTCTTTCTTTCTCAGTCTTTCTCTTTTTCAAAATCTGTCGCTATTTTTCATAATTTGTTGCCCTTTTCGTCCTTCTGTCCGCCTTCCCATCATTCTTGCCTCGTTCAAAGAGTCGCCAAATCATGCCTTCATCCTGATGACATGTTTGCTCTTCTCTCCATAATATAGACAGGGTTTTAATGCTATTTATGTTTGAAATTGAAATCGGGAGCAAGCAAACATTTAACGCTGGGTGCGTAACTCATAAGAACTGTTTATACTGCACGTCAAATGTCATTCTGTTTGGAAACTAAATCAGCGAACCAATGAGATATTTGCTGCCATTATACACGGCCGGTATTCCATCAACAATTATATGTCATGAGAATTCGGCAGGAATAATTTGTTTGTATTTGAGATATCGCGTTGTCTGATCTCTCATTGAGCTTGATGAAAGAGGTCTGAGTCTGGTCTGAAAATGGTACTAATGGGGAGAACTTGTGAAAGAAGGACTGCGGGCAGGATATTGCTCTAACGATCCTACACTTCATTATATTTCTTTATTAGTGACTTTTTCAACTGAGTTAGAAAAGTGGCGAATCCTAAATTAGTACAGTTTCGAAAATAGTTATTCTTGGGGAATCTCACAGCGTATTCCTAGAAGGGCCTCAGAAAAAATCGAAACTACTCCAATCATAGGCAAGATTCGAAAGCGTGACCTCCCAAATAAATAACAGAAATGTCAATTCTTTGACAACTGGCATTCAAACACAAACCGCTGACAGTGACCATTGTATTATCAGTCAGTAAATGAAGTTTAGTAAAAAAAAAGAAGTTATTCATTTATAAGAATGACATGACACAAAAAAGCTGTGTGGATAAAGTTGCTATTCTATCAATGTTATAGCCTGCAGTTCATATAATTATCGTTGCGCATTAAAAGGTCAACAAATCAAATTTGACACACAGCAAGATATATCTTAAGACATCTTCTAAAACTGAAATAAAATAAGAAATGAAAGGGTTAAAGTAATCGCGGAGGCCCGGGTTCGATCCCGGTTCAGTCCATGTGGAATTTGTGGTGAACAAAGTGGCACTGGGACAGGTTTTTCCCCGAGTACTTCGGTTTTTCCTTGTCAAGTTCATTCAACGGTTGCTCCATTAAGAGGAAAAACGACAAAAATTAATCATCTTCATCACAGGGTTGTACAATAAGCCTCAAGGCTGCGGTGCGTCCGTAGCTTCTACTACGAAGCCCTTCACAAAAAAAGGATCAGTCATTGTTTTGTAAATTATCTATTCAATTCTTTAATATTTACCACTTTGAAGCATAGTGGTTACTTTATTCTACCACCTGCTCTAACATTTAAAAAGAAACTTTCACTTTCCTACAGAGGGTCTTTTTTGTGTTCGTTATGATAATCACAAAAAGCAGCAATTATTTCCTTAAACAACAACCAGACGGACATTACAGTGAAGATCTATTGTGACTATTGAATCTTCAAATGCGATTCAGAATATTTTTCTGCCTTACAGTGTTACTACAGTAAATATGAACACAGCAACACAATATAAAACCTACTAAGTCAAATCCAATAAACCTGTACTGTCTCACACTAATCGAAACAATTTCCTCTAAGTGCTGATGATGGAAGTGTACATTATTAACACGCAAGATTATTTCCTCCGGACCAAACGGCCAGAACGTAAAGCTGATCGTTAATCTACATCCAGAATCTAGAGCGCGAGACTCTATTCTGCCATTCTACCAAGCGTCTTCGTATTGCGATGCTTACTTATTTACAAGAATAACTGTACGTTCTCAACCTAAAATATAACTTCAAAGTCCATTTGATACTCTCTGCCAAGTCCCTTTGCTAAAATAACGAATTAGTTTCAAAAGCGGTCTTCATATTCCTTTCTCAAGTCCCTATAACAGAAATCAAGGAATAGATCAAGAAATATATTCACAACTCCGTCCAGAACTTCTTTCCTGGCGGTTGACGCAAGGGTTGGACACCCCTGCCTACAGTGTTTCGCACCGGGCCGAAATCCTCTCGCTGAATATTCAATTTGTTCCATCTTATCTTTTCGCTGCAGTGCCTGCTCTAGATTACTCCCTGATCCCAGCTACTTCGCATTACTCCTTACTCCCTTGTCCCAAGTCGTCGTCTTTGATGTCTCGTTTCCACTTCGACATTACACGACAGACAAAGTTCCCGACGCTTACGCGGATTTTCATTTTTAAGACGTGTTAATTTTCGGTAAGACTGACATCCTGCCAACTGTCGAGATTTTACACCGAGAATACGGGATTTCAGACGTCACTTCTAGGCTGCGGGGAATGTAAATTTAATTCAAACCGAAGGTTTCTTTTCATACAGTGGGTTTGCAGCAGAGGTAACGAAACAAACTTTTGCCGTGGTGTCATTCACAGAAACAAAGGAAAACAATGTACGTTGCACTTTAATGGACACGAAAGTTGCTGTAGACCTATTCATGAATGTGAAAATTGCAGCTGCAGCGGCGGGCATCATGAGTAACTGGGTAGGTGCGTGTGAGAGATCAACATGATTGCTGGGAGATAGCGTAACAAATTATTAGGCAAAATTTGTCCATATTGGTTGGGTTTCCTGGTGTGCAGATAGGTGAAAATGGCGTGTCCTATTATATCTTACAATCCTAATGATAGAACTGGACATTATCAGGGAGGCACTCGTATAACAGTAGAGTAATTTTTTAATTAACAACCTGCATGGGAAATGGGACTAAATAAGATACAGGTAAAGACATTACAAAGAATGCTTTCATTGAATTCTAACAATATTACCTATTGCAGACGAAAATTGCTTCACAATCCGGAAGTGCCTGCATGTCATCTGTATTATCAATAAGATTATTTTAAAATATAGGCCATGGTTGTCTCCAGCATCTCCAGAGAATAAAAATTAGATAAATAAGTCTTCCTACCACTTCCTTGCACACACTCAAAATTGAAAATCTTCATTTCGACAATGCATAAAATCTTCAGTTGATACACCACGATTATATCAGTACTGAATTCGAGCGTGCAATAAAGTGCGCAATGTCACATGGCCTGTACAAGTTGTGACAATAAAAGTCAGGAAGACATTTAGCCCGTGTTCAAGATTTCAAAGACAGAATTCCCTAAGGCAGGCTCCGTTCCCCTGTGTGTCCCACAGACATGCCAAGCAAACACGATACTATGTGTAATAAGGTTTACTGTTTGTATTAGGTTTGTCATTCGTTCTTTGCACGAAAACACTTCAGTATGGTCCAGTCTGCCTCCATGGTTTTAGACCTAGCACCGAAACTAATAAACGGATTTCGATTTAATTTGGTTTTGGGAGTATAACACACGTAGGCTTATTTGTCCTAGTTCAAAGTTGGTTCGTATCGGTCAAATATAATTTATATAATGCTCAATTTTAACTTCATTAATTTCCTCAATAGCGACTCGTCTCTCAAAACAGACCTTCCAAAGATCGACAGTAAAAATTCCATTTCAGGAATGTTTCGATAAAACAATACTTGAATAATTGGAATAAAGCAATTTTACTGTAATAAAGTCTATAATGTAATTTGTTTTGAAAATTATATTTGCATCTAAGTCCATAACACAGACTTCTTTTTGAGAAAATGCCAATCGAGCTTGTAGTCAAGAAATTTCCCATCTTTTATGAAACCCCAATATTTATTGCCGTGTTAAAAAGAGCCCAAGACTGGAGACCATCCACAGCCAAATAAATCCACTGTTCACTCTTACACTTTATTTCTGTAACACCCATTACTAACCCATTTACACAGTGGTCTCCCAAGGCCTCTCTTTCCTTCAGGTGATCTGCCTGACCTGATGTATAAAATACTCCCTTTTCCTTGCAAGCTACAATTCCAACGAATCTCATCTTTATCAACAACAAACAAATGTCATGATCATTTTGGATAAGAAAAATCACAAAAAATGGATGCTTTTTAAATATATTCGTCTTTCGGCTTATATTTTCCCTGCTTTATTTGCGTTTAGTTAAAATATGAGTGCTTTGTTAAGTTAATTACGGCGTAACAAAATTAGTGGGGAAACGAAGTCATTAACAATACTCTTCTTGGCTACGTAGGTTTTTATCGATTAGAATAGGAATAGGACTGTAATTCGCGAAACAAGATTGTCGCAAAGGATGGGTTCTTAGAGATAGGCATTTTGAAAAATACTACACGTAATTTACAAAAATAAATTATTCGTATTTTTGTTTACTCTATGCGAATCCTTACTAACTGTTTGTCAGTAAAATATGTGGGACCGCTCATCTTTATGTAGTGCCGAAATTAAGAAAGATTGGGCCTATATCTCCACTGCCACACACGCTTTCACGGCCTGGGCAAATTGTACGTTCACTTACTAACAACGTCTGCAAGGAGTAGGTACTAAAATTCTGAATTTAATTACGATAATTTCTTTTTCTATGGTTCCACAGCCCTATATGGGCCTAGGCCGCCTCATTTTTCGAGGTTTCATGATCACACACATTTGAGACACACCACACTCGGTAGGACTCCTATGGACGAGGGACCAGCTCGTCGTAGAGACCTCTACCTGACAACACACAACACTCACAAGAGACAGACATCCATGCCCCCGGTGGAATTCGAACCCACGATCCTAGTAAGCGAGCGGCCGAAGACCCACGCCTTAGACCGCACGGCCAATGGGATCGGCAATTACGATAACTATGCGCCATAAAAAAAAGTCTCCAGTCTTTCCAGACATGGTACTGAAGACAGAAACCCTAACACAGAGGGCTGAATATGGTCATCGCACGATGTGTCATATTATCTAAAATCCAACTCTCATAGCAACTGTAATTTAAATATATTTGCAAGAGTCGTGTTTACTTATAAAAAGTCTCCTATGTTTACCTTTACCTTATTATGTGAAACTTAAATATAAATAGAGAAACTAAACTTCATTTGCAGTGTAAAAACAAAATTCAAAACTTCAATTTACTATCAAGTGTTGAAATCTCATCACGGAAAGTCATCATAGACTAAATGAGAACCGCAATAGAAGGAAGGGATTAAGATTGCTACGGATCTGCTGAAGGGTACCTACCCTATATTCGGCCCAATAATTCGTAGAAAACAATCGAAAAGTTACAATCAATTGAAGGAAGAAATATGGAAGCCATGAAGGAGAGTGGAAAGAGGAGCAGAGACGGAGTCGAGTGCAAAGCAAACAGAGAATGGAGACACGGCTTGTAGTGGCACTGCTGCAGTGGTGGATCCACAAGCCCCATGATAAAAAGGGTCTCAAATGCTGAAAACTGATCTTTAGGTTTTGTTAAGATGTTATTCTATTTTACTGAATTAGTATGATTGTCTTAAAGAAAAAAATACCTAAGGCTCAGGGTCAGAAGGCTAGTAGTCCAAATCAATCCGAATTTAGGGGCTCAAAACTATTAAAATTCGAATTTTGTTCATCCAAGCTTAACATCAAAATGGACTCGCCTTGCCGAAAGAAATCTAAAACTGTCGCAAGTTTAGGAAAGAAAATGGAAAATTACACAACTACATCAACGTACAACTATTTAATCAGATTGAGTTCTATAAAATAATATAGTCCTGTACCCACCCACACAAAGGGGTCAGATTGCATGTTACAGACCCGAGGAATGACAGGCTTCATACACTTGGTTAATGAATTAATTATCTGAAAAACTAATGCATATATCTTACAAAAAAAAAACAGACAACAGTAGAAACAGCCACATTTTGCCCTGATGCTAGAGTCCGATCGCAATCTTATGGCACTTCTGCGTGCGGGGAGCTTCCTTGCGGCCTGCTTAAAAAGGAGTGGGATCGTAGTGCAGGTTGATGAAGGTGAGCCAATACGCCAGCCCCAGTGCCATTATTCTTTATAAAAACATATGTTTGTGTTCTTACCTCCGTAAGTAACTGTTATTTTACTTAATATTTCTTTTGACATGCACTTCCATACACTGTACACTATTTCACGTCCTTGACTACGGATAACTGTACGATTTCCTATGATAGTGCTGTGTAATAGTTCAAGTGGTCTATAAAGAATAATGGTTTGTTTCGTGTTAGTATCGGGTAACACAACGATTTGGGCTTCATAACTGCTTGTAAACAACAAACCCAACACCTCTCTAGCGCTTCCTGCAGACGATTCGAAATTGTACCACTCAAATCACTTTTTTGCTCAGTGCCATACCACAGCGTTGGGACTCTACCACCTCACTATAAACATCTTCTGGCCGTACTTAATAGGGAAGGAGCAATATGTAGAGAAGTGACAAAACAGCCCTTGTGGCTAGATTCAGTGGGAGTGTATTTACATGCTGCAGAGTAAACGAAGTGGCGCCGCCTACGTACACAGTGCGTCACTGGGCAACAAGTGTAAACAAACGTACAGTACACAGTGCGTCACTGGGCAACAAGTGTAAACAAACGTACAGTACACAGTGCGTCACTGGGCAACAAGTGTAAACAAACGTACAGTACACAGTGCGTCACTGGGCAACAAGTGTAAACACACGTACACAGTGCGTCACTGGGCAACAAGTGTAAACAAACGTAAAGTACACAGTGCGTCACTGGGCAACAAGTGTAAACACACGTACACAGTGCGTCACTGGGCAACAAGTGTAAACAAACGTACAGTACACAGTGCGTCACTGGGCAACAAGTGTAAACACACGTACACAGTGCGTCACTGGGCAACAAGTGTAAACAAACGTACAGTACACAGTGCGTCACTGGGCAACAAGTGTAAACACACGTACACAGTGCGTCACTGGGCAACAAGTGTAAACAAACGTACAGTACACAGTGCGTCACTAGGCGACAAGTGTAAACAAACGTACACAGTGCGTCACTGGGCAACAAGTGTAAACAAACGTACAGTACACAGTGCGTCACTGGGCAACAAGTGTAAACAAACGTACAGTACACAGTGCGTCACTGGGCAACAAGTGTAAACAAACCAAACGTCAGTACAATCCAATCTGGCGTCCTGCGTGATTACAAAAAAAATACAATAAAGTATAGTAATAATAGGCAAACATTGCGATTGGCCGTAATAATCTTAAAAAATAAAAGGTTTTGAGGGTGGATGACTGTTGAGCCAACATTGGATTTAGAAATCAGGACACCAAATGTAATTTTACCTTAACATCTACGCTCTCTCTTCTCAAAGCTGCGAGAAATTCCGCCATTCTATCTCGCAAATAAGACATCGACCCTGACAGTGCCAAATCCCAACGAATCAGCTGTTTGATTCACCTAAGTAGTTAGAACAGCCAGTGGGGATGTGGAAGGATTGGGGTAGGCTGACGGAGCTCCAAAAGGTGCGGAGCCGCAGAGGGGAGGAGATGAAGGGAAGAAGTATAGGGCATGTATGCTACTGATTTCTACACTCCGAAAACGAGCCCTGTACGTCTCACTCAACAGTCAATACGTCCTGATCCCTCACTTTGTATAAAAAAAAGACTTTAGTAAGTAAATACTGCAATTGGCAATTCTCTTTGTCTAAGTCGAGAGAAAAGAAAAAATATTCAGAGACAAGAATCTGGGAGCAACGTGTTGTGGTCCCTTCCAAGCTGCCATCCCCTTATTCTGTGGATATTCAGGAAAAAGTACAAAAGAACTCTAGACAGCCCGAAAGCCTTTGAAAGCTTCTGGCTGACATCAGTGTTTCAGAGGAACATACTACTTCCACTTTCAGGTTCACGAAATTACGTCACTTCAGCGTTTACATGGACGTAAGTACATCACTCGGACGATGTACTTAGCAGTTCCTCCGAAACGGCTGTGTTAACCTACATACCGGCAAGGCGTCAAATATCAGAGCACAATTGTTTATACATTACCCGCTGTGAGGGCCTGAAACCCTATGCACATGTAATGTCCTTTACCTTTTACAACTTGCATCCGCCACTGCACAAGTTCTTATATTTTTGGGCAAACAACCGTCGAAAAGTTACACGAAGCACAAAAGACTACCTACACGCACCTCCCTCATCTCCGTCGAAGTCAGAGTTTCCAGTACTCCACATAGTTTTCAAGTGGAATTTAGAGCACAGGAACCGTCGACGTCATTTCAGCTTTCTCCTTATATGAGACTAGGACAGCTGTCGTGTATTGAAACTGCTCGCAGCCATTATGACGTATAACGCGCTATCAGACCGAGCAAAAGCTTCATGACCCGGGTTCGATTTCTCGTAAAGTCGCCACTTCTCCGTCCTGCTATTCACGTCATAGCCATTAGCTGCTGACCTCTTCTCATAAGGGGTTAGCCTAACGGCTCTAGCTTGTTCTTGAAATAAAATGTTCGTATTTCGGCTACGTTACGGATCAGTATGGCTCAATCACTGAGTAATTTCCCTCACTCTCTCCAGAAAAGAGCCAGAAACCCTACAAATGGCTACAAAACGCTTTTAAAAATAACTAATTACATATTTAACATTAATGATAATGGTCCAATGTAATTCGATTATAACTATACCCACGGAACATATTTCTTCTCGTGAAATTAACAGGTCTTCAGCTACTCGGGATGTGTCACACAGTTTATGGAACCCGTGTGTTCAGTGCCATATTCACAGAGCCTGTGACGTGTCCCTATCCTGAGCCATGGAGCCAGTTCGCCATATCCCAGCCTAGTTATTTAAGATACGTTTTTATATTCCCCTCCACATTACGCCTAGATCTTCCAAGTGACCTCTTTATTTCGGGTGTCATCAGGACAACCACTTACAAATTTCTCCCCCCATACATGGTAAACTCCACGCCCCTGTATCTGTCTTGATCTGACCACCCTAATAACACTTGGTTAGAACACAAACCACAAAACCGCTCATTACAAACAATTTTCAGCCTTCTCTTACTTCCTGCAATTCAATGCTTTTTAAAACACTAGGACCGTGGTTTAGGTAACATAGATCTCCTTACGTAACACCGCCCAATAAATCATAACACACCCATCTCTCTTTCAAATTCTCGCCTTTTCCTTGGCTAAATTTTCAAGAACTTGCAAGGGTTTATATTATTCTTCCTAAGTAAAAGATATTTTATAAATAAAAGAACAACCAATAAAACTAATTTTCTATTTGGTTTGATCTTCAGTGTTTCGGAAGAACAGAGCTTCTAACATTCGTTACATTGACATCTGGATGCCGCTTCGTGTCCAAGTTGACATTTCGATAGAACATCCTCCCTCCTCTTAAGGGCAGAAATAACGGAAACGTATCAATCTTGGAGGACTTACGAAAGTTTCAAAACTTCATGAACTGTGGTTGTCTGAATGTGTCCGTTTGGAACCTTAGTCGTGATACCAACGATTCTCACTGAGGTTTCTCGATTTTTCTCAGTCCTTCCAGTCATATGCCGTGATATTACCTTAAGCAGGAAAAGAATGCTTTCTTCCACATCCTTTCTAATTCTCTATTCACTACCATTCGACAATATATAGTCAGATATTGGGAGTGTTGTCGAAGAACTACGATTCAGGATTTTGGCTGTGAGGAATAAAATTAACGATTAGTTTAGACTGAACAGAATGATGTATATATACATAAATATTAGGAGCAATCGACTGGAATAGTCACTGGTGCAAGCTACACCGTAATTAATGCTGATGAAATTGATGTTTAGATGATAAAAGATTTTTGCTAAGCAGGAAGTATGCGCAGTGAAAGCCACTATAGACAGGACAAGAACCCGGCAGAACATCCATGTATAGAAAAAAAAGTATTTCTGTTCTTCAGGGAAATGCCATAAGCTTACGCAGCCGAAATGAAATAGGGGCTGAAGCTGAAGTCGTGATAGGTTTAAGCATGGACCTGCGTCCCCGCCTCTCTTGTACACATGCAAACAATAGTAACAAAAAACTCATCAGAATAAATCCCTTGTGAAAATGCCATGCAAATTAAGCTTGAATTTTCCTGTAGTTACCACCCAATCTCCCTTCATATAATAAACACTCTCTCCTATTTCTTCACCCCCCCCACACCCGGCTCTCTAGCCATTACTCCTCAAGAATGAAATTTTCGGCCGCGTTTTTTGCTCTATTTTCCCTACAATCCTCCCCACTACAACTCTCATACCCCCCCCCCAAAAAAAGTTAACTTACAGAATAAAAATTGTAAAAAAAGAAAGGTAACAAAACTGTCTTTTTCTGAAATTTATTGTAAATTGCTTCTAATTTGTGTACACAAAATATAAAAAAGTGAAGTGTGTGTGAGTTGGTCTCATGAGGGGAGTTACTAATAATGACCAAAGTGGCAACCCTTTTCTTCCGCATATTCGAACTCATCCTCTGTTTCAGCACGCGTTGTTAACGGCTCAATTTATTACAGCGCTATATACAATCTGCACACTACAAATATGAGACTCGCGTTTCTGACAGGCTCAAATTCTGCTACGCTCATTTTCTCTGAGAGTCAGCACACTATGCACACATACAATATATATATATATACACGGTGTTGTGAGATGCAATGAACTATGGGAATTTTAATGTAGATGGTTTCCTGGTCCAAATATTAGTCTACCAGTTTAAGTCTAACAATTCGTTAAGGTATGCTACTGAGGTGACACAAAAATGCATGGCACAGAGTCACTCTTTATATGCCGATAGATTCTCAGCTACACAATAAATTTCCAGCATTTTATGCATACGTCACTATGTAAACACAAAACGTTATCAGACGTACCTAAAGTCAGATGATAATATTTAGATCGATCCTGTGGTCACAACTGATTACGATTCATAACTTCTTTTACCTGATGAACGAATTAGATGCATCTCTCAAAACTTCGTGTGTGTTTTAACTAAAAGCAAAAGTAGTAGAACAGTTCATGATGTGTATCACTTCAAAAGATAACGTTAGTCGAAGTATACATCATATCAGAATGATTAAGTCACGTTAAATTATGACACAGTCGGAACGCTGAATGCTTCAAATATTTTATTAATATTAAAGTAGTGGTAATAATTATTATATAAGCATATATTTAAATATTTAGCATTATTTTAATGATTTAAAAAATCTGTAGGCCTACAATTGCATAAGTTATTAATCATGGCGGAAAGCATAGGAGATATGATGGGACGCATGGGTAGAACGCGTTACGCTATTCAGTCTCTAAACGACTCTGGAAAGCCAGCGGGATCTCTACCGAAATTGGAACTGGACACCTCCAAGAAATAGGTCATGCTCGAATCAAAGTCCGGATCCCCAAATCAGGGAGCAGTTGAGTCCTACCATTTGGATGTGGGTGAGGGTAGGGGGTTGGGGGTGGGGTTAGAGGATCAGGGGAGTGTGGGGAGCTCGTGATGCATCAGAGAACAGTGTAAAATTCAGCTTGCTGAATCGTGTGTGTTTGGCAGGTGTTCATTTTCACGGGGCAGGGTGTGTTGGCACGCCTGTTGTGCACATCCCAGCGTCCGTCACTTGGTTGACAATACCACGTGGTTAAAACTTGTTATTAATCTGCTACATGATCGATTATTCAGTACAGTCCGCCTAACGTAAAGTGGACTTGATCTCATGACGTCAGGAAACAATTGGAAGCAGCACCAGTACGTGTTAAAGCCAAATTTTCGATATTAAGGTCTTTAATAGAATTAATTGTAGACAGTTTCAGTTCAAACCCACACATGCCTTCGAAATAACATTAGTTGTTTAAGCAATCCTTAACCTCGGCCCTAGATGAAGGTGAGTGGCCAACTTCATGCCCCGGCCGGTTTACCCCAAGAAAAGGGCCCGTTTTCCATCGAATAGGAGGCTGGGTAGACCCCTGACCCCGTCCGAACGATTTGGAGAAAACATCTCTTACCCCTGCCGGAATTCGAACACCGGATCCTCCAGCCCGTAGCCTGATCACTACTGACTACATTATCCGCCTCCGTTTAAACAAGAGAACTTTGCAAAAATTGTCACACTTTGCACAAATATTCTTATTTACAGCTGAATTTTTGTTTTCGTACACTGAAGTTAGAATACAGAAAATTGTGGATTTGTTTTGGATTATTTAACTGGTGTTTTAAAACGAAAACTAAAATCAAAGTCTTCAAAATATTAAAAAGCTATGCACAAAAATATTTTTCCAATTTTGAGCTAAGTCTAAAAGAAAAATACATCCCTCTTTAATGAGAGAATGGTTGTTTCATTTTATATCGCTGTAAAAGATAATCTTTCGTTCCAAAAGAAGAACACATGTTCAGGGTATCAAAGAAGGTGAATGTAACAGAAAGATTGACAGTACTGCATCATTAACAAAATCACTCTTCATTGTATGCTGTTAGAGTGACTAATTCAATGACCTTTAGATTGACAGGACACGTAACACAAGGACGTGTGAAATTCTCACAAAGATTTAGTCGGGATATGTTAAGGGAAGATATCAATTGGAAGACCTAAACGTAAAGGAGATATAGCATTAAAATGCGTATTTGAGAAAAGTGGTGAAATAGATTTAACTGAGAAGAATAGGGTCAAAATTCGGACTTTTGTAAAAATGGCAATAAATTTCAGGTTTCATACAAGACGAGGAATTTTTGCCAGCTGAACGACCATCAGTTTGCGAAAAACAACTCCGCCTCGTGGGATCGTTTGGTTGGAAAATTGGTTGATTAACTGAGCTTCTTTTACTAAAAACATCTCAGTAGATTATAAAGCTGTACAGGTTTTTACACTGTCAGTTGCTAATTTTCTGGGAATGAAATTTCACATGGCTTGATGCAAGTAGCGTTAACACAACGGATCATTATCACCATAAATCTTCACGTTAGCAATCGCCACTGTATGCCCTACCGATAATGATTAATACGTTCGGAGATTCGACCCGCTGTACAGTGATGCCAACCGCTAACCGCGCTGCCACAAAGAACATCTACTCTCATTAAAACTCGTGTTAAATCAGGCGAAATATTACACAGCTTCACCGACAACAAAGGAAGTATCAAACGGTTTACATCAGTGTTTCTCGTACTAAATATGGAGGTTGGGCAGGGGGGTTAACCACAAACCACAGTAAAAAATAATTCGTTGCAGAAGCGCCATCTGAAACTTGCATCGGTATAATACTAAAACAAACGCCAAGAAATCAAAATAAAAGTGATGTCGTTGGAAATAACATATTCACATTGCTGCAAGGTAACTCTTGTAAATCCGATACGAACGTGTTTCGCCTCTAATGCCCCTGAAATGCGACGTCTGTCTTTGTGACATTTCTTACGAAGCCGACTGTTATGTAAAGTGTAACATCTTCATATCAAGGAATATGTGAAAAATGTAAATAAAATTAAAATGACTTGTAAGAAAAGCGAATAAAGTTAGACATAAAGTTAGAAGAACATATAAGGAATGAGATAAATTTTAAATCTTGTAAAAATATTTCATTCCCCATAATATTACATTGAAGTTAGATGTGGGTTAGCAGAATAAAATGTTAATAAAAAATAAACGTACTAAATAATTTTAAAAACATTAAGAAATGCGCGGCATCAAACATCAGAAATTAAGATTTCAGAAAAGAGTCAAATATTTTCTGGTGAAATTACGAATAGATGACTGCAAAGAACGATGATTACCCCCCTGACACAAAGGTTATGGCATATTATCAAAGGTTTTTCTTCAGTACAAACCAAAAGGAAAAACTTTTACAGACATAGGGAAGAATACGTAAAGTTTAAAAGTGGGCATAATTGGTAATGAGGAGAAGAGGAAGAAGATGAAGAGGGAGAAAAGAAAAATCGTATACAAAAAGGGTGACATTGGACTCATAATTGCTGAGCAGTCAGGATGAACACTGTCCGTTAACGAACGCAAGAGAGCTCGCTAGCCTAGACACGCTGCAAGGCGAAAAAGTCTCCAGAATCAGTGGACCAAATAAGCAATTTTAAAGGCTTTTCTCTGACACACCTGTGTCATAAATCTGTATTTTCGCTAATCACTACAAATCTGTATCTGTGAATATTATGCACAAAAACATGTGTTTTTTTTTCTATGGCTCGACAGCCCTACATGGGCCTGGCCTCCTCGTGTCGTCGAGGTTTCATGGTCACACACACTTTAGACACACCACACTCGGTAGGACTCCTCTGGACGAGGGACCAGTCGTCGCAGAGACCCCCTACCTGTACAACACACAACATTCACAAGAGACAAACATCCATGCCCCCGGTGGATTCGAGCCCACAATCCATAAGCGAGCGGCCGAAGACCCACGCCTTAGACCGCACGGCCACTGGGATCGGCAAACTGATGTTTAATTTTCATAATTATATATTTATCATTTCTGTAGGCCTCGGTATATGTGGCTGTATTTAGAGAAAGCGACCTCAACTCCATTACAAAGTGCTGTGCTGTGCCAGATTTTAATATCTGTTACAGTTCTCAGACTGCGTGAAAGAGATATAAATGTACATTCAATCCTTCCTCCATTTATTTCACTACCTACGTGCTAACCGACTACTAAATGAGCATTTTCAGCTTTATCGCTACATTTTCTCGAAAGTTACAGTGTCAAAATTGTCGGTATGGCTGCAGGTTGAGAATTCAGTTCTCATTTGAAGGTGATGTTGAAAACCACGAGATATTCACCAGGACATCCATATCGGGACAGAAAGTCGAATGCGAACCATTACAGGGCTAAGTTAAATACGTGGAATTACAAAACTACGATTATTCCAATTATGCCTTCGATTTATAAAACAATAAACATAACATAACATAAATCCCATTAACATCATCTGCATACTCACGTATAAATCAGACTAAACGCGTTCTGATTCTCTAGTCAATCCCCGTGACTGAAAAATGTTTACTCTATTGAATCAAAGCCATTTCAAGGCTTGAGGCCTGCTTGTTCGCTCTCTGCCGGCACAAGAATCGTGAGGAGGGAAGTTACGACGTAATCCCACACTCAGTGGGTGGCCCAAGGCATGACTGGTACAAACAAGTTACTGAAAGAATGTGACGTCAATCGTTGTACACATCGTCTTTCAAAAATCACATCACATGATTTTAACACGCCTTTCAACTTAACCGCTCTTCTAACCTGAAAATTTAATGTTCTGTAGTAGTTGCTAACTTGACATTTGAGAGAAGTTCAAAAGTAAGCGACCAACGTGCTTCCGATTAAAGTTTGTTAAGCTGGAATACACAAAACATCTAGAAACATTTCCGTTTCAGTAATTCATTGGATTACTGTATTAGCAATTTAAAGATTGAAATCCCCAAAACTCTGTCCCGAGTCATACGCCAAATTATAGCAACAGGAATTCAATACTTTCCAAATAAAACACCCCACCATCTGGCATTTCTAAATGTAAAGAAAAATCCAGTAACTTGAAGTGATAAATGGTTTATGATATAACCAAAAATTTATCAGTTCGGGGTTTCTGTATCTTGCAATCTAGTCGTGAATGTAATGCAATATCAAGTCCCTTGTCCTGAGAATGCCACTGGGTGTACCCAGTACTTTAATTGCCTCGTATACCACATGCCATCTTACACAGAGTTGTAAGATTGGACAGAGAGGTATTGCGCTGTCTCCCATTAATTTGGCTTCTGACTGGATTTCTTAAATGAACAGGAAAAGATACGTGGGAAAATATATAATATTAAGGATGTTCCGTAGCACTTTTTCCGTAATACAATCAACAACACGTAAATATAAGTCTTGGCAACCGCAAAATTTTATCCCTACTGCGGGTAGCCCTGTTACTAATTCGCAGTGATAACTACCCCCTGTTCTACTGAACTCCGAAATTACATCCTGGGGATTCAGGTCTTCTGGGATATGACGCCGTGTCGCTGGGTTGGCCTCTCCCGATGTTGTAAACAAACGATTTGCCTTCACCTTCAACATTTGAAAGGCCTAGCCGTTGAAATATGAAAGCAACGTAATCTTTCGAAACGTCGGGGAACATAACCCAGCGACACAGCATCGCACCCCACAGGAGGCGAATCCTCAACAAACCGCTGGGGAAACCTCAAATTTCACTCAGATACTGGGCTTAAGAACATAATCATGTGTTTTGAAGTTCAGACGCTAGCACCTGCCTGCATTAGACAAATCACAATGTGATCAAAAACATATCGTCCATTAAGAAAAATGCGCCTCAAAATTTGAAGGACAGTAAACCAAAATGTGGATACTTTCATAATCACAACGCCGAATGTAAATTCCGCCTGTTAGGGATTAGAAGTAGACCTAATTTCGTATCAATTTACAGGTACACACATATCTGTGAAGAATTTGGTAAGGTAAAGGTAAATTTCACCCTAGAACAGGCCATAAAGACCCAGAAGGGGAGTTAAGGTTTAGCTCTACTCTTTCTTTAACCTCGGCGCTAGATGGGAATGGGTGGTCAGCACCACGCCCCGGCCGCTTTACCCCCGGGAAAGATCCGGTACCCATTGTACAGGAGGCTGGGTAGGCCGCAGGGCCGGTCTGGACGGGTGCTGAAAATCTCTCCTCACCGGGATTCGATCCCCGGACCGTCCAGTTCGTAGCGAGTCGCTATACCGACTACGAAAAATGTTGATAAAGCGTTTTCATTATTATTAATATCTATATAGTTTTTTTATTTTAACTTAGTGTTATGTGCGTAACATTATTGGTCAGTTGTTCCCTTCAAAATGTAGAATGGGAAATTTTAAGAAACGTTTTATAAAAAACGCACGGGAATTTCTAGGGCATTGTGAGCATAAGAGTCAGAACATTTCATTCAGAAAATAAGACAACAGTTAAAAACCAAAATATGTTTCTATATACCCCACCATAAATCTGAAATTGCGTAGTGAGCATTGAAAAATGCTAAAAAAAATAGTTGTATTACGCGCACATGTTTGCGTAATGAATCGTGAGATAAATTTGTATCTAATAGGCCTAAGTGTATTCATCACGAATAATCGGCAATGAATAACCTAAAGAATAACAGAACATATTAATAAACCACGAAGTGGTAAAGCAAAACTTATGTATTATCAGATGAAAAATATTTTCACATTATAAAAAAGGTTACTAGGGAGCGAGATAAATGAAAGGCGTCGTCCGTTCGGGAAGACGTAGGCAGAGACACAACAGTTCTGAGTAGCCTCGGAACGGGCCGATAGGCCAATACTACAGCAAGGAAAAGGAGAAGTTTTATGTAAATACTCGTACATGTACAGAAGACACAGCGGAACAAATACACGTACTTCGTAAGAAATAGTAAGCATTTGCACAAACTATGTGCAACTTCTGTTCTAATAAAGGGACCATCAGTAAGATATTTTAGAAAACAACAAACCTTTACAGTTGCAATTATTGTAATTTAAGTCATTTTTGTGTTCTAGCACATCTTATTGTGTCTCTTAACCTAGCGATATCTCCTGTTTTTCAGACTGCGCAATACAAGTCAGTAAGGAATCAAATTTTGAAGATGAGGTGGGCGGGGCATGTAGCATGTATGGGGAGGGGTGAGGTGCATACAGGATTTTGGTGGGGGAGACCTGAGGGAAGGAGACCACTTGAAACACCCAGGCGTAGATGGGAGGATAATATTAAAATGGATCTCCAAGAAGTGGGATGGGGGGCATGGATAGGGCCAGGTGGCGGGCTCTTGTGAATGCGGTAATGAACCTTCGGGTTCCATAAAATGCGGGGAAATTCTTCACTAGCTGACGACCTGTTAACTTGTCAAGAAGGACTCTGTTCTATGGAGTTAGTTAGTTAGTTAGTTAGTTAGTTAGTTAGGGACTCAAATTTTAAGATGTCTCATGAAGATATTCCCATTGATTAACATTAAATTTCTGCACACTGACCTAAAAATATTTTAAATTCATTTTCCGATAAACATAAAAGCAAAAATAGAGCACGAAAAATATAAATTTTATACGTTTCTTTGTTAGGACTAACAGGCCATAACTTCTTTTCTGGACAGCAAGCACATCAGATACGTCACAGTATAATTACGTTTTGTATACTTCCATATGTTACTTGCTTATGATACGCTCACCGTGTCCAAACGTTCATTGTTTACGATACATTCACTGTTTCCAAACGTTCATTGTTTATGATATGTTCGCTGCGTTTCCAGACCAACTCTTTGTTTTGTCAGTTCTAATTACATGTATTATACCCACTCGTGGGCTTCTCATCTGAACCACAGGTAGCCCTAAATAAAAATAGATACGCCACACCAGGACTGTGTCTATTTGGGAGCGGTTGGACTACACAGTCCGCGAGGGCGTAGGAGTCGCTCACCCGCTCCGTTCCATGATTAATGAACACACCCACTAATAACACACGACGTCATCACCAGGGGAATATTGTAGCTGGGCAGAGAATGGTGGATAGGGTAAGGGTGAGAGGATGGGGTAGGAACGAAACAAGAGGTGTTGGTTGTGCGCAACTTTGGACCTTCTGCATTAGCAGACAATTACTTAAAGTGTTTCACGTTGATGTAAAGCAAGCAGGTGTAAAGACAGATATTTAAACGTTGCGTGAAAGTGTTAATTCTATACCACGCTCAATTCAATTTGAGACAATAAAATTATACATTGTGCAGCAGTATCAGGTTATTACGGTCACTTCGATGCAGCTTAAACCTTATGAACTGGATTTAATTACTTTCCTTCAACGAAGTAGAGAGCACAATGTGTAATGGGGATTCTGTCTAGCCTTCCTTCCGTCTGCTTCTCTCGTCTCCAAATATGCTCATCTAATCGATTAAATCTGTCACTACGAATGCAAATTAAAACTTACCGGCAACCTCACTCCTCTCTGTTCCGTCGACCCTCATAACCTCATTGCTTCACATTAAGCTCAAAACAAACTTGATCGGTTTTCTAAGACAGAAAAAGCCCAGTCGTGCCAAATTACGACACGTGATATCAAACGTAGACATAAATATATGTATTGCATAGAATATCGTTTGGTTTTCTTTTAATATACTTGTAAATATATGCCAGAACAAAAGAAATTATTTGTATCTACTTGATAGATGTTTTGCTCTTTTAAAGTAAATACAAAAATTCATAAGTTGAAAGTCATGTACACCTGCACATCCATTGTGAACCCACATTTGACACACGAGGCTCATGTTACAAAAGAACACATTACATGTTATAGGCCTATTGGTCTCAATAAGATACGAAGCCCTGTTTAAAGGTTTTTAACTATTAACCTTTAATAAAATACACACATACTCGTAAGTTCTTCGGACGCCGTGCAGGTTGTATAATTGACTTCGAAAAAAACAGAATTGTGTCTCTAATAAATCAATATGAAGCCAAAATAAAAAGAGCAGATTTCAACTTTCCTTTTGCTCGGCTCTATTTCTTTAAAAAAAATCTACTACTGTGACAATCATACTGCTCGTGTCTAACACAATTCCGAAATCCATTGCGTGCTGAATCCAAAGAGATATAAGCCGTCTGTTTATTACGGTCACCAATATACGTGAATGCTTTTACACCACACCCGATGTGTGAACTATTTATAAATATTGCATGCTCAGTTCCACTTTGTAGCTTCGAGCATTAAGCGACTTTGCTCCTCCCACCTCGTTATAAGACCCGCGTCCATTTATTATCCCCACTGGGTAGAAATACACAGGGCGTATTCTACTCCCTTCTTAAGCATTTTACAATATTAACTAGATTTTTTCACTACAATTACAACTATATGTGCCTCTTACGTGACGGTCAGGATCATGCCCTGTTTCAAATTGTTCCTGGATGTTGGTTAAAGGCACAACGATTCAATAATGATGTATATCTCCATTGCTGTACTTGCTGTTGTAGTTAATAAAGTTTTATTATTATTATTATTATTATTAACTAGAAGTATATTTTCTTCTGTTTGGATATATTAGCGTTCCTGGTCAATAATACATCATAGCGGCCGACACATAGAAGAAAGTACTTTCTAACCATGACATTGGGATTTAAAGTTTACGAATGTAACTTAAAAATAAAGATTGGGATATAATACTTTTTTTAATAATTTCGGCAACAGAAAGGTGTTTTAAGTACAATTTTTATAAATAAGTAGTGATATTTATATCGCGTGGCATGTAAAGGTAAAAGATAAAGTTCTCCCTAGAAGGGGCCATGAAGGCCCAAAGGGGAAGTAGAGGTATAGCTCTACTCTTTCTTTAACCCCGGCACTAGATGAGGGTGGGTGGTCACCTCCACGCCCCGGCCACTTTACCCCCGGGAAAGAGACCCGGTACCAATTGTATAGGAGGCTGGGTGGGCCCCAGGGCCGGTCTGGACGGGTGCGGAAAATCTCGCCCCCACCGGGATTCCATCCCCGGACCGTCCATCCCGTAGCGAGTTGCTATATCGACTGAGCTATCCCGGCCCTTTCGCATGGCATGTGCCGCTTTTATTTGCGATAAATTATTTTTGAGAAAAAATTTGTAAAATTTCATTTTAATCTCGTGTCAATTGAAGCATTCAATAAAAATGACAGAAAATTATATTCTTTATACGGTTTTGGTGTGAATAAAAAATTCTTCGTGTCTGTGGAGATTAAATATTTGGGCAGGCGAACAAACAAGTCCTTCTCCTCGTTATATTTTCGTCTTAAACACTTTCCGTAAAAACTCATATATATATATTTGTTACGCTATTTCCCTTACTTCTATGCGTTATTCACACTATGTGCAAAAATGAATGCAAAATGTCATGACCATGTGTGCACTGACTGTGGTCCACACAGCCGTTCATGACCGAATCTAGCGTACCCATTTTAATTAGCATCGTAGATTGGTAGAACTGGTAGAACGGTCTAGTAAACCCCCTAAAAATATACGTGACTTTGAAACGGAAATTTAAATATCTATACATGGAGATATGTTGCAGCACACTCTTAGACTTTTGTTTTAAAGATTTTTTGTTTCGAATCCCGTCACGTTTTCCTGTTCTCCTGACAGAAGTCTCTGTAGCCTAACTGGGACAGTATCTTCAAATTGGTGGCTCTCACTCCTTTTCTTGTCCACGACTCAAACCCCTAAACCAAATTCTCTTTGCGACCAAAGTAGTACTCAGCACCACATTTTATCCATCACATTCATATTCTTACTTTGGGAGTTTACGAAACAGCGGAAGGAGTTCGTAACCTATGTCTGGGTCATGACCCTGGGTTAGGAATCCTCGCTTAAATACAACTTGTCGGTCTCCTTCAAAAACCTTATTTATTCATCTTTCGAGACAAGAGTCCCACAACCCACATGTGCAGCTGAATTATCATCGTTAAGTAATAAAGAATATTCAGTTTCTATGTAATTGTATGTCTGTGTTATAGCATGATTCGCATAAGCAACAGTGAATTTTATGTGCACGGAGTAACATCAACACAAGTAAAAATCAAAATCGCAAACGAAGATTCCTTAATATATGTTAACACTGGCCGAACATGTCTTTCTACTACTGCGTATGGTGCATCGTCCCATAACACCTTTCCGAAAACTGGCCAGTTTCGGCGAAACTTGAACTGGAAGCATGCCGGTAAAATAAAACAACAGATATAAGTCATAAAAATGTTACACCACATCTGGCGCCAAGTCCGATGACAAATTGCAGATCTTGAAAGACGCCCTTCTGCAGAAGTCTGTTCTTAATGCATATGATAATGTTCGTGATGTAACGAATTCCGTGTCGCTACAATTGCGGTACTCATAACAGCGTTGAAGAAAACTCCATTATTCTGGTATTATATATTTAGACGTTTCGGAGAAGGGTAGTGCCTCCATCTTCAAGGATGTACTACGTTCCACAGGAATGTCGGTAAACACCCAGTTGGCACACCATAACGTCCCATAATATTTAACGACGTTTCTTGTATTTAATGACGGTTTTAACAACGTAAGTTTATAGCATGGAGTGCTAGGCACTTTGCGGATATAATAGGCTGTGGAAAGCAGTGGTCGTGACAGTGCCTGGGGCACTTTAAAACAGAGGAAATCTGAGGCTCCAATTAGAGACCCCACAATCACGAAGCTGGAGTATTAACCACTACGCCCTGACGTGCGGCAAGCTCCTGCTGGCAGCAACAAATACACAAAACGGCTTTGTAAATGGAGCAAACACAAATGCACAGTGCAATAATTCAGTTCGCATGTATGCGTTTCGCATATGTTCGTATCCCAGCACAGGGACTGTGCAGCTGATCGACACGTGCGGGCTTAAACCCGTATCAAGTTCAGTGCAGCGTAAGGACAGGGGTATTATTGGTTTTACATTTCGCGGTACCGTATCCGAGCCTACAGCAAGAGGAGCAGGAAGAAGAAAAAGGAGCTTAGGACTAGCAAGGGGAGCATTACATTAAACTTGGGAATTTTTAAGCCAGTACCTAAGTCAGCTTCCAAGGAATTAGGAAGGGCCCGTGGGAGATGTAGTACGATGCGGAAGATTCTAACAACATCAGCTGAGCTTAAACGTGGTTCCTGTTACGTTATGCTTCCTGGTCGTCCAATTTTTGTGTCTACTGTCTTGCATTGTGCCAGTTACAAACTACTGCACAGTTCTGACCAACACAGTCGAGAGGAACATAGATTGTAATTTATTCAACAGTTTAATTAATATTAACTTCACCACGAGGCTATTTATTTTCATTGAATTTCACAGAAAGAAACCCCATACAGCAGAGTACTTCTTCAAAAGACAGTCCGTTTGTCAGGAAATTCCCCGCTTTCTACAGAACCCAAATATTTATTATCGTGTTCTCAAGGACATCCCTCAAATTCCCAGGTGAAGCAGATAAATCCAGACCACAACACAACAGACTGTTTCTTTAAGGTCCAATTTAATATTATCCGAAAATAAGCCTAAATCCTCAAAGTGCCCTTCAAGCTTCCCTGCTAAAATTTTACGTACATTTCTCGTCTTTCTCGTAAGCGCATAATGCTAAGGGGTTATTCTCTTTGATTTAATCATCCAAGACGTATTTCATACGGATTATAAATTATTTCGCTTCTCATGCTAGTTCTCCATTCTCCTGTTACCCACAGAATGTGAAAGAAATAAAATAATAAATAATAAAAAAAACAATATTTCCGTAAAAGTACATTCAGTCATTTCATATTGTACCTATTTATCCTAAGAGAGTATTTCGCACACAATATTCCCAGCCTTTGCAGACAAGCACACTGTTTCATGGGTCAGTGGAAAATTACATGGATGTCGGATATTTGTACGACATTGTTATGAATAGTTCCATTGTTTTCTCTTTATTTGGCAGTTCGGTCACAAAAACATTGTGTGTTTTATATATTTGTTTTAAAATCTCCTCCTATTTGTAGCACTCTATTCTGCGCAGCCATATCAAATTTAAGTGCTGGTGTCGGCGACGGGAAGCAGTGTACGGCGTATGTCAGTGAAGAATAAATTCACTATGGTAATTGATTTTTTTCATTTGATACCCCCGCGTCTTGCTAGTGGTTACAAACAATTAATAAATAAATATACCATCTGCACAAAACTTCCTTACTTCATCAGGCAATTCTCTAAATTTAAAAAAATATATACAGAAAATTCGCAGAATTTAACTTTACTTTGTAACAAGATGAGGGATCCCACAGATGTATGTGTAACAATTACAATTAAGTGTATTTAAAAATTAATTCTATCAATAAGAATTACTTAATTGTAAATACAATGTACATCTCTGGGATCCCTTAGCTTTTTTTAACAAATTTGAATATATGACATTACAATTTCGTGTATTTTCTAGATTTTTTACTTTTGAAAGCTGTTTACATTGAGTGCCCGAAACCTGTAGCAACGGAACACTTAAGAAATAAATAAGGAAACGTTTTGCAGATGGCACATTTGTTTCTTAATTTTTAATTGTATTTAAGATATTAATTACCCTCTTCTGGAGTTACAAGGAAGACGTTTCTTGAACTAATTATTTAAAAGCTTTGCGTAGGCTGCTACAGACTTTCTCTAAAAGCCTTGCTATGCATCAAGCCAACATGTTTCAGTAACATAAAACATTCGACTGTTTCCCTTTAAATAAATTGAGGACTTCATAAACCTATGTACTAATTTACATAGTCACAGATTTAATATAGATTTATTACATAGTAATTGAATACATAAACAGTGACGAAAAACGTTTTAGTTTTCAGTTCTGATTACATCCAAATATTCCTAAGTAAAGTGAAAATTTTACCCTGTTCGACAAACACGGCTAATATTTTATACGATCGCGATATTGCGCTCTGAATTATGTAGTGGCACTTCCATATCATGCAAACGGTAGTTACACCTCTATGAAACTGCTAACAGTATCTCGTTTGTGACAACTGGTTGCACAAAGTGAGGCTGATATTGGCATTAGGGTAAGAGACACTTTGTATTGTGTCCTATACACACACTTTCTCACAGGATAGTGGTTAAGGGACCTTTCGGGAATGTACCAGTAACTGTTTCTCGCCCCAGTCCAAAAACCTACGTTACATGATTCGTCATCCGGGGCCTACAAATTCCACAGAATTGAAATTTTTTCTAGAGTTACATTTCTAAAAGTAACGCGACTTTAGGGGAGAATTTGCCAAAAACTCTGCTGTGTAAAATAGTCACAATTCGAGTTTTTAAGGACTGCTGTCGTCCACTTGGTCGCAGCCCTGTGCGACGTTACAGCTCCATCGCAACAAAGATCGTGTCTCAAAACCATTCCCAGAGTGGGAACAAGTACAGCTCAGTCCAAAATTCTATTGCAACTCGCTAAGATGACAAAACAGCATGTAAGTAATGTGGCAGGGTATATGGTACCCTGTTACAGGTCAGGGTCATATTAGAGGAGAAAAGCTCCCTTTAATCTTTAATAATATAAAATGAGCTCAATGAAAAAATTAAAGAGATTAAAAATCCGGAGAAGTTTATCGCGAAAGCCCGAGTCAATCTCACGGCAATCGGGGGGGGGGGGGGGGTAGTGGAAAAGGTAGCACTTGGACATTCCTTTCTCAAAGTATTTCGGTTTTCCCTGTTGCAATCAACCAATTCTCTGTATTGATATCCACCCTACTGCAAGCGGTGATAAATAAGACTTTAATATTTGACATTCCGTTGGCATGTACACGCACAGTATATTTCACTGTTGTCAGTAATTACAGTCACAACCAATATATGTATTTTTGACAAAAATATTTTATACATGTTGGAGATTGTTATTTTAATACAAATAATAGTAAAAAGCATATTGTGCATTCAATTGGTTGTGAACAATATTAATTACATACCACTGCACGAAGTGAGTAATACAAAATTAGGGCCATAATGTTGAAACGCTTTTAAATGTTGTAATGTCTGCTACTGACCGTGGCACAGTCACGCCATATTCGCAATATTTCAAGTTCAATTTGTTGCATAAAACTGCCTATCTAAACTAGACTTTCGCACAACTCATATCTGTACATTAAGGATAAAGCTGTGATTACATATGTCCCGGATTCAAAATTCGATACAGAGAACAAACATTCCTCTTTTGTCTGAAACATAATACGTTAATGCCCTAAACGGAGGGTCAAAGAAATCACCATAATTGAACACCTTAAAAAGTGTTACATAAATTATGTTTGAAATTTGTAGGCTTGTTTCCTTTATATACTGTAGCAAGTTTGTAATCCGATGCGAATAACGTCGCGTCTTCTCACCTGCTCCTTACAGGTTACAGTTACTTCCAGCTTCCTTGTTGCTGGTTACGTGTTTGTCAGCTAACTACTGCAACAGACGCAAAATACCTGCGACTAATTATCTAAACCACAGTCACACCATGCAGGCTGATAATGCATTTGCAAAATATGTAATGTCGCCACAACTACATATATTAGGTACTGTATTCTATTATACTTTGTGAATGTGTTCCAGAAAAGAGGCATATATAATATGAGGGTCGAATGATGTGTTTCAGATATCTACGTCTTGCTAAAAGATGCTAGGGGAGATACTTAAAATAAAGCAGCATATTTCCTTGTTTATAGCTTAAATACTGAACAGACAATTACCTTCTCTTCTAACTCCATATAACCTACGTTGCTGGTACAACGTCGTTAAAGTAGCTAGGTCACAAGAATTCTTATAACGTTCGCCAAATTCGACAAACTCAGCGATAAACAAGTGGTAGTTATTCACTCAGTTCACATTCCAAATGCCCGTGTTTCTAAACTCAGACAGGAAATCTGCAAGTATGACTTTTCCTTTGTAAAGTTTTACCTTTATATAATCCCGGGACAATATCTCCAAATTACCGCTACTAAGGTAAAGATAAAGTCCACCCTAGAACAGGCCATGAAGGCCCAGAGGGGGAGTAGAGGTATAGCTCCACCTTTCTTTAACCTCGGCGCTTGATGGGGGTGGGTGGTCAACGCCACGCCCCGACCGCTTTACCTCCGGGAATGACCCGGTACCCATTTTACAGGGGGCTGGGTAGGCCCCAGGGCCGGTCTGGACGGGTGCTGAAAATCTTGCCCCCCACAGGGATTCGAACCCCGGACCGTCCAGCCCTTAGCGAGTCTTGTTTCTAGGGCTTTGTCCATTGTCTTTAATGTAAATAAAATATAAGATGTAAAATATATAATAATATATATAAAAATCTAAAATTCACGACGTTTCGGAAGATGGCTCTTCTTCCGTCTTCAGGCCTGAAGACGGAAGAAGAGCCATCTTCCGAAACGTAGCGAATTTTAGATCTTTATATATATTTTATTTTATATTTTGTATTTTCTATTGTAATTCACGTTAAAGGCGATGGACAAAGTCCTAGAAACAAGCGGTTCACAATGTCATACACCATCGTCAAAACCTTTTAGAATCCAATTCCAAATTCATTGTTCATAACATCACTTCGTAAAGTATGGGCTCTGTTACTTCAGCCATGTTTTGTAGAGTGACAATTTTTCGACCTATGTTGCATGCTGGTGCTGCAGGCTGTGAATTAAGCCGAAGGCAGTTACTTTCTGCCCCAAACTCCACCCCACTCCGCTAGGCTGAAATTCCCTGAAGCTTTGTTAATAAAACAGCTCTTGTAATGAAGGTACGACACAAGTATTAGGCAGTAATGACACTACGTCAGTAATTAGTTACGGACAGCAACTTGTGGTGGTCTATAATTATGCAAGTCCAAAGATCCAACCTCAGATGATGTATTGACCATCCTTACTGGTGGTTTCGTAGAGTTTCCGAATAACTTCAGATAAATTCTGGAATAAGAAACTCCCCCCCCCCCCCCCCCCCCCCCGTCCTCATATTTTGCAACGCACAGTTAGTAGCCAGTTTCTTATTTCTACTTCGATATTATAAACCCGTTCAGCTTTAGACAGCGTCATTAAATAAACTAAGAAAGCCTTCTCGTGGAAAAGACTTGAGTTTCTTGCTACGGTGACTACAAAAATTTGTGTTTTGGAATGTGATATCCTATAGTCTGTTAGATAAGTATCGACGTTTCGGAAAAAAACTGCTGCTTCACTCTGTAGCCTTTGTAAGTCCAGCCTTTAAAACCCAGTGTAGAAGAGGCTGATGGCCGATGTTATTTTTGGTTTAAATGCCCATGCCTGCACCTGAGCGGGACAGCATTATCAATTTCGGTCGTGAAGATGTACATATAACGGGACAGGGGACTCGCGTTTGGCCGATAAACGGTAGTATATTATCTACAATTCCTATTCTTCGATCACTTTTAAATTCAGGTCAACAAAGTGTCATAACATTGTACTTAAATTCATCTACATTGATTTAGAGCTCATATTTTTTTTAATAGGTCAATATTTTTTTAATGGCGCAGCAGCCCAAGTTACTATCTACGTGGCATAAATGTATAATGGAACACTACACAAATTAGCTGTCTTTAAGGAAGCCAAAAGTTCATTATTGTTTTCACTTTCTCCCGCTGCAGCACTGTAAAATCAGCCATCTAAATCCACTTTACATCTTCATAACGTATTGCTCTAAGACCCTCTAAAACAATATTATGTAATCTACGTCTAGGTCTTAAAGGTGGCACTTTCATATTATAATTATCCACCAAGCATTTCATATATCAGGTTAAACTGATTGATTAGTCACTCCGACAACATCAGCTAAATTTAAAAAATTATGAAACTCCTCGTTCTTCCTCACAGTTCCAATGTTTGGTACATGTCATTCGTAGAAAAACTAAAAGGCTTATTTCGAAGAGCTTAATGCTGCTCTTTTTACATTATAATTCGAAATCTATTGCCATTTCATAATTCAACAACGCAAAAACCCCAGAATTAAAGTCCTGACCTAGCCTGGAAGAAAAATTTGCCTACACTGTTGCCACATTTCCTAAGATATTATGCAATTTGCAAACAAAAACTCTCTCCGCTATAATTAATGAACGCCTCTGCGAAGTTCCAGCGCTTATGAAAAGAGGGCTCCTTAACATATTTCGGTGTTCTGAACGAAACCTTCTTCCGATCTGCATTTGTAATTCCCAACTTTCCCTTCTGCCGGCAATTTATTACCTAAGGAGAAAGGATTAACCTTGCATGACACAAGTTCTCTTGGAATAGAGCCGAAACACGGTTGCACTACTTACAATATGGGAGAAGGGGGACGGAGAGGGAGTGAGAGACGAAAATTACAACTGCAGTAACCAGAACAAGCAGGGAGGGAGAAGGTACAATTTAAAAAAGGGGGAAAATCTGAAATTTTAGTGCCAACAACATGGAAAAGTTCTCGGGCGTTAAACTGCACCGATCAAGAATACAGAGGCGACGTTTCGGGGCCCGTTCTTATGGTCGATGACAAATGCCACTGATGTGTGTTAAGCTAATGGATTCCGGGGAATAAAGGCCCAAGGTACTAAAGCGATCAGACATGCCACAAGTGACACACTTCTGGGTTGCGTAACTGTAAACCTGCCATCATTTTAGCCCAAGTTCCTTCTCACTTCGTACAAGTAACTATCTCCTTTATCTCTCGAAATTTGGACTTAGGTTTGTGTAACTAAATTTCTCTCCCCATTCTTAGCTGAAGTGTCTGTTTATTACTTCATTCATGTCAATATCTTTTAACCCCCGGAAAACGGACGCACGTAATGTGAACGTAATATTCAAAGCAGTACTTCTACCTGCGTAATTAACACTTCCTCAAAATTTCTTTTAATATTCGTATACATTTTGACAACAGTACAAAGTTGGTCAGCTTCAGTGTGCTTTGTGCTTGTTGCTAAATATGAACCTCAATGTGCTGGGCTTTACTAAAAGCAGCATTTATCTTCCTGTACGTCTGCCTGTATATTTTACTTCATAACGTTTTCTATCCTGTACCTCTCTCTCTCTCTCTCTCTTTCTCTCTCTGTCTCTCGACTCATCAGCGAATAATTCCGTGATCGGCTTTGTTTCATGTGCCCCAACCGTTCGCCCTTAAAACCCTCCATCAATCACAAATCTGCTTAGCTCCATGCCAACAATCCAGGTATTACTCTATGACGTCACGAGTTACTGTGCTAATCCAACAGATTTCAATAAGAGGGAAAATTTCTGGGATTTCTTCACATTTATTATCTTAGCCACAGCACTTTATTTTCCAATTCACGTTTAAAGATCGAGGTTTATGCTCCGTGAGACAGATGGCATTCGTAGCATAAGTCGCTACTTTGTACCATTTAAATAAACTGTGTAGAGTCTACACAGTTTAAAATCTGTGCAGAGTCTACACTGTAGACCCTGCACAGATTTTATGCATTTTAATTATACAATTGTTGAATTTCCTAACACGAGGTATAGCACAATGTCTTATGACAACAGTAATCCAAACATGGCATTTTTTACTTTACCAGGCATTATACGATTCGTTCTTTTAAGTAATAACAATTTACAGGAATTTATTTAGAAGCTGATAATTACTGATTTCCTCAAAATATTCTTCAGAGTTTAGACAACTCGAATTTTCTTCACTGTGACGTACTATCCTGATACACAGTCCATCAGCATTTTAATACACTACATCTGCAAGATACATTCTAATATTGTTCTAAAATCCACACCAAGGTCCCCAAATCGTCTCTTTCAGGCATTTTTACAACCAAAATTCCGAAATGCTTTCCTCATTCCCTTTGTGTTTGCTACGTTCCTGACCCACTTCATCCTTGTGTGTGTGTGTGTGTTGTGTGTGTATTTTAAATGTATTCAGCGACGACTTCAATATACAATGCTGACAGTAGACTACTTATTAAGAGTAAAGATCATTGGAAGAGCGAAAATTGATAGGGAAAACTGAAGTACTAAGAGAGAAACCTGTCACAGTGACACTGTGACCACCACAAATCCCACATGGACTGCCAGGACCGAGCTAGGGCCTTCATGGAGAAAATCCGAGGAAACCTGCTGCCTAGCCGTAATCTGGCACGAGTATTCACATTTTATACTTTACTTTGTAATCCATTCTGGGCCAAACACACAATTAGACACATACGAATTTAAATTCAATTCTACTAACATATTATTAATTATAACTACCAAAAGTAGACACAAGTTACATTTTGCAAATAGCGCAGCTTATTCCGAATTGAGCACCATGGACGATCTACATTGTCATGATTAATAACTTAAATTCAGTCGCTACCAAGGGTTAAAAGAAAAGACTAAAACTTAGAAATTTTGAACAATCATAAATAAGAAGACTCTTCCTAAATACAAAAGGATCAAGAAGTATTTATGTGGTTACAATAATGCAGACAGTTATCAGATTCTCACATAAAGGATGCGTATTTTTAGAAGCCTTAAAATCTAAGAAATTTTAGAAATTTACATATTTTGATACAGGCTTGTTTAATGCTCACGTAGTTTTATAAATGATATTAATAAAATAAACCCAACTGCCTGGCGTATGGTATGTGTTGATAGCTTCTGATGAAAGTCCTTAGGGTTTAAATAATGTTAAGCTATTTATAACATATGCTTCTCTTGAATTGATCTTTATATAAACTAATATCAAATATTAATACAAAGACGGGAATTTTAATGTGGGAATATAAGATCTTAATTTTACACAGACCACTCTCACTGGAAGGCGTAGAAAAGCTGCTGGACATTGCAGTAACTTGCTTTACCAAAGCCACAAGCTATGTCAAAGATAAACCTCGTAATTACACGCTTTGTAGAATTAATTATCCAAGTGCATTTACTTTATCTGTGCCACTTTGAAAGCCTTTTAAAATTCATGTATACCTACGTGTATATGTATATCCGTCATCTTCCTTACATATATATTCTTACGCATGATGTGTATAACGCAGTTAAAATTTAATTAGATGAATGAAAATAACAAAATGAGAGCAGAGTTTGGGAGAGTTTTGTGACACGCATTCAAGATCTATTGCCATCCAATTACTTTGAATGTTATCACTGTAGGAAGTACGTTTAACACACACAAACCATATTTTGGGGGGTTGAGCCTATTTCTGCCCTCCAGGTGATTAGTTGTCAATTTGTCATTTTTTGACAAATAACATTTTTTACGCTAGCGACAACGGTTGGACACAACAGAGATTAGAAATCTACCTTGGCAGGGCGTAACAAGAACATTGCAGAATTCTTTACACAGGACACATTCCAGACGTCGAAGCATCTACAATGTTGTCTAAATCGAGCATGCATTGGGAATATGGCAGGAAAAACTGGCGGAATAGGAACACAAATCTAAACTATTTTATAACAGCCAAATTAAGTAACCCAAATTACGTGCATTTAAACTTATTCTCTGAACGATTCTTGTGCATTTTTGTCATTATTTGATTTAAACAAACAGAACTTGGTTCACAGCCCGTTTTGTTCCCCTCCTCGTAGTCTTACCTTTCTCCACGTTCGACTTATCCTTCTGCTCTGAAGAGTGAGGCAACAGGTTCGTCCGAAACGTAGGTACATGTCTATCAAGTTACGTGGCTTCACATCCCCGATACAGTAGTCTTCCTTACACAACCTCAACTCACAAAAGTAACATGCCTCGAAATACGTTTTCTTCACGCTGTTGTTATTCAGCAGTATACCTGCAAAGTAAAGTGTATGTTAAATATGTGACTCTAACGTTTCTTCATATAAAGTTTATAAAATAAAAAATGCTGGAAAAATCAATGTGTGTCCACGTTTTAATAACCGAAACTAGCCATGGGATTTAAATTAAATTTCTTATTGGATTCTGCACTAAAACTTGGAGACAGATTTCACTTTCATCGATTTCGATTTAATATGAGTGCTACTTTAAATAAAAATAATTTAGAACTTCTTCTTAAGAGAAGGTCATAGTATTAACATGTGTAGTGTACAGCTCTTTCTACCTTTCGTTCTAAAACTTCTTTACATGGTTTATGCTCGTAAAATCTTGTGAAGAACTCTAGATGTTCTTATGGTCCAATTGTGTGATAGGTTCTCGTACCCTGTCTCTGTTATTAGAGATATCAGAGGTGTAACAAAAGCAAGTAACAATTACAAAAACGTGTATATATATATATATAGTTTTAGAAATGAAGTGTCGACTAAGAGAAAGAACAGCAAAAGAAGAATGGAAATCTGCAGCAAAAGGATTTTTTTGTAATTATCTTGAGTAATTTTAAGGAACTTGTTAAAATACAAAGAAAAAGCTTAAGGCAAATTACAACAAACGTAATTCCGTGAAGGTGAGTGCTCCTAGAAGGGCTAACAGTCGCTCAAAACTTGTGCCTGCTATTGCGGAAAAGGAAGTTTCATTACAGCGTTGACAGTAGCCGCCCCTGAACCTTATGTTGAGCCACAAGAATCCAGTTCACAACCCCACACTCAGTTACCTTAATATTAGAATTAGTTTATAATCATATCTAGGTCCCCCACACAGTGTTTCCACTTACTTTTTTTTTCAAATAAATAGTTAAGTGCATTTTACGTATCTCCCATGCGGGCTTTATATCCCTCCCATCCAGTCCTTCTTTGATTTGTTCCCCCTAACAAATATTTTATGAAAACTGTAATAATTAAATTTCTCGTTATTCAGTTCCTCAGCCCTACCATTACATCCTCTCTTGGGTCCAAATGCTATCCTCATCACCCGTTCTCAAACACCCCCACTACACTTCCCTCAGGATGACAGATCAAGTATCACAGGCATAGAAAAACACCAGATAAAATTAACTTATACTTTCCACTTATAGTATCTGTATACGCATTACCTGAGGTCACGGTGTCTCTGTTACCCCCACACTAATGACAATACAGGGCATACACAAAAGAATGGTGCGGTTTCAAAAGGCGACTCATTTTTGGACATGTTGGAAAGCTGGTTGTTACCCCAACTGAATACCAATTATGACGATTACATTCTACAACTGGAGGAGCTCCCCCCCCCCATTTTCACAGGAATGTACGAGTGCTTCTCAATCGTGTTCTTCCACAGCGCTGGATCGGACGTGCTGCTGCAAATGGAGACAAGAACCTTCTCCCTTGGCCACCCCGTTCGCCAGATCTTACACCGTGCGATTTCTTTCTTTGGGGGTTCGTTAAAGACAGCGTTTATGTACCACCATTGCCCACGTCCATCCATGAAATTCGTGATCGGATAACGCATGCACTGCAGGCCATTACAGCGGACATGCTACACCGGGTCTGGGATGAGTTTGATTACCGTGTGGATGTGTGTCGTGTGACCCAGGGTGCATACATTGAAGGATTGTAATTACCAAATGAGAAACTTGGACAGTTGCCGCCGCTGACGGTGTATGTTGTGCTCGTGTAAGGTGAGAAATAAATTTTTTATTCACTTTGAAACCGCACCATTCGTTTGTGTATGCCCTGTATTCACTTCCGTATAAATATTTAATACTAGCTTCGTGCATAACTTTCAAGATGAAGCACTTCCATCGAGTGTATAATAAGTGTATAGGCACAGTCTGAGCTGTTGATCGATAGGCCTAAGTAGCCCGCAGGAATTGTTTACTTGACGACACCGTCAGTAGTGTCTGATGAACATACAGCATCGATAGCAGGACAATTGGTGGTTATGAATAGGAAAGGATTTGAAATAATGCGGGTGCGGTCTAATAGAAATTATCGTGGAAATTGCCTGGGAGAGCTCACCACCAAAATCCTCAGTCAGGGTAGCTTGGTACAGATTGAGACTCGTAACGTGCGCGCTGTAAAAATATATCGTTATTATGTTGTTTTTTTGTTGTCGTCGTCGTCGTCTTCTCTTGTCACAGACCTTTTCTCCCTGATACTTCTCCTCTTGAACCAACGGTGATCCCACCGGTCAGGCTTCAAGTTTCATACTGCAGTACTTTACGTATTATGTGTGATGTTCCAAGTACAGCTGCCAGTTTTAGTAAATCAATGTTATTATTGAATCATTATTATCATCATTATTATACCGGCTCTCTCTTCCTTCTTCATCCCCGCCACTCCTCTCAGAGTACGGATTGTCTCAGTCTTCTTCCGGGTGGTTCAGATCATTCACCATATCACCCAAGGGAAGAATGGATTATTTCTGCGCGAAATTGACCGGACCATCAAGGAATTAGAATCCCCGACGTCCGAAACACCGAGAGAATTGTGTACATTTAAGTCTAGACACTTACCAATACATCAGCCAACCCAACCGGCAAGTACTTATTAACAACGGACCAATGCCCTGTATTAACCTAACCAGCTGTAAGATGCAGGGTGGATTTCTTGTACAGAAAACTGAAATAAAACGGTATCCAGCAAAGAAACACCCGAAGCATCAAAGCTGCTGTTACTTGAAATCAATGCCGTGTGCATGCAGTGTGTAAATACTGTACAAATGCGGCCTGGGACAAAAAGAAATTTGAAATCCACTGGAAAGTGGTGCAACACGTTTCGGTCCATGGCTTGCCTTTCCTCTGCATTATAGTGTGTGTGTGTGTGTGTGTGTGTCTGTGTACGTGTGTGTGTGTGTGTGTGTGTGTGTGTGTGCCTGCCAATGAATAGGCCTCAGATTAAACAATAGAGCAATTAACAACGGCCGACATCTTGAAGGGGGCGGCGCTCACGCAGTGGTTGGGGATGTGCCAAATGCTGCCTCGAGGTTAGGTTAACTGTGCAGTGTTAACTGTCCACAAAGCACTACGGCTTACTGCAGTTGACCTGAGCATGCTGCAGCCGTAGACCACTCTGAAGCTGTGTAATGACGTAAGAGCTCAAGCTGCGAACACAGTTGTCGTTTTGCAATTAAATAAAAATAAAAATAAAAAAAAAATAAAAAAAAATAAGAAATTAGAGCAAAAGTTGTATAATTAACAACGGCGCTAAGGTACAAATTATTGCAGTTTTACACATTAAAACTTTTAAAGTGTTTTAATTGTTTAACGAAACGCTTTAAGAATTTAAAGTTTCAGGGGTGTGTATATTACAATATTTTGTAATCTGCAATAGCTTACATGTGTTGTAGAGCCTTTGAGGAGGAGCCTGAAAACAGACAAAAGTAAATTTGCCTCTGTCCACACCAAGAAGTCATATAGAGTGAGTAGGTTATCAGCCCACTCATTTCTTAACCTCAGCACTATATGGAAGTGATGGGCAATATCAGGCCCCAGCCACTTTGCCGCTGGAAAAGAACTCGGTACCAATGAAATAGGAGGCTTGGTGGGCCCCAGGAGCGGTATGGACCCTTTGGGGAGGAGTAAAATCTCTTGTCCCTGCCGGTATTCCTACGATGGACCCTCCAGCCCGTAACCCAGGCCCTATACCGGTGGTTCGAAAATATGGGCTTCTTCAATAAAAATACATTTTAATATATTATACTGTCGTGGTCTAAAATATAGTCAGTACGTAATAAACGGTCCAACCATAACTTCACTTGTCAAAAGTAGAAAATCTTAGTTTAAGTGTTAATAACTGCATGATCTGTAACAGATGCATTCATGGTGGAATGCCTCTGAGGATAAACCGACTGGATGGAAACATGTAAGGCACTTGTAGGCAAAATATTTTTGGAGGTGTATTGTGATGGCGATAAATCCCACTTCCAGTTTTGGAATACAACTTTTTAGATGCACATTAAAATATATTTCATCTTTGTAGAAATTTCGAGGTGGACCTACAGTACAATAGAAGGATAGGAAAAACATTACATTCAATCCACTAGTTTAAGACCCTAATATCAAATTTCATCAAAATCCTTCATTAATTTATGAGATGAGACTTGCAGAATGACGGACACGACCTCAGAAATATTTCTTCATTTTATGTAATTTGTGTGTATATTACCAAAAAGTGTACAGTGATATTACGTCATACTCCAAACCTTTTTCAGCCTACAGGCCAACACCATTTCATTCCCAACCACAGAGGAAACAGTGCGTCATTAAACAGTGGGACTGACCGTGCTGGTGGTTGCGATTCTTTTTTGTTATTTTCACCGCCCCACCCTCATCACACATATGTGAGGTTCGCAGCATTTTAATTCATGTCCCTAATTGTTAGGCCGGCTGCTACACAGCCATGTTCTATGTAACGTATTGTAACAAATATTCAAATTGCAATTGCTAATTCTCCATCTCCCTCATCTTAAAATCAGTGTTACCAACCAATTTCAACCCAAAATATACATGACACAACAGTTTCTCTTTGCATCAAAACGCTGCTGTTATGTACCAAAATTACTTTGTAATACATTGGCCTTATTTTCTGGAGCATCTAATTACATCAGTGTGAATTTATGGTCTCAGAAAGGGTCTCAGTAATCCTAGTAGATTTTTATTGTAGGGCGTGTTAAAGGATAAAGTGTATAGAAAAATCCTCGCAATTATTATGATCTGAAATAAAGCATTCAGAATGATATAGTGTGCTGTTTGTATGACCTGTGCTTAAATTAAAAATTTAGTACGCTATAAATAGCGAAGCCATTAAAAGCGCCAGGAGTTGCTGCACTCTCTTGCTGAAGAACATTCATTTTTCACCAAATGTGCCGTAGACTTCGTGAAACATAGATGTCATTCATGAATGTAAATGCAGCAGCTTTGTTGCAATTCGTGATCATGATGCAGCTAAGCCCATCTTCTGCACAAGGCGAACCAACGATTTCCTTGGATGTGCGCTACAATCTAGCAAAATTTCGTCACGTCTCCCCCTCAGTTGGCATGTGTCATCTGCGTGTTCTATTGCAGTCTAGAACGGAACTGCTGCTCAAAATCTTCTCAGGTATTTGTCAATTGCTGTCGTGTTTGGAACTCACGCAACAGTAAACTCTGCTCTGAATTTACGTCGACACTTCTTACATGATCAGTTTTACCATATAGATCATACAGAAACAGGCGGTGGTGAAATGACATTTGCACTGCCATTGACGACCAGCATATAACAACCTCTGTGACAGGATCTATGTAAGCGGCCCGGTGAGTCAGCCAAGTTCCATGCGATAATGCAGCCGACAGGAAATCGCCAAAGTTAAAGGTCAAATAAAATAATGACCCCGTATATTGTCTTTCCTTTCGACTGCGATGAGAAACGAAATTTGGGATACTAAGATGTATAAATTGGTATAAATTGTCGACATTTAGACCTTGCCTTCATTTTTAGGGTCAAGCAGTCTTAGTCATGGCAGAAAATCTTCAGCAAATCTCGCGCACAACTAAAATTTTGTTAAGCGATAGGGCATAAGCGGACCTACAAATTTTGTAGCAAACACTTTTATACATTAAAAATAAAAGACGAGGCAACAGTACGAATTTTCATGTTAGATCGAGCATATTTAGCGTTGTCCAATATTCTAGCAATGAAAATTGTAAAAGGAAATTGGCCGCAAAACGCATAATGTTTAATGCTTATTGGTGCTATTATCACCACGTACGTTGAAGCATTTGAAGGAAAGTAAGCTTCACCTGATATTTAACAAAACTTCTTATTTTGATTTCCATCAGGGTTTTGGAAGGAAAGGCAGAAACACCCGCATTGGACTCCGCCAGGATCAAACCCGAGTCTAACAACTTACATAAAGGCAATCTTTGAAACACAATGCTAGTATTTTGCGCATACACATTGAGTCTACGTGGAATTATAAAAACGACTGGCTTGAGAGTACAAGAACAAGAACAATGCACTTCTCAATACACAAGCGACCACATTTTACTCTAAGCAATATCGTCCCTTCTGCAGAAGCTACTGAGTGTTCGTTTTCGACTAGCTAAAGTGATTCCATTCCTTTGTTATCATTGATGTAAAGTGGAGACCGTATTTTCATGTAAGATGCAGATGGTGCATGTGAAATTTCCTTTTTAAACACAGAGCAAGGTACGAGAATAAGGCCGTGTCTGTAATTTTCCCAATACTTTATGTTCTTTGGACTTTCTTTTTGTAGCATAAAATTGTGAAGGGCCTCCAGTACAAGGGATGGTGTTAGTACTACAGATAAAATAATGTCCTTTTCTTACCATGACTGTAATAACGTACAAGAGCACAACCACCTCGCGTTTGAAAAATGGAACCGCGGGGAGTAGTTCTGCCCCCAAACCAACTGGAAGAACTTTTCGTTAAATATTCCTGTCTTGCGAAAGTGTTGGCTTGGTAAATTCAACTTCTCAGAACTCAGGTAAAATTGTCTTGTAAAAAGGTCAGGTAGAAGCCTCCCATTTTGTAAGAGAAAATGTAACTAAGAAATGTAAATTAGTTTCATGGCCTCGCTACTTTAAAATTGTGCTTAAAAATCGTTTCTTATTTTTATACTTCGATATTTTTGTATTTTACATAATTATTTGTAATTATGTATTAATCAGTTACAAAACAAATTTAACGTAATCAAACATTTTAGAAAGTAATAATAAATGGAGGGTAAAAAACTGGATGCCATCATTAAAAATGGCTATTCCGGAAGTGTGCGCCATGCAATAATCAGTGAGATGAGAAAACATTCCGGCAGAATCAGTTTAAAAACGAAACAGCAGCACAAATTTAGAGATACCAAAAGAAGGGATGAAAGAAACATCAGTATAACCACCCCAATTTCATTCCTGCTGGTAAAAGTTTTGGAAGCACTTAAATCCAGAAGTTTGCGGCACGTTGTTAGACAAAATAGTGATCTACTTAAATATTTTCGTAATTTACAAAATACAATTTCCTTCTCCTTGAAACTTAAAGAAAATTATTGGTACGCTATAAAAATGCCTTTACAAGCATACACAAACATAGAGATCGTAGTTTGACTACCAAAATAAAGACGGAAGGCATTTTATATTTTATATATTAAGAAAACTACATGAGGATGATAAAAAAGTGGAATTCAGCTGAAACCATCAGGACAATGAACACGACAATACCATAAGTACTGCGAGTTGACATGAAGGATTCGTTACAAGTAAACAAATAAATAATATGCAATTAAACATCACTAGCTAAATAGTTCCATAGAGCGCAGCCCTTCTTTGAGTACTGGTAGTTCCTAACCTACCCAAGAAATTCCTCGAACGTTGTGGAAATCGAACGTTCGTTATTTTGTTCATGAGACCGACATTCTTCCTTATTCTGAGCCATAAGAGTCCAATTGAAACCCTCCCATCCTCCTTTTTTAAGCTCCATTTCAGTTTTATCGTCCCATCTAAGCAATAACGTAAATTTTATTATTAAGAGAAATTCTAATAAAGATGTTACCAAAAATAAATAAGACACATTACACCAAAGGTAAATATGAAGTAGGTAGTGGGACAGGTTACTAAATAAACTGGAATCAGGAAAACTTAAATCAGTATAAATAAGGTTTTCTACTTTCTTTTTTGTATTACAAAGCTAATTTATCAATGAAGAGCACATTTCATGCAAAAATTTAATATCCCAAATATACCGTCAGAACGTAAGACTATCACAAGACTAAAAGACATAAACAGAATAAACAGAAATATAAAACTTGGATTCAAATTATTCAGTCGAAAGGATTATGTGTGTCCGAAGAGACAGAGAGATCAAAACTGGGCCTGAACACTTTAAGACACTTTCGCTAATCCTACAAATACATGTTTAATGAAAGTGACGATTATTCCTGTAGCACATGGGCAATTATTCAAATATTTTAACGACAAGCAATCTGTCTGATAATAAAAAATTTTAACCATTTGAGTGTTAAGTTAGCGTTAAGGGTTAATATTAAGATATCAAGAGTGTCTCACACTTTGATACTCTTCGAGAGGTATTTTGATACCTCAGATAAAATAGGATATAGGCTTTATGAAAATATTATAGATAACATTTGTGTTATTTAAAAAAGTATTTTGATATATTGAATTTTATGAAAATTAGATAGTGTTTTCTTATAAAATTAAGAAGGTGTGACTTGTCGTGTTGATGCAGTAAGTTCGTAATAAGCATATATATCGTCAAACATGTTAGGAAGTATGTTCTTCTACAGACTGCTATCAGCAAGCAAGAGTTTCACAGTTTCACTACAAAAGCACAACACTAAAACACAGAAACACATGAAGATGGTTAATTAACACTTTGTGAAGCTCAGATACTACGTCACGGGAAGAGGACGTGTATTTTATAGCAGACACTTAAACACTGCGCGTTATAAAAACCGCTATGAATTCATAAACAGAGAGATATGCTATAAAACGTAGTGAAGTGCTGCGGAATTAGAAGGAGTTGCGGCAACATTTTACAAGAGATCAACGCTAACTCCTGCAGCAGTTCAACATCTGACAAATCGCCCGGTACGGAGCAATAATTTAATCCTAGAGCTTTTGTACAAGGGAAATAATATGTCTCCCCGCGCATGTCATAGGAGTGAACTTCATAAAGAAATTCCCATCCAACAATCTCCTCCTGCACCTAGGAACTCAGCATGGCACTGCATAATTAATTAGACAATACCCCAACCCTTCAGAGTGGCTTCCTTTGTCCTGCTTATATTATATAGACAATGGCTATTTATCTACTTAACAGGGCTTATGTATACGTGCAATGTGTACTAATACAGAGGCAGTTCCTTCAGCTACTGTTTCCTGCAGAACAATGTCTTCAGAGAAAGAGATCGCTAAATTCTGCAGTTAAAATCTCCGTCATTATAGGATCTGAATGTTAGTTATCCGAAAACATCACCTACACAAATTCAACTGAATCGAATCCACAACACAAGAACTTAGGCTTATTTCTTGCAAAACACAGTAGGTACTTTGTCCTAAAAAGAGATGGAAACAGGATATAAGGATAAATACGTGAGGGGAAGGATGAGGGCAGAAAAATAAAGGAACGGTGGAAAAAAAAAATGGGAATAAATAGAGCTGAAGGTTATGAGAAGCGAGGAAGAACATAGGAGAAGGGCGGAAAAGATCCACAGTAGTAAAGGCCGGAAGTTGAGAAAGAGCAAGGAACAAGGAACAAAAGTATGACAGAGCAGGTGTAAATATGCGAGATGAGATTATCAAAGCGGTACGGCAGAAGAATTAAATCTTATGGGAAGTAACTCCGTGTTTCTGGGCGTGAAATTCCCGACGTTTCGAGGAATTGTAATCCCTTCTTCTCTAGCATAAGAATCTTCTGAGACTGCTTGACCCTGAGGATAAAGGAACTACAATCATTCGAAACGTCGGCAACTGCTCGCCCAGCGACAGAGAGTCACAGCCCTGAAGACTTGAATCTTTATGTGTAATAACTTCATTTCCGAGGACCGTGACCTTTGGATCTGAAGTGGATTTCCTTAAAATTAAATGTTTAAACCTTCCCCAAACCTGGGGTTTAAACTCTTAACTGCTGCCCAGGAATGTTGTAGTTTAAATTTGAAACAATTCACGAACGTACGATGCACGGGTGCCGTCAGCATGTGAAGAAATAAGGTCCGTAGAGTGCACCGAGGGCCGGCATTGAAGGGTTAAAGCCGCTAGATTTCGCATTTGTTTTACTAAAATAAACTTCTGTTCTTCGTTTCGCCCTGCGGCTTTGAAGTATAAGAACTCGGATTGGAGATTGTCCTAGCATTTTCACATCTACGCCCAAAAATTAGATATTTGCTAGGTACGTGATAAATTCAGGTCTTAGAAAAAGAATCTAGGGGTGAAATAGGAATCCTCTAATATGACACCAAACCTTTACAATCCGATGAAACACAAGCTGAAAATTATCGCAATAACACTGAGTAGTTTACTACACCCCGCAAGTTTTTAATTCAGGGATGCACAAATTTTCCAAAAATCGAGGAGCCCTCTCAAAATTCTAGGTACCAAAAGGGTCACATGAAGCAAGTTCCATTCTGAAGACCCAAAAGCATTAGGCTTCCACAACATTTAGTCGCCCGGGTGACCTGATGCCGGGATTTGTGCACCCCTGTTTCATCGCACAAACGTTGCATTATACGTAACAAATGCGACCGCAGTTTATGCAATTAATATACCAGGCCTTAAAATCAAATGGTTTACCTTGCGGCTCGCACGTCTCATTAAACTCACAGGGCAGAGCGGAGCATCATTGCTAATCCTTATATATTTGACACCAGGCAAAAATAAATTTCATCATCCACGATATCGAGCCACAGGTTGGATAAACACAGCGAAATGTTACTCAGTATACTATCAATTGTCGAAAACCTGGTAACTGAAACGTGACTTGGACCCATCTGAATATAACGTGTCTTAAATAAGTAATCTGCAAACTGTGCTCTGCGAAACCTGTGCTTGTGCCCTTATTTGGATCTAACCACCACTGTTTTTCTAAGTGTATATTTCTATTAGAATTATAAAGTGCAATTAAAATTGGTTTAACACATATCTGAAATAGAGGTACAAGAAATAAATCCAGATTTAAGATAACGATATCTCTTGAATGGGCGATAAGGAGATGAGTCTTTGGGAAAAATGTGAGGCTGGGAGTGGAAGGAACTGGTTCAGGGCCGTGACCCATCGTGGGCTTTAAAATTAAAGACCTTGCTTCTTTTGATTGTGTTACCAGAGGTCACGTAAGTAGCCAGTGAGTCTGTGACTCATTTAATGGGTGACTTAGTTCATATGTATGTGAGTCAGTTCTTTATTAAGTAAAAGAGCTAGTCTGTGAGTCATTTTATCAGTAATTCAATAAATTAATTATCCAATCTTTCGGCTAGTTAGTGAGTAAATCATTTGCTTGCTGAGTTAGTTGCTGAGTCGCTAAGTTAGACATTTCAAACCACTCTTTAAAAAAAGTGACAGTGTCAGATCCAGCATGTCGTATAGCAAGACGCAGTATATTCGCACAAAAAAGAACATGCCCTTGGTGTTCCACTGTGACATATGTGCACTGTAAGGTCAGATAGTTACCCCCAAACCAAAACCGTTTAAAATTTATATAGGCTCCATGAAACAGAACACGGACCTCCCACCCATGACCCAGAAGCGGTCAAGCCTCATAGGAGCGTATCATCTGCCGCGTCCGTGCCTTCAAATATTAGCCTCCAAACTCAGTCCTTCAGCTGATGTATGCGATTACAACAAATACATCTTTACTTACATAAACCTGAGAGCTTATTGGTTCCAGGAATAGGAGGGGTTGGAAGCGGAGTCATTTGGAATAATAACTTTATTCCTATCTGTGCGAAATACGAGTATAAATCAGGAAAAAACAGTTTCGATTTGTTTGCTAAATAAAAAATCCGTAATTGGATAATAATATTAATACATTCAGTGGATGACGTCTCAGTTTCGAAGCTATAATTTAATGATAGATTATTTCACTCTTGGGGCTCACGCCCCTCCCCCCTGAAAATACTACCCGCAGTTCCGACGGCTTACTCCGTTTTGAAGCAACAGTGCCATCTATCGGCGAGGACGTCAAGCTATTAATAAAAGCGTAGACCTATCAGTCAGTCACTGTTTCAAGATATGAAATCTTTTCTGGACGACATAAATACAGACATAAATACAGACATAAATAACTCCATGTAGTAGTGTCTCTTTGAGAAGCTGATAGTTGCTCAGGTGGTCAAGCACATCCCCACCCTTTATTGAAACCAAAAATATCCTGTTCACAGGAATCCACCACTGTACTTTATCCTAAAACAACTTAACTCATTCTTAACCTCGACACTAGATGACGGTAAGTAGTCAGATTCACGCTCCGCCAGCCTTGCCGTGGGGAAAGAGCCAAAGGTATCCGTTAAAGAGGAGGTTGGGTGGACCTCCAGAGCCGATTTGATCTTGCCGGTGAAGACAAAAGTCTCTTGCCCGTTACGGGACATTAAGGATTCCCTCTAGTCTAGCCCGTAGCCTGTTCGCTATAGCGACTTCGCTATCCCGGTTCGTACCCTATCCTAAGCCAGTTTAATACAAATCACAACTCTGCAGCCAACTTGTTTGCAATTCCTTTTAACGCGTACTATCATCTGATTTAGACATGCAAGACTGTGTTTCGTCTTGTTCTCATATTCATAAATCTTCCATTTCCGTCTTCTTTATGTTCTTGTTCTTCTCTTCGTTCTCATTCTACACCTCTTCTTCTCCTCCTCCTCCCTCAGCCCCTCCTCCTGTTTCTTCTTCTTTTTCTTCTTATGGCCTTTCCACATTCATGCAATTGAGGTTTCAGAAGCTTAGGTGCCGTGATGTGACGAGATAAAAATTTTGGATCAGTAAAAATACGCTCCCAGGGCTATAACAAAGTTTACTCTGAGACTGAGAGCAGCGAGAGCTCCAAACACGTTGGCATCATTCTAAAGTCTTTCTGCCGGTAAATAAGAAAAGAAACATGACATATGATTGACAATCGCAAGGAACGGTATTTGGGGAGGCGGGTCCGTCACGAGTTTGATCACGACGAGGCACCAGTCATTGTTGCTGATGTTATTTTTAATTTTGTTTTTAAGTTTAGCCTGCCTCTAGACCTAGTTCTAAAGCATTAATTGGATACGTATTAACCAAAGTGTAATTTGGTCAAGAACACAGCAAGAAGGCGTACTCCGTGTACCTTAAAAACTTATTCTTTCTGAATTTCCATTATCCGACGTTCTTGATTATATTATGTATCTTACGTTTCTGTTTCTTCAAACAGATCCTTTGCTGCTAATAAAGAAAAATTCACTAATTTTATAGAAGTTTCTATTCAGCTCCTCACTTTAATCACTTTTAACAAGCTGAAAATTTAAACAAGGGCTAAAGAGTTTACTCAGATCCTGGATAAAACAGATTCTTACCTTGGCTAATCAGGTCTATGACTTCGGGGTTCAGAGTCTGATAGACCTACAATCAATAAATTCATTTTTTTAAATACCAAGTCAAGTTAGATGACTTCAACATGCACGCATTGCCCTTACACGTGAGTGTAATGCCGCTGGTGTCCGAGAGATCAAGCATAAACAATAACACATTCGGAGACGATCGTCAATCCAATCACCACATTTTAAAATTGTCTTCTTCTTCTCTCGTTCTACCCCCTTCTTTGTACGACACTTTATACACACAATACGCGGGCGGAAATTTGCTTTTTTTAAAACGGAAAATTATGAAACAACATAAGGGATGCCAATCTGCAGCTAAGGCACTTTGCAACAGGTGTTCAGTGAGTGGAGAAGCAGGAGGATTAAGAAAGTAGAAATATGACAGAAAAAGGAGATGTATTAATGGAACACAAAAATAGAAAGAAAAAGAGGAAGGGAAATGAGGACGTAATACCAGAAATACGAAAGACATTGCTGCCAGAAAGGAGAGAGAGGAAAGAACGGAGCAAACTGAAGACATTACGAAAAGCATTGTCTATAAAGGGAATTCTAATGTCTACAAGAGACTATGAAATGTATCGTAATGTACTGACAAAGATGTGTGGGTCGACTTCGCTGCTGGATGTTCAAGCAAGGATATAGGCACTGTGTTAAAATACTGACAGGCTGGTGCCGCATGAACCCAAGCAAATTTTGATATATAACACTTCGATTTGTCATACGATACATTTTCCCAACCAGTAACAAAATTAACCCTTTTTGTGAAACCCAGAATGTCACTGCTGTTTAAACTTACATAGAACCTTACTCCGACTCAGCTGAATCCTGTTTACACTCTCATACCAAATTTATAAAGGAACAATTTTAATATTATAACGTATAAGTTTGTGTATGTAACACTCTCCCATGCTTGTAACGCGAACGGACCATCTTACTCGCCTTCATTTAGTTTCTATAAATACCTCACGTAAAGCACACAAATTACGAAGCTCATTATGTGACCAGGCACATTCGCGAAATCGCGAAAAGCGACAATTAGCTTCGTCACGTGTGCCTGCCTGCCTGCTGCCTGCCTGCCTGCCTGCCTGCCTATCCCTCAGCATGGATCAACTCGGCTCCCACTACACGGATTTTCATGAAATTTGATATTTGAGGATTTTTGAAACTCCGTCGAGAAAATTCAATTTTCATTAAAATCTGACAAGAATAACAGGCACTTTACATGGAGACGTATCTTACTTGTAGAGAAATTCAAAACACGCGTTTTATGTTCAGTAAATTTTTTCCGAAAATCGTGCCGTTTATAAGATAATGTCGAAAAATATGGCACAGCCAGAAAGGCCACAGATAACAATATAATACAGCGAATGTGCTTTGCATGTTGGATAAATAAGGCTGCAGACACACACTCAGAATATGTAATATTTAATTCTTTTCCACGGCAAAAATTGTTACGCGAAGGCACATCAATGTTATATTATATGTACATTGCATGTCTTGTTTTCTAACTCCTGTTGTTGCTGCCTACCCCTTAAGTCCAAGCAGCCTAAGCCTAAAGGTCTGTGACAAATGTGTTGAACTAACAGATACATTTAACTTTTTAATCATATCTTAAACATATAAAGCAGTTCCTGTGCACGTTGTGACGGCGTATGGGGAAGATGAGGTATAGATTCACTGACTCTGAACGTCGGCACTAGATGGGCGAGTGGTCAGCTTCACGCCTCGGTCGCTCTAGCCTCGCGTGAAGAGCTTCAGTCATCACTGAATAGGAGGTCATTTAGGCCCCAGAGCTGGTCTGGACATTTTAGTGAAGAAATATATCTCTTTCCCCCTAACTCTTATGTCCCTCCTACATGTTACGACATGTACAAGGTTATCAACAGTGGGGTATATAACAAGGCATACAAGTACAGCAAATTCTGTCAAGAATATGCGTGTGTAGAGTTAAAATACAATTTTGTCTATTAAAATTACTAAAACTTTTAAAATATAAATCAATTAAAATATGTTTTAAAATTCTAAACAATATTTTATCTTCCATTGCCGACTAACATCTATGTAAATTTTTGTCATTTTCATTCAAAGGGAATATGTCTGTGCTCTCTGGTTGGTGTTTATGCCACGGTGGATCATTAAGTACTTAGTGGCATAAACACCAACCAGACAGCACAGAGATATTCCCATTGAATGAAGATGGCAAAAATTGACATAGATGTCTGTCGGCAATGGAAAATAAAATATTGTGCATAATTGTAACAAAAATTTGCTAATTGATTTATATTTTAAACATTTTTATTGATTTCAATTAAAACATTTTATTTTAACTCTACAAGCGCACATCCTTGACAGAAGTCACTGTACTTTTATGCCTATGTGTACATCACCCTGACAATGACCTTGTAGAGGTCGAAACATGTAGGAAGAATATAAGCGACAAATAATTATTTATTATCAATTGTGCAATTTGTTGGGTCACATATTGTATAATGTCAGCCATTAAGGTGACGTGTGGAGATACACTGTAACAGTAACCTCAGTTGCTGAAACAGCAGAATAAAATAACAGACTGGTCAGATAGGCATAAGACTTTCCCGGCCACTGTTCCCTGCAGCTCAATACTCTTCCGAAATATTACAGGGGTCCAAAAACAAAAGTGACCTTCCGAATTTCGTCCCAGATAATGCAATTGCAGGTTTTGCCATTTCCCGTACCATACGATGGTGAAAGCTCATGAGAAGTTTGGTCGAAAGTTCACAAGAGTCCGTCACTCTACCTATATATATAATTCCCCCACCACTTTCATCCCTTTATCCTACCAAAATTCGACAAATAATTGGCAAAGCAGACCATCCAACAAAATGGCAATAGCTGTTAAGGCCACGAGGCCCGTGAAATAAACGAGCAACCTGCTAGCGTACATGTATATCTGTTTTTACTCATCAAAGTCTGCATTTACTGGCTGTCTATTAATTTCCACCTGCTATGGGCAACATATCCCTCCTTTGTGTTGAAATTTCATTTTGCTCGAAAGCTATTGCAGGAAATTTTTCACGGTCAAATTGAGTTTACTTCTCTTCCCCAGAGCGCTCTAGTTAACTACAATGCATGGAAACAGAAAAATTGTACGTGTGCACTGTGTTCCTGCAATTGCCAACAACATTTTAACCACTACGAAGTGCGACTTTCTATACGCATGACCTCAAAGTCACATCAACCTCACTGCCATTAAATGTGAGCATATATATGAAATATATTGACTGTTAGGCTGCGGTCACCCTGATAGTCAGGCTAGTCACACAGAAAAGACAGAAATGCCATCTCAGTCAAAAATCTCCAATACTGGCAGCCGCATTTCTGCCAACATGGACCCGTAAGTGTTCATCCGACTGCAAGTTGCAGCGGTCAAATGGGGACGGCGGAGACAAAGAAACAGACGACTTTGGATTCGTCTAGATGAAAGAAGGCCAAAAATTGGTGTTTTCTCACATTTGTAACCGTGTGTATTTCAAAGATGTGGATAAATTCACAATTATTTTGTAATAAAGTAATAACGGTTACGATCCAACATACGTTCTGGAGGGTAATTCCCTCCATCGTCATGGACTGCTATACCCTGAATATGTAGGCAATACGCTTCTCTGAAATGTCAGCAATTATTTACCTTACGGGATTTAAGGTTATCACAGCGTTGTTAATGAAGATTAAAATTTTATATGATGTTAACGCCAAGTCGACTACTTTACCCTGAAGATGGAAGCACTACACTCTTCCGAATCGTCGGGAACTATGTACCAATTCTTTTTGTCATGTAAATAAGTTTTGTATCAATCAGTCATCATCTGGAGGGTTTCATGTCATCACGCAAAACGTGTTTTTCGGTTTTACGTTGTAGGCTTTGCATTCTAGTGTATGTTTACGTGTGTTACTTTACTAACAGCCATGTGTATTGTAATTAAATAGAAATATTAAAATCAAATCATCATTGCTACTACTACTCTACTACTAAAAATACTACTACTACTACTGTTGCTACTATTACTCCTGTCACTACTACTACCAATAATAATAATAATAATCATAGCCATATTCGCAAATGTCCAGTTTGTTTAAATCTTTGAATAAACTATAAATTATACACATTTATATGTACTTCATTTTTTAATATACAAGCGACATTATTTGCAAGAACACCTTTTAGGCTCTGTTCTTCTAGTGTTTCACGTTAAGCACCTGTTGACAACGTTATTACCCATATAGCGAGTTTCTATTTGCCTTTTACGTCGTACAGTGCGGGTTTTAATAACAAGCCGTAAACCTTGTACCAAATAATCAGTGTTGTCTTTCTGTTTATCCTTGTAGATATCTTGACAAATCTCATGTGTTAGCATTTTCTAGTAGGATTAAGTTTGCATCACGCAGTCATTTGTAATCAACTCTTCATCTAGCATATTTCAATGTTCTGTCTTTCATTAAATCTGTCATACAAGTTTCAAACATAACCATTTACATACCTTGCGCCTTATGTCCCATCTGACTCCCTCCCGGTCTACACTGTCCGACTGCACGCACGGCACTAACTCTTTAAGGCTGTCATCCTTCTGCCTCCTTTCCTGCCGTCCACCCTTCTTTCTGCCAGCATAATGTTCCACTAAACTCTTATAACCTTGAAACTCCTGTTATCCATTAAATTTTCCTTCTTCTTTGTTCTGCAGGTGCGTAGACCCTCTAATATATATTTTATTTATTATTTATTTATTTTCGTAGCCTTATCAATTCTATTCATATTATCCTCTTAACTTTCCACAAGTGACTCCATTCTTTTCAAGTAAATGTACGACATAGTTTGAGTGCTCCTAATTAGTCTGATGCTGTCTGTGTGCGTGTTCTTTACAGCGCGCCTGCAAATTCCTGACATCGTGGCCTTCATTTAAACTTTTCCACAACTGACCGATTTTCACGAAACGCGGTATGAGCATTACATCATTGAAGGACATTTTAACGTTCTAGTTTATAATTTCATACAATCAGTAATAACAGCAGATGTAGGCGCGAAATTTGAGGCGGGAGCTGCAACAGTGCCATTTACTTTAGGGTGAAGATATGATGTGTGTGCGTAGCTGTATGCAAAATACTCGTACTCTCGAGTAATATTTTTGTATAATGCAAACTGTCATGACGGAGATACGGAAAACTTCCTTGGGCTAAGTTTTAATGGCGTTAACTAATTAAATATTTGAGCTAGGCATGTTAAATTAGGGCCGATCGCAGTGGCCGTGCGGTCTAAGGCGTGGGTCTGCGGCCGCTCGCTTACTAGGATCGTGGGTTCGAAATCCCACCGGGGGCATGGATGTCTGTCTCTTGTGGGTGTTGTCTGTTGTCAGGTATAGGTCTCTGCGACGAGCTGGTCCCTCGTCCAGAGAGTCCTACCGACTGTGGTGTGTCTATCAGTGTGATCGTGAAGCGTCGTACAATGACGAGGCCTAGGCCCCCAAGGGGCTGTCGAGCCATAGGAAAAAAAAATGTTAAATTAGGCGTTAACTATACATACCTATACCTATAGATGTTGTACATCGCGCTGTTTGTGTAAGTCAATAATTACAAGCATGGCGACAATAAGAAACTTTCTGGTTATACCTGACAAAAAAATGAACATAGACATAGTCTGTGCTTAAGCGACTGATTCTAGAAACCTATCCAACAGGGAAGTAGACTTTATGAGTTCCAATCGAAAATATTTATTATACAATATTTATATAAATACCGTACTTTAAGTGATTAGGCATAAGAAATCGGTTGTTTAGACATTTTTTTACATGGTGAAGGGCCACGCAGCAGATTCTACGGACGCACCACAGCCATAAGGCTTTTTGTGCAACCCTATGATGAAGATGAGCAGTTTTTACCAAGTTTTACAAGTAATAGAGCACCAGTGGAATGAAATTGACAGGAGAAAACCGACAACTCGGAGAAAAACCTGTCCCAGTGCCACTTTGTCCACCACAAACCCCACATGGACTAACCCGGGATCGAACCCGGGCCTCCGCAGTGACAGGCCGGCGACTAACCGCCTGAGCCATGGCACGGCCACCTAGGCATATGTTCAGTAAAGTAAAATCGTCAAGACGTCGTCTCACATTAGCGGCAGCGGACACATGGTGAGAATAATAGCAAAATGAATTTAAATTTGATTGCTTATCCTTCCTAAACCTAATACAAAATGTACATACTTTACTGTATTATTTAGTTAATCATACGGAACTGTTGGTTACGTTAGACAAGCTTATGTTATACTTTACACTGATATATGTCATATAATTTTCTTATACCCAGTTACAGATAAAATGAATTCGAAATTAGTCCTCGCAATACATAATTTCAAATCCATTAACCTACAAGATATTATTTAGAATCAATATACGCGAAAGTTTTAGGTTTTAATGGAGTCCCAGCTGGCTAATAATAATATCAAAATCAAATCAAGCTCAATCACAAATGTTGTTATAATTCTGTTGTATGTTATTGCGGACGCAATGGATACAGTGTCCCTTTCTCGGGGGCAAAGCCGCGGAGGCGTGGCATTCACCACCCACTCCCATCTAGTGCCGAGTTAAAGAAAGAGTAGCGCTATGCCTCTACTCTCCACTTGTGCCTTCATGGCACCTTATTGATAGAAGTTTACCTTTATATTATTGTGGATATGAGACAAAGACAGCGTTGCTGCGAAGTCCGTTCTGCGTTTTAACTACAAGCAAAAGGAAGGAACAGTCATTAAGACATTTGCTGCTGTTGTTGGGACTTGCACTCTTGATTACAAAGAATTCGCGGAAACCTGCTATACAATGTAAGTGTGCTTTCCATGAACAAGGATATATGTAGATTTTAAACTTTCATGGAACTAATATATTATATTATATTATATTATGTGTTTTATACAAACTGCATGCTACACGCGACACCGCGTCCGTTTCTTTGTCCGCATGATTGAATTCCAAATTACTGAAATGATTTCTAGTAAATTCGGTATTGAGAGTCGTCAAGTTGGCTTCATTTTAATTAGCGCCAATTCATTATAACGCCAGCTTTTGTCAAACACGTCTTAACTTCACAGGTTTATCAAAAGAACTCATCGTACATAGTATTGACACATGGCACGAAATGGTCACTTCATTAAAATCTACCTAAAAGTATTATTTGAAATATTTTTTGCTGGAGTGGACTAAAAGTGCCTCCGCTCTTGTAAATCCCGGGTTCGACTGTAAACGTGAAAGGCTGAAAATCCAAGTTATATCCTAGTTTCATTCTGATAAGTGTAGGCTGGCCTGGAATTGAATAGAACTTTTATGCTTGTAAATAATCCCTACCTTTCAAATTCTTTCTAATCCATTATCCAAACACATTTTCCATTTGACACTATTGACCCATTCATTTTGGAAACCGTCATTAGGAAATCACGGAACATCATCATTCATATCACCGCCCTTCTCTTTCAACACTGTGCAAATTTTTAATTGTCATGTCCAACATTAGTCACAATATCGTCATACTTTATACAGGCCGACAACCATGATGGTGACACTGGTACTGGTGATGCTGCTGGTACTACAAGCCGTCCTCTCTGCACCCAACAACCCCCAAGTGACTACAGAGCAACACCACGTAGTCCTGTGTGTCAAGGCAATCATGGCTCAGTACTTCACACCGGGGCGCCCCACAGCCGTCGTAATTCCGGATAGCAGCCGTGACGCATACATCCGTCAACGCCTATTGAGTACAGGCCTTATACCTCAAGGTAGCTTGGGTAGGGAAAATTATATGAATATGCGAAATACCTTCTTGGGCCGCAGCCATGACGAAAACGCACTTAAAAATGCCTTTAGTAATCTCCATGATGTAAATATTCATCAGAGTATCTTGGGCAATGGCCAAGACATAAATATACGTCAAAGTAAATTAATTTTCGACCACCACATAAATAATCTACCACACACCTCGTCATTGGATCACCACCTCCACCAGCACCACAGTGATTATCACCTCACTAACTTCATGATGGAAGCACTGAGTCAAGAAACCAGATGGCCATTTATTGTAATTCGTCCTACGGAACAATGAAACAAAACATGTGTTTCTGCAACAACAGGAGCAGTATCTTGTCATACTCTGGCCACTGAACTATGAAGTTCTCTCAGTATTACGTCGTATTTTCCTGTCGAGCACGCCCTCACACACGAAAGGACTTCTTATCGTCATACTGACGGGCGACTTGTTACAAAACAAGGTACTGCCTCTCGAAACACTGAGAAGCCTCACTGACCATCCAAGCCACAACGCAATAATCATAGTCCCGAATTCACAGTACAAATACACTGATCTGGATCACCAAAATGATATTCTCAAGGTCTTAGATTTGTATTCCTGGTTTCCAACAGGAACAGGTAAATACTGCGATGAATCCCGACAACTTGTGCATATCAATCAATGGCTTATCAAGGGAGATGGGAGATTTGTTACTAAACGCAATCTATTCCCCAGTAGAACACCTACAACAGACATTCAGGGTTGCACAATTACGGTATTTTATGTTCCCTTCCTGTCTACTTCACAATTTTTCTTCTTCAGGCATTTGGAGAATCGCATTGTTAAAACAATAGCAGATTCGCTACATGCCCGTGTCACTTCCGCGCAACTTATCAGAGAAGCTGACATTCTTGTAGGTGGCATCCAAGCATACGCACTTCTCGCAGGTGAAGGAAGTCTGTTTCATATTTCTCATCCCCATGTCTTCACAACACTCAAGTGGTATGCTGCATGCGGAAAACCAAACCCTCGCCAAGGGAACTTCATTCAAAGTGTTCACATGGTCCCTGTGGTTGGTCTTATCAATCGCTTGCCTGTTAACAGCGCTGGTCATGTTCTGGATATACAAGAGATCCTACAAACCTACCACTGTATCTGAATGCTTTCTCACGGTGTGGTCAGTGACCCTGGGATTGATCAGTGCCTCAGCTGCCCCGGACTTGCCGCCCCAGAGTGTTCCTTTTAATGCTGGTGTTTTACAGCCTTGCTATCAGCACAGTGTTCCAGGCCTTTTTCACCGCCTTCCTAGTGGAACCAGGATTTCAGAAACAGGCTTTACAAGATATGGTTTACTCTGGTACAAAGTGTCTCTTCGCTCTACTTGATGCTGCGTCCTGGTGTCATAATGAAACTATTTGCTTTCGTTGTTCACCATGTAATGACACCCTGACGTGTTTCGGAAATTTTCTGGAATCGAGCAACTACGCTGTCCTAGCTAATGAATTAAATATGGAGGTTATGTTACCTTACCTTAGTAAGAATTATTTAGTTTGTTCTACAACGGATAAACCGGTAAATGTGATTTACGCGATGCTAGTAAGTAAGAGAAGTTCGGCAATCAGCATCATTAACAACAAAATACTTCGCATGATAGAATTCGGTATCATCAACAAACTAAAAACGGAATCCGTCATACATATACGACACATAATACGAACGCAACGGCATAGTTTCCTTGCCGAACTGAAGTCTCCAAGCCTGGAAGCTTGGTTGGATGAGAAAGCCCCTTCAAGTTACAAGTCCGAAAGCGAGTATTTCATTTTCACTCTCTCTCATTAAAGGTGGCATTCTGTTTGCTTTTAATAGGCCATGGTATTAGCTCTGCAGTACTTCTAGCAGAGATACTTACGCATAGGCGTCACTCTTGTTCAACACATGTAAACAGACGCGAACACTCATCCATGCCTAACAAGTAAATCCTTAATTATAATTAATTATAATTAATTAATTATAATTGAGGATGCAAGGATTTAATAATAATTATTAATTATAATTCACAGCATCACGAATAATTATTCGTGATGCTGTGGATTTCTGTATTGGGTCGCGCGTCAGTTATGCAGTTTCGCAGGGACCTCTGAACCGTTTCAAGCCCAGGGGTAACTACGCGTACAACATGCCCTTACACTTACGAACAGTGTTTTGTCCACATGGTGTGTTTATGTGTTTCGTATGATATGCGCAACACACAGCAATTACTTCCCTAAATAGCACCGAGTTGCCACATGGAGAAGCAGTTTTTGTCTGTGAGGCACGCACTGAATTTCTTTCTATGATTCAGATGAATTTCGCTGTCCAAAGTGTTAGTGCAGTACTTCTCACCTTGCACCCTGATGTATAACAATGTAAATCTAAGTGTACGACAGACATTTGAAAGCAAACACGTTTATGCACATGTCACAACAGTGCACAGTGTGTCTTAACTCCCACCTTGCTTTGTGTTTAATCATCTTCACCTGCTTCTTCTCAAAATGTTACAGCCCCAATATTTTTCATATTCGTCTGTATTCGTTATATATTCTGCTTTTCAGCCAAACACATTTTTATCTGAACATCTAACTTTCCGATATTTCAGATTCTCACATCAGTTAAGATACAAGTATTCTGGGAATTTATGCAGTGTCGATTGTTAAATAGTTCCCGACGTTTCGAAGGATCATACTGCCTTCATCTTCACGGTCATCAGTCCAAGAAGAAGTAACGGCACTGAAGATATGAATATATTGCCAACTGACTCGGCGTAACATTCCAGAATACTTGAATCTTCATTTAATATTTTTCATATTATCATTTATTATAATCAGCGATAAAACATATGTAATCTCTCAAATCTGTCAATGAATTGGAATGTCTATACCAATAAATAAATATACATAGGCCTATATATTAAGTGCGTAATAAGCAGTTAACAGTTACCTTACGCATGCACACGCCAATTTACACTACTACACGATATGCTGTGCACTGGGGTATTGAGTGGTGGTGCTGTAATGTGCGAAATGCTCAGAAATACCGTCTTAATCCTCGCAGTTTCCGACTTCCCGGCATATAAACAATGCACTCGGCTTTCACCTCGCCATTCGACACTTCTGGCTTGGCGTCCAGTTGAAACAAGGTGCGGGCCGTGCCCTGGGAAATCAAAACAGCGGGCCGGTTTCCCATAGTAACCGTGTTGATGAAGTCCTCTGCTACTGGTTGATGAATTACACGTTAGATTGACTTCCCACCATGCGTTCATAGTGACGACATTGGTAACGGGAAAGCTTCGCGATCAGTGGTTCGAGGACACTATACAACTTACTGCCGTACAGGGCGAACTATGTGCGTGCATGACAGAAGTCTGGTACGTAAATTGATCTCTCTCACATGCGTCAGAAGTTTCTAGTGAATCTGGCGGAGCTCACTAGTTCTGTTAGAATAACATATTTATCTTTCGCATTCACGAGTGATACACATGCCTGGCAGATAAACACGTTAAATACTGCTATTGTTCAATTACTCTGCGAACACACCTTCAAGGTCGGAATACTTCAAAAACCATTATACAGTCAATACACGTAACAGTAGGCTGTAACAAAATAGGAATCTCTCCACTTTATGCAGATAACGAGATGTCTCAAAAGTTAACAGAAGGCCCAACAGCGTTTTTGAATCTTCGGCAGAGTCCATTGCTCTTTATTTAAAATTAGGAGCCGTGAAAAATGGTAACGTTGTCCTTGTCCACGCCACGAAAAGCATAGACGTAGGGAGTAGTAGTAGTAGTAGTAGTAGTAGTAGTAGTAGTAGTAGTAGTAGTAGTAGTAGTAGTAGTAGTAGATGTATGGCTGCACTCATTCTTAACCTCGGTACAACTTCACGCCCCGGCCTCTTTACTCCCGGGAAAGAACTCCGCTACCCACTGAATAGGAGGCTGGGCGGGCCCCAGAGCTGGTGTGGACGTTTGGGTAAAGAGCAAAGTCTCTTGAGCTGTAGGGATTCAAAGCTCTGATCATCCAGACCGTAACCCAACTACGCTATCCCGGCTCCGAAATGAAAGGCCCTGTGGTACCGTACATAATCCAACTAATTACCAGTTATTCCAAATTATTGTTATTCTGAAATATCCCAGATCCTTCATTCAAGTTACTCTGTTCTGAACAGGAAGTCTGTATCAGTTTTACATCATTAGCCCAAACAGCATACACTCAGCATTCACGCGTTCGCGCATCGCCGTTTAGCACATTCGCGCAATACTGTGGCAGCCTCACGCATCGCGCTGTACGTCTGTCGCGTATATGCGGCCGTGCTTGCGTAGCAAGGCGGGGTAGGACAAGAAAGTCCGTATCTGCCCGCGTGTGGCGTTAATTTGGAGAGAAGAATGAGACTTCATCATGACAAATTACAGCAAGATTACAGCAAGATATCGTTAAGGCCAGCGCTCCACCGAGTGCAAAAGTTTCTTGTGTAAAACTTTGTGACCCCTTCCTCGCGAACATGGAAAGGGCCCTCTGTATATGGCTGGAAGACAAGGCATAGAAAGGGTTGTCAGTCAGTGGTGCTGTGAAGGGGGAGAGGGACATGCCAGTAAGGGCTTGTTTGAAAACTGTATCTGAAGTCAAAGAATCTAGAATTCAAAGTGCTCCTTGTCCTTCATAATGCCCCAAGGCATCTGCAGGATCTTGGTCTTGCCCACCTGAATATCCAACGCCACCATCTCACTCCTGCAGCCACCCAACCATTCAAGAGCTCTTAGAGACGCCACACCTTCTGGTGTATCTCGGATGCTAGTGACATGATGTTTGTTGGTGTCAGCGAATACTGGAAACTGCACCGCACAGCCAGTGGCATAGTAAATAAACTATAAAGGAATCCATGGATGAACTGAAGCCCATTGCCCTGCATGAGTTCTGGAATAAGCTCTGACCCAACATTTAATGAATTCTGGCTATCTGCCAACCAGCAAGATGAAATACTGAACAGTCGTCTGTCACTCTGAAAAGTGCCAGGAGAAGGATTTCCAGCCTTGAGAGATGCAGATATGCAGGAAGCTCTCAATTCCCATGCTGCTGAACTACCTGAGGAAGACCCTGAACATCTGGCAGCACTCTGTGAACCAGAAGATGATTATGGCAATGTAATGACGAGAACAGTCGTGAGAATGTCTGTCATGTGTCAAGTATCCTAACCAAGTCAAATGAAGTACCTGCCAAACACAAGTCACCAGCATTACCACATGCTAAATGCATTGAAAATAAAAATGGAGAAGGCTGTATCACAGACCAAGCCGGCATGGTGCAAACATGGTACTTGGTGTATTAGAAAGCTGCATCAACTGTCAGGGTTAAGGGTTATGATTGGGAAGTGTAACAGAAACATAAGCCCTCAAAACAAGGGGTCCAGTTTTTTTTATCGTGAAGTGCCTACAAATGCTGCTGGTGAAAATAACAACACTAATATAATATATAATATTCATTATTACCAAGAAGATATGCACTCAAAACATAACAAAATATATTTTGTAAACACAACAAGAAATAAGACATCTGTAAAATACATTAAACACATTCACACAACTGGAATATATTTTTCTAATTCAGAATGTATAACAAACATGAATGAAACTTCTTAACTGCACACATAACTTGACACATTAAAGTTCTTTTGATCAGTAAAATGATTACAACCTTAATTCCTCAAACTTCACGCCTTTGCATTCTTTAGCATCAGAATGACTGATTTTAATCTTTAGACTACCAAGTTGTCTTTTTTGATATATATTACTAAGAAGGTGAGAAGTCTGATAGGTCCAAACTCATCACCATAGTGTTAAAACAACTCTTGACCCAAGACACTTAATGTGTTTGCATTTACCTGAAAATAGACATACAGACAACTACCGAAATGCACATATCTTCAACCGCACACTTAAGATATTTCTGCATGTAAACAGTTTAATCTACCTTACATAACACCCATATGACCGAGTGAATGAGTCACAGTTTCTGTGGTTGCCAGGTTTCCATGCGAGTGACAGAGATTTGGTTGTGACTAAGTTATGCCCAGGTTTCCACGGTTACTTGGTTCTGGGGGTTAGTGCTTGAACATTACGTCAACCCACCATATATGCAGCCATTTCTAGCATCTTACGAATCCTGTTACTACCAGAAAAAGTGCTACAACCTATGAAACAAATGCCAGGCAGTGTCATAAATACCAAGTAACGCTCACAAGAATAACCTTTAAGTTCGAGGTAAGACATAAAAAGTTTCGAAAATAAAATATTTACCATTCATGTGTCAGCCTTTGCAAAAAAAAAAAAAATCCTCTCAGAATCGGCAAGATCTGACCATGGCAAGTCTAGAACCTAACTCCCAGCTGAATTGGTTCACAGACAGACAAACACTCTGCACTTAGCACCAAGCATTTAGAATCTCAGTAGGATACAATGATCCCTAGCTCTGCCTGCATGCGACATTGCAGACAGAAGAATTAAGGACAGGTGACAATCATTTGATGATTAGGCAGCAACACTTGCCATCAGATGCTCAGACAGGTCAAGGAATGCACCAGAATATAGCCAGAAATGCCGCAGTAGTAGAACTCGCAACGAACCACACAACTGGCAGCCACCTGGCCAACACATGACAGTAAATGCTATTTCAAGTTGCACAGCACTGATGTGACAAACCATCAAATTCTAGCAGCCTGTCGTTCTCAACAAAATCAATTCTCTACATACAAAATGAACAATATTTGAACAGCAAATATTCTGCTTCTTGTCAGCTTCAAGCCTCTACATCTCACCAACCCTACAATCTAATATTTGGTATAATTTATTTCCCTACTGGTTCAACATCTTCACCAGTTTCAGCCAGACTAGTTACACTCATATGACAAATGTCAATGCTCAGTAATACACAGCCACTCATGCACCACTTCTTCTGATGATTTTCAAAGATTACTACTCTGTTCCACTGAGGCAAGATGGTTCTGTCAACTACAATAAATTAACGTAAATTACTGTCATTCATAACATTAATAAAATTTGCTTTTATTTTGTCATTTTCACTGCAAATACCCCTGTCTGTATCTAGTTAATGGTAATTTCTATAAGAAGAAATGATTCAAGCAATAAAGCCCTCCCGGGTGAGCAACTGCATGAATAATGAAAAATACTCCATCATTTTGCAGAAAAACAGTTTCTACAACATTACAATTTTATTCTACAAAACCTTTGTTTAATTTAGGCACCATAATTAACTCATGCTCCCATACAGTACTGATGTCAGAAGGTAAACGAAGTTCCAGCAATCCTAGCCTCTTCTTATTTCTTACAATGACTGGTTTTGTAGAATGTAAAACAACACCAACACGTGAAATCTGTATTTACTATTCCATCTGATGTGATAATTGATATGCAATTTTAACCACACAATCAAAATTCAACTGTGCATGGAACTTGTTCAGTTGAAGATCACAATCATAAAATCAGACCTGAAGTTCTAGAATATGTCTGATATATACAGCACTATAAAGCTACACTTGCAGAAATTTTGCATAAAGCTAGATCAGAAGTTGTACAACCATTCACTTCTACGTTCTGCTAATTTCTACGCACAAATCAAAGCAAAACTTACACATATTAAGTTCTGACAAATTAAAGCTTCCAAGTAAAGGGCAAAGATAGGCAGGCTGAATATATTCAGAGGAAGTCTTGTGACAATTCCATAAAGTCTCTTTATATCCATTAATTCCCATAACACACACATACATGCTTTTTCTTCCAGCATTACACACTGACACACTGCACCAACACTTTCTTTATAAAACTAAAAATTAAGAAATATATTTGAAATCAGTTACTAAAAGTACTGGCAAAATGGTAAATTAAATAAATAACCCATACGTCTGTTTATACTGCAATATTTGTTGCCAGGAAACATAATACAAAATGTCGATCTCACTCCCCACACCATCAGTCAGTACCAATATCATCTTTGTATGGGGGGAAACGTGTGTACATGTTTACGTGTGTGTACATACAGGTATGTACATATGTATATATGTATGTACGTATGTATGTATGCATGTATGTATGTACACACACATGCATGCACACATGTACACATGCACACAGGGTATGCAAATGCCCAGACTTTTCAGCAGTAGTAACAGTAAACCAAAAGTTCACTTATGTTAAATTCAAGTTCCAAATTAAACACGTTTTCAGTTTTGTGTAATTCCAGCTTAAATATTTGCTGTTCTCCATAATTTGAAAAAAAAATATATTTCTTAAAGAAATATGTGAAAACTAATATCCATTCCATCATACAATACTGCTAATCTCATGGCTTAATAAATACTGTAGATTATATATGCATTAACATAATCATCATGGGAGGAACTCCAGCTAAATTATAGCATATACCATATTTACCCAAACATAAGACAAGAATTTTTCATAATTCATCATTTGAGAAACACAGAGTCACCTTATATTAACACACAAAGTTAAACATGTTCTGTAGTTCCATATACCCATTTCCCTGAAAACTTATGATTATGTCAGGGGAGCGGGGCATCTGGCATCTTATACGGTATACTTGGGTAAAAACGGTACTTAAAATTCTCTATAATTTATTATCACATAATAGCTGCCAGTAACCTGCAGTAATGCACTAATACATCTGAAAATTACAATCAGTCTATAAAATGTCAGTCACTAAAAGTGAATTTCTGTTATAAACACTTTTCTTACAGGGACCACAAGCAGCAGGTTTGCAATGCACGCAGGTCATGTTGTCAGCGTGTTAGTAAATGGTCCTTACTGGCAGAAAGAACCATTTCCCAGTCTATTCCACTGAAGAAAGGGTGTGCTTTCAGTTCTTGCACCCCATTCACACCAGAGCCAAGTCTTTCCTGAGTGTTGTGCCTCAGCAACTGAAACATGAAGTTCACATACACACACAGTCTTCATCTCAGCAACCAAAAACTCCAAAACAAAAACGAAAAATACCAGTAATATAATGTTCAGCTCCTTAGCTTTCACTCTCCAGAAATGTCACATCGTAACCCATTTGTCACTGGGTCTAAAATATTTACGTGGGTTGTATGACAAATTACTGTCGCTTCCACCAAAAATTAACAACATGCAACAACTTTATTCAAGGATGACAGACATGGCAATATTAACACAGAGCCAATGAGCATGTGAAGGCAGAACATCCACACAATGGCATGATACAAGCAGTGCATGCAATACCAAATTTATGATTACCAAGCGACTGTGGAGGTACATAAAAATCTCACAGCAACAAAAGGGCAAATAATGGCTTCATGTTTATACTAAACAAACCTATACCCTTCAATTCATAGGCCTAGCTATCAACAAATTTGTTAGAACTGTACAGAAAATAAACAATTCTTTTGTTTTTTACTTACAAGACAAAGTACATTTCATTAACGCATATGGAGACAACTGATTGTGCATTCTTTCACCACAGTACAGCCTGACACTCCTCTCCCACTTTCACTTTAACTTTAACCTTCATCTTACCAGTCTACGCCATACTCACAGACATCAGCAGTCATGGTGACCATATTTCATTGGCTGAGCAAAAATAAATTGCTCATGTGCATTATATCAGAAGCACAGACACATGATAGACCATACTAAATCACATTCATATCAGTAATATATAAATGGGATGAGGGGCTGGCAGTATGTAATCACACAAATCAATTGCTTACATTCATATGTACTTAACTAAAAAGTTCTGGCTCAGAGTTGGAGGTATACACAGGGTATTCATTTTTTCCTGCAATTTCTTGTCTGAAAGCAGGGGGTGTGTAAATTATGGAAGTAAATACAGTATTTTGATGGCAGTAAAACTTCATACACCTCACTTACTTCATGACAGGTATTATACTACTTCTGAGACAATTATGCTAAAATATTTAAATTTTATATATGCTTTTTTTGTTTCCACAAAACCCAAATAGCATGCAAATGGATTAGTTAGTTAGTTACTTCCTGTCGCTCCTTGCGGAGCATAGGGCCTCCTTTCAGAGGTTTCTTGGTCTGGAAGTGTGCATTCTGTAGTGGGTGACCAGTCCACTGACTGCATGCAAATGGATTAATACATTTAAATCAGTTACTGAGTTCCCATGTTTTTAAATTATGAATATACGTCTCTTTTTAATAATGATAGGCACAGGACACGTTAGTAGGCTTACCTCTCTGAGAAATGATTTGGCCTCAACTGATATGTATTCCGGAATGTTGAGGATTGTATGGCTATGAATACCACCAGGATGACAAGACAACAGAGACTGAAACATTCATGTATATGTTGAAACAAAATATTTAGCCTGCTCTTCTCATTCTATAAAAAGACAAAAATCTTATGATCCACACTGGCACTTTTCAATTATCCACCATCAAAGATACCATGATAATGGCCACAAACGTCTGAGGTGGAAGTGAATCCAACACCACTTTATCCTTTGCAACACCGATTTAGTCAAATAATCTGGGCACAATTATACTTGCCAAATAAATGGAAAACCCCAGACAAAATCTGCACTTCAAGTGAAGATTCATACCTATTCCTGTTTTGGAAAGAGCTTCTTCTGTCATTCTAAGTCACCTCTTACCAGTCCCATGCCCATATCAATGAAAATCACTTTACAATTACTTTGTTGTCAAACTGCACTGGAGGTCCATCATGATGAGAATTCATAAAAACAAGAAAAGCTGATATTATATTACAACAAAGTCATCATACATAGTTCAGAACATGTAAATGTCCCCAAAAATCAAAGAGCAAATATGTACAATTATTTCACTGTAGGTGCTGAATATGCATCAGTCTGTAAGATAATTAACAGCCACTCTGTACTACTTAATCCACAAGGAAATCATCATTAAATTTCAACCTGATACACTAACAAGAAAAAAAATCAACTGAGTTTACTTTCATACCATGAACATGAAGAAAAAACCATCAACATGAGTATGACATCAACCATCAAACGAGCACGGCGCCTGTGTGATCTAATGCTGAACTGCAGTTGTATTTACCTGAACCTGAGTATTTCCACTCCGCATGCCATGCATTCTGGAATGACACTGGGAGAATCTCATATCTCACCGATTATACTTCAGTTACACAGCACATGAACAGAAAAGAACATCTATTCCTTCACTTATCGTAATATCTGTTTCAATCTGTGTGTTGCTACATTTACAAACCTTGCCAGTCAGCAACTCAAAAGTAAGAGCACCAAAACTCCACCAGTCAGCTGCTGGAGTCAGTTGAAAGACCCCGTTTACCTCTGGAGCAGCATACAGCCTCTCAACAGCTTCAGCATTAACTTCGGAGTCCACATCAGCCCAGTGACACATGTATGTGAGGAGAATATGTCCTTTATCACCTAGCAATACATTGTCAGGCCGTAGGTCCCTGAGAGGAAACAATAATTCCTTCAAACTTTGTGTGGTAACAAGATCTTCAAAGAAGTTTTGTTACAGTACCTTCTTTGTAAAATTACAATGTAGTATCAGTACACAATCTGTATCCAGTTTCACATTTGCTTGTGATAATTAATGTGCCACCATGTAAAATCCAATGTGAAGAAAGACCATAAACACACTCAACAAATATTGTAAAACACTTAATATTGTACATCTTCATGCAATTGGCAATATACACATAAGATTATTCCAACTTATTGCACTGGTATATAGCATTACAAAAATATAAAATTCATTCCATCATGTTTCAGATGATACACGTTGCCACATCAGGGGGTACAAAAAATGGCCATATTTAGTTAAAAATACTACATACTCATAACCAAATATGACCTTTGTGTGTACTCCCTGATGATGGCTATATGTAACAGCCAAAACATGCTGCAACAACTTTTATATTTGTACATTTATATATACCAGTGTAATACGTTGGAATAAGTCTTATCTGTCTTAAAACACATTCATGTGCTGTGAACTTAAAAATAAGACACGGCAACAAAGAAAAACTTTGACATTGCATGTGACAGCTGTCAGAGTGTGGGAATCTCCAACAGCAAAAATTATGCACAAAAATAGCCACTAATTTGTATAATTATTAAATTGTAATTTGTGCTACCATTTTATTTACAGACAGAAGCATGTAAAGGAATGAAGACTCAACTTTTTTCCAGAACTTCCAGTTAACAAAACAGCATACTAGGGCAGGTAGGCAGGTCATACCACATCTTATTGTGGTTTCCTGCCTGTTCTCTGTTGTGAGAACTACTAATTACCTGCAGATGATGCCCCACTGGTGTAAGGTATCAAGCACGACAACTAATTCAGCAGCCCACATACGGACAGTGGCTTCCGGCAGACGTGATTTAGGCCGATCTATCATTGACTGCAGGCGTGAAAATTGTTGTGTTTGATCCAGACTGCCAGATAAGCCTCGTCCATGACCCTCGAAAACATCCTGTAAAGCAGAGGGGAATAACAAGACCAACATATATTACAGTACCTGTTCAAATAACATCCTGCCAGTTCACTATTGAGAATAATCACACAGAAACTTACCAAACGTATATGTTGTAGGTGCTCAGTCAAATGAGCACAGTGCATGTGAATTGCAGTGAGGTATTATACAGAAATGGAATGTAATAACCATGCAACATTACAGAAAATGTACACAGTAGCTCAGTTGCAATAGCAGTCAAGTACCACACAGCCACTCAGATATTATTCGATAGCTTTAACTGGGTCTCAAGACTTCACACACTGTAAATACTAGCTGGGTATCAGACTACAGACATTGTAAACAGACACTGGGCCTAAAACAGTCTTGAGGTACTAGAACAGAAATTACAGAGAGTACTATTCAAACATATACAGTGCACAGAAATGTATGCACAGTGTAACAATTCTGGCATCTTAGATCTCTTGTTTGTCTCTAAAAAAACACGGATTTAACTTGAATCTTTATCCTCCTCACAGACCCCTTGCTGGTCTCTAAAATATACTGACAAATTGCCTAGCATGCCATATGCTGGTCTCTGCGTGTTTGCTTTGTAGCAATTTAAACATACATGCTAAGCCAGAAATACTCAGGATGTCGGGAGATACAACTGGCATTTAAATCCACCTCTTGCAGGTTAATAAAAGCAATGTATAGCAGCACATTCAATCATATTTTAATTAAATACACATGTATTTACATACACACAGACCAACAAATTCAGGCAGGTTGAATCTTCATTTCATTATCATTAAAAGATAAACAGACTTTAGCAACCTTCATGGTTATGCTCAGAAGACCACTTTCAACTGTTTACTGTAAAAAGTCTAGAAATGAATACACAGCATCTTTTTTGGTTTACTTATTTAGAAATCAAGACTTAGTGAAAAAGTATACTGAACATGAAGTGTACATTTCACTCTCCTGTATAACTTTTGTTCATAAAGACTTTTCACTTCAGCAAGTGTTTCATGAGTCTCACCCCAAGATGCATGCAAAAATGCATGTAGGTTTCACGTAAAGTGGTCATTATAATTACCCAAACTAAATGACAATTGAAAGCCTTGACAACTTTTGTAAAACTGCACAATATGAATATGTTCTTAAAGTGTTTCATGTGAAGAGACAGAAAAATAAATTTAATAGGTGCTCCTCCAGGTCATGTACATGACTGAGAAAATCTGGTAAAGTAGTTTACATGATGCACAGCAACTGTCTGAAAAGGAATGTATGTCAGGTCAAGTGAAAGGATTACCTTTCTGACACCAAATTAATAAACCCACATTTATAGCATCCTGCAGTCCCATAATGACCACTAAATTAATCTGTCTTTTGTGGATAGCAATTAAGAAACAAAATATTATACTACTATTTTTTACACACTGCATGGCTGGGGATTAATCCTGGACAGGAACTTTCCCCACTGCCACAATGCCCAAACCTGATATGGCATCAGCCCACATCCAAAAACCTTCTATTTTGACATTTTACCCTATAAGCATTAACATTTTAATGGTACTTTAGCACACAAAATTTCTTACTTCCCACATATCATTACATCAGATATGTATGACAACTGCATGCTAGATACCATTTATAACACAGCCAAACTCAGCTACTGCCAAGGAAGAACCCTTTTACAAAATTACTTCCCTTTGCAGATGTGCGCAACTGGAAAAGCCATACAAGGCGGTCAACAGCTAGCACTGAAAACTTGCATTCAGGAAGTACCTACTTCAAATCTCTGCTAGGTTACTGCTTTCCTGACGAAGGCTTCATACAGCTTTCCCTTGTCTCCCCAAAAGAATATTTGAATAACACCTTCCAATTGGCTGCAACTACTTCCTTCCATATTCCTTCCTATTCACTGTTTACAAATACCTTCCCATTTTATTCAACTCCTATAGCTTTTGCAGTTCCAATACGCCAGCCAATAATGTCATTACAGGATCAAAGACAATTTCTGTGGTGATACACTGACTGTTAGTCCTTAAAAGATTAACTTGTACTCACATCGCTATTGAAATGGCGTTCTAACGGCATTTTAGCATGTGCTGCAAATGAACGTCTTCTTCCCACAGATAGTTTTCTTTCCTTCCTTGGTGCACTGACTGCTACAGATGCATCTTCAGACTTGCGTTGTACTGCAGATATCATATCACCACATTTATTTGTGCCAGACCCCTTCAGTGCAGCATTTTCTTCCTTTACTGTTAGTATATTAGAGTCACCATTATTAAGGAATGTACTTGAAATAATGTCCATATTTTTCTTGCTTCTGTCAGTCAATCCTACCGCATCTTCCTCCACAGCCACATTCTCATTCTTCAGTCGACAAGCAACCGTTTCACTATTGAGCAATGTCTTATTTACAGATTCAAGGAGTTTCTGGGAATTTTCAACCAAGTTGGTTATATCCAGGCTCTCAAGATTCTTCCATGATAGAAGAAATGTTGGTTCTTGTGGTAAGATATCAAGTACCAAGTTGCTGACAGAATTATTTATATGTTCCTGAGGAACTGGTTCAACAGTATCTGGTAACTGACTTAAACTATCATCTTCTTGAAATTTTGATATCGAAGCATTATTTTCCATTTGTCTATTAAGTTCCTGAACGTCAAAAACAAATTTCCCTGGCACTGTGTCACACTGTTTGCTACCCTGAATGCCTGATTCCTGATTGCCTACACTGCTCAGACTATTATTATACAGTTCTTCACCAAATTGAAATAATTTCTTTGTTGCTGTAGAAGCATAGTCACGAATTAGTTCTAAGTAACTTTGATCTTGACTAGAAACAGAATCTGTGTCATCAAACACTGGGACGTCTTCACTGTCATCACGTGGAGATGCAGCTCTGTCAGCAAGACATGCCGAGTTAGTTCTTACTTCTCTAACTTCATCTTGTATCAATTTCTTTCCCAGATATGCATTTCCCACAGTTAGTTCATGTACTGGGCTTGATGGAAGGGACTGGAAATATGAACCCACATGTTCCCATAACTTGCCACCACTGAAAACAGAACATATAATTTAACATGCAACTTTATGATCAATATTTACATGTTGCTTCTATATTTCTGGGGGTTCCCGTGACTGTCACTGTCTTCCCCAGTGACAGCCAGAGCAGCATCTTCACACAGACCAATACTAACACCTTCCAAAATCTTACGTACCAATTATTATTTGTCACAATCATTCCATTTCACTCAACATTATTTAACCTCTGCAGTTAAAGCAGTATCATTAAATAACTTATGACTTAATCTACTAATGTATTTTAATTACACACTTTTTTTCATATTGAACACCTTGCCACCTTCAGGTGCTGATTGTCTAGAAATTCTGGGAGCCTCAACCTCCTGGAGCCCTAAGCGCCTGTCCAGGCCTGTACAGGGATAGCTTTACCTTTTACATTTCTAAAACAGTATATATAAAGCAGTTTCTTACTAGGGCCATTTAATAAAGCTTTGTCAACTGCACTAATATGTATAATGTAGAAAGAGAAAAAACATGATTATGAATGAGGAAAGGGAATAGCCAAACTATGTGTGACCTACTTTAAGATACTCATATCTGTCAGCAGGAACTTAGGATATCCACAGAACCTTTATAGGAAATCCAAAGAACCTACAGTGGGAATAGCTGAAATCATAGTTGATTTTCACAGAAAAAAAAACATAAAGTGCAAGAATGTACAAAAGTACTAAAAATACTTGACCCAAAAATCTAAGTAAAGAATCCTGCATAACAGGGAAGCTGGTGATTTTATATAAGGCCTACTTCCCTTTGCATTTCTATTGTGGTCAAATCAAAGTATTTACAATAGGTTAGACATGCTGCTCTGATGAGAGAAACAAGAATGTATTCCAAACTCAGAATAGGAAACATCACGAGACAGATGCTCAGAACACCACGACAAAAATATGAGACAACACAATAAACATTAATCTTTAGTAAACAATGTTCTCTAATATCAAACAGAGTGAATTTATTTGGAATTTGGGTCAGTGATGAGCTTTGGTGTCAGCAATTCAAGTTATAATATGAATTTACAACCTGACTGACTGGATAACAGGGTATTAACAGAGTTCCATACCTTGCATGCTGGAGAAGAAGAAACACTGCAGACTCAGTTTCAAAGTATCCATGCAGTTTCACCATGTATGGAACATCTTGTGGCACAATTGAACATTTCAGGTCACTTAGAGGACAAGGTGATTTGTGTAACACTTTCATAATGTAGCACCGATCCTCCAATGTGTTTAGTACCAACATGATTGCGTTAATGACACCCAGGACTTTGTAGAACTGAAGCTCTGACAGCGGGCGCTGCAAATGCATGCTGGATTTCGGCTGCCAACAAAAATGCTCAGATTCAACCACTTTCTATTTACAAGACAACAGACTGGCAATTCCACAGAGCACAGTCCTTGTTGAGAAGCTAACAGTTCCTCAGCCAGTCAAGAAATTCCCAGCATGTTATGGAACCTGAAGGTTCATTACTGTGTTCACAACAGTCTGCCACTTGTCCCTATTCAAAACCAGATTAATCCAGTCCACACCCTCCCATCCAAAGTTTGTTTTTACATTATCTTCACATCTATGTCTAGATCTTCCAAGTGGTCTCCTTCCTCCAGGTTTCCTCACCAAAACCCTGTATGCTTTTCTCCTTCCTCCCCATGTGTGTCACATGCCTCCCCCCTCCCTCATATTTTGCAAAGAGTACAAATCATGACACTCATCATTCTGCAGTTTTCTTCAGATTCCTGTTACTTCCTCCCCCTTAGGTACAAATATTTTTCCCCAGTACCCTACTCTTAAACACCTTCAGCAAAGACTGACAGAACAGAATGAATCAGGGTAAAATATCTTACCAACTGTCACGACAAAAACAGTGCTTGGGTAAAAACTATATCCAACGTAAACAGTTCTCAATGCCAAACAACAGCTTGGTACTAGCAAAGAATTTTTAAACAGAGGCTAGCTACAAAACGGTACCCAGAAACTAACACAGACATTATAAATAGTGGTTATTTCTCAACCAGCATGCAGCAGTTAGCACTGAAATTCTAAATGGTTGTTATTTCCCAAACAGCAGGCTCATAGTATCAAAACATACATGCATATATTTTCTCCTGATAACTTATTTTGAAACAATTTAGAGATTTTAATAAAACTTAGCATGAACATCATACTAATAATGCTCACTTAATTTTTAAACATGTTAATTTACTGCCATTAATAATACCAATGAGGCAGTCATTCATATTTCGAAGAACTGACACCCCTTAACGTAGGGTCATAAAATGTTACATTTTAAAAGTTGAACTTGTGCTTAATTAAGCATCATGCCACAAAGAGGTATGGGGGAACTGAAGTACGTATAGCACCATGCATTTCTTAACCTGGCCACTAGACAGAGATGAATGGTCAGCTGTACCCCCAATGAGAGGGCCCCTAGTTCCCACTGGACAGGAAATGGGTGGGCCTGGTAGGACAGAGAAAAATGTTGTCCCTGTCAGGAATTGAATCCCTATAACCAGTCATTATACTGAACTACCACAGAATTTCAGTATACTTACTTCTTTTCTGTAGACTTTAAAAGAACAATATGACAGCTGTTTTGAGATCTCATATATTTAGTTTCCTATCTGCTGGTGATAATCAATGAACCACTAGGGAGACAGATATGTGATATTTCACATGGAGATCAATCATGAACATATTTACAAATTATGTGTGATACAAATACATTGACAGGTATACAAAGGACAATGACATCAAACTTCAAAATCATACCTGATAAATGTTAAATAGTGAAAGTATTTACTGAAGGAAATAACACAACGAATGGATCGCTGTATTAATTCATAGTTTCCTGCTAGCCTTAACATACAGACTGAACTATCTGAAGGACAGTGGGCATCATAATTTATTCCTGAAATTTGTTCAACATAATTATTGTCAACTTGGGGCCATGTATCTTTCATTAAAATACTGTAGCACTTCAAGAAGGTTGCTTGCTGGCAGTATGTTTCTAAGCGTAAAGTTCAACAAAATGTTAAGATTCTTACATCCCACAGCGACAATTCTGCAGACTTGGATGCCAAATGTTGATTGTAAATCTTCTCAGCCTGGAGAAGATATTGGGCTGTTTTTTCTCGAACAACTTGTTTTCGTTTAACATCAGGATCACCTATGGAAAGAAACACCACACTGCCACTAAAAAACAAGGTGTGATAATTCATGAGTAGCTGTTAAGTTGTAAGGCTTGATAACACAGGCAGAAACAACACTAGAATGTAACCCACATGTTATTTATGACAAGATGCCTTGTGCAGTGTTACCCATCTCTGTGGTTCAGATAAATCATCACATGAAGGTACAACGCATTACATCTGTATGAATTCTAAAGAATTATGTTGTCAAACTATCAAATGCTAACCATTAAAATCTCAGTAATTGAACAGGAAACAGCTGATTCTAATAGTGGATTAGTTTCATGTCAAATGAAAAGCAGCATGCTAAATATAATGTTGCTGTCTATACAATAGATACATGCCAAAATTATGGGTTCCACAAGAGGCACAAAAGTCCACAAAAACTTGGAAGAGCTACTCAGTTAAGGGCAGAATAGTGCTACACTTTCATGATGATGACCATCATAGTAATGTAACTGAAGACAGTAAATCGGTTTGAGAAAATAAGAAACACGCACTTTTTTGTTAATCACAAATGAAAAGGCCCATGTTTTTTAGCAATTAGGTAAAGTGTTTACATTCTTGTACTGCAAACCATACCTTGAACACCACCTAGAAGACATGCAATGCCAGTCTTGTAGAGTGCAAATGATGCATCATAATCTCCCTTGGCTTCACACAGCTGTGCCTGTTCCACATAGTTAGCTGCTTCCACAACATAGTCGGCATGCTCCTGACTTACACTGCCTGGTGATGGGCATGCTTCAAAGCCCTGGTTTCTGGCTGCGAGAGATCTCAAGGATAATTCTGTTTGAATCGAGTGTGATTTTAGGTAAACATCACGTCGCACATTGGAATTGGATTTTGATTCTGGCAACTGCCAGGAATACTGTCCTTTCTCTTGGCTACTGGAGTGGGTAGCTTCCCCTGAAGAAATACTTTCTCCTTGAGAAATGGTCGGTGATAATTTTTGCTGGTGTGTTCCTCCATCGATGCAGATGCCAGATTGCAAGTTCTCTGGACAAGGTGACAAAGAAAGCAACCAACTATTGCTCACCTGAAATTTTTAAAACAGTAAGGATAGTAAAGTTGCATTCACTTACACTTTCCTGTGAGACATTATGCCTGCATCAGTGTTCTGCCCTGCAATTCCTGCCTCTGTGGAACAGTACAGCAGATATCCATCTAACAGAATGCACTGACCCTGAGCCACTTCACTCAGTAATCTATATTAGGTAGGCACTATCCACTGAGGAGCAAAAACGAGTAGCACACATAGACACCATTCTGGAATCCATTACTCCTGTCTCAGAAACGTCTTGTGCAAGAGCTCAACTTATCTGGTAACTTCAGAAGAGAGTTTCTGAAACTCATACCAGATTAGACTGGCAGCAAGAAGTTGCAAAAATTTGTATTTCATTGCAAATGTTCACAATTCCCATCTCAACAGATAAAAACAAGTGAAATTTTGAAGTTGGGCTGGGAATTCTTACTTGAGTATGGAGAATTTTCTTCTCATGTTCGTGCTGGCTGTTCTGTAAGGGCTGTTTTGATGGAGTCTGTTGCAATGGATCAAAGAACTGCAGATCTGCAGTCTGTAAAAATAAAAATTGATTAGAATTGCACTGCCACACTACCATACTATTACAATTTCAAATGTGATGTAATGAAGGGAACACTTTATGAACTGCAGTTAGAACAAACTTCATTGAGTCCAGCTACTGATAGAAATAAGCAGTGCTTATCACTTACTAAAAAGTTGCCATGCAACACTGTAGTTGTGAATTAAATTACTGCATGTCTGTCCCCAAAACATCATTTGTACCACATATCCTGAAATGTATTTTTCATCTGCACCAGAAGCCAGGATTATTCCTTATAGAAGTTCACAATATCTTAACAAATATTACAGTTTGGAGAGCCAAAGATGTCTCGCTACACATTTCAATGCTTATTGCAAGACTGGAGGTCTGATGAAGATGTTTAAGTCTTCTGGAATGTTACATTGTGTTGAGCAGCAGTTACTGACATCATCGGGGTTGGGGGGGGGGGGGGGGGGGGAGGGATGTAGCGTCTCCTCCTTAAGCATCAAAAAGCCAAGGACATGGCCTAACACCCCAGAAGACTTGAATCTTGTTCAATGCTTGTTACTTGTGTTCTAAGGTTTGTTCATGACACATGAAGTGGATCAATCCCAGAGTTGGTCTGAACAGGGTGGTGAAGAGAAAAACTGAGAAGTGAACCCTGATCATTCAGCTCACAGCCAGTCGCTTCACTGACTCAGCTACTACACTCAGTGATGAACAGAAAAACCAATAAGTAAAGCCTCATCATTCAGCCCATATTCAATCACTGTACTGAGTTACTGTACCAGTAACATGTGCAGCAAAACAGACTTGTAACAGAATCCTAATTGACCTGAACATTTTTCCATTTTACTCTCAATAACAAATGTTAAATAGTGCATGAGCCATATGGGTAGACACATTTCATGTTACAGATGTTCACAACACTGTTAACAATCAATACACATTTTCAGTGAGTTCTCTGTTTCTCTCCTTCTTTGTCTTCCTTCCTCATTTTCATTTCTTTCTTTGTTTTTTCAGTTTCCATTAAAGTTCCACAAACAAGTTTAATTCTTCTTCTGTTTGTGACATAAATGTTCCTTCTCAGTAAATTCCAGGCACACAATACAAAGCAGAAATCAAGCAGACTATTCCCTCATAATTCGTGTTTTTTTAAGATTTCACATTCAACAGTTCCCAGTAATTAAAATAAATTTTAATAATAAACATTAAAGCAAACTAACTTCCTGTTCAGTTCCTGTTTTTACAACCCTATGTTACACATTTGCCATTTCTTGGAGTTAATTTTGCATTATTTTTGATGCCATACAATCAGAACAGAGAAAATTTTCCAGTAAACAAAGATTTCTGCTTAATCAACAACAAAACATGTTCAACTGCACGTTGTTTCATGCACAATAACAAACCTTTCATAGCTACTGATGAAAAGGATTAAATGACAAACATGACAAACCTGCAGTGGCGAGCTGATCCCACTGCCACTTAGTGCAGAAGTAGAGTCTGTATCAGTAAAATTGGTGCCTTCATCTGAACTATGTGAACTTAAGGAGATGGAGTCAGCCTGTTGAGGAAACTGCCATGTGCCTCCTAGTTTCAGCATGGGGCCTTCAGCTTCCAATCCAAAGCTAGCATAAAGTTTAAATTAAAATAATACAATAACACTGATCCACATGCATCATACATACATCATCTGAACACTACATCACCTCACTCAAAGAAAATTGGTTAAATGGACCCATCTGAAAAATTTTTGTTATAACCAAGCATCATGGTGTTCTTGTAACAATCTATACTCATATTCACATGGGACCTGGTAGACATCTCAACCAGGAACTAGGATATCAGCTCTGCTGACTGCAGTTTACATGGTTCCACTCAATTTCATTGTGCCATTAATCAAGCATTTTATTTTTTGGTAGGAGGTAGCACCTGTAGCAGAGGTAACAAGCAACAGATGGCACAAGTGTCTGTCAGTCAGATACTGTTCAGGGGATAAGTTGATGTGCAATGGTAATTCACTGGAAACTTGGTCCTGCAAAGAAGTTTATAGTGCGAGTCAGTTTTTAGAGATGAAACATGTATCGCCCACTAAAATTCACCACTGACAGAGGTGTATGGTGATAGCACAATGACAGTGTGCCATGTCAGAAAATAGTGCAGACAGTTAAAAAATTCAGACATCCACGATAATGATGAGTGAAATAGTTGGCCCAGCTGCAACACTGGGATGCATAAGGAGTCATCCACATTTAATTCATGCCTTGGAGCACAACAATCAATGCAAACACCCACTGTGACATGTTGCAGTAACTGCACAGGCTACTGAAAGAGGCCCAATTTTGTCACAAGGGTGTGACCGTTGCAGTGCAACCCCACACACCACGTTGGACACAAGAGTTGTCGCACTGTTTCACTGGGAACTTCTGTAACATCCACCCTACAGTCTTGGTCTTGCCCCATAATACTGTCATTTTTTTGGGCCGCTCAAGCAACACTTGACAGGCTGCTAATTCCACAATAATAAAGAAATGAAAATAGCTGTTCATAACTGTCTGTGATTGCAACAGCCTGATTTCTGCTGCAAGAGAATTTTCAAACAAAAGCATCAATGTGCTCAGGGATTACACTGAAAAATAATTATACTTCGGTGGAATAAATCAGCTCTGTTTAACACTGTAATGACTTCTCATTTAATTTTTATAACTTAAGGAACCTTCCTTATTGAACATCCCTCATAGTAATTGAGTAATAAAGCTTTCAGTAATCTTCAGTACTGACTAGAATAAATAAAGCATATGCTAGTACAAACTTCAGTCTTATGTTGCCACCTTGACCTTCAGCACCAGTTTTGTTATTCTTGATGCTTGGTGGTTCAGGGTGTACCACACACGGCTCAAGAATTGTATTACCTCCAGGAACAGTAACGGCTGGCGTTTGGGTAAAAGGTGGCTTGTCATTATGCTCACCCTCAACAGTGTAACCAGACTGCAACAGGACAGATGAGACAAGGTCAGATTTTTATATCTCATCATATTTTTCAAAATACCTTATAATCAAAATACTGAAATACCTAAAAGGAATGCACAATATTAGCTATATAGTATTAGATTCTGTGAAATAACTTAAAAAAATACATTTTAGAGAAAATATTAGAAGTGAACATTGAACTGGCAAGAAAATTTACATATTCAAATAATATATAATATAGGTATATTCAGCACTGCTATAAAAAAGACCAGAAAAAAGTAAACACAATTACAGTCATGGCACAAATATATTCAGGATTGGCTTTAAAGGGTTAAGTTCCAATCCCATGAAGGAGACAAGGTAGTGTTCATTTCACCATAACACACCACTAGTGACATTCTCTTAAAGCAGGAGAACTGTGACATCAGTTTACCTTTCACCATCATTTCCTTTCTGATTTACTGCACCTATTTACACAAATTTGCTAAGTACTAATTTTACAAATCAGAAACCTAGACAGCAGTAATTTCCAATTCTTCCTAAAGCTGCTTCATTTTGTCTTGAACTGTGTCATACATCATCAACAATACACTATAATCACATGTACTTATATTTCTCTTATGCACACCATATTTTTAAGTTAATGAAGAATGAAGCTTCCAAATCCAACAGATTGAGTGAAAAAATTTAACTAGTCCTATTCTTTTTGGTGGGGAGGAGGTGATGACTCAGGGTTACTAATGTGTCTTCAATCAGTGCAACTTAAATACTTTGTCATCATTATGATCAACAACACAGAGCGAAATCCAGTTAAGATGCCCCCGCTTAATAAGTTTTCTTGCCTAAGAAGCCAGAAAAATTTAGTTACCAAAGTTTTCCCATTATTATTAACACGTATGTTGCCCTTTCAGTACGTTTCCCACTTAAAAGGATATCCCACTAAACAGGCAAGAAAATTTCACAATGCAACAAATTTTTTACCCATTTAATATGATTTTGGCTCAGAATCTTAAAGGATTTCCCATTTGTTCAATTTGTTACCAAAACACAGTGACAAAATAACCCTTCTGGTTTGTAAAGATTCACCTCCAATGTAATTTCCACCATGGATCGGCAGTACAGATATGCCCTCAAAGTTAATCTGTAGAAAAGTGTGCCATGATATAACATCACAATCTGACTGCACTGCCATCTATTTCCCCATGTGCATTTCACACAGCATGATCCAACATCATAACATGTATAATTTACAAGGGGAATCAGTGCAGCTTCCATGGAGTGCATTGTAACTGTTTTAGTTCAATTTCAATAATTTAAAGTATTTTGTTTGCAAAATTTATATACTTAATGTTTTCACTTCAAATTCTTATGAGTGTTCAATTTTCTTCCTGTACAGCCATTAATTACTGAACACGTGATCAGCACAGCCATAAACTGTCTCAAAATGTACACCGCTACCAATTCAAGAAAATCTGGTAACTACAAACACAGTGGATATGACTTAAAATTTTCCTCGCAAAGAAAAAATTAAGGGTGTTGCACTTGTGTCAACTTAAAAAGGTGGAACACAGCACTGCAAATGAACTGATGGGCCAGACAAAAGGTGAAAACACCAAATACAGTAAGGTACAATCAGTATTTATGGAACAGTTCCAGCAAGAATGCACTGTTCATCTACCAGCTGCACTTGCAAAAAATCTTGTCATGTTCAAGAATGTGTCAAAATCACTAAAGAGGGTAAGAACTGATAAGTGGTTTGATGGCAACAATGGATCATTTAAAGCGGAAGTTATGCAGAATAATATTCTAGTTGAGGGAATGTTAATTTCGATACAGAATTATAAAATAATAGTTTTCAGGTTTACTCTTGTAAGATGTTTACCTACTTAATGAGCCAAATTCATTGAATTTTTCCAAAAACATCTTAAGAGGGTTTTACTGTACTTGACTCTTCTCTTAGCACTACCCCTTCTCAGCTACCCCTCTCTCAACCTATTCTCCCACTGGCAAGTCCTACCTCAACCCCTTCAAAACCTACTATTACATCACATATTCTATCCTCAGCAAATTTGTGCATATACATGTATCTTCCTGAGGTCCACTCCTACAGCATAACAGATGAAGAAGGTGGTGTCCCACTCCCATGAGCAAGGTACAAGTTGCTGACAGGGTACAAAGATGCTCTGACCATTTGCAGTAAGCACTTTCATCTTGATGGAAATATTTGGGCAACATACAATTTCTGCCACAGCTGTTCCCTTTCTGCCACCACGACAAAATTAAATCATCATGGTTAAGTTGGAACTTTATGTACTATCATAAACAGATGACTTTAATCTGAAATTGTAACCCCTATCATCTTTCAACAAGATGACACTCTGCTGCATTTCTGTATAAGAAGCCTTCAATACCATACATTTAGGTATTAAGACTGGAAAACATGGGTCAATTGTGTGGTGCCCTATAAATCATCTAACTGCAGTAAACTTAAACAGGAAAGAATCACTGCAACTACTGCAATTACCACTCCAGGCAGGGCCAGCACAGTATGGATAGTAACAAATTATCATTCTACAATAAACTGCATTGAAAATGAGTTTTAAACTTTGGATTCTGTTGCACTCTTTAAAAAGTCATGGTTATACATCAATTAATTCACAAAATACAATATGAACACCTTTTCAATGGCTTGGTACATAAAACCACAATTTGACCCATTCTTTTGTATGGGAGTAAAATGTGGCCAGAGCCAGGGTTGAAGAACAAAGCCTGGGAAGTATATGAAAACATCTGAGCATCCAAACTAAAAGACATGCCTTAACAATGAAATGGAAAAAATACCACGAATGGACAAGCTTAAATACAACTCACTTCACACCTTTGATATACCTAACACATAAACTGCTAGCTTAATTACCATAATAACAATATTTACAATCCTGTTACCTCAAAAAATTTTATGAACATGTTAATAACGAAATGTGGTGGAAAATTAATGCACCATAACAATATTTACTATTTAATTACCTCAAAAAATTTTACAAATACATTACTGGTGAAGAGTGGTGGATGATTTCCAATGAATTCTAGCAAAAAAACAGCACATTTTCGTCGTTCCTCAATGACATCATCTTCAAATCTAGAAAACCAATAAAATATGGCAAAATTAACAACAATATGTGACGTACTATACAAGACCCTTTGCCTGAACACATGCTAGACTGCACCAAACAAACCAAAATTACTCATTTAGTGAAATGATTGCGTGCAGGCTGGATGACCAGGTTTCAATTGCCAGCAGGGACAGGCCTTTCTCTTTGTTACCATGTATAGACTTGTTTGTTCCAGGGCTGACCAAGCTTCCTAACCTATTTCTTTTCCTGACCACTTATTTCCACTTGGGACTGAAGTTATGACTGTATGTGTGTGTGTGTGTGTGTGTGTGTGTGTGTGTGGAGCTTGATCTTCACCCACACCATATATCTTCTAGGTTTAGACAGTCTACGACAGGACATCAGTAACTACATATTAACCAATCAACACAGCATCATATCCCAGAAGACCTGACTCTTCAACACCACTGTGAGAACCTCAAATTGTGCAAGAGACAATTTCTTGCGCAAGCAGACAATCAAACTTTATCTCACACTTTCTGATTGACTTTGTTGCTTGTGCTATTCAGGCATTACACTTACATGGGTCTATGCATGTCCATAATTGTGTTGTGTTATTTTCTTCCATATAACGGCATACAAATGCATTATAAGCAAATGATACAAATGTGTGTCTAGACAGGTTGGGGTAATGATAACACATCATAGACAACATGCCACATGACTCATGTTCAGCACCACATTCTATCCCTTTTGAAATACCTACGTCCTCTTCGCCTTATAGCTCTATTTCTACAAACTGAACCTTTAAGTGCATTTCTACACAGCAGAACAAATGGTATAACAAACATTTTTGCTGTTTTCATGTAGAATAAAGTAATTTACATGTTCCATAAAACATGGTTAAACAGCATTCCTGCTTCAATTCTTAACTTGAGAGCCAGGCGACTTTGTTTCTTCAAGGGTTTCCTCAGTTTCTCCAATCAAACACCAGAACAGTAACTCAAAACAGACCATGACTCCTCTCCACATCCCTCCTAATTCATCATTCACAAACCATTCTAACCTTTGAATCTAGGTAGTTGAAACAGCATCATTACACAAACCAGGACTCCAATCAAACAATCAATAAATCAATCAAACATGTTCCTTTTATTTTGGTGAGTTTCATATTCCTTATGATTTATCAATCAGTTCTACAATTTTCACCCTGAAGTCTGAAATGTCTTACCGTCCAAAGAATTTAGCCTTTGCAAAGACTGGAAACTTATCTTGCAGATATAACTTTTGATGTTTTGTCTTGAGTTCTTTATGGAGTTTCTTGAAATCATTGTATCTCTTCCACACTACTACTTTTGTTGCAGCCTCAGGTGATCCTTTAGGAAATACCTATAACATATATATGTGAAATATTTCTAGTGGTTCAAAGTTACCAGATATTTAGTCTCACAACAGGGAACACACATCTTCATGGGACTCTTAAATCCTTTAACCATCAGACAAAAATAACAGTTTGAACACATCAAAGACTGAGTATAAAAAACACCTCTGCTAGTCTGTACAAATTGAAGAATTAACATGAATGAATACCAACAAAATCTCTGTACTTACCAATTAAAAAGCAAAGACCCAGATCACAATGGCTTACCCACGTAAAAATACATAGGATCTTCAAGACAGAGTAGATTATTTTATATTTTACATTACTTTTACATGACCAACCATATCATAAACATAAAATCACAATCTGTGACATGAAGATTAAGAGTTGTGCTACATGTGTTCAATACGTCTGCCACTGACTTTAATGTTATTTCATAACATGCTCAATCTGTTCGCCAACAACCTCAACTACACAATGTATCAACCTATAGAAATTTTGCACTGTCCACCTCAAAACACTGGAATCAACATATGTGTTGTTATACTGCACAAAAACTGGATGACTGAGGAATTGTGTTTGATTCCTGCCAGCAGCAGGAGATTTTTCCCTTCTCCAGAACATTGACACCCATATTCAATGGGTGCCAGGGGTTGTTTCCCTTGGGATAAAGCAGCTTGGCTGCGAAGCTGACCACTCATCTCCATGTAGTGCCAAGGTTAAAAATGCATGGAGCTGTACCTCCAGAGCCCTGAATGCCTGCATAGCATATATAGGGAAAACTTTAGCTTTCATACTGCATAAACACTACGTCCAGACTTCGTCTGGGACCCATCCAACCAAACATATAACGGGTACCGAAGCTCTATACCTGGTAGACAAAGAGTCAAAGAATGATGCTGACCAATCATTTTCTTCCAATGGCACATTACAGTATACACAAAGTTTTACCTCAGTTGCTGCACAGTCTGAGGCATATCACATACCATCTTCTACTGTGAAAACACCGGGTTTGCGGACTTCAGTTCCAATCAGGGTGTGGATGTACAGAGTAATCCAAAAACATGTTAATGCTTGTATGGGCATTCTTCTACTACAGGTTTTGTTGACTGAGAAGAACCAACATGGCAACCCGCCTGACTGTGCGGCAATAATGGAAGGCTGCAACTTGGTAGCCTTTCATACAGGATGCAACCTTGATTTGTTGCTCTTAAGCCACTGGTTGCCATGTCAATGTTTAACAGTCAACAAAACCTGAAGAAGAAAACCAAGTGTTAACAATTTTCAATCATCCTTGTGTGTGTGTGTGTGGGGGGGGGGGGCCTTCACAGTGGACACACCCAACACCCTTACTTCCACAATAAGTGTGTATCAGGCCACACTGTCCTTCCACCTCTGTCACCCTGAAGATGGTGATTGCAATGTATGCTGGAATATTGGAGCAGCCTCAACACACATTAAACAGTGGCTGCATAAAGCTAAGGATAATAATGAAATATCCAATGTTAAAGCAGAGACAATCTAACAAGGCTAGTTAATGCTCACAGCCTCTCATATGATAAGGTGGCAGAAAACTGAAAATATCAAAATGAGTATAAGCTTTAGCCATTAACATACAATACTTGCATCAAACACACAGGAAAATCATTTCATATATAGTAAAATTTCATGTACTCTTGCATGCTTTGTGAATGGGCTTCACATACCTGTGGTAAAAAATACCACTGACCTAGTAAATATCATGAATGAAAACCAACCTCACATTGAGCCTGAGTAACACTATTCTTCCTTAATCAAATTACTGACAGTTATGGCAGGTGTGGTGCCAGAAAATTCTAATGTTTTACAATAAACATAATTTAGAAGCAAATTTGCTCTTGTGAGACTTGGGTTCACACAGCAGTGCTGCTGAGGATTCAGGTCTGCTGAATGTGATGCTGTGTCACTGAGTTAGTGGTTCCCAATGTTTGGAATGAATGTGCCTTCTTCTTCCTGGACTGCTTGACCCTTCTAGCCAAACACAATACATTCCTTTGAAACACTGGGAACCACTCACCCAATGATACACCACACATCCCAGAAGACCTGAATCCTCAAATGTACCTTTATTATTGGAACTTTATATTTTATTTTTGGAAATTCTTTAGAAAAATGGCAAGTTTTATCAATGTAAATGCTATACGACGTTATGTTACACAAAAAATACAAATTATTAGCCTACTACATTAAATATTCCTCTTTTCCTTACAGAAAATATCATAACACAAACAATACAATACATCAAACCCTAACCCAAGTGGCAAAACACTGTGTCATAGCATTATTTCAAGTAAACAGCCCTTCTGCCCCACATTTTACCAACATTTCTGCTCTGCTGAGAACCTCTGCTACATAGTTTGTCCATACTATGCAGTTTTGCTGTGTCGACTGCCATATGGTATGGTAAAGTAATAAAGGTTATCACAGATAGCCTGTGATGCTGACACACTCCTAACCCCACATAAGAAAAGGCAAAGTTTCTTGTGTTTAATTAAGCATCATGACACGAAAGCATGCAGGGCAGTGGAAGTATAGCTCCAGGAATTAATCAAGTCAGCACTATATAGTCAGCTTCAAGTCCCATCTACTTTACCCCCATTTATCTCCTCTTATTTACATCTTTAAAATACATTTATTTAATTCAGGTTTCAAATGACGGCATGACCGATTGGCTGACTGCATGCATGTTTCTTACATACAGTGCATAATACACACAAGTCATATCATGTGGTCATTACAGTTTAAATTACACGCAGAAAACAATATATTTGCTGGGTTCTATACAAGACATGCTTTATAACAAGACTATGCAGTACTACTACTTACAATGGATGTAACTTTATAAATAGTGAACCCTTTCTTATGCCTTCTAGGATCGGAAACAATAAATCTTCTTATCCAATTATCACTTTTCGGAGGTGCCATTGCTATATACAGATTACATGGGGTATCCAGTTTCTGAAAGATTTATAATTCCTCAATGGCATAGTAGTCGGCATGAATAATACGAACACCAAGATCAATGTGACATCACAGTTCTAACAGCAATCTAGCGATCCACCTTGCAATATCCCACTGCATCGTGAACTTCACCCGGTATCATTTTATCTGACTGTGTAACAGATGTGATATCAGTCGTTACACCCTTTCTTATCACTCTGTAAGTAAGGTTAGTTTTACTCGTACCAAAGATAAACAGACGTGCTCCTATACGAAATACAAAGTCCCAACAGCGCAGAGCTATTTTCGTTCATGATGTTGGTAGCATTACCAACGTCCATGATGATTATGACGTTAATAGTGGATACGGCATTTCAGAGTATACCGTGACATATGCAACTATTCACAAAGTAACATCCATACTTTCCTGTATGTTGCATCGAACTAGCGAGCACGCATGAAAACCCGCGAGAGGTGGTCCTTCTTTTATCCGTTGGTGCTTCACGACGCGGTGACAAAAGTAAAGCAAAGGGAGACAGTACATGGAATGGTACGAAACGCATGAACTTAGAGGGGAAACCCGTTTACTGATGTTGAGAACCCCCAAGACAGGAACTTTGTGGCGAATGACTTTTGCCGCTCAAGTGAAATGTGCCCTTGTCACTTAAAACAAACCGTGCTGCAAAGCTAGTCTCTTCCAGTTTTTCTTGAAACGTACAGTAGAATTCGTATCATTTACGCTCGGTATTCGGCGTCAGTGCCTGCACCACATGTAACTTGCAAGCATTAAAATGTAATTCTTCTGGAGAACACGCTAGACATTTGCTTTCGGTAAATTCAGCTCACCACTGTGTCTAACTGGGCCGGGATAGCGTAGTCGGTATAGCGACTCTCTACGGGCTGGACGGTCCGGGGATCGAATCCCGGTTGAGGCGAGATTTTCAGCACCCGTCCATACCGGCCCTGGGGCTCACCCAGCCTCCTATACAATGGGTACCGGGTCTCTTTCCCGGGAATAGGGTTGCTGTACATGAAATTGGTCGATTTCTTTCGATTTTTATGCAAATACTGGCAATCGAATAATACACACAAACAAAAATTAGTCAAATAATGTCTTTAATATTGATATCTCTTCTGGGTTAGGTTGGCAGTTGATTGGCAGTGTTTTGAGATGGCCTGTGGGTCCCATCTTCAAGGGTCAAGCAGTCCCTAGCTGAATTGGGACATGAACACATGGGCACAATAGAAATTCCTACAACGGATCCCTAAAAGGAAATGGATGAAGGTATAAAAATAATATTGTAAAATTACCATCTGTATATAACAATAATCTTGTACAATGGAATGCAAAGACCCTTCTTTCACAGAAAGAAAAGAATCCAAGTCCAGCAAACAAAGACTTTCCACCTTCTCTATACTTTACACAAAACACTAGAAGAAGCTTTTTAGGAAATGTTGATGTCTGCCATACCATCACTCTGGATGAACAAGACTTCCACCAGCTATCCATTTTCTCTTGTCATTTCTAATAATCAAGTGTTACTCCTGTCCCAAAGTAATGTCTGTATAAACACTTCTTCTGTGATTAAAATACCTGAGGTTGGAAAGACTACAATAACATCCCATGCTGGCATGCACACATGGATCTGTATGTTTTATTATCTGCACAATGCACAACAGCTGGCCTGTCTTCTTAATGTAGCTGCTGAATAATGAACAACTGGATGTGGAAGCAGCACACATTCAAACAATGGCATACTGTTCATACAGCAAATCTCGAACTCGATAATAATCATCTGATAAGCAACCCTCAAGGATGACTCTTCCAGCTTCATGCTGCAAGACAAAATAATCCAATAAGGATTCACACTTAGTACAACCAATACACTTCACTCTGAAGTAGTTTTGTTATTTTACAACACTGTTCTAATACAGGGCTTATATAGCAAGGACAGGAAGGAGGCAACCACAGTCTAGATTCTCTGATTCAAAGACATAAGGCTGTCAGTTCACAAATTATTTAAGGATGTTTCACCCAAGGGTGGCATTCATTAATTCATTACACGGCAATTATGTTGGCACTGTCCACTGTCTGAGGGCCACTGCAGTTGTTGTTCAGCACATGGCAAAGATTGGTGCTCAAAGAACTATGAGTTCAATTTCTATTGTTGCTACTAATACTGTAAATAAATTTTAAAAATTCTGTCATAATTAATAAACTGCCTAGTAATCTCATGAAGATATGAGAAGTAACTTACAAAAACACTTGATGCACTAAATACAATATACTCCTAGCTACACATTCTAATTCGAGGGGAAAAAAGATACACAGACAACTGAAAAATTTGGACAATCCATGATACTTCATGGTTTGCTCTCACACTATCTCACAAACTACTTAAAACTAACACTGACTTTGCTTTTGAGAGTTATTTTGGTTCCTCTGCATGGCAGTTCAAATTTTTCTCACAATTGTAATATCATTATATCCACTCTCTTCCTCTTTGTTGTCACTGTTTTGCCATTGCACTGATGATGTCTGTATCTGTCATATGTCAGAAGCGTGGGTCACACAAGTCACTCTCTATACTGCCATCTACATTCACTAAACTGGTCTTTTCAGATAAAGACCGGCTTGACAATCTTACAATATACTTCCAGGTTGGGGCTTGGCACTAGGTTAAAAAAAAGGGCACACAGATAAACTGCAGAATGGATAATCCAGGATTATACTAGATAAATCAGACAACAGACAATGCACAACATGAATTCACTGTGTTTAATGGTGCTATACCAACAGCAGAGGTTTATTAACCACCGAATTAAATGAATGATTAGGTATTACGAATGAAAAATAACTGGGGAGGAAATATCATGCCACATCAAAAAGTAAAACTCTGAAATTTGCCCAGAGGGATGGAGAAAAACCACAAAAAGTCAAGTCAAGATAGCTGATGCCCTGGCCAGGACTTGAACCTGATACCTCACAAATACAAACCAGACATGTTATTACTTAGGTAACCTGTTTCATCAGAAAAAAGAGCAAATGTTCTGAAGACAAACCCTCAATACAATACACTTATATCATAGTCAGCATTCCAAACAGCACAACAATATCACGCAAGATCTGGACCAGTAAAGAATGGCTTCATTTCTTTTGCAAATGTACCATATTTACCCAATATAAGACAAACCCCATGTCACAATCTGCAGTTTTCTGGACAATATCTATACAGAATGTGTTTAACTTGTGTCATTATAAGGCAATCCCCCCACTTTTCAGATCATAAATGAGGAAAAAATTTGTGCCTTATATTGAGGCAAATACAGTCAGTCTGGAGCATTATCACTACAGTAAGCCTCAGAGAAAACATAGCATTCTCAGACTCACTCGTCGAACAGCAATGGTTCCATTACAGCACCACAGAACACCTCCTGAAAATTCTGAAGGAATGCTGTTCTTGTTGAGAACTTGTTTGAAGTCAGACAACTTCAGTTCATTTATAAATGCAGTCTGGTGACCAGCAACCTGTAACAGCAGAATGTGAAAGTTACAGCTCTTACTCAACACACACACACAACCTATAGAATTCCAGTTCAGATTTCTGATTATTTCCAAAGTGGAAACCGTTCAGTGCTTCGTTACAATAATTCTGAACATGCAGCAAGTAGGGTATATTATGGCTCATTATACCTCTGTTCTGGAAAAATAATGTTAAAAAATCAGGCACACTTGTTCTTCTCAAGCCCCATTGTCACTCTCTGAAGTCAACTAATTTCTCTTGATAATAGCATGCTGACCCATACACCTGAGACAAATGACCCCTTTCAAGCACAGTCGAAACTCACCTTTCTCCATACAATAGTATGACAATAGTGTGGATAAAACATTATACTAAAAATCAATGCAGAAAATTCTTATCACCTTCAATCCCCATATTTTAATGTGTACTTCTTACCTGATTCAAAGGTAATGGCTCCAGTGTGTAAATCTGATCTATCTCCATTTTGTCTACAAGAAAACAAATTATTACCATTATTGTTGTTGATGTTGCTGTTATTATAAATAATAAGATAAATGGGATATATAGTATGAATGAGGAACTGGAAATGTATGCAACGTTTTGGGTAAAAAAAATTCACAGAAATAAACCACCTGGAATACCCAGGTGTAGACAGATGGCAGGCTAACCCTAAGTCTTAGACAAATAAGGTGTGAATGTGTGGATTGGATTGAACTAACCCAAAATAAGAGTTCAACATCACTTGTGTGAAATGGGGTCTTACTGGCCACCTGAATATCAACTGCTGAAGGATAAGCTTGAAATATTCAATTAGTAAATTACAAAAAAATGTTTCACAAAAACTCCTGTATAAATGTATCCACATTTAAAAGTACCAAAAGGACATGAATTGAGTATATTTCCTGCTGACCAAAAAAATGCAGCAATCTGCTGGAGCTATCAAGTGAAGTGTTTATACGAGGGTTATCCAGAAAGTAAAGATACAACACGGGTGGGAGGGGAAGGGAAATCACTGCAGACTATCCCGCTCACAGCCCAGACCTCGCTCCCAGCGATTTCCATTTGTTTTTGCATTTAAAGAAACATCTGGCCAGCCAGAAGTTTCTGAAGATGAAGAGGTGAAAAACAAAGTCACTACGTGGTTGCGTGCACAGGCGGCAGAGTTCTATGACATCGGAATACAAAAACTCGTACCCAGGCTAAACAAATACCTTGACAAAGGTGGTGATTATGTTGAAAAATAGCTAAAGGTATGTGTTAAGAGTTTTTTCACTCGATTTTGTAATAAATATTTTTAAAAAATTTTATTGCTTTTGTATCTTTACTTTCTGGATAACCCTCGTATGTTGATATTTGTTGTGCTAAAAATAACCTGCAGCATCAGTCTAGGAAACAGGAAAGAAACACACAGGAACACCACCAAAGAATATACATATGGACCACCTTTGTGACAAACCTTCAGAGAAGATTCAATCATACCTTTCTCTTCTTCTTTCTCATTATCATTCACACTCATGATGATTGGCTTGGCATCTTTTGACATGTCTCGGACCATAATTTGAGCATCAAGCCATGCTAATTCAGCATCTTTTCCTTTCTTGAGTTCAAGTGCAGAAACAAGGGCATCAGTCAGTCTGACCTACCACAATACCAGCATACCACAGCATAAGTACAATAAGTACACAGACCACAATAAGAGCAAAGGAGCATAAAAATGAACATTAACAACAGCTGACTTACACTGACAGGCAACTTCTGTTGATTATATTAGCAATGTGCATAATGTGATTAAACTGGCAAGCACTGTGATTCATTCCTGTTCACAGCTTCCAGTAGAACAGTTCTATGTTAAATTTCCTCAATACAATCTCAAAGGTTTCTAACACAGCCATATTTGTGACTGTTAACACATGAAAAAAAAAAAAAAGTTTCATATAGAATTTGAAGGAATATTCCTGGTGTCAAAACTGTCATTGAACATCCTTATCTGTGCCATGCTATTTTGATTTCCTTGTGGGTCTTGGGTACCATCACTTCACTAGCTGAATCCTTGAAACTTAACAAAAGCAAAAGGTACATATGAAACATCAGATCCCTTTGTATGTCTTTTCACTTATGATGTGCTTTGTGAATGTAGATGAGCATAATTTTGAACTGGCTATGACACTGCACAATATGACTGATTTTACTACAGTTATTAGAGATGCTTGCAGCCAAACCTTCCAGTGATAAGATGGTGGGATAAGGAATGCATAGAGAATTCTGGCAGAGAAAACAAATCAGAAGAAAAGCTGCGAGCATCAGAGGTGGATAAAATTGGTCAGCATTATGTCCCATGGTGGGCTTGATCATTAGCAGTTCTGAACTTTACAGAATTACAGTCACAATACAGTCAAACTCTGTTGTAATATCATGAAAGGGACTGGATATTTTGTCATTATAAACGAGTGTTGTTCTAACCAAGGAGTATATGTTATGGTTAACAGTGAGGAATTAATTGGTACCACTGAACATCTGATGCAATAGATAAGGTGTCACATCAACCGACGTTCGAATCAAAAGAGATATCAGTGTCTGCTACCCTGATCATTGATCAAACGTAGCATTTTTTAAAAATCTTTAACACATCTGTATTCATGACGATACAGCAGTCTGACTCAGTACCTGATAGATGTGTGTCTCTGTGGTTGCATCCACCACTTCACCACGAGATGGAGCAAACACACGAGCACCACCCCACTGGCGGCAGTGGTTCAGCATAGCATGTGTGCTTTCGGGTGTTCCTCGCACAAGAATCAGCCTCCGAGGTCGCAGCTGTCCCAATATCTTCTGCAATGACTCACCATCTGAACGACCTTCAAAGTCTATATACTGCACTTGAGCCATCACACGCAATGTCTTCATCACTGAGATGCATTTTGTTGGTACTTCTGTGATGTCAGCTGCTAGAAAAATGTTCCATTCCAGTTTTCTCTTATTTTAAATTGACTATGTTAGAAGCATAGAAATAACACTGATTAGGGCTTTCCAATTTCTTCTTCACTAGCATCCAATCATTTGACATTATATGCTCTGAATTACTGAGAGTATATGAAATCAACTACAAATATGTGAGATTTGAGGTTCTCACAGCAGTGTTGCTGAAGACTGAAGTCCTCTGGGGTAAGACGCTGTGTTGTTCGGACACGCCATCATACCAGGAGACCTGAGTCTTCAACTACAAATATATGAATAGATTTTTTAAAAACTTACTGGCAATTTCTTCCTCCTTCAAATCAACATTTTCTTTGTTGTCTTCAGCTTCAGGGTTTGAATCTATCATTTTGTAATCTTCTGGCCTGAAAATGGTATTAGTGTAAAACACATTAAAAAATTTAATATGACAAGACTTGCTGGGAAAAACTGTAATATGGTGGTCACAGACAATTCAAGAGCATTAACAAACAAAATAACTCCATGGTGCAGGGAAGTAATTAGAAAGCTTCACAATTACTGCTCAGTCAGTCAAAAAATTCTCTGCTTCAGACTGATTCCCACATTTCACAAAAGCCCACCAACTGATCCTGTCCTGAGCCAACTCAATTCTGTCTAAAACCAGTATCTCTAAAATCCATTTCAATAATATCCCAAGCAGTCTCAACTCTTATAACAATCATAATCACCACAATAATGATGACAATGATAAGAACAATTAAAATTATAAATTAAAGATTACATAAATATCAGAACTCTTCTTTCAGGCAAAGCATCTAACACCCAGAGTAGGTTAGTAGGGCAGTTTGATAGTCTACCTTCCATAAGAAACAAGTGTAAACTATTCTTACCTTATAATTTCTCCATACTCATCAAATTTCACTTTCTCTTCAAAAAATGGAAACATGGGATACTGTTTCTTGTTGCTTTTAAAGAAACCAGTCTGCACCTTTGTTTCTGGTTTAACTAAAAGGTCATGCTTGCCCTTGGCCACTGCACTGAGAGAATCCATATCATCTTCAGACTCATCACTCATATCTACATCTTCACTGTAAGGAAACAAACATTGTTAGAAATAACTTCCAAATACAGATAGCAGATGTACAAACAGATGGTACTGGTATAATCACACTGTACTGCCTGTTATGTTACCATACACTCCTGTATCCACTGCTCAAAATATGTACTTGCAAATTACATGGTGGATATAATAAGAAGGATAAGGATGGGAAACTGACTGTGGCCTGTTTTAGATCACTGTGTTGGTACCTGAGAGGAGAGAATCACATCACAGACAAACATGTAACTATCAGGAACCCTGAAAAACACAGCTAAAGAGACTTTTCAAACAGGCTTAACCCTTGGGCCCAGTGTGATGTGCAGCAGACTGGAAAATAAGTGGAGGCTGAATACTAAAGGCCATGAAAGGCCGTTGGCTATACCCGTCATTCAGCATTTTGAGCATTACACAGTGCGATGGGTATGCCTAACATTAGGCACCAAGGGGTTAACAAGCTAGCAACAAGCATTGAGCTGCATTCACTACTAGGGGACTAAGCCTTAATATACAAGATAATTATCTTATTACATACAAATACCAAATTATTTTCATATTATAATAAGGTAAACGGTAAAGCTGTCCCTCGGCATGATCATCCCATGCAGAAAACAGAAGAGTCTTGTTTGTGTTTACACTGCAATGAACAGACATTCATATAGTCTTCTAATGTAGGACTCTATTAAAACACAACTTGCAAGCTTTGCTCATCACTGTTGTCCACACACACACACACACACACTATACGTTTCCTTCATTTTTTAGCAACAGCACTACAATCAAGCATGATCAACTGTAAATATACTACTAGAACAGAGGGAAATCATAGTGTGTGTTATGTAAAAACATGTGAAGACACACCAGTGTTTGCTTCAACTCATCAAAAGTTAACATTCATTAACTGAAAATCTAGAGGCAATAACAGTGTGAACAAGCCAGAACTTCAATGCATGCACACATTTCCAAACTTGTTTCACATGTTGTTGTCCAATAAACTAGTGTCCCTAATGTGGCCCCAAGATCCAGCGCATATTTTAAATTATTTTTTGGTGATGTAAATTGAACTTTTGGTACAAAATCAAAGAGCAGATTGGCTTTCAACCCATATAGGAGTCATGATATTTTTATTTTCCCACAGTATTACATTACACTGTAAATCTTTTAAGAAACTGTATGTGTCATCAACTGGTGTACTAAATTACAGTCAGAGCTCATCTCTTCCACACAAGACTTCCATAAGCTAAATGCAAACTTTCAACCCTCCCACATATACATCTTGATCCTCCCATATTATATCTCACCACTATTATTTACTCACTTTTTCTCTTGACCTTTTTCTTTGTTTTCTCTTTCCTTCCGTTGGTATTCCTCTAGTTCAGCCCCCTCCAATCTCACACGTCGGCGTATCTCAAGATTCAAGGGAAGTTTCCCACCATTCTCAATTAACTGGCGAGCCAATGTCCCAGGTGATGTCCTACATATTAAAACATAACTTAAAAAATATGCTGTATTGCAGAGCCTAAATTTTTCCTAATTTTAATACGGCCTCACAACACAGAACTTCACAAGATCTACTTAATATTACATTGAGGTATGGCAATAACTTGGCAGTAAGTCAAAATTAGTTAATTATTCACTATTTTGTATGGAAGAGTTCTACTGCGTACAGAAACACGTAAAAGATGTAAATTCCATAAACTACACAGATCACAGTAACACTGACTCATTTGAACAAATCTCCCAACTCACTGTGATGGCCAGTTTTAAATGCAGATCTGTATAGACATATCTGAACGCCATATTACCTGTTGGTGATGATAATACTGTTCTGGGGATTTGAACTCCACTGTAAGAATAACTCCCTAGAAAATCCACATTCCATGTCTGGTGTACTTGCCAGCACAACCTGGAAACAAAAAGCAATAGCAACAAACAAATATTAACAGTAAATGTTTTACAACGAAAATGACAAATATTCAGTACAAAGATTCTTCTCAATTGAATTATAAACTTGGCTTCACACTCGATATAATTTATAATATTTATCACCATCAAGGGATATATGGGCTGAGAAACAGAATATCAACCCACTGGCACATTATTTAGACAATTCAAAATGCCTGCACACAAGTAATTCAAATATTTCAAAATAAATAACTCAAAAGTTGTCACAAAACTTCAGTCAAGGTTTTCTGTTACCATCTAGTAAGTAAACTATTTCAAGTGTTATTGGAGAAGATTCAGAGTTGTCACAATCGCTAATGAAACATCTCAGGGTCATCTAGATAAGTCAATCAACTAAAAGAACAAAACAGAAGAAAAGAGAAGATGATTACTGTCTGCTGGGATATAACACTATAGTATATCACTGTTTCACAGCACAGCAGTATGAGGCTTCTGCTCTACTTGGTGTGGCTCACTCTTTTACAGTGATGATGGAGGCAATATGTTTCTCTGAAACATTGGTATATTGCTACCAGACTACACAGCATCACATACGACAGACGGCAGTACTCTACACAATCACTGCCATGAGAACTGCAAATCTGACAATACAGTTGTTCAAATTTTGTAAAATGGTGACACTACCCACACTTCATATGGAACACAAACTCGGCTCATATAGTGGACTCCACTTTGGAAAAAAGAAAAGAACTTATTTCTTTTTATGGCAGGGATGGTGTCTTGGCATAAGTGTACACAATGGGAAACAAATTTCTGTACCAACACACTGACCATTAGAAAAAGGTTACACCCAGTGCTTCAGATATTTTCATGTTTGGTTTTGAGATCAAGAATAATGTCAGCCAGTACAGCATCAACTGACCAGCTGAAGATGCAAGCACAGCCCCAACAATATTATACAAGGTAATATATATGTTGGGCAGTAAGCCATGTCCGTTGCATCTGATATTGAAAAGTTGGTTGAATGAGTGAATATTGAAAAGTCAATTTACGACATGCTGAAAATACCTTTGGGCTCGGAACCCTGCTTAGTTCTGCTATGCTATGACACAGCTGCAGATGTTTGAACTGGAATGGATTGTTCCGTGCTCCTTCAAATGTCCTCATTAGCTTGTCACTCATCCACTCAATCTGAAAGTGGTGCAGATCAAAACTATTAAAAACCTTACTACTTATTTTTCACTTGTTTGTTCATTCACTCACTTGTTTATTTATTTAATATTTACACAGTCATTCATTCATTCATTTGTTTGTTTGTTCATTCCTCCTTCATTCATTCCTTTGTTCTCTCCTTCTTCCTTCCTTCCTTCCTTCCTCCCTTCCTTCCTTCATCCATTCATCCACTCATTCGTTTGTTCGTTCTTCATTCATTCAACTTATTTACTTATTTACTTACTTTTATTTATTTATTTATTTGCCTACTTATCTATGTACCTATCTATTTGTTTGTTTGTTTTTTACTGAATGATGCTGCCAGTACATCGGACTATACTGTGTCAAAGAGTTGATGACTAGCAAATAATGAATTGGAAAGAATGTCAAAGGAAGTGGCTGTGCCTAATTCTAGGTACTACCTCAGCATCTGTCTACAGAGGCTGAGGGAGATGCTGAGGGAAAATGTCAGATAAACCAGCCACTCTCTGCGCCAACAACTGAACCTGAGACATTCCACATAGCGAGCAGAAGTGCTACACATTCTACCACAACATCCAGTAAAATCTGTTCTAAACCAAATTTCAAGTAGCTATAAATGCCTAGGCAATGTCTTATAATACAATATTACTGCATCCTTTTACCTGATGCCATTTTAAGCCTTCCTACACACACTGTGAAACTATTTTGATATGCAAGATGATCCTAAATAATATTACCACCTTTTGGTGCTTTCATCCCCTAATGACAGCATACTTATAGCACCAAACTCGAACAGCAAGTAAAAAAATGGTGTGCAGCTGTTCATATTGGAGAAGTTTAAAATCTCTGCCATTAGTGACTATACACAATTTACCCATGATGAACAATGGAAGGGCCATGTGCTCATTATTCTGGGACACATTATAATGCTGTTTACATGACCTAATACCCCAGTATTTGTCATATGCAATGTACAGCACATACAATTTAAAGATGTGAGATTAACAAGTACATTTCTGCCTATGTTCCTGTGTAAAAGAGACAGGATACGACTGAATTTATACTCATTATTTCTCAATGGAAGATTTTCCCTCATTTAACAATTCATTTCTGTAGTTCAAGCTTCATTATTTCAATGTTGTATTATATCAACTAAAGTGTCTAAATGCAGATTTTACTGTATTCTATGTGAATAAATACCTGTGACTTTGCAAACTCCACAACATTGTAGCTCACATTATTGAGCAGTGCCAATGAATATGCCAGCAGACCTGAGTCCTTGTTGCGCCACAGCTGATCCAACATGTGTGCCAACTCCAGAACACGTCCTGCAGTATCCACTGTCACCAGGACATTTCCATTGTTCCTCAGTGTCTGCAGAATATTGGCTGCAATTCACAATAACACCAAACACTAACAAACCAAGTTCAGCACACAGATGACGATAAATTACAGACCAGTGTCTTAAAGTTGTTGGTCACATTTAGCCCTTTCCATGCTCAGTTTTGTTTTAGGTTAAAACAGCTTCCTTTATTTGTGTATGTCTGTAATTTTACCATTGAAATTTAACATGATATACCAAGGGATGACACTACAAATTGCTTGTAACACTTAAGCTTCACACTGAGAGATCATCCACTACAAGTAATGCATTAATATATATTAATGCTTTTGGTGCAATAAGCAAATATATCTACCCTATTTTTCATCGCCATTATGTATAAAAAGTGGATTTATTTCACAGCCTCAGAAAAACTTATCCCTTTAACACAACAGTTGGAGATGCTCCCATGCCTTTCAGAAGTTTGTAGGTGCTGTCATCTGCGAAGAACAGTAGAACTACTCATGAAAAAGAGAAAAGGGAGAGAAGATGTAAAACAACTTCATAAAGTAGCCAATACTATGTTTTGTAATATCAGCACCAGTCTTTGCAACAAATAACCCAATAGTTCTTTGTGAACTTCTTTAGAAGCTATTACATACCATTTACAAAATGCTTTTCTTTTTGCCTCTTCTGCATTTCTAAAATATATTTCATCATGTATCTGTCTACACAACAAATACATGGGATTATTTCTGTCAGATATGGAAAACATAACTCCTGAATACAATGGAGGGCACTCACAAATGGAAAAAATTAGTTTTAATTTTTTTGATGGAGAACTGACAACACTTTTGGAATCAGCCTAAAATTTAATTATGCAACAAAGAATTAAGCAAGCCATATACAAGAAACACAAATTGCTGCACCAGCACATTTACAAGACAATAGTGTTTTGTTTAATCATGCTAAGAAATTCATTCTTGCTTCATAATTGTGCCTTAAACCATTCCACTTTGCATTAGTTCTTGTCAGAAATGTCATATAACAAGCAGACCTATGTCTTCGAGAACACTGCTACGTATGGTAAGCTTGCAGTCCACCCTCCTGCTATCCAGTAACTGAAATAATAACTCTGTGTGTGTACTGTACTATCATGACTGTATTTATCATTGCTTTTACAAGTTGTACAAGACCTTGTTTTGATGCAGAAATGAATGACCACAACAAAAGAAAACAGTAGACAAAAAAATGCCCACATTAGAAAATGACTGTGAAGCAATCATAATGTAATCTAAAGTACACATTAGCAATTTTAATTTTAACATAATTATTATAGTGCTGGTGTAACACTACTCAGCATATGATGATCATAGGGTTTATTCTGAAAGAATAAAAAGCACACTACGGAGTCTGGAATGGTAAGAACCACCATAGCAGAAGCATCACAATCTGTGAAACTAACATCTATGGATACCATAAAGATAATACAAACTCATGAGCTTTTCATCGCGTGCCCTTCTCCTTGCTTGCTGGTAAGTAGCATTAAAAGCATCTGTAATGAGCAGCGAAGGCCTCTGCAGCCGCTCTAGTTCACAACCATTCAAATGACGTTCCTTCTTGTGATTGAAATCAACAGCATATACTATATCCTCTTCTCCAACTTTCACTATCTTCCAAATGGTGCCACCAATCATATGGCCAGCTGGCAGGGGAGTGATTGTCAGACCATAACCCTTCCCTTAAAGCAAAACAAAATACACAAAATCTGTAACAATTTCTGACAATAAAATAACTAAAGAGGTCTTGAAACTGCAAGCCTCAGTGAAACTAGGAATTTTCATGTAAACAAAATGTCCCTGCGTGCAGTGTGCCTAACTTTTCACACGTCAAAATGAAACAGGATGAATAGATACACAGAATGCATACTGTGCTGACCAAAAATGCCAACGTTCAGAAAGTCTGTGGGAAAATGGTAATTGATACTTCTGAGAAGGCCACATTACAACACGGTTTCAGCACAACTTAACCTCACAATATAGACCATACAGACCACATTACAACAATGTTTAGGTATGCAAGATTTGAGGTTCTCATATTGGCAGTGCTACTGATTCAGGTATATAATAATACATAAAGAAAGAGTATTCAAAAATGTTAAGTCTAAATATAAGTTAATTTTTACAAAACAACTGCCTATACCATAAGACAACGTGCAACAAATTTCTCTGTATCACATAATAGGATATACCTTTCATTGGAACACTTTGATTATACTTCAACTGGATAATCTTGTCAAATGCAGCATCAACATCATCCAGTGTGAACAGTTCAAATTCTTCCATATTGTGTCTTGACTGGAACAGGAAAAGTGCTTTCCCTTATTTTCATGATAAGACTACAAAGTGAGCCATCTCCATTCCAAATATGAGTATAGTAAAATATCCTCAATTATTGCAGTAATTTAAAATGCCAATGTAATTCCTCATCTAAAACATGCAAATAATTTGAATTCTAATTGCAATTCAGAGTAATATCTTTAGTGAGATCAAAATACGAATGGGTGGGGCAGCAACATGTAACGTGCATGGGAGAAAGAACAAATTAATATAAAATCACAGTCAAGAGAGCTGAAAGGTAAAAGACAATTTGAGAGGCCTAAGAACATAAGGGAGGATAATGTTTAAATGGATTTTAAAGACACGTGTGAGGATGTGGAGTGGATTCATGTGACTCAGTACATGGCCCAGCAATAAGTTCTTATGAACAATAAAATAAACTTTCACGTTCCACAAAAAGTAGTGAATTTTTGGACTAGCTTAGCAACTATCACATTCTCAAGAAACACTCTACTCCACTTAATTATTTAGAATTGATGTTTATCACTGTTAATATCAGCCGCTTCACTTTCAGTAACAAGCAAATAATGTCTCCGATACAATCACATAATTCTAAATTACTTGCATTGTTCATTTATAATTACTTAAAATGAACAATGTTTTACCAAGTGACTGAAGAGCTACTTCAATGAACCCTTAAACAATCTGTGTTTGCATATGCAGCCATTAGAAATTCATTTTTTATATTTAGGCAACAAGGAAATGTACTGAATTTTTAAGACGTGCTGCATAATCTCTGTTTTATTTTCCACCAAATGCTGTTTATTTCACAATTTAATTTTTCTCTGTTCAAATAATACTCACGTTTTTTATAAACCAAGCAGTAAAATTTAAGTGCCAACTCAGTCATTTAAAAACTAAGGTTTAACCAAGTTTTACATAGGAAGAAAGTATGTCACCCATAATGTTCCTGTTACATATAATATTAGATGTCAGAGATATTCTCTAGGTTATTTTGGCAAAACCTCTTCGATGACAAAAGATAACAGTAGCACAGACATTAAAGAAAGGTTGTGAGGATGGGAATTTCATGCTGCTGTCTCAAGTATGGTAATAGCTGTGTTGAATCTTCATATTCTGTTACTGGGGTATCAGTTCAAGCAACTCAATATTTGAAAACTCGGGTTATCAGAGTCAGGCTGACAAAGATCCAAGTCTTCTTGAATGCTGTCAATTGACAAATAGTTACTAACATTTCAGAGAAGCATAGTGCCTCCATCTTCAGGGTCAAGCAGACAGTGCCTACAAAAGTCAGTAACTACACATTTGCCACTTGATACAGCAGAACATTCCAGAACACTTGAATCCCCACATCAATATCCCATGATCTACAAAGGCAGTCTAAGTTTCTCGTTGTCACCTTATTCTGGCTGGTTTCTGTATGGCAATGTTTTGGTTCCCTGTACTTGAGAGAGACCTACTAACATGACTGCCAAAGATGTACTGCAAAATGTAAGCTCACCTCAGACTCTTGTAACACATGTAACTTCTTGACCTGTACCTTAATTTGGGTTTCTCTTATAGTTAGCAAAACATATGGCCCCTTGCAAGGTATTTTGACAGTGTTACATTACGTACTGGGAGATATGTGTGAAAATGTTACACCCAATACTTTTTCCTCATATTTAGACAAACTTTTATACCATATTTATCCACATATAACACAATAATGTTATCGTAGTTCATTACCACAAAAATGGGACAGTCACCTTATAATCATGCACAAAATTAAATGTGTTCCATATAGGTTATTTACCTGAAGGGGAGAGAGTTCTCTTATATGCAGATCATCTTATATTCAGGTACATATAATATTTCTCTAACATATCAGCTAGATTACATTTCTTTAAGATCTAGTAGATATAAATACTACAAGAATTTTGGATGAAGTGTGGTCATACGACATCATGTCACACATGCCGAACAGATTCCAGTACATGTCTCACTACTGGAAAGCTGATTCACAAATTAAATCACACACAGCATTACTGTCCCAACTAACCTGATAAAGGTCATACATGAACATCTGTCCCATCTTGTATACTGGTATTGTTGCATAAATTGGGCAATTAAGTCCACACTTGCCAACAAGGTAAGGTAAAGCGCCCAGATGCAATGGGTCAGGATATGACAGTAAGACTGCATCAATCTGATGCACAAGTCTGTAAGACACAACAAAATCAGGAAATTTAAAACCCACCCATAACATAGCATTCACATTGTACAACTAGAAACACAAACTTTTATCTTCCTTAAGCTTGTAGTCTTCTGTACTCTGATAATTTGTGAGGTGGGTACCAATGTTCTGAAGGAATCTACTGCCTTCATCTTCTTCTACATTGAAGATGGAAGCAGCAGGTTTCCCTGAAACGGTGCTAACAAATTACCAAACCACATGATGTGACAACCCAGAACACCTTTACTTTCACCACCATGAGAACATAAAATATTCCTACTTCCTATCTGAAAAACCTAACAATTAACAATTACAGTTCTACCTGCTGCTTGTATGGGTAAATATTTGTCTCCCACCTTAGCAGAAGATAAAAATTAGACAAAAATACCAGAGAAGTGTAAATACAACAAATCTATTTCAGATCATCTTGTTTTGTGGCAAAACTACAGTCTGTATCAAAAATAACACACAGTTACTGACACTGCATACCTTCTTAATTCCTTCATAAATTCTTGATCAAAATTTTCATTCCAACCACAGTCTAACAATATGCGAAAATCATCCACCTGCAGAATGTAGCATGGTGGAGATTCATCCATGGCACCAGAGATGGCATGGAGTTTAATAATTGAAGTCATGGTGCCTGAAAATACAAGCCCAGTTTAAGTAACACACATTCAAAATTAGAGAAACAATGAATACAGATCATAGGACTCAATCGTTGATGAGGACATCCAAGCTGCAACATGTAATATCATAACTGTTCCTAAAAATGGGCAATGAGCATTACCGAATTGTCTACTTAGAAAGTGTCAAATCAATAAAGCTACTTACAGGGAGCTAAATTTTCATTTAATCTGTGTTGTTTCCTGTAAGTAACTTTTTTACTAAATCCAACCAAATACCAATTCAGAGGCAAAGTCCTAACCAAGAACTGAGCCCGCAACAATATGCTGGTTTGTCAGGCTCATCACACGTTTCGCAGCCCAACAACTCGATAGTTCGACTAAGGGGTGATACAGGAAACCAAAGCCGTAAACGAAAACTTCATGCAGTACCACTTTATTCAGCAATATCCTACAATGCCTGCCCCAGGATCGAACGCAGACCTTGGTGGTGAGAAGCCACCAGAGTTGCAACAAGACCAAGTGGAATGCAAAATAGCAAAACCATAACTATCTCAAAAACACTGAATAAGTAACTTAAATTAACATAACAACATCAGCTGTAAACGAAGATACTTCACAGAATAGCACTTAATCCTTCAATTTTTAATAACAAATCCCATAACCCACCCAGCACCTAGAAAGATCACTTATTCCAACCATGCACTAATAGTGTCACAAAATATGTACGCGAAATTCATCAATTCCACATGCGTACATTTAAAAACACATGCGACTTCATCGATAATTACTAAAATAAACAATGAAAAACCTAACCTATTCTTCCGCCAGCAACGGAAGTTGCGTATAAAATTTAACACTCTTACATTTGGTGTAGTCCTACATTAAATTTCCATCAAAGGCTGAACATGTATTTTCCCACAACTAAGAGGACTCAACCACGAACATAAGTGTGACGATAAAATTACGTTTCTTGGTATGCAGACGTAAAGACCGCGAGGTCCCACCCAGTACATGTGTATACACAACATACAAATGAAACCGAACTGACCTCTTGTAAATACGCAATTTCAAGTCTGATAAAATTTTACACATTAAAGTTATTCCTAAATGCAATGGAGCTTTTAGGAATATATATATCTATATTGTGAAAGGCGCTTATACCAGCCAATATTGACATCTAACCGCCATTCCCGGCATTTCGCAGATCTGCGCGTACGGGCATGGCGACCAATCGTATGACGAAAAAATTTCTCTCCAAATCGCTCCACATATTTGAACTTCCCTATGTAGGTATCACGTCCATACCAATCACAGTCGTTCCAACAAACACATCAAAGTTTGCGCAGTGCCTTTTCGAATTTAGAATTTTTCGATAATTAAGTCCGTAATGCTGACTCGAAGTGTACTGGACTAAATATTCACATATAAAAATGTCAAAATATAGCCTCTTGTACCACGATAATTTTGAGAGAGAGTTGCTTTTTTCTGGAGATAAAAAAAGTCTACTGTAAAATTTTCATTACAACTCCCTCATAACATTATAATGTCGATCCTGTACCCCTCTACTACGTCTCTACCATACTTATTCTCTCACTCGAAATAAAGGTAATCCGATGGGTATTAGACCAGTGTATTTTCTAATGCGCGGATTATCGTACTACCAAATGATAGTAAGGCAGATGTGAATCTCAGCGTCATTAGCTGGAAACCTGTGTCGTATTTTACTGCCGTCTACTCTCACGAACGTAACAGCCGCGGCGCAGTGCCCCTGCTGTCCACGTACTGATCGTTAACCTTGATCGCATGGGTGGGAGGTCACTTACATCGCGCGCAGCTCGCAGAAGATGCATATGATCCTGTCAGAAACATGTCTCTATCTTTTACCACCAGTTGCGATTTGTTGGGTGTTCAGTTTATAATAGGCATAAGAGTCAAACTTATGCACAGTTCCCACCAGACAGAACACAACAGAAAATCATTTCACATAATAGCATTAACTCGCCCTCATACAACATAACGGCACTTCGGTCTAATGTATTTTTAACTGGAGTACATTGATTACTGGTCATAAACATCAAACGGTCTGATTTACAACAGAAAATCATTATCAAGATAAAATTTATTAAAAGAATCAAATTATTCAATAAATGTGTATCCACCATGAACAGTTATGTGTTTAAACCTAGATTAAAATGATATCTATCTCAGTCTGTTTACTCTGTAGAAGAATTTACCTCAATTAAAAATTCTCAATTCTTATAAACAATATGGAAAGCAAGAATTCCCTTTTGCTTAACACTATAAACACATATTTATCACATATTTGAAACAAGTACTGTATTTAAACATGACATGTTATTTGAAGCATCTATGGACTGTAAATTGTTTCATTGTCAATGCTCCACTTGATTATTACAACCATGAGACTTTTCTTGTCTGCTAAGCATACAGGGAGCCCAACCAGCCTCCTATCCAATGCATCCTGGAGGTAAAGAAGCAGCCATGATGTGAAGCTGCCCACTTGCCTCCATCTAGAGCTGAGGTTAAGAATACACAGAGTATACCTCCACTCACCTTTGTGGTGTTGTACTTAGTCAAACACCCAGACAACTTCACCTTGACTGTTACACCCTAATGCTTTTCATACCTTGTTCTTCCTTTGAGTAAAACAAAAAACATTCCCACACCCAGCACAGGACACAATTATATATTTTACACACTACACATAAAGATATCTATCCAAGTGTGAAGGGAAAATTATGCCAGCTCTAAAATACTAACCACCAAGCACATCTTCTCTGTGATGAGTATAGAGTGGAGCTCCATGAGTATAAAAATCTGTCAATTTATTCATTCACATTAACTCCCACAGCCCTTTTGTATTCCTACATAGATGTAGAATATTACAACTAAATAGTATATGATGCTGTGTTTATACATTAAACAATACAGATTATTAGCATATTTTGCAGGCCTATGTCTTGTATGGTGTGTGTAGGTAACAAGTAGGTTGGTGCATATGAATTACAACAGCACAGGAACACATGGTTTCTCTTGTGGAGAAATGTCAAATGAGTATGACTTTGCCTGACTGGTGAACTCAGCCAAAACTGTTGGCCCCTGTCATCAAAGGCAGCATAACTGATTTAAGGGGTATGAAATTGAATGGAGTAATGTTATTAACATTTCTAATATTACACTTTCAAAGGCACTATAAATTCACCTTTAAAACAAAAGATTCACAATTTTTAACAGTTTGTGTATTAACGCTGGCTCTTTACCACAATACTACAAATTATACACATTAATTTCTTTGCAAAAGTTCAGTAAAGCATAATGGTCAGGGCAGTAATAACAGTGTGCATTCAGATTTCACTGTGAGAAGAAGTGCTGCCCCATGTCTCGAAGAATAATACATTTTAAATCATTTGACATAGACTTCGTATCTTCAATAGCTAAGCATCTCAATTCAATAAGTTAAAAACAATTTTGATGATTACTAGTACATTGCAAAAATATAAGTGTTTAATAGTGTGTCCGAGATGGTATCTATCACACTGGCTAACAAACATCAAGTGTGTAACTGCTCGAAGTCAAATAAGTCAGTGTTAGTGCATTTCTCATTTTTATTATCTTTTATTGATTTAAATAAGCAGGTTACTTTGGAGTTCTTTTGCATTATTTTGTGTTCTAAATAGAGTGTGGTTAAGTGCTCATTTAAGTGAAATACCATATCTGCCCAAATATAAGATGGCCATGCATATAAGAAAACCTCCCCTCCACAGTCTTCAATTTTCAGGAAAATACTGTACAGAACACGTTTAACTTTGTGTACCTTAAACAACAACCCACAATTTTCCAGATCATGGTTCAGGAAAAAAGTCTTGTATTATATTTGGGTAAATATTGTAAGTACTACTACTGGACTGGGGGGCGGGGGGTGGAAAATGAATGTTACAGTGAAGTATGCAAAGTTGTTGTTAATAAATTACTTCCTTAAATTGGTCAGTAGTCAAAGGTATATACTGAATGAACAAACAACAAATAAATGCAAGTGAAGTTAATGTCTGCTTACTGTAAGGGAAAAGTTCATCACAGTCCTAATCATTTATTTATAGTTGACATGGAATATACCCTAATGTGTTTTCTGCATAAAAATTGAAAACATGATTAAAATACTCACACTGCTCAGTATTTTGCTCAATAGCATCAGTTTTATGTTACACATAAGATATCAAAATTGAGTGTCCACAAATTGAAAGCCTAGAGGCTGAACATTCCAGATTTCTAACTTACCTTCAGCGTAAGAGAGAGAGAGAGAGAGAGAGAGAGAGAGAGAGAGAAAAGAAACTGTCCTGTATATTTCACACTCACTATCGAGGATGCCATCATAAAAAATTTTGTCACCAAAGTTAAAGAAAGACAGCAACAGGCATACATGTTACATCAGCAAGAAGAAATAAATTCCATACAGCTGAATGACGGACAGGATATAAAGATAGAGTCTATCTTGTTTCCCTCTCCCATGACATGACACCCCTAGTGGGCCAAGGCCTCCTCATTGTCAAGGCTTCACGGTCACACTCAGACACACCACATTCAGTAAGACTCCTCTGGACAGGTGATCAGCCTGACACAGAGGCCTCTACATGACAACACATAAAACTCACAAGACAGACATCCACGTGCCCGGCGGGATTCGAACCTGCAATCCCAGCAAGTGAGCGGCCGCAGAGCCACGCCTTAGACCGCGCAGCCACTGGGAGAGTCTATCTTGTACTCCTAGTTAATCCCATACAGGGCATACACAATTATTCAGAGACAATGTACTGCTTATGGATAAGTCAAGTAGATTTAGATATTGCCATTTCCCTAAATCCCCACATCAGTCACACATCACATTTTTTAAAAAAGAAAGGTGTATTATGCAATGAAAATTCATAATAATCATTCAAGGCATTTAGTCATACTTGTGTTAAAATTCTGTCTTTAACTTTTGAAATAACTTCAGGTGACAAAAGGCATTTATTACAGCCTGCAGCTTCGTAACATGCTCATCAGCTGCACCTTCCCATGATACACCCTCCACATTCTGTGAAAAAAAAGATTTCTGTTTTTCTGCAAGTAAATTCCTGAACTCTGAAACTGAATCTTGGGTACAACACTTATGACATCCTTGAACTTGTGAAGAACATCTTCTGAGTCAACTTATTTGATGCTGATGTGTGTCCATGAATATACAGATCACATTTTTCATCCAGTCTTGGTCTCTTCTCATTGCCACTATGACCACTCCCACTGCCAACATCCACATCCAATTTTGTTCTACAATCTTCACTCTGCTGACACTTCTCCAGACAGATTTCAACCTGTCGTCCTGTGATGGCAAGTGAATCATTTACAAGCTCTACCTGCAATATCAACAGATTTATGCTTAACTGTCATGTGTTTCGCAAATGTGAAGACAGAAACGTGTTTTATCTATACTAATGTCGCTGTTTTAATTTTATGCATTCATCTACATAAACTAAGTGACAAGTTATTTCTTGGCACTATTTCAGTTGCAGACCTAACACAACAATGAATAGAATATGATCTTGAATTGTGACCTTGGAGGCAGATGCCATATTCAAAAAACTATCTTGTCATTTTTCTGGACAGAATGAGGAAACCCACAAAACCTCAGACAGCAGAGCTGGTACCCAGGCCAAGATTTCAACCACATGCTTCCTCCATCCACATACCAGTTCTTATGTCCACTCCAATGTTTACCAGGGTTCTTTCCTTGGGAATGGTCAGGATATGAAATTGAGCACTACTTCCATTGAGTGGTGAGGTTTAGAATGCATGAAACTTTACTCCATGTCCCCCACATATCATCATGTCATAGTGCCCAGCACTAAGGAAACCTTATAACTTACCTCCCAAAGAGAAGCCTGCACTTTTATTGGTACTCCAACTTGTTTGGTACTTATCAGTTTCAATAAACACAGTTCTGAATGAAACATTTGATAACTCCTAATTTTAGCTGCTAAAAGTATACTTTTAACATATTTTTTCCACCTACAAAATTTTTATAAAGTACAAACCCATCAACAAAATTATGTTCAGAGCTATGACTACATGTGATATCTACTACAGTCTCTAGTTTATCATCAGAGTCCCATGCAAAGCCATCGCAAAGTTGACACAGAAGAGTGGAAGAAGCTGATTACTGGCATTTGTTGCCCATTTTCCCCTTATAGTGACCCCACTGTGGTTCAAAGCAGACTCTCACAGTGCCTAAGTTTGCTTCTATGCAGGCCTGAAAAAATGTTAATAGCCACACAGGAATGTCAACTTGGAATACAGTACAAGAAATTTTCTGCCAAACACTTTCTTTTGTTCTTTGAAGTAAATAAGCATTATTCCCATACACCTTATCTTTCGGTATGCCCCAGTAAATAAGCTACAAAGATTTAAATCAGGCGGCTGGCAAGCCACAATCCTTATCATTTGTTCACCAAAAGCTTTAGCGAACACCATTTACATACTTGGTCAGCGCACAACACGCTAGGTTTCTAATTCAGCACCAATATCATTAAGTTTCTTTGCATGTTCCTCACCCCTCCCCTTCACTCAACAGTGATACCACTGCATGAAGTTATGCAACTGTTCTGTAAGTTGATACACAAAATTTTCTAAGAAACTTTCTGTGACATTTCTTCTATGACTCACACTTAAGTATCATATATATAAAAAATTATTTGTTCAGTGCTATATTTAATGTCATTTCACAACACAGGGCAATCCTATCACATGCATACATGTAAACAGGTCTCAGTCAGCACAGGATTTATGGTTAGTTTTCCATGTGGAAGTAAATGGCCTGAAAACCTCAGATTTCAAAGATGCTCTCATCATAAACTGGTGACATAGTAACAGCTAGCCATAACGTACTTCACATTACTTTACTTTGCCTAACTTCCCTATGTGTAATAAACTGCAACACAACTTACTTCATTTGGGTTGAGCAGTTGATGCAGTCTATGCTCTGGCAGATCCTTACAAACTTGGGACACAAAGAACCTGACAAGCGATTCTTCCAGTCTACTGTCATCATCTGATAACTGAAAGAATAAAATCGTCTAATTCAGAATGCCAAATACCAGGCTTAAAGAAACTGATTCTTGTCTTCAACACAGGTAACTCACAAATACAGCACAGAAATACCACTCTACAGTAGTTCTCAAACACCCTGCATTGCTGGAATAAAGTAACAGAATACACACGCTCAGATCAATCCACATTTAAAAAAGCTGCATTACACTAAAAATTTGTTCACTTTCTAACAGCACTTATTTAATGTCAACAAGTTAGGATGTTTTGAAATAGGGCAGAATATGAGTGTGGAAACATGGTTACTTAAGAAGTACCACACTTAACTTAATGCAAAAAATAATACAGCAGAACAGAAGATAATCAACTGTGATACAGTGGACATATAAAATGGATGGGATAAAAAGAAACAACATAATTTTTCTGAGGAAACCTCTGAAATTATAATTCCCCCCACCAGCAAATGGGTGATGCTAGAAAACAAACCTTTAAGAAAGCAATTTCTGCTGAAAGTTTGTATTGTTTTGTCCTATTACCGTATATTCTCGAATCTAATCCGCACCCAGTTTTTGGCGACTTCTTAAACGAAAAAAAGTTAGTTCGCGATTCTAATCCGCACCTTTCCTTCAACCACCCCTTGCCCACGGGGCGACTGATTGAATAATATTGGATGTTACCAATGCGTTAACCTTTAGCGGCCGGACTTATTTCTCAGCTTTGCCCTTTAAATCGAGATAAGTGGCCTACTTTACGGCACAAGCCCTGTGTGATCGGGTCTGCGGTCCCCGCGTTGGCCGTTTAAACTTTTGCGCTATCGTTAGAAAAACTTTAATATTATTTTATCTGGAAGAGATAAAATGGTGGAATTACTTCCATTTTGTAGAAAATGGAACACGCTTTTAGCAGAGCACTTTAGAAATTCAGCATGTATCCTTACTGCCTAAATAAACAAAATGAAATTTCATATTCTTGTGAATTTGAATTTTATGTCGTCATTTTTGTGTAAATAATATAATAAAATAATAGATTATTGTATTGTATTGTTCTTACGTTGTTTATTAATTACGTTAATTACGTTATTGTTATATTGTACAGCAGCTCAATCATTTTTCCAAAATCCAGCTCTAGACCGCGAATCTAATCCGCACGCAAATCTAATCCGCATCTGATTTTTTAGCCCTCTAAAACTGTAAAAAAGGTGCGGATTAGATTCGAGAATATACGGTACTTACTTTTATCTTAGTACACACATTCTCCACGTATTACTGTTAGCGTGACTACGTGAAACAGGTCATCAGCCTCTGTATCATACTGCTCAATAGGTAAGGTTCAGAGGTATGTTCGTCAGTCAAATAAGGAGGAGTTAATACACACACCTACAGGATATGTTACGAGGCAATTAAACATTTAGGATGAGTATTCGCAACATCATTATTGTTTTTTCCTTCTGTTTGTCTCAACAGAACTGGCTCATGATACAGCCTGATGCCAGGTTTTCGTGAACATGGTGATGAATCTGCAGGTTCCATAAAAGCAAGAAATTTCTTGACCATCTAAGGAACTAACTTCTTTTCAAGGAAAACTCTGTGCCACATAGTTTGTTATAAGACACACACTAAGATTACCAGTGGGATCCATGAATTGATGCTCACTGCTACACCAACATTTTCAACATAATGCCACCAGTGACGTGGTACAAACAGCACATCACCAGGTTTCAGAGTCACCACATAAGCTTCTTGCAGCACTGCAAACAGAGTACAATACTGAGTAACTGAATGGTGACTTTCATTCTAGTGCAGCTTTCTACTCAAATGTCACCATTCCAAACATTTGAGTACAGTGGTTAGCACTCAAAAAGGCACAAAATTACACTAGGAGATACAACATTAAACAAGTTAGAAGTTTTAAATATTTGGGAGCAACAATTGGTGAAGACGGAAAGATGAATGAGGAACTGATTAATAGAACATCTAATGCCGGAAAACTTTACTATGCAATTAACCGAGGAGTTATTAACAAAAAAGAAGTAAATAAGAAGACAAAAATAGCAGTGTATAAGGCAATTTACATACCAACATTAACATACAGCTGTGAATCATGGACCTTATTGGATACACATAGGAGTAAAAAAAAGGCCTCAGAAATGAGATTTTTTAGAAGAGTTGAAAAGGTAACAAAACGAGATAGAATCAGAAATCAAGTAATTAGAGAACAACTGCAGGTGGAACCATTACAGGAGCGTATTGAGAGAACCCAGTTGAGATGGTTTGGTCACGTATGTAGGATGGATGACCAAAGATACCCTAAGAAAGCCTTTGAAGCAAGACCAGAACGAAGGAAGAAGAGAGGAAGACCAAGAGTGAAGTGGGAAGAAAATGTAAGGAGAGGACTCCAGGAGAGAGGAGTGGACTGGAGGCAGGCCAGGAAAACGGCTATGGACAGATCTGCATGGAGATCCCTCGTGTGAACCTCGACACCGGAAGGTTGAAGAGGACGACTAAGCAAGCAAGGTTAGCACTCATATTTCAAGTATGCAAGGACCCAGATTAAAATCTTGGCGTAAGTTCGCTAGCAGTATTCCCCACGCTCATAGATATAACAATTACATTGTCATGACTCAACTGCTATACGGTCTGTGAAAAGCGGGTGCACCATATAAGTCATTACGGTAAAAGAGATGTTTAGTACTGTGCAGGCCGTGCAATGGCTCAGGTGGACAGTCACTGCCCTCTAACAGCATAAGCCTAGATTCAATCCCAGGCAGTCCATGTGGAATTTGTAGTGGACAAAGTGGCACTGGGACAGGTTTTCTCTAGTACTTCAGTTTTCACCTGTCAGTATCATTCCACAAATGCTCCATACCCATTCATTGACCTATGATACAGAATCTTAGCAATTGAGAGCGTCATTAACATTAAGATCGATTTTGGCAACAAAAAGGCCATATACAGTATGTGATCCAACAAACTGCACAATCAATAATAAATAATCATTTGTCACTTGTGTTACTCCCTCATGTGTCGACATCTACGGGGTCATTATCAGGGAGGTGTATACAAAGGCATAAATACAGCAAATTCTGCCAAATATGGGCATGTGTAGAGTTAAAATACCATGTTGTTAATTAAAATTTCTAAAAATGTTTAAAACATAAATAAATTAACAAATATTTTTACAAGTCTAAGCAATATTTTATGTTCCATTGCCAACAAAAATCTATGTCAATTTATGTCACTTTCATTCAAAGGAAAGGAAAATAATTTGCTGTACTGATATGCCTTTGTATATACCTCCCTGATGATGGCCTTATACAAGTCGAAACATGTAGGAGGAACATAAGTGACAAATCGTTATTTATTACTGATTGTGCTACTTGTTGGATCAAATACTGCATAATCAATCTATTGCATGAAATATGGATTATGTTAAAAAGACCATAATTTCATTATTAACTTTTAAAACAGTTAGAGCAAGGCTAAAAACATAATTTATGTTGGTTAACTGGCTCAGGCATGTGGGAGATGACATCTCTGAAGTCCTAATATGTGACACAGTTTTTAATGAAATGCTGAAGTATTTACATCCATATATGAGAGAATAAATGAGACAGATGGAGACCAAAAATTCTGGTTAAATATAATATAATAATAATAATAATAATAATTACCATTTGCTATATTGGGTCTGGACTGTAGAAATTTAAGTTGCTATATATACTTGATTCTTCATAGGGAATTCGAGTTGGCAAAAGTGATGAGGTTTTCTCAGAGGGGAATAAAATCCATTGTTTCCTGAAATTAAAACAATATAACAAGCTTGGATATATCCACGTGATTACACAAACTGTAACTATGATGAATATGGTATCAAAATTAGTATTCTATACCAACACAATGTTACAATTTTGAAAGTGTGTTGAGATTATATCTTTCCACCGGTAACCACATTAACATATTCAACACTTATGCTAATTCAACAGATAAACATTCCGTTCGCCCGGTATACCACATTCAAACTAACACAGTTCCAGTGACTGAGTCACTGTGGGGTAACAATAATGTTGCTGCTGGAGAAAGAAATTAGCCTAAAAAATCAGTCACAATTCAACCACACAAATACTCACAAACCCACGATTAGCACTAACGTACCTACCATATACCTGTGCCACCAGGTTACAGCCATATGTATCCAAGTGACACGGAGTGTGAGCTCCATCATTTCCAATCCATATGGTTGAGACTGATCCTCCTCTCTCTGGGAAACCAAAGTTCTTCCATGTCACAGTCTGTTATTGGATACATTAATTTATTCACTCATTTTAAAAGATTGCCATGCTTACTACATTAAAAAAAATGATGTATGCAGTTTGTCTCTTAATTTATGTACCAATACTGTGTTAACTGATTTAGATAGTGTAAATGAAAAATGACAGAATGATCATGACCAATAACATGATAAGGTTGTATAGGGAAGGAATCACAGTTTCTTTTATGGTAGGCTACTGTAGTATCTAATTGGAGAGACTGAAGCAACCCATGAAAAATGTTGGTTACATAATCAGACTGCTGTCTGAGATCAGATAAAATCTAAAAGTAAGCTTTTGTAGAATTTGTGCAACAAAAATCACATGCTTTAAATTGTCTATGTTCAAAATAAGAAGTGATGCAAACATACAGTTTGTGCCATTAATGTCAATCATTCATAATTTTTCTGTATCTGTCCATACATGGCTTTTTCCTGCCTTCCACTTGTCACAGTTATGTCAGATACCTATTAAGCAAAGACATCATTTTGGATCTTACAACAGACTTCAATACTGATAAGAATGAGCTGGCTGATGTTGAAGTCAAATGATAGGTGTGTTAAAAGTACTGAACCTTCAGCTTACATCAGGAACTTAGGTAGTTACAAAGCAGTTCTCTGAACACAGATAATTTAACATAATGTACCTTTAGAAGGCTTGTTGGTCAGGAAACCATTCATTCATGTACTTATAGTCAAAGTACATCCACCTACTGGAACTGTCCCCAGCTGTGTGTTTCTTCTTTCTTTGCATCATTCATTTCCATCTTGACAAACTCCTTCATAGTTAAATATATTTTTTTACATAAACCTTCCCATTGTGGAACCTACAAACAAGAGAACACAATGCTTCTCCAAAAAATGATTAACATGTGGCTGTGGAAGTATTTCTGCCACAGATCTGTAGGGGTGTGAGACATAATGCTAGCAAAAGAACACAAATTACAAGTATCTGGAAACTGTGTGCTAGGAATTTAAACAGGCTATTTCAAACTCATCTTTGGCATGGAATTTTCATGAAGATGTTTCTTTGCATGTGGCAAAGTAAGAAGAGGGTTATGAAAAAAGCAAAGTTGATTACAAAGAAACAAGAACAACAGTTTCCTATTCTGACCCACTACATGAAGTTACAAGTCCCTGTAACCTTAACAAATTAATCTGACAGTAAACATTTTCCAAATGATCATAATGGAAGTGAACTGGCATTCTTGGGTTATTTAAACCTGATTTTTCAAACATAAAGTTATATAACATCAGATGGCAGCACAGATGTTGGACGCCAGGTAATTTTCAGCGTGTGTTAACAAATGATGGATCTCAAATTACTTCAGTATATCAGATTTATTATTTATTTATAATTCATAGATTCTCTACAACAGTGGTATACAGGGTCCCATGTGTGTGACTTTCAGGGATTCTGCAAGCATACTTCCTTTATAATGAAACCAGTTAATAAAATTTCAATAACGTTTAATTTAACTTTCTATATTCCTCCCCATCTTTGTGCATGTTCTGGGTTTATTTTCAGCGCAAATCACTAATAATACAAGTCTGTTCTTCACAATGTGCATAAATATTTTTTTTGCTCAACAAATGTTTATGTTTTAAAAACTTTTATTTCATTTTTGCATCAAAAAAGTAGACATTTACTTTACATGATTCCTGTGAAAATTGTTGCTTTTTTGGGGGGAGGGCGGGGTATGAAACTTCAGAGCCTGACCTTGGTGGAATAAGTATTTTGTTCTGCTTGAATTCCTACGAACACAGCAAAACTTCAAAGCGTCGGCTTATTGGTAATATAAGTGCCAGCCTTCCTGGAAGACATTGCATGTTTGGCAACCGTAAATTGAGTTTCTGTCACTAAAATTAGGCCTCAAATCCTAACATTCGTGGATTAACCAGTTTCGGTTTTTTCACGTCTCGGGTATGTAGGTGATTCGTGTGGAATACTGTCACTTGCGTTTGTGTGACCGCATTGCGTTGGCAACCATGACCTTAGATCCTCACGAATGTATACGATGTGAGAAACATTACAGTTATGAAGTAACACGCTATTTCATTACTATTGTAATCTGGAAGAGCTTATGAGAATCTACAATACAATACAATGGAAAATGGCCTATTCATATCGTAGTAGATCACTTAACTGTAATACAAGTTAACTTACTTTTGTATTTTTTCGTACACCTGATCGAAATGGAAGAACTCGGTCACCAAATTTTTCTGCCCATGTATCTAAACTCCATGACAGAATTTCCCAATCTTCTATGCACCTCGTAAAAACGACGGGCTCTTTAAAACCCTCCAAAATCATTGACGCATGAGGTCACTCGGAGGTAATTTAACTGCTGACATTATTTAATAACTTCAAGCCCAACTTCTAACCACCACCACATTGTTTACTTCTGCTCAGCACGTTACCTCTAATCCGTGACACGAATCATCTATGGCTCCTGCCCACACAACCAGCATAGCCAATACCACAGTCGATAAGTCGCCATTTTGATACAAGAAATTTCCGATTTTGTAAAAAAGGGCACTGTCTTAAAATTACATTTTCGGCCGGTGCCTTTTGTGTCAGACGATGAACCGCTGGAACCTACGAAAACGAGGTAAAGTTATTTTCAAGATGGTCGCCGACCGTTATCCGTCTGAAAAGAATACGCCTACAATTACGACGAGACGTTTGGAATTCTGTATCAAAAGCCACATTCTGAAAACAGAAGCGCTTCTATATTATACTTTAGCATCGACATATCTATGTTTGTCCCTACTTTGACTCTATAAACCCCAGGAAAGTCGCTAATTGGAAATACGTATTACTTTCTGAGTCTGAGCAGATTGAAACCCCCTAGACATAGTGACTTTTCCGTACATTGGTGTCACTGCACGCAACACCTCCTTCTCATCATATGCAGGATATCCAACTTTACTGCCACACACAAGAAAGTTTTAGTAATGGCACTTTACACTGGAGGTTTGCGTTCAGTCCTGGTCAGGTTTGGTTATGGTAATGTACTTAGCGAAAAAATTGATGCGTACCATGCCATGTCACCAGCCGACTCGGGTTCTCCTCCACTTCTATTCTATTTCCGTATCATGCACAGTAATTCATAATAACCAGGACAGTTATGGCACTTCTGGTCGCTGACGAGATTACACGTATCCATTTCTTCAGTTTTTTTTCCTACACCACTTTTAACAGTTTACAAAAAATTATGTGAAAAAGGAGCAAACCACTGTAACTCTAGTCAAAAGAAACCCATTAGATGACTAATTTCGCATTCAAAATTTACCTGTATCTTCGTAGAATCTCCAAGACCAGCCCAGCTGCAGGGCTGTATGGAGTATTTTATTTTGTATTACTGCTTTCGAAATGTAATTTGCGTACCAGGTCTCCAATACGAGAGATGTGTTTAGTTAGTTACAAACACTATGTGCATTAAAGAGAAACAGACGTTGTTGTAGTATCTGAAACGTAGAGACGAGTTCAACACACACACTTAACAGGAGACATTTCCAGTGGTGTAGCCTGGCCAGGCGGCCGTCCTGGTACTTTGTAACGACGAAGCTGTTATAAACGATTACTTCAAATAAATTGGTAAATAAAAGCAAGATTTTTCCTCTTACAAAATTCACGCGTGAAGTGCAGTCAACTAATGTAGTGTCATACGCGTAGTGTTAAAAAAAATAGTGGATTTTATATGAGCAGTATACACCCCTGTTCAAAACAAAGAAAACTAATGTAAAATAACATGCCACTTTAGTAAGATTCAAAAGGAACAAACGCGACACTTTAACAAGACAACTACATTCTTACAACAAATATGCCGTGAGATTTTAATTACGTCGTAAATCTGGTTGTTTCTGTTTTTCTGTCTTACTTAAAAAAGCAACAAAATGGAAGTGACACCACAATTACAGCTACTACAGTTACGGATTATCCATCTATATGGGCCGATCAGTAATGGTTAATTGCAAAGGACCGAATCTGATCTGTCTTTATTCATACGGCCTAACTCGAAATTATCTTACAAAAATCTTAATTTGCTTCACATGTGACGGTGCTAGTGGTATGGTGTGTTATAGTGTTAGTGCTATGCTGGGAAACTACTAAGCATAAATTGCAATGACCGAACATTATATGGCACTGTCTACATCATCAGTTGCAGTTGGCTGTCCATGATTGCATTGCTTGTATGAATGTCAATCATTCCACATAATATACGCCTTGTTCAGTCGCTTTAATCCTCAGCGTTGAAGTAACAAAAACTAGTCTCCCGTTGGACTTCAACTTATCTTTTGGTCTGTATCTGCTCTATGGAATGCATATTTCACGTTAATTCCGCATTATATAGCTGCTGCTGTCGATTCGTAACGAACAGCTCAGCATCAATGCACGATGTATTGGAAGAGTGATGAATTTCTCTCTACAACTAATTACAGGAGCGATTTAGCTCAAGTCATGCGGGCAAACTAACTTCAAGAATCAAACAATAAGACCAACAAATGCACTATATTGACCAATTTTATTCTGGCCTATTTCCCTACACGTGTTTCGGAACTTTAAAGTTCCATCTTCAGGGGTTTTTTTTGTCTTATGCTACCAGATATTCACATATTATTGTTTGATTTAAATAAATGCACGGTGCTAATACAGTAACTTCAAGAATACTTCCTATTATTACAACTTTGACGGAAAAACTTGGAGAGAAGGAAAGAGAAGCTCTTAAAGCATAAGTTACAAACAGCATGAATTACAGTGGAATCGCCTTAACGAAAAACAGAATGGTGGTGGTGGTAATGATGATGATGATGATGATGATGATAATAATAATAAAACATTAATAGATTGCAGTTTAATACGAGAATTATAAGTAATCCAGGACGGTGGTGTGTGTGTCTGTCATCTCGAAACCTTAAGAATGAGGTGGCCTAGGCCCGAGCAGGGCTGTTGCGCCACACGCAAAAGAAATAAAATAAAAATCCAGATACCTCTTCCATTTGCTGCTGTTTCATCTCACTGTAAGCTGGCAATTGGAAACAAGAAATAAATTTACAAGGAAAATTTGACAAACTTTGATATACTAAATAGTGACGTTTCCAGGGATCGTCGTGCCCTCACTTTCAGGGTCAAGCTACGCAACATGACCTCAATATTCCAGGTTTCTTAGTGGATTTACAATATAGTCTTAGTACCTTTCATGACTTAAGTATAAAAACTGTGATATGGAAGGACTGAGATTAACAGATAACGCAGAGCGTCCACAGATCGATCCAGCGACGACAGGGTACGTGATATCGAGTCGTTACGGCACTGCAATCGGCGTCGGTGCGAGTCGACGCTGGCGCACCCTGATGAGCATTCCACTGCGCATTCTTCTATGCATCTTGTGCCGGCTTATATTATGTTAGGTTGGTAAATGGGGTGGAATACTAGGGCCCGTGTCAACAATCACGAACTGTCTTATTACACGGTACAGAGAAGGCAGTGGACGAAAATAAATATATTCAAATATAGGTTTTGACAAAGCAGATTTTAGGTCTCAAGTCTCTACGCGGTGGCGCAGTTGGTTTAGGCACTGAGCTACAAGCTGGAATGTCGCGGCTTCTATTCCCGATGGGGTCATTGGGATTTTTAATCGACTTAATCCTTTCGACCGCACTATGACCGTGGGGCCGACTCGGCCTCTTAACAGAAACGAGTACCAGGGATATCTCCTGGGGGGCAAAGGTGACCGGTGCGTAGGGCTGACAACCATACCACCGCCATGTGCCGATTGCATAAAGGGCGCGTGTGGGCTAGTACGACCAACACAATTACGGACGTCTACTGCTATAGCTTCCAGAAACTACAACGCGGTGAGAGCCACACAAAAATTTTGCAATAAAAACGAATGTCCCTTAGCACGGGCGTAGCTGGGGGGGGGGGGGGGGCTGGTAGGCCGCCCCAGGCAGTAGAGTCGAAGGGGCGGCAAAATGAATTTTTAAATAAAAATGACTTTTTGCGCTCAAAAAATTTTAAATTACTGACCTGAATATACGGATAAATAATGGTGAATTTTTAAAAGTTCATAATTTCTATTACGGGCGGCCGTTTCAATTGCTCGCCCCGGGCGATGAAAACCCTCAGCAAGTATGAGTTAGATTCTAGGCGTTGTAAGAGTTTCCCGGTACTCCACACAGTTGCTTTGCGGTGCTCACGGTTCCTTGGGGTATCGTCTGAGTTCTTGCAAGTTCTGGTGTCTTACTTCTTTCAGGCGTAGCCGGGACAGTGTAATCAGTAGTGACTATACTACGGAATGGGCGATTAGAGATTCTAATCCCGGCAAGGGCAAAGGATTTCTCTCTTCTCAAAATGTCCACTCTCTCTCCGGAGCCCACCCAGCCTCCTATGTAATAGGTACCGGGGCTATTTTCCGGGGTTAAAGCGGCCAAGGGCGTGAGACCACTTACCTCCATTTAGTGCCGACGTTAAGGATGAGCGGAGCTATACCTCCACTCCCCCTATATGCCTTCATGGCGTGTACAGGGACAAATTTTACCTTTACCTCTTACTTAAGGCAGTGCAAACGTTCCACTGTAACATATACGACCCACAGAATACTTAAATGAGTCGACGTCTCGATGGGCGAAACATCCAGACAGTTGCCAGTTGTGACCAAATGAAACTTGAATCGGGAGGGAAAACCCTGCCAGAGGTGTGGCAACTCTATTAAAGGTTTGTCCACTTCCCATTTTACCTCTTGTAACGTCCTGTTTTAGGTACAACAAATGCCATATCCCAGACACCTTCCTGGAACGGTTCGTTTTATATCAAACCGAAAATAAAACTTTACTGCACGCAGCAGTTAGGGTTTTTAACTTTCAACAAATACACAAAAGTAATGTTTTTAAAATTACAACCTCTCTTAGGACCCGAACACACACCCTTCGGGAAGAACGTAGGATTCAAGGTGTTAGCGAGACACGCTGATAAAAGCAATATTTGGATCTAAGAGAAATGAAGTAAAAAGTAGACGCAGAATACATAGTCTACATACCTTTTATGAAATACTGTTGCGGCCATCAGATCATGGACATGATGGGAGGTATACAGGTGTGCGTGTGACACGACTAAGATAAAGAAAATTCAGAAAGGAAAACACCACGTTGCAACATAAGCACCGATGACTAATATTATTAAATCGGATCCGAAAGAAGCAGGATGTAAGGACGTGAAATGAATTCAGGATAGCGTCCAGCGGCGGGCTCTTGTGAAAATGGTAATGAAACTTCGGGGGCCACTATAAGGTGGGGAATTTCTTGGCTAGTTGAGCAACTACCTGCTTCATGGATATAATTATGTAGCTAGATAGAATATACGGGCCTCTGGTTGAGAAACAATGATATAATTAACCACTGGCCTAGCCACTGTGTCCGAGCAGTCTGTAATGTAAGGTTTCATTCGAAACCCCGCCTTGAGCAGGCGCGACTGTGCAAGAACTTACGAGCCCATGTAAGACTTCGCATCACATGCCAGATTACGACCGCTACTTCAGCAGCCAGCCTGCCGTGTCGTAAGGTCACAAATAAATAATACCATAAAACAACCCACCTGCATGTCGCAACAGCAGGAAAAACTGAAGTTCTGAATTTCTAACACCCATCTAATGCATCACAGTCAATAAAGTTGCCGGTACGCCGTACCGTTGTGTACCGTCGCAAAAAGCACGATATATTAATAATCTCCTTTGGACTGTAAGTAGCACCAGGGCCTTGTTTTACGCCGTAATGGTGTTCCTAAAACGTGGGGGTAAATCAAAAATATTCTAAAATGGAAATAAACTAGCCAAAGAGCGTTAAACCGAACATGATAGGACGTAAATTAAGAGGTGGTGTAAACTGGCACAAGATGTTAAAGCAAAAAAGCGTAAAACAAGGCCTTGGATGTGATGTTCTTCGTAATGTACAGTGTACGAAGTACTCACGTTTGTACTACTGTACTACGAGTGCCATCATTTGCTGATTATTCGCCCATGACAAACTTGTTTATACCTTCCATCTCATATTGATCGGCCGGTGGACGTGTGAACATGGCATATGGGGGCATGCAAACCAATATTTTGACACATTCTTTTTACTTTCCGGGCTGGTAATATGAGAAATTACGTAAGATATACCACAAAAGCAAACAGTTTGGTGTTACGATGAACAAGTTACAGAGACAGGATCTGGTACTTGCGACAGAAAGTATCAGAATTACTCACTTCATCGACCTCCAGGCAAAAGACACATCATATTTGTACACAGATTAAAAAGGTCTAAATTTGTCCCTGTACACGCCAGGATGGCGTACAGGAGGAGTAGAGGTATAGATCCACTCATTCTTAATCTCGGCTCTATAGAAGTGAGTAGCCAACATTAAGCCCCGGTCGCTTTACCCTGGGGAAAAAGCCCCCGGTACCTATTGTATAGGAGGCTTTGTGGGACCCGCAGCCGGTCTGGACTGCATTTTTAGAAGAGACAAATCTCTACCATTGACTGCCACGGATGGCAAGTGTTTTTCCAACCGGAATGTTTTTATTCGGAAAGTAATATTCCAATAAACTGCAAATAAAATTCCTCACTTCTCTTATTTTTCACTATATTTTCATGCTACTAAAATGTAGGTGTTAATAAATGCTCACAGAACTCACTCTTTTCCCTTATTATCTGTAATGCAATAACCAAGTTGATGACTGCCGTAATTTACGCTTGTCCTGATTCTTGGGCAAGTGTGAACATGCACCTCCGCCATTTAAGTTTTTAATTTCTTAGAAATGTTTTCATAGTAACACATGAATTTGGTGGTACGGTTTTATATGTGAAATTCAAGAAATTAACTTAGAAGTACTTATTAATACCCAATCTTTATTTATACTGCAACAGAAGACGTCTAATGGAAAACTCGTTCAACTGCTCACCCACCCTACTGCTGCAAAGTCCCGACAGAGATAGAGGTATAAAGTTGGCTATGCGCACGCTATTAAGAAACATGGGGGGAGTGGAAATACAGCTCCACGAATTCTTGAACTCGGAAGTACATGGAGGTGAGTGGTCAGCTTCACGCCCCGGAGAAAGATCCGCCGGTACCCAGTGAATAGGACGCTGGTTGGACTCCAGAGCCGGTCTGCGACGTTTTGGGGAGGAGAAAAATCTCTTTTCCTTGCCGGGAATCGAACTACGATTCCTCGGTCATAGAACCAGCAGCGTAGTCCCTATACCGACTACGCTATCCCGGATCTCGACAAACTGAGCAGAACTACGACAAACCTCCATCAGAACAGCTGACCACCATACCACGACGTTTGTCGAAACAACTGCAATATCTCTGGTCGAATGTAGAAAATATCATAGACATAATTTTTTATTAAAGATTCATTACTTTACATGACAGCAAATAAATATTTCGTTTTGATACAAAACATTGCTTAGAAGGCGAGTTTCTTCATCAGCAGGTACATATGTTGATCCACTTCAAATCCATGCAAGTTGTTGGCATCACCTTGCAGTCGCATCAGAAGGCCACCGAAAGACACGTAGGCTGCCCTGAAAACAGAAATAATTTGCGTTCAGTGTTACAGAAACGAGACTAAAGATCAAATTAGGAGACAGAACAAATTCTACAAATGTCTGTTGCAACTCAGTTCAAAACATATTATCATCACACCTTCTAACCAGACGAACAGAAATAAATGTCAAGGCCAATATCTAATGTTTAAAATCCTCTCATCCATTTCCTTCTTATATTATTATTCGGTTTCTAGGTGATCATACCCCGTTGGGCGGTACGCATGCGATGTGTTTATTGCGGTTTCGTTCCTTGGCAGCCATTTAATGCATAAAGCGATCAATATGCGACGCCACGGCAGAAAACAATAAAACACTTGTCTATGGGAGTATACATTCATAGGACAGTCACAGCAAATAATCAATAAGTTCCCGCAGAGGGAAGCCCATCGCGTCTAGATACGCTATGAGGCATACAATGGGTGCTGGAGCCTTCTTTGCCGGAAACACAGCGGCCGAAGCGTCAAGCTAACCATTCCTTCGCATCTAGTGCCAAGTTTAATAAGGCACTTATCTTAAACCAGATACGCTTTCAGTGCGTTGGGCTTAGGCACAGGAATGTTGTTTCATTGTAACTAAAGGCCTCCGCCTTTTCCGAGTTTTACGAAATCTTTAGACATTCGGTGGAACTCTCCGGACAGAGGTTCGACCCGTTGCAAGACTTCGACCTCCACAGGACAATACAAATCCGGAGATAATGTAAACATTCACTGATTCCCCCAGTGCATGCCCAGCCGCCAGGTCGCCGTAGCGATTGTATTTTGTACTGTGGCCCCCGTACTTGTGGGGCCTCTGTATGGAACTTGCTCCATGTCACCCTCCTGTGCCTAGATTTTTGAGGTGGCTACTGGATTTGTGGAAAATTTGTGCATTCTTGCTTTAGGCCGTGTGGCCAGTGTGACTCGCAGGCTATAAAGACCACGGCGATTTGGTCACAAATAAAATTAGTACGGAAAGTTATATAATATTTCATGTGTTTGTCTGGATTGTTATATAATTCTGCATCAAAGGCTGCGGTACTGTAGCGGCGGTACTGGTAGATTATGAAAGGAAGAAAGAAAAAGTAAGATAAATAGAAAAACAGAAAAAGTCAAGATAGGAATGTGAAAGAGTGAGAGATTGAAGGAAAGGAGAAATGCTAAAGAAAAGAAGAACCAAGCAAGCAAGCAAGCAAGGACACATGGACACAGAAAATATCAACCAGACATGCATCTAACCATGTATTTTTTACAATCATATGAACTAATAGCTGGCCTTTCGCCTTGGGGCATAACGTTGCATGACGTAACATGTTACAACAGTCATTTCTGTTGTACACCACGAGCTTCGAACCCGGCAGCGCGCAACAAGGAGCATTCCTGAGCCCGGGAACTCCTCCGTTCCCCATTTAAATATAGTAGTCGGCTGGTCTGGGCCATGGACCGCTCCGTAGTTTTGGCTCATTGCGATATCTGGTCCGGCCAGCCATGATGTCATGTGGTACACCTGCCCAATGCACCCAATTGCACTTCTGTTAAGCTATGCCTTACGGTTCACTTAAAGAAAGGGGACAAAAACAGAAAGACACGCAAATTATGGTAACAGATTCTCCGATTTTTAAGGATTCGCCAACTGGACTCTTTTATCTCCATCCAGATGAATCCAGTTCACACTTATACCATCTGATATCAGCCGATATTATCTTCATATCTACACGAAGTCATTTCTTCCCTTTGGATTTGTGTACACTTGCGTGCGTGCTACTTTCCCGTCCATCTCACCAGACAGCTAAGATTCCAAGAACTGGGCAGCAGGTTTCAAACGGCTGTTCTTAGGTTATTTATCGAAGACGATTCAACTTGAGGACATGCATGGTGTCGAATACGACGGGATGATCGTGAATCCCATGGGTAGGTAGGACACCGAGCCGGGCCGGGGTAGTTCAGTCGGCACAGTAAGTAGGCTACAAGCTGAGCCATCCAGGAATCGCGGGTTGATTCCTGGCTAGGGAAGAGACTTTTTCAATTCTCCACAGCCACCAGACCGGCCCTGGGCCCATTCAGCCTCCTATTCAATGGGTACCTGGGGTTTTTCTCCAGGAATAACGTTACTGGAGCGTGAACCTCACAAACTCCATCTCGTGCCGAGATCAGGAATGTGAGGAGCTATACATCTACTCCCCTATGTCTTCATGTGGCGTGGTGATTAAAGGACAAACTTACTTTTATGGGTACGTAAGGATTTGGAAGTCGGCGGTCTCGCTAATACTGCGCCGTATTTTTCCTACCTCGCATGACGAACAGCCCAGCGCAAGGTTCCCCGCCCGCCCACTGCACTCCTACACGGATCGGATAGTACAGTGCTAATGAGTCATACGACCGGATTTAAGTGCTTTTCGACACAGTATGTGGGTTTTAATTCAGCACACGTGGACACTTTTCTGTGAAACATTTGCGACAGCATTTGCCACTCTTTCACCCCCAAAACATTAAAGTGCAGTATAAAACTTCGTGTGTTAATGGTTAATGAGAGCATCTTCATCGAACAGGAATATGCAATCTTCATATTGGGATTTAAGGTTCACACAGACCACGGTAGTGGCGACGTAACGACACGCGGCTTGGTAGACAGTCCTAAACATGGAGGTAGCAGGTTCCTTCACAACATGGACGTCTATCGTCAAAACAAAATGGCGTCACGTCCAACACGACCATAATCTTCCGTCGTCAGACTGTAATTTTTGGCTTTAAACACAATTTATATTTAAAATAATGTGCAGATGCAGGACTTTAAGATGAAATAACTATGTGTCGTCCAGTAGTTTGTGTTGTTCAAATCTCCAAAGGCTGCAAGGTCGCCATGACCGTATTGTCCAAGGTGACACCTCTGTTACCAGTCGCCCAAACCGACTATCAAGAACACGGACAGCTTGGTTCAAAAGTTATTGGTGGGCGAAACACACACTCACGCACAATGCTAAGATTACATTCTGAAATTTATTAGCAGTTTTTACTGTCTGCTAAACACACAGGCACACATACTTCATGGACAAGCAAATATTCTTAAAGCTTTCTTGCCATCCTGTTGCTCTCATTTTATAATAGAGGATACTCTAACGCTATGTCCGTGTGTGTCCGAGACTGTCAGCCTCGCCAACTACTCGTATTAAAGCAAACGGGCAGACTTTATTGGAAACTTAGTTATGACCAGACCGTATAATACAGCACGGTACCTTGGTCTCCAGCATAACTTGAACACACAAACATGATTTACGTGCGAACGGGAACTTCAGAGATGGAGAGACGCTGGTACGTTTAATGTTACGTCTTTGAAATTGTGTTGAGTTTATGCTTCTTTTGCTAGGGCAATTCTTTGGAACTATGTATAACAAAATGACCACAGCGCAAAATTTAAATTTAGCTAATCCCAAGATTAAAACCAACATATGCACTGTATTTTCTTACACAAAGTCAATTGCCCCTACATATGTTTCGGCTTTAACAAGCCATCATCAGGGGATCCCAAGTTTACACGTACTACACATCCATTAGTTCATCTAATAACGTCTCTTATATCACACATAATATCAGTATTTAAGCATTTAAAATCAGTACGTATCAGTGCGTATTTATGCTATATGTATATATATATACATATATATATATATACACACACACACACACACACACAAAAGGTTAAAACGCTTTTAAGATTACATTTATAAATGTTGGTTTTAAATTACGTGTAAACTTGGGACCCCCTGATGATGGCTTCTTGAAGCCGAAACATATGTAGGGGCAATCGACTCTGTGTATGAAAATACAGTGCATATGTTGGTTTTAATCTTGTGATTTGTTATCATGATACACGGTGAATATAATGTGAAAATTAAATTTAGCTTTAAATAATTTCACGATTTTAGAGATGAACTCTTCATATAACCTGCATACAGAACCATCCAGTATAATCCTGTCACCTTACATCAAAGGCAGTACAACAGCCGTTGCTGGGTTTTGTAATTCCATTTACTGTTACAAAACGCGCAGTGATTCACCAAGCAGCGTGTGGTGAGAGATGCCAAACAAACCCAGCTTCGTAACACAGGCTATGTTCCAAAAGTGCACTGGAAATAGACAACTTTATAGTGACAATCAATCTCTCATCCCTGGGCCTACAGTATAACGACCTAGGAACCAAGAATACACGCCACTGCCTCTAATTAATCTGTACAGTGCCTACGTGAAGGTACGAGGACTGACGAAATAAACAGTACATAGACAGTTAGTGTATCTGACACAATATACGAGTACACCGAGGAACACAACAGCAACCTGCGTCTCGTACCCGGTTCGAATCTCTGCCAAGGTACCGATCATCAACAGGGTTCTTCTCATGGTATTACAACACCTGCGGAAAACTGTCATGGTACGACCCTGAAATAGGCCACGACTGTTACCTCTAAACGTTAATGGCTGAAGGGCAGCTCAAAGAATTCCCTAATTTAATGCAGCGTGAAGGTGGTCACCGTGTTAGGAAAAGAACACTACTGGGTCTCATCCTGCCCTAAAAAGAACACTACTGGGTCTCATCCTGCCCTAAAAAGAACACTACTGGGCCTCATCCAGCCCCAAAAAGAATACTACTGGGTCTCATCCTGCCCCAAAAAAGAACACTGTTGGGTCTCAGCCTGCCCCAAAAAGAACATTACTGGGTCACAACCTGCCCCAATTGAATCCCGTTCACACCCTGACACCATATTGCTCTAAGCCTCATTATGCGTCAGTATACGATTCAAATAATGTTCTCAGACTCGCGCAATTTACTGCTACAATAACCTCTGTAGGCATGGTGACAGGGCGTCAGCAATTAACACACAATACACCCTTCAGACCCGAGTGATTAGAAGTAACGTTGCAGGAAGTATAGTTCTGTTGTTAATCGAATCTCTACCTCTCTCCAAAATTTGAATCTGAATTTTGAATAACTTCTCTTAGCCGACAGACTTCATACGTTTAGGGCACAGCATGCATATAGGCCTATACAATACTGGTGTCAGTAAACGAACACAAAAAATCAGTTTCGCTGTAGCTGTAACGTTCACATTACTTATTAAAGAGATTTAATAGAATTCGAATCGTCCAAATAAGGACACTAGGGTACTTGGTAATTCTGTAATTGTGGTACCGTAAGTGTTGGAAGATTTAACACCGTACTGAGCAGGCCTACCAAAATCACAACGACAGCAACTAAAATAATGATCAAATGATCAGAATGCTAATACTTCGACTTTTTTAGATTACGTATCCGTAACGTAAACTCATACTTTCGCAGAATTCGACCAAGCGAAATGGCATCGTGGCTGAGAATGCTGCATATTGTACCTGTAAACACTGACAAAATGCGAAGGTTGTTCAATGGTTTTCAAGACGCCAACGATACCTCTTAAAGTGATCATCGACTTGCAAGTACAGTTTTACAGTAACAACAGTTACGTACTTGGAGCAAGATCTAACTTCAGTTTGGCTGTAAAACCGTTTCAAATGTTCGCATAGATATGCTTGGAGCATTCACAGAGAGAGAGAGAGAGAGAGAGAGAGAGAGAAAAGGTTCACACAAAACTTGTTAACACTTCTATAGTCACTCGGCGTTATCAAATGCAAGACTCTCAGCTACAATGGTCTGTCAGCAATCATAAAATAAAGAGTGCCACGTGGATCCTCCAGCGTTGCATATTACTGTGTTATTTCTTTCTTAAGTCACAGGTATTAAAACCAACAAAACCCCTAATTGTCTGTAATTGGTCTCCTACATGTTTCGGCCCTCGTGGACCACTATCAACAAGCTGTCTCCTACATGTTTCGGCCCTCGTGGACCATTATCAGGAAGCTGTCTACTACATGTTTCGGCCCTCGTGGACATTATCAAGAAGCTGTCTCCTACATGTTTCGGCCCTCGTGGACCATTATCAAGAAGCTGTCTCCTACATGTTTCGGCCCTCGTGGACCATTATCAAGAAGCTGTCTCCTACATGTTTCGGCCCTCGTGGACCATTATCAAGAAGCTGTCTCCTACATGTTTCGGCCCTCGTGGGCCATTATCAAGAAGCTGTCTCCTACATGTTTCGGCCCTCGTGGACCATTATCAAGAAGCTGTCTACTACATGCTTCGGCCAAGTACTACGTAAGTATTTTAGACAACGCAGCCATTCCATCATGGAACTGTTATACTAAAAAATGGACTGAATTTAGTTCTGGAAGACAGAAGACATAGACACTTTAATCAACTACTGGCCATTTTAATAACTTTTTATATTTTTATATTTGTATATTTGCATATGCATAAGTGATCTGCTGATATATGCAGTTTGTACGAGCTATATTTATACACTTCTCTTTGTAATTACCTGATGTTCACTGATAATGGTCAAAGAGGGCCGAAACATGTAGCAGACTAATCACGCACAATTAGGAGTTTCTCTCTAATAAAGTGTATTTCGCTGGTTTTACTTTCTGTGACTTACCAAGTGCAGTGGCCACAGACCAATTTTACATTTTACGAAAGTGGCCCAAACGTAAGTTACATATTCTAATACAGCTTTTCAAAATCTCACACTGAATGGGGCTTATGTTGTCCTCACTTTCAGACTTTGTATGGAAGCTGCGTTTAATCTGCTGACAGCATGGATTAAAAGTATGATGTCGGTGTGACCTTCTCACCTAGTTTCAGGAAAATCTGCAGATCCGATAAAAAGTTAGAAGGCCACAATAAACTTGCCACAGGTTGCGCAGTGCGCAGTTGAGCTCCCACATTCTCCGAAATCAGCTGAAACATTTCAAAACATGCGCGTAACAGGAACGAGCATACCTGCAGCAGGTTAACTTTGATCCCCACAAAACATTAAACTACTGACATGCAAGTCAGGTTTTTTCCCAATTGCAGGACGTCATCCTCTGTGACAGCGTTTCTCCATAACAGTGCAGGTAACACAACACTCTTCTCATACTTCGCCTGAGCAGCAATCCAGCGACCGCCACTAAAAAGTCTCTTGGTACTTGCTTCTTTGCACTCCCTCTTCGGATCTCACTGTCGATATCCTCCGAGGTAACTGCAGCACTGTTGAGTGGGTACAGGTCACAAGGGCAGTGCAGATAGTGGCAGTGATACATGCTACACAACCAGCTAACCACACTGCCACTGTGACCTGTCCAACATCAGCGATGAGCTGTGGGATGCATCGCAGGCGTTCCTAGATTTGGATGGAAGCTTGCGGGGAAGTCTTCAAATATTTAAGCAGATACACAACAGAAGAGAAAATAATCGCACAGAACTGTCAACACGTCTAAATATTTTGATACTGTAAAAGAGGAGACAGCCGATCCCACTGGCCGTGCGGTCTAAGGCGTGGGTCTGCGGCCGCTCGCTTACTAGGATCGTGGGTTCGAATCCCACCGGGGGCATGGATGCCTGTCTCTTGAGAGTGTTGTGTGTTGTCAGACAGAGGTCTCTGCGACGAGCTGGTCCCTCGTCCAGAGGAGTCATACCGAATGTGGTGTGTCTAAAAGGTGTGATCGTGAAGCCTCGAAAAATGAGGCGGCCTAGGCCCCCTAGGGGCTGTCAAGCCATTGAAAAAAAAAACCCTTGAAAAAATCACGATGGTATACTGATAATGTTGTAGGCAATGTGTTCGGAGGCATCGTACGGACACGGGCTACGATGACTAGCGTCTTGTCTGGTTTCCTTCACACTCTCCAGGTAAACGCCTAGTACATAAAAAGGCTAACTAATTCAAAATCCTGATTTATTCTTCTTTAACGACGATCTTTCCATTTATTTCATACTGCATGTGGGGAAACGGCGTCGCTAAATAAACGAAGGCTCCGATATTACCACTTTACACACTAAAAAAGCACCTTAAAAGTTGCCAGGCCGTGCCATGGCTTCGGTTTGTCACCGGTCTCTCACCGCGGAGACTTGGGTTCAATCCCAGGTCGGTCAATGTAAAATTTGTGGTGGACAAAGTGTCACTGGCACAGGTTCTCCTCCAAGTGCTTCGGTTTCCCCTACCAGTATCATTCCACCAACGTTCCAAGCTCATTCACTGATCTATCACCGACGCTATAGAATCTTAGCAACTGACAGTGTCGTTAAATACCACACGTAAAAAAAGTTGATTATTATTAAAACGCACCAGCTTGACCATGTATAGAAATCAGAACTGCAACTTTAGGAACAATGTTCTAATGTTTGATGTTGGCGTAATTTCATACGTTCCACATCTCTCCGTACCTGGCCTCGCGCCGTTTTTGTGGTCTTGGCAACATGTTTCGTTAGAACTGTTAAATGTGAAAATATATGCACGTGAAGCATTATGTGATACCATGCATGGATCGCACAAACACGTAGAAGGCCATACTTCAGTCGGTTTCCTTAGTAAACATGTTAACTCTATCTTCATGCTCTCTGTATGGTTCCTCTACAATCTCGAAAATCATTCGTCTTCCCTCCTCTTCATCCTCACGGAAGTAGATCAAAGCGCTCCAGCAGATTACGTGGCGACGCTCAGCATCTTCCATGCCCAACACTATTTCTACATTAACATAAGAAGTTACATAGTTGCGTAGTGCTCAGTGCCGCCATGTTCCCACTGCTTTTCATATGAGGAAAAACGCGAAAGAAACAGATCTCAACTCGAATCCATGCAAGTAACAGCAAAATTAACAATTATTGCGAATTTTCTGCCTAAAACGAGCAGTTTTCGTATTTGCACTTACCAGATACACAGCGTGACGGACAGAACGACGGATATTGCCAATTATACACATTGTCAAACCGAATCTATGGATCCTGCATCATACGTTAACGTTATCGTTCCCACCGCAGAAGTTCGCATAGCTGCGATGTCGGTAGTACTGACATAAAATTAAAATTATGAAGGTCGGATGGTGCATTCAGTGGCATGACGTTCACACCAAATTTAACGATAAACTGTCAACTGGTTCAAAAGATATTAACGGAACAAGCACACGAACGCATACTCCCTTATGACAAACACTAAAGTCCCAGGCCCAAATATCGAAATGCATTAGGTAGGCTATATGAAATGAAACAGCTGGAATAATAAACTGTCATAAACGAAAATGATGAAACAGTATTTGAATAACTAAATACTACTCATACAGCAATGACATGCATTCTAGAATGTCTAATTCCCGTCCAGAACTTACATTACGACTACACAAACATTTTAGTAGATTTATCAAGTCCGGAACGGGGATATATTTACTTACTGTTTATTTAACGATGCACCAAATAATAGGATTAACGAATAATTAATTGAAAAAAGTGTAAGCTGTCGTAATGTAATGTGAGGTAGGCTGCCAGTTCGGTATTTGCCTGGACGAATTGAGGAAAAGGACAGGATGGTCGGGGAACAAGAAAACTGTCTCTGGTCGCACAACTGGGGTTTATGGTGTTTTCTTTAGCCCTTGCAGGCAAATTCCTGGATACGTTCAGACAGACCACGGCCACTTCCTTCCACATCCTCCTCCTATGCAGCTGACGAAGGGTCGTCAAGAGACGTTAACACACTGAGAAAATGGACGAACTGGGGAACTCATACAAACACTAGGTGTGCGGTTACATACAGCCACTGCGCTACAAAATCACAAGAGCCTGCAACAGCCTATATTATGACATTCATTCGACATTTACACTTTCACCATTAACTACTTCTATGTCAGTGTGCGGTATTGAACTGCCCTGCTATTATGTAACACCGTCCTCAGCCAGCTGAACCCAAGACACACATTTGGTTGTACTGCCAACATTTTGTATGCACTTCTTGTTTCCCTCACCCAGACATAAAACTGTGTTTATACGAACTTCTCTAATGCTCACATAACCTCTGAGAGATGAAAAGTACATTCGGTAAATTACAAAAGACATAAAAGAAACGCAGCCCTGACAACGGCAGCATTAAAATTTGGGTTTGTTACATCTGCACACCAGAGCATTTCAAAAGTAGTCGCTTACATGTGGACTGATACACTGGATGTCAGCGCAATACCTACCACGTTTCATGAAAATCGGACTACTGGTTCAGAAGTTATTACAGTAAATGCACAGTACTATAAGGAAGTGCTGACCTACTTTTTTTATCGTGCACGGAAAAGTATACGTGGGTATATTCCCCAGGAACTCTGAACTGTCGATCTACATTTCTTATTGCACAAGGAAAAGTAAGCAAGTGCATATTCCCAAGGAAAGTTTGTCTCAACTGACAGACGTTCACAACTTATCGGAATATCAATACGCTACTGGAGGACACCACGATTTCCTAAAACCCTTACAGACTAAGATTCTTCTTAGATGTCAAGCAGTGTGGTTTGGTAGAATGGTACCAACTTTAAAAAAAAAAAGTGTTGACTCCATCTTCAGAGTACCACTCCTCTACTCCTGAACATGGAGGCAACAGATTCTTCCGTACCGTTTGTATTCATCCAGTAAACAGCGGGGCAACACACTCCAGAAGACCGTTGTCTTGACCTCCAGTCTGTGTTCCCTCCTTAGGGAAACCAAATTTCATATGCGTACAAAACCGAAAATACAAACGTATATTCCTCAGAAATAAGCCACGTGAAATCAATACAGATAAACCTCCGCAGAGTCACACAACTAAAAATATCAATGACGAAGGTGGATCGTACATTTTTCATCCTCAAAATGGAAATACACCAGTTGATGTACGAAATATAGCTACTGCAGCAAGGCTAACTAAGCTTAACTGTATAAAGTAAACTGGTAACTGTACATACCACTCGCTGAAACATTTAACAGCTCTGCAGTTCGTCGAAGTGCTTTTATGAGTTTCGTATGACCAACACCGATTACTGCCCTAACAGCATTAAGCACCCGGTCTGTACAAAGAACACGGCGTGTGTTCTATATGAAGTACGAAATGAGTTTTTATATACCATTTAGATGAATTTAAGCCTGTCTCTGTGTACACTCATGCTCCTTTGTTACTTGGCATTATAGTCAGCTGCCTGTTTACAATTCAGGTATCAGCAGTGACTGTCCGATTTCAGTGAAACTACAGTGTACAGTGCGCCACTCGAGGACAATTGTTCATATACTTTTTAAGTACCTGTCATGAAGAGTATAAAAACTTATTCGTAATGAACTTGTGAGGTGGAATCAAAACTACTACAATTCAGAGCAAGTTCTTAGTACTATGTACTAATGAGCTGCTTTGGATATGTAGAAGCAAGCACGGTATTTAGAAGGGTCTGACTTCATGTTTGTGTTCAGAAAATAAGAGGGTAAACACCGACATTAGGACACGAGAATAGGTACCTACAAAAACGAACAATTTTTAATATCCTAGTTGGTTTATTTATTTTCTTTATTTAGCATTGGACTCTCTGTTACTTAAAATAGGCCTATTAGATTCTATACAGTGAAAGGCGGATGAACACTGGTGGAGTTAACTAATGCGGGACAGACCTACTTGTTACGATGTTCCAGTATTACAGCACTCTTAAGAATCTGAGGCTATCATACTTGATTGCAATTTCTTGTCATAGCACAAAATATACATCCAGTGCACGGACATCTTCAACATGCCTCATTTTATTATTATTATTATTATTGTTATTATTATAAGCCGAATTATTTGAGGCATTCACCTCTAGGAAATGACGCCGTGCCGATGGGTAAATGGTTTCAGAAGTTTCGAAGCAAAGTGGTGTCTTCACCTTCAAAAGTCAAAGAATCTTCGACCCCTTAACCCTTGACGATGGAGGCCACTTACCCAGCGATATAGCGTAATATCCCAGATGTGAATCCTCAGACACAGTGTAAGAACTTCAATTTTCTCACGAATTAATCTGGTTCGAAAACACAGTTTTGTTGCGGGTTCACCATCGCCCAGAAATGACAAACAACCCCACGTAACGGATGAGGTGGTCAGCACTCACACTCGCCAAAAATTTGGTGCCAAGCGGAAACATCTGGCTGTTATTCACTAGCTGCAGAGCGTTGTGACACAAAAACGTGGTCATTAAGGAATATAACAGCATCCACTGGCGGGCCTTGAACACGGAAACAAATCTTCAGGTTCCATAAACCTGGGAATTCCCTCACCAGCTGAATATCTACAGTTCAGAAGATCCTACACTTGGTGTTGAGCGTTTGACAAGTCAGTCGTTAATTTCAGTTCCTTATACGTAAAAGGGAAATGATTCAACGAGAAAGTTCTCAGACCATGAAATAAATACGAACAGCTACAGAATATGTGTGCGTGTGTGTGTGCGTGACTGCAGAGATTTCAACTAGGTAATTAATATTTTAAGAAAATTCCGATCTCCAGGAAAACACATCACGTCTTTAAAAACCAATCGCAAAGACAGTAAACAACGTTTAAAATGGACTGGTTTAGATTCATAGAGAGGGTCCTGTTCTTTTCGGCACCACGTCCAGGCTGCTTCTGTGGTCCTCTTTGGGCACTGACGACATTCCGTGTGGGGAGAAGAAAAAGCTGTGGTCAGTATTTTGAAAATTCGCAAGCAAGGAAAAGTTTGAACTTTGACTGTTTCCACGCTTACACGTAGGCCACGATGATTCAAGAACAGCCAAGCAAGACGTCGCCTTCTACTAGTTATTCTTCTACGTGAAGATTTGTATTCAGGATATAGCGCCGTGTTGATAGGTACCTTGGAGGAGCTTATGCCTCCATCTTCAGGGTAGTCTTCTTGAACTACCCTGAAGATGGAGTTAGTAAGCTCTTGCGACATGTCGGTAACTGCCACTCGACACGGCTCATATCGTAGACCTTAAACAACGTCGAGAAACTGAATTTATTTAAGCTAAGTGCACACATCATGCTGCACGGCCTACGGCACGCACCATACTGGGATACGCAAACAATGGTGTCTCCATCCCCATGGCACAAGAAGCTGTTTGCATGGAAGTCGACAATCCTTTATTGTTCAGAAAATCCTGTTACTGAACTCTGCACTAAGCTAGTTCAATCTATTCAACCCCTAAAACCGTTTTATTTAATCCATTATAATATTACACTCCCATCTATACTTAGGTCTTACAAGTGGCCACTTCCCTTACGAGTTTCCCAACATCATCTTGTATGCAGTTATCATCCCTCCGTGTGTGCTACATGTCCATTCATCTCATTCTCCTCATCGTCCCAAGAGTATTGACGAAAAACACAACATACGAAACTCATGATGTAACCTTCCTAAACCTTTGGTTCCAGTTTTTTTTTTATGGCACGACAGCCCCTAGTGGGCCAGGGCCTTCTCACTGTCGAGGCTTCTCCATCATCACCCAGACACACCACATTCGGTAGGACTCCTCTGGACGAGTGATCAGCCCGACGCAGAGACCTCTACCTGACAACACACGACACTCACAAGAGACAGACATCCATGCACCCGGCGGGATTCGAACCCACAATCCCAGCCAGCGAGCGGCCGCAGACCCACGCCTTAGACCACGCGGCCACTGGGATCGGCCTCCAACTCTCTTAGGGCCACTTATTATGCTCAACAGTCTCTTCTGCAACACCCTCAATCTGGGTTCAAGAAACTCTCTCGCGACAGGGATATCTGCCCGCGGTATTTTGCTTTGTGTTATTCCGTGCAGTCAGATCCCTTGCCATTTTGCGTTCCACCGTCAAAGGAGTCCTACCAAATGTTTCAAAATTAATTCTGAATCGCGACAGGCTAACCAGTCTAATTCGTGATGACAGATGAAAATACGTTCTGTAATGTAATTCCTTTTCACAAACGAATCCAACCTGACAACTGCATATCAATGTGCATACAACCAGCCTGGTCAAATTCCGTCTCATCTCAACTGGCTAACTTGGCACCCCTACTGTCGTCTCTGCTCCCATTCCACCTCGCTGTTACTAAAATGTGGTCCCAGCTCCCAGCCAACTGGCAAAAGAACTTTGAGAACTGCCAAGATGACAAGCTGTGGTGATGTGCGCAATCCTCAGGATGTGTTAGGCATCTAATGCACTTGTGCACGAAAGGTCGGCAATTTTTGTACAGATGCAACCGCAGTGCAGCACTCAGTCACGCCACGCTCCACAAATTCTCAAGATATTTTTGACCGAGGAATGCATCCGATATATTCTGCCTTTTAACCGTAACTGACCTAGCTTTAATTTAAAGCAGGGATGTACAAATTTTACAAAATCTGGAAGCCACTTCAAAATTCTAGGAGCCTGAAGGGTGACATAAAGCAAGTTCCATACTGAGGCACCACATACAAAATTCAGTCACCACAACGATCTGGCGCTCGGGATTTGTGCACCCCTGATTTAAAGATACTTCATTCTGCTAATACGAGTATGTTTCCACGATAACGTACAAGTCACACGGTTGACTGCACATTCTTCCACTGATCTTCACAACATCAGGACAAAAAGAGTCACTGTTTTTAAGCGGGACAGGGGTGTACAGTGTTCAATACCTTTGTTTTTGTCTCTGTTTAATTAACGACGCTTTCTGAAACTATTTCCAACCGGATGGTTATAGGCGATAAGTTAGGAAGGCTACATACAGCCTAACGGACGGTATACCAGTACACCATCATTCGCCTAGAAGGACTGAGGAAACAGTCAAGATAGCTGTTTCCTAAAGAAAAGGAACCGCAACTGGGGGATTTACGAGGCACAATGACATACCTAACAGCAATACCGTAATTCTGGCCCATTAGCTACGCCTTATTACAAGTTTTATATTACCGATCAGAATGTCTGCCAACCCAGAAAGAAGTTCCTGTGTAGTCAAATATATTCTACAGTACCTCTTTCACACAGCGCGAATGGTCATCTGTGACGATGCAGTCTGAAGGCGCCCTCGCCATGGACATCGATGATCAACAACAAGCATCTATCGACGTGCCACTAGTAAAGGCCATAATACGTTCTACAGGGCATGGTAATAGCGTATCAGATTCGATGTCATTCAAACTTTGGACTTTTAACCATCGTCCCGTGTTTAAAATAAATAGTAAAACAACGTTTCAAGGAGAGGATGTCTCCGTCCTCAGATAAGTGTACGAAGGAGATCGATCCTGTCCCCGAAACGTTTTTTAAATGTTTATTTTACACACGGGACGATGGACGAAGTCCAAAAGACTAAACGAATCCAAAGGCCATATATGTTATGCAAGTTGCAAAAGTCGAACTCTTGAAAGATAAAAAGGACTGAAACGGGACGTATGTTACCTACTTTAATACAGGCCATCCCGTTGTGGTTTTTAACGATTGATTGTTAAACCGTCAAACGCAAGTATAAAAATATCATTTGAAAATTAGCTACATGTTTCGGCCCAAGAGGGACATCATCAGTATTCACATAAAAAAAGGAAGTAAAACAGGTTACTATTACATGCCTGTTTTAGCGTGAGAACTCAGCTTCACATGATTCATTTATAACTGCTAACTGCATTCAGAATCTCCTTTAAGGTAGATACCATTGTTATTATTTATTAGCTATTTGTTTTTTCTGATGTTAAACAATTTCCTCTACCAATATTTTCCTTTTTGTAAAACTCCTTATGAGACCTAAAAATAATAAGCTCAAAATATTAATATGAGAACGGATACAGTTGTTCTGAGTAGCTATTTGTGGTTATGTAGATTCTGTATGGTACACTTCTGACGCTAAGCTTCCATTTATTCTTCATGTTTTCCACTTGTGGGCTGATAGCGTTATAGAAGAACACTTGGGTTTTTAAGGAAGTAAATATATTCATAACTGCACTCCCAAACTTGCTTTGTTACATTTCTTTTGGATAAGCAGGCTTTTATTTATAGGCCGATGTTTATATACGGTCTGACGATTACCCTCTTCGGCCGAAACATGTAGCTTATTGATACCAGGATACTTCTTATACAATAAATATAGTTGTGTTTCACGGTAGTTTTATTAACTTAAACATACGTTACCTATCTCGAGAAGGTGACATGCAGGAAGGCCGAGTTTCCAAATTTAATAGCAGTTCTCAATGTCCGATTAATCTACACCTGCCACCAATCACAAGGTTTGCTGCGGGATCTGATCCAACTGAAATTCATTTATTATTGTGACGTTCCAGCATAGCCGAAAAATTTCAACCCCCCACCGGAACAAATGTGTTATCTTTCATTTTTCCCCCACTTGTCTCCTTACTTTAGGCGCAACAGATATAAACGCCGGCCTAAAAACTGAAACACAAACAGGCTCGTCGCGTGTTTGTATGACTTCAAATAATCACTTTCATCTTACGGATTCTCGCAAAATTTCTACACATACGCAGCAACTGGCGGAGGACTTACCTTTGCAGTTTACAACTGTAATCCCCTACCTTTGAAACATTAACACTGCGGTCGTTCAAACCATAGGGCAGAAGTGTCGTCAACTAGCACAACGTTCACGACCCTGAAAATGGCCACCATCTTTAAAAATGACGCAACTAACCTACACTGCTCTGGTCGTTTAGTTTGGTCAAAGCATTAGACCCGTTAGATTTACCATGGCATTAAGCCAGTAAATTCGGGGACTGCTTGATACCTTTCTATTTAGAATATCTGGTATACCCCATCAATCTCAACAAAGATAAAAACTGATACCTATAATTTTACACGGTGATTTGTATGGGTGTCAAACTTGGTCTCTTACTCTAAGGGAACAACAGAGACTCAGGATTATTAGGAAGATGGTGCTGAGAAGAATATCTGGACCACAGAGCAAGGAAACATTTGAAAGGAGAAAATCACAAAGAGGTCCGCCTTGTTTTTTTTTACTTACCCCTACATATTATTATAGTGATAAAACCATGGCAAACAAGAGCAGGACAACTATCAGGCTCTATGCGTGGGCCAAATGAGAAATTCAAACAAAAGTTTGGGATGAAAACATGAAGGAAAGAGACCTCTTGGGAGACCTGGGCGTAGATGGAAGGATATTATTGCGGTCGATGTTCAGGAATGTAAGTGTACGGTTGTGCAATATGTTCAAGTGGTTCAGGATTGGATGACGTGGCGGCCTCTAGTAAAACAGTGAAGAAGTTTCGGTTTCAAGGGTAGGCGTTAAACTTCATGACAGTAACCTCTCGTGAATAACTGAACCATAGTTAGTTAACCCCATGAAATTACGAAATCAACAATAAACTAAAACTCCTAAAAAACATGACAATTCAGAAGGTTCTCTCCTCAATGTTCCAAGAAAAATGCAGGTAAGCTCCAATAACCATAAAATGACACGAAGCTTCCTAAATTCTAACAAAACGATGTAACTTACAAACTGCAGGCAATTACAAAATAAAAACAGATACAGTCTTTCGGGTAATACAAAACAACTGTGTCTTATATTTCATTAAAATATTTATTATAACTATAAACATACACTTAGATCGAATTCAAGCAAAGTATTTATTACATGCATAATGACAGCACTGGGAAAATTAATATCCACTGTCATTTCTCTGATCCCCTACACATACACATATAACTGAAATCATTATCTCTATGAACACTTCATTACAACACTCCAATTATGTAGCAAGTACAAAAAAATGAACATCAAAATATGCATACTTCATCTACAAATACACCGATTTTATAAATGTATTTGCATTTACATGGGAAAATAATAGTACATTCCGTCTTGTCACATAAATTCAAAGATCATGCAACGCTTCATGAACTCGCCACGCCAGACGTTCAGGACTGGCGGTGTGCTCCCAGAAAAATAAAAGGATGCCTTCCTTCAGGACCAGGTCCAAATTCACACCGGCTCTGAGACCCACTCAACCGCATAGTCAGTGGCACTCGAGATTAAAGCGGTCGGAGCGTGAAGGTAACCACTCACCAAAGTTTAATGCAGACTATTACAAGCTGTACTTTACGCCCCATGCAGGCTTTCACGTAGTTGCATTTAGGCAAAGGGTAACTATTACATTTACCTTAACCGAGCAGAGTAATTCTTGAAACGTTAATAGCTCCTCAGCTAGTCGAGAAACTCCCTGAATTTTAGCCCCCCCCCCAAGGTTCATTACCATGCTGACAAAAGCCCATCACCTGTGCCTACCTTAAGCCAAATCAACCCAGTCTACGCCCTCCCAAATGATTTAATACTCATCTTAATATTATCCTCAGAAGTACGCCTCGGCCTTCCAAGTGGTCTCTATCCCTCAGGTTTCCCCACCAACACCCTGTACGCACCTCTCCTCTCCCCCATACGTGCCACATGCCCCGCCCATCTCATTCTCCTTTTATCACCTAGATAATACATGGTCAAGAGCACAAACCATGAAGCTGGGAGTACACAGATTTGAAAAATTTAATTTTAATATTGGCCTCACTGATCTATACCGACTGTTCATCTTATGGCGCTGAACGACCTTTGAAACGATTTGTACATCAATGTGTGTACATAAATAATGTAACACATGCATATGTGAAAGTCTTGTACACTTCATCACTGCGATTTTTAAATGGCGAGGCTCGCAGTTACAACAGAGTGAACACATTCACTCCAGACACATCACATTACACACACGCGCGCGCGGGCACAGATGTAACAAGAAAACTTCCCAAGAAACACCGCCCAAGTACCTCTTTTGTAGTAAGGACGCCCAACACAAGGCCTTTCTCGCTCTAATGGCAAACTCTCCTACACAAACTGTAACCTTTCTTCAACAAAAACCTTTGTAGATACAAAATCATGACGCTATAAGTATTAGCTATGGTGTGGAGGAAACAGCACTATCAAATTTTGATTAAGCTGAAGCTTTGTACATACATTGTTTTAATTTATTCCCATTTCTCATTCACAATGCTGACATGATGTCACAATTCCGAATACTATGCTTAACCCTTTACAGGATAGCAGTTAACTAATTTTACCACTTCCTTCTACGTTCAATAATTAGGGAGTAGTCCTCCAGACTTTTAATTGGATCCTTTGGTTCTCTTCAATAACAGAATTTGCTCAGAGTAACAAATTGCACTTGAGGTATTGCTAATATCAGCTTAGGGAAATAAGGGATGAAAGCACTGAGCAGAACTGCATCACCTAACATGCACTTTATCATATCCACAATAGCCGAACCCCCCCCCCCCCTTTCAGCAAGCCATTCACAGTTTCATAAATTAAAAATAAGCCTGTTACACCTGTGCCCACGTTTGTCTTCACATTCTGTTACAACCATTGTTTGTTCTTTTACACATCTTCACGTTTAAATTATGTCATATGTGACAAGATCATGCTGTTCTTATGGTGAACCTCTTCGCTGTTACGACGCACATATTTTCATCACTGTTAGGATATATCCCTTACATCATGGCGCAAAAGTCTGTCGGATTAAAAAAGAATCCGGCGCCCTTCTTGTGACACATATCGGACAATTGCCGTAAGACGCCTGACATTTGCTGAACGCATTCGACACTAATTACCGTCATACACAGACGCAGTCCGCCAGGAGCAATACGATGTGTAGTTGGACTGGTGTATTTTCCACACACTTTTATGTTATTGCGTGGCGCGTATCAGATGAGCGGGAAAAATGGATTCTAACCGACAGACTTTTCGCCGTGATGTAGGCGAAACACTGTGCCAGGCGCAGACAGTTACCGACGTACACCTGGCAGCTCTTCAGCGAGAAAATAAGACTGTGAAGGTTTCATATACAGTTAAAACGTAAGGCTAAAGCTAGAATTACACTATCAATATTATACACGAAGTACAAGTTTAGGAACTGCACACTACTACACAAAACAAGATTCCTCAACATTTCTACATCAAATGCAAATTCAAACTGCCTGACAGGTTTGTACCCAGCAGGTATCTAATACGGACCAAAACACAAGACAATTACCAACAGACAACCCCGGCTCTCATTCAAGCCTGCTGCATAAATACGCCATTGGATTCGATCACGAGCCAGCCGAATTCGGTCACCAACAGATCTACTTCCTTAACCCTTTAGGGCCCAGTGGTTACTTTACGTACTACCGCGTTTAACATGCAAGAAATCAACACTCTGCTCACATAGTGCATTTACGTAATTTTTAGGGATCCAACAACAAGCAGTGATTAAGACCGTATAGAGCGGTAACTGACTGGTTTTTGTAACCGAGACGGAACGTGTTTACTGCGCGGTACGAACTAAATCTTTAAATGTAATTATGGTTAATTTTCATCCTTGAAGATGTCAGTCCATGTTTTAACGTTCAAGACAACCGCAGCATGTTCCAACTAGTCGCTTCTTCACCAAACCCGTGCACAAGTTTGTTTCCCCCATACGAGTTGCAGCAACCTACTAAATTCAAGTACATCAGCAATAATGAAGTGACGAAGACTAAACCAGACCTTTTCACGTTCTATGTACAATTCCTCCATCTTTCCTGTTTTCTCACTTAGGTATTTTATGTAGCACTTCGTCTGTAACTACACAGCCTACCTGCAAGTTATATTGGTCTACCTGAGTCAGAGATAATGTCCTGAAACCGTACATATATCCGAACTACATTCTTAAAAATACGACTTTGCACATTCGCGGTGACGTCATTTCACCGCGGCAACAGACTAAGGCCTAACGACAAGGTTATCATTGGTTAGTAACTGTACATATTGCTGGTCCGTCAGACATTCTGCTGAGCCTTCATGTGGGGGGTCTGCTTGAAGGAAGGATGAAGAAAGCAAGAAAAAGAAAGAATACAAGACAGAAAAAAAAAAGAAAAGGGAAGGAGGGAGGGAAGGAAGGAAGGGACAGAGTGGATTATGAAGATACAAGTGTTTTCCAAGTGAGTCGACCTAAATTATTTCTCTTTAACGTGTAAATATTCACCACATCGAAAAATGTTTGAAACAAAATACGTGAGATTCTAAGATGTTCTATATGTTATGTAATTCTACATTTCTTGTAAAGTAAGTCGTTTCTGAGATGAAGTTCACAATAAGCTTTACGCAAAGGACAAGTACATTGGACCGACATGAAAAAAAAAATCCATCGACAACAAATGTCATGAAAATCCGTTCAGTAGGTTTGCAGATAGGGCCCGCCATTCAGCATTAATTCAATACTCCATGCGCAGAGAATAATTAAGGATGCGAACAAACACCCCATACCGCGAGTAGAAATGGAATCCACTGTCCAAAACTGTGTCTGCCATCTTAAACGGACGATCACATTACATACTGTAAGATATAATAACCTACTTCAATCGTTTAACCACAGAACGATACACGAGTACCAACTGCCGTCACATTAAAAAAAAAAGTCCCATTTTGCGCAAAGTTTGTGTTCACAAGTTTCAGCTCACAAAAAAAGCTGTTACTTCCCACAGCAGCACTGAATCGAACAGCCGTGTATGAGGCACAGTAAGAACACTTTTTTCAAATACTACTTAAATGACATTATGCTTCTAAGACTTAAATGCAAATTATAAGCACTCATCAACCTACAGACATAATTAATGGTGTGGCGATGTATGTACTTAAAGGTATGACCCAAATTTTTAATTCTTTAAAAGGGATTTTACGCTATGAAGGTTTTATCAAAGCCAAATTTCAGAACACGTTGACGATATAGTAGTTTTCTTGGCAAGCAGATGCCCGGTTTCAACGCGTGGGTGAAGTAAAGAATACCATCGCATTGTGACTCACCCATGCACTCAATACTGTGTGCATGCCGATGGCTAGGGGCCAAACGACTCCCTCACATCCAGCACCAAAATAGTGTGGCGATTGGTTTCAATTTCCACTCCTCTACCCTTCAATTTCATTATCTGCTAACTTGACAACATAAAGGTGTTTCAGAAATCAGACATCTGATCATTTTATTCACAACGATGGAAAAATGGAGACTGAGATTATATAAGCTTCCAACGCCCTGAAGTTTTCAACCTACCAGTGGACTTCCTCTCCTACGTACTAGAATACAGACACTAGAACTCGAAGCAGGAAGTTAGTCGTGCTACGATACTTTCCCACGTTTTTCCTTCCCATCGTCAGTACTGTAATTTTAGTGGTGTCATAATTTGAAGTTACTGTACTCTTCAGTTTGACGACGGAATTCTATAACGGAAATCGACTAGTCAGTGTCAGTATTCTTCCCAGACATTACATTCAAAACCAACACACGCATTTTCGAACGACGAACTTCAACGGACCGTGCAGCATACGCGTACACTACATTCGACTGTAGGATCGACAGAGGTGGCACGACGACGACACACTTTCCTTCGGGACGAACCTGTCCTCTAAATTGCGGCCAGGCTACTGATTATCCTGACAGAGGATTTATGTGGTTTTCCTCAGTCTCTCAGAGACATTTCGAAACATTACTGTCAAGCACGCCACGATTATCCCAATCCAACATGTATCTACTCATTGTCCACATTTCCCTTTCAGTCTAATTCGACGCAATATAGCCAAAGCAATTTATCCAGAGTCGCTAACGTAGGTACAGATCACTCCCTCCTACTAGAATATGAGTCTGCTGCTGACATCAGACGATACGAAGGATCCCAGTTATGGCTGCTGCATCATATCACACATACGGATGCTTTTATATCCAAATTTTTAAGCCCATTGGAATACTCACGAAAAGCGTCTGTTACCTTCGTAATGTTCTGTGTCTGCCCGTCTGCCCGCAAGTATCAGCTCGGCTCCCACTGGACGGATTTTCGTTAAATTTGATCTTGGAGATTTTTAAGAAAAGCTCTGGAGAAAAGCCAAATTTGGGTAAAATAGGACAAACAGATCGGGAACTTTACATGAAGACCTAAGTATATAAATATCGGGCACTTTACATTAAAATCTAAATATATTTTATTGTTGCCGGCGACATAAAATCGCCACAAAAGCTTTGCTGACAGACACGTAGCACAGCAAAGCAAAACAAAAAATCACTGTTGTTTTCATGCTGACAGTGACGTAGTTCAACAATACTAAGAAAACGCATTGTTGTTGCAGAATTTATAACAGGAACACTAAAGTACAGGTAATACATTCGTGTTTGCGCACAATTAGTTAACAAGAATGCGCCACTACGCTACGTTATACGTACATTCCCTACCTCGTTCCCCTTTTTGAGGACTGCATTATCTCAAGTACCATCGGGTTCATCGGGAGACCGACCGCCGTGGAGTGGCGCCCAGCAAGTGACGATACAGTCCGCTCTAACGACGCTCGGTTTCGCGACAAACAAAACCTTCTACATTACAAAATACATGTCAGGCTACCTAACACTACAGTAACCTCTGGAATAATTCACTCATTTGCATTTGTCGATCGTCCAATTTTTAAAACAGAACCTCAAACACGCCATTTGGGGACCGGATCGGTCACATTCTCATACAAAAGTACAAAGAGGACCGAACCGGTTCCCGAACGACGTTTTACTTCATATTTTCAACACCGGACGATGGACGAAGTCCAAACAGCGAATCATTCCAAATATGACATACCACCGTCCGAACAGTATGGAACTGGTTGACAGAAACCATTCACTTTAATACTACGTCCTTTTGTTCTCTCCTGTTCACAATGAGCTATTCTCTTTAACCTTTCGGATTCCCATTCTTGTATGATCAGGAGCATAATCAGTGAATTGGGTCAGCCATCAGCAACAAGAACTCAGCGGCAGGCAGGCAGGCAGGCAGACAGGCAGCGAGCATACAAGATTGACTGTCCGTGCTGGAATGTCGTACCAGATAGTGCATTTACAGGATTTCGAACTTCAGCTTTGTAAACGCGCCTCTGACACGCACTCCAGCCCTCACCAAACAGGGACCAAGAAGCCGTCAGGGGCGATCCCGGAGCACAAACCCTCTTTTTCCCCAACGAGGTATTTTACAGTCACTGTAATTAGACAAATTATTTCAGGTCGAGCACACAATCTAATGCAATTTTGTATGTTTGCTTTACTTCCAAAATGGCCACTTTTTATTGAAATAATCACCTTACTACCAGCGAAACCTGATAATTTTCGTAGCCGAATTAACCTGTTTTTGGTGACAAGAAGTGCTTCCATGTTGACTGAAGCGTCCTACAGCTGTTCTACGTTGACTATGAAGTGAATGCAAACACAGCAAGTAGTCCAAAATGCTGACGTAATAGTTTCCATCAGCGCGGGAAGTTCCCGAAAGCGCGACTCATGCTATGACTGAGTTACAACAAAATGACAGACAGACAGGCAAGAAACCATTAAAACTGATACAGTAGAGCATATGTCCAGCAATTCGACAATCCTGCTTCTACAAATGTCAGCTCATTGTGAATCAGGCATTTTACATGTCGTATCCTACACCTTGTCCTTGTTTATATCCACCTACAGACAGCGGAAACATAACACACGTATAAATGTCCAATGAGACATTTGTTCAGTATTTAGAAATCAACATGAAAATCTGTAATCAATGATAAATATTATTAAACTGCATTAGATTTGCCTCTACTCCTTCGTAAGAACCCAAGTACAGGTTAGGAAATCTTCACACCAAAAGCCGTGCAGGTACATACAATGTGTGTATCTAACCTACTGACAGTCTTTATAGCGGAGTATCTCTCAATCATCCAAGCTTTCAAGCGCAAGAGATAAATCCACTCTGAAACAGTCAACACTCTACTTGCATTCATGGTGGTCTGGCGAGGTAAATGGCACGTTAACATGCGATGTCTCACAGACATATCAAGGAAACATGCAACACTTGAAGCACAATCATGAACGTTACATTCTGATATTCGAAACGTTTTCCTAGGTGGGATTTGCAACGGTGTACATTTCATACGTCTATATTACGAGTAGAATAAGAATTCTTAAAATTAAAGCACCAGCCTCCAATTTAACTTTCTACTGTCCCTGCGATAAACTGATTCCCAGTTAAATGCTTACAGCAAGATGTACTCACTGTCTTATCGTATAGGCACGATGATTTAGCTACAAACACCGCAGGAAACCGAATCTGTGACGAAAGAATGAAGAAACAGACACGTAAACTGAATGTGTAGATCATTTGACATTGAATATGTATGACACATTGGCTGTATTACACTTCCTTTTTGGCGTGAGAACTATGGAGGATTAGAATCTGAACAATGACTTTGTCTGTTTACTATTGCACAAATCCCACGCTACATACATGTGAGCATACGAAACGACTTGTTTAAATAAACCACCATTCTATAGCGGCAGACGAAATGCCTTCTATATATTTAATTAACTGACATAACAGAATCCGCTGACTTCCTCGCCACAATTCTTTACGCATTTCTTATCTCTCAAATCCTAGCTACAACAGGGCCTACATATCCACTCCATGGGACTATCCGTCACGAAGCTGCTCCTTTAATAAGCCCTAACATTCTACAAACCCTACTTAGTCCACCCCGCTTGGGGACATGTGTTTGGCTCAGCACTTATATCTTTTTTCAAACGCTCGTTTAAGATATCTGATATTTTCCTTCTAATTTCAGACACTAATTGTGGCACTTATGGGATCTTTTGTGCTCCAATATTCTTCTTACATTCCTCTTTCCCAATCATTTAAACTTATGTTTGCTACTCGTTCTGTCCCTCTTGCACCTCACGTTGTACGTGCAGCGCGACAGTACTAACAGAGATGTTAAAGAACATATGGCTCGGAAGGAATTCGAACCCTACACAGTTGATATTGCGTTACTACTACTACTACTACTATTTTGTTTTGTAGCTTTTATTTATATTTTTCGTCTTTGAGTATGTTGCGCTTGTGTACTAGTGCTGATTTTGTTGTTGACTAGGGTGCTGAATCAGCATGCAAATAAACAAGGATTGATTACTATTACTACTAACTACTACTACTACTACTACTACTAAACATGATTTGCATTTAAAATTACACTGTGTATGATAACGCCTGTTAGAATTTATTAAGATGAATCATTACTGCTAAAGAACTGAGAAATGAGACATTAAGCAATCAGACAGGTGACTTACATTCTCGGAAAAGACAGCATACTTAACCAACACGTGTCACTTAAGGTCAGCGTGTCGCAACAGGAATGCAGCTTCATTCTACCGGCAAACAAGGAAGGATGCCCACAAAACACAAGTCTTAATGCTCCAACAATTTTTTTATCCCCTTACATTCACGTAACATTTTATGACTATAGGAAGATACTGAACCCCCAGACTACCTTCCTCGTCTACACGGCAGCTGGTAGGATTATGTATGATCCGACTTTAGTGATGGCCGTGTTATCGCTACACAAAGCACTAATGAGGTAAATGTACTGCAACTAAGAACTTCAATTTAGAACACAACCCCCCCCCCGCACGCACGCACACACGCAGTAGGCCACATCCACTGCGAATTCAACCAACAGCGGCCAAGGCTAAAATACGGGCTGTTATTAGCAAACACTGCTGTCTCGGCCCACACACCGAATACTGACTGTACAAGATCTTCAGCATGAATCAACCCAAGGCAACTTCGTTGAACAATACGGCCCTTAGCTATTAAAAATACAAGGAGCAAGTTCTGCACACATGCTTTACTGGCGGGCCGACACACAACGTGCTATGAAACATTTTGTTAACAAGTACGCAGTACAGGTATGGTGCAGGCTCGAAACAAGACTATTCAAATGACACCAGCCAAAGCATGTCGTCTGAGATAAAAAGACACTACTTGCTTACTTCCGAAAACTATTTTGAAGTTGTTTTCAGACAAGATACAATATAAATACAAATTCTTAAGTGACCTGAGTTCAATAAATTGACAGTCCCTTTACTCCTAACGTAGCTGTTTAATTTGTATGCCCTTGTATAGGCAAAAACACACACAAAAAAAGAGAAATAATTTGCTAGCTCACAGGTAGTTGACGGGTGTCTTCATCGACCGAATCTGTTAAAAGGCTACGATGACATACGTATCTGTTACGTAACTATTATATCGCTATAACAAAGGGCACATACTGTAAAGCCGAACGTCGGGGTGTAATTAAGACCCTTTCCTCCAAATCGACACGATCCAAGTACAACATCTCGGCACAGAGGCAGAATAATCTAATGTGCATCTTCGTCGTCTACCACAACCCAACCAAATTACGGAACACTGCCTTAGAAGCAAGCTCAGTCGCTCAATTTTTCTTCCTACCATAACTTCTTCTTTCCATCCTTCATTCACGGGTTCGGCCAGAGCCTGTTCCGGTTTCTCAAGCAAATATCGTTTGCGAGGTCGTCCTTATACTCATCAGTTCATATTTAATCATTTTATTTGGCAATCTGCCATCTTTCATTCTTCCAGTATGTTCTCTCCCATCTTCTACAGCTTCATCTATTTTGTTATTCACCGCACAGTCTCGTATTTGCAACCAATTCCTCCCCCTACTACACAAATTATCATGATCATGCCACTAGCCCTATATAATCTTAGCTCTTCAAAAATAAAACAAAGAACGTAAGTTTTTCGACCATCTGTAAGACCCCTTATCGGGTGTCCCCCGCGATATTTCGAGCCTGCACCACGTTACGGCATCACGTCGTGTAGATAGCACTGAGCACCACAAAGCAGCGTTGGCTGGAACAAAATATAACACACGCAAACTGTTACACTGCCTGGCACATGCAGCAACATATCACCTGTGCATCGTGGCATCCACCAACACCTATCCCTGTGCACAACATGCGACCTTCAAGCCCAGAACAAAGTTACCATTACATAACGTAATATTTATAGCTGTCATTTGGATGATGTGGCAAAGAGACCAAACCTGATCTGCTTCCCCACATCTACTTACACTCTATGACTTTCTTCTGATCAGGGCCCTTCAACTGGTGAGATCATTTGCCCTAGTTGATTCAAAGACGAGCAAAAATTTTCACTGGACGATTTACTGAGTCGGCTCACAAATACGCTCACCCTGTTGCCAAAGACGTCTAAAGCTGTCCTTGTGCCTAACCACCATGTCATGTACGCGTGTACCGAGTGCAGCTGAAAGTTCTGCGCATTATTAACTTGCCACCGTATAGTGGACAGTGGCTAGCCTCAAGCTGAGTCCACGCTACCCGTTCAACAGGCGTGGCAGCACCCACAGCCAGGTCATAGCGAAAGAACTTCCTGCCTTTCCCGGTAACCCAACACTGGTCATCCACCCCACAGATAGTCATTTTACTGACCGGGACCATCCAGCTAATAAACTGAGGCCGGTAATGTGCATAAAATATTTATACGACGCCCTGATTAAAGGCAGCTAAAGCTTTGTACTTTACACACCCGTTAAACAGCACTCAAAGCGCAAAACGCCTAATTAAAAGTGGGCTATAAGGATGTGTAACTGGATATCATCAGTTAGTAATTAATTTTCCTGACGAAGTTCCCTATAGCAACAGAAAAATACTTTACAGTTGGCCACTAAGACAAGTATACCTAGTATACTGTAGACAACACCCCCAAACCCGCTGCTAGGCCTAATGTGATTTTACTCAACTCAGATATGTCTTAGTGATTAAGGTCACTGCAGGGCCCGCTCGCTACGGTCAGTTAAGACAGACTGCAGGCGAGTACAATTAAGCCTCGGCATTAATGCAAATTTATTTAAAAAATTCACGATTTATCATGTGTAAGGCATACACAGTAACATACTGCTTTCATTTGCCGACACTAACATTTAATACCATCTTTTTAATGCCAAACACCCCGCTCAACCCGCAGCTTATTTGACATAAGAAAACATCTTTTAGCCCTTTCCCTGGCAAAGCCGAGACAGAATGCCTAAGCAATTCTGAAAACACACGAGCTCTTTATTTATTACATTCGGGGGCATGGATGTATGTCTCTTGTGAGTGTTGTGTGTTGTCAGGTAGATGTCTCTGCGACGAGCTGGTCCCTCGTCCAGAGGAGTCCTACCGAGTGTGGTGTGTCTAAAAAGTGTGATCGTGAAGCCTCGAAAAATGAGGCGGCCTAGGCCCCTAAGGGGCTGTCGAGCCACTGGAAGAAAAAAAACATTACATTACTAATTCAGTTTGTAAAAATGTGCTGAAGGTAGAGACACCGTGTTTTATCAATTTTCCTATTATCAGTATATTTTTATCGCACATGTATAGAAAAACACACAGGTATAATCATCCATATACCTACACTTATTCATTCTTCATTCTGCGTATTGCATTTCATGCTGCCCGCATTGAGACCAAATTTTGCCGAAGCTGGCCGCACTACATAAAAGGTTGAGAGGGGCATGGCGTTAGATTAAGTTTTGACGGTGTTAAGCTTATCGTGCTGAGCAACATCCCCAGAGTAATGCGTGCAGTCAGTCCTATCTGCTCTCCGGCACTACGGCCAGAGGCAGACCGGGCACACTTTACTTATGGAGCCGTTCCTTTGTGGATACTAAATTAGGGAATACGATGGACTTCGAATACAGAGCCAATGGGCCTATTTCAATGCCGCGCAATCAATGCGGACTTTTAAATGTGTGAAGAATACTACAGAAACAAGGTACGCTGTCAATGTGGTGCCTACGACAGTGACACTGTGGCAACGTTCTGACACAAAGAACGTAATACAGAGCAAAAGCAATCTTTGCAATTACCAAGTTACATGCACAAGCACACACAAATACACACGCCATAACCAGTTACATAATATGTCTCACATGCAAATATCAACTCAGCTACACAAAGACTAAACAGAACAACTCACTTCCCTAACTTATTTCATCTGTGAAAACTTTCTACTTGTGGAATGATTTCTTGTACCTGCACAGGCACGTAGTCCCAACGTGTGGGTTTGATGGACACATCAGTTGTTAGAACACATGAAGGGCTAGCAGAGGCTAATAACATTTTTTGTGGGCCAGTCTCGTCTCTCTCTCTGAAGTTTAACTGGCCATTTTTGTTTAATTCTAAATGGGGAAAAGTACAACGTTTAGCTACGTTCTTACTTTAGTAATGCTGGATTACATAAAAAAAACTATTTCGGCAGATACGGAAGACATGGCAGATGCTATCTCAAACCGATATACCAAAATGTTGCCTAGAACACATTAGATTGTTGTGACGACTTTGATATATACACACTCATGTAAAACAATAGTAAAAGGTAAATCAATCCCATTACATCCAGGAGGTCGAGGCTCCCAGGTTTTTAGACAATCGGCACATGAAGGTGGTAAGGTTGTCAGCTCTACGCACCGGCCGCCTTTACCCCCCAGGAAAGATTCCTGGTACTCATTTCTGTTAGAGGCTGAGTCGACCCCAGGGTCATAGTGCGACCGAAAGGATTATGTCAATGAAAAATTCCAGTGACACCATCGGGAATCGAACCCGCGACGTTCCGGTTTGTAGCGCAGTGCCTCAACCAACTGCGCCACCGCGTGCCCCGTAAAACAATAGTATGCATACATAAACTACTTCCTGCAATAGGCATACCGAATTTAGTCGATATACACCGTTATGTTGTTGATAATGTGCTCTGCAATCTCCACAATGGACAAGTAAACAGTTCATCCTGTCCTTTTCACCCTTGAACTTTACTTGGACTAATCTGTTGGAAACTATTTCTGAATGTTTGTGATGAAGATCTGTTTTAATATTCTTAACAATGTTCAGTTTTTTCTTTTTTATATAAAAAACCCCAGCATTTTAGAACCTGAACTAGTGATTGAGATTAACCCTGAGAGACTGCTGATTATTTACAGATCCCTTAATCTCAGGCAGGTCTAAGGATGGAAACAAAGTCAACGAAATGCTATTATCAGCATATAAACCAAGCCGATAAATGGTCGAAACACAATGCTGACACGATATACTGTAACTTGCAGATTATCTGCTCTATGTGACACACACTTCCCATAAGCAACAGCACTGCGATCTCTGTCACCCCTACAAGCAAAGAGTACGGAGTTTACAGTCATGCACAATTCCTGGACTGGCATTCCATGCCAGGCTGCATAAACGAAGAAATCGCAATTGTCAGGACCAATCAGTCTCCATTAACGTCTGCGTCATAATGCAGAGAGAGAGAGAGGAGGAGAGAGAGAGAAGAGAGCTGGAGCTTCCATCAGCACTGCTGGATGTTACAAGTACTTGACCTCTCTCTCAAAAGAATCCGTAACTGTGGTTTGTGCACCGCATTCGTTGTGCCCACATGTAACACTTCCTTCAGGGATAGAACCACGCTGATAAGCATTATCTTCCTTAACGAAGAATCATCTGCAGATTCCACAATAAAGATGAACCGCGTGTTTTCTTGAGGTATGCTTCCATTTCGGTAAGCGCTGCCTTAGAATTGTCTTCTCGCACATTATAAACACAACCTAACTGCAGTACATGGTGGGCCGATGTCCCTCTTCAGTAGACGATGTAACACCATACTGATGATTCTTTAGTCAAAACAATGACAGATGTTTCCTTTCATCTGCATTCGTAGCACGGATTCATAATGAATATTAAAACACTGACCTGCCACTTTTAAACACTCTGAATTAAGATTACTTTATGTAACAGCCCAAATCGGGCCTAGGTCGCCTCACTGTTCACGTTTCTAGATAAACAATTAGACACACACAACCGGTAGGACTTTTCTGAACGACTGCACTTCACGTTATATTACGTAGCCTATTTATGCCAGCAAGGATAAAATGGATATTCGCACGCAGGACTACACCATCTTTGCCACAGTTTAATCCGCCCCAAACATATTTTTTTTTTTCCAATTATGACAAGCGAACCGAATAATTTATACTCGCAGTAAACATTAAGTGATGTACTGAACATTTTCTACTTTCATTAACAATTTTTAATGCACGTTAGTGTAACTGGAAATCGTCTTTTTCGGGTAGTGAGGAGAATCAGTACGTATTATTTTGGGCCAACTGCATTCTCGTCGGGCAGGGACGTTTGAAACGATAACAAAATGCGTCGATTAGGCCACTCCGTTCTGAAAAACACTCAAAACAGAAAACTGCATCCAACAGTATTGTCATGCACGCAGCGGCATGTTTCCTGTGATTAGTAAAACACACGATGTGTATGTGGTTAGTAGTGTTTAACACACGATTGTGGTAATGTGGTTAGTAGTGTTTAACACACGATGTGTATGTGGTTAGTAGTGTTTAACACACGATGTGTATGTGGTTAGTAGTGTTTAACACACGATGTGTATGTGGTTAGTAGTGTTTAACACACGATGTGTATGTGGTTACAGTGAGTGTTTTTCCTCCTCTACGCAGAATCCCTTATAGCGTAATAACCGCGTGGCAGGAATGACATTTCGCACAAGATCTTTAAAAAAGTACAGAATTCCTCATTAATAAGACAGCGTTTGTCTGACAAATTATTGATAATCAGACGGATAAAAGATGTTTGTCCGAGAACACGTCTTCTCATTTAACGACAGGTCTTACTATAAAACTAGGTCTTACGGAAGGTCAGGCACGACCTACAGCTACTATAAGCGTGGATAACGCCTCCACTGAAGTTTTCGGTTCTACATAAATATACCTCTTTGTAAAAATATATGCCATGCCAGGTGTATTCATATATATAATAAAAACTTCAAGGCCAGAAAAAATTATCAGTGAACGTGCAGTTACGAACAATTACTTTCCAAGAAACAAGAAAGAGACAGAGAGAACGTGCGGTGGCCCGTACAGTGTATGCATTATGCAATGGCTTACACCGACACACAGCCGCTTCACCGGCTACTCAACTGTACTGTTAAGGCAGTAGTAACAAGACGACCCAATTTCATAAACTCCCTTCATAAAGAATTCCTTTTAACAAAGACCGGATCTATCCCTGAAATCCACAAAGTGTTCTAGAACTGCGTCACAGCCAAACAAACAAGTTTCGATACTGTATAATATGGGAAGAAAATGGCTGAGCGTTTCCGTACTGGGGAAAAATACTGACAGGCCTAAATACGAAAACGTAAGGAACATCCTACAGGTAGATTTTCTGGTTAGATTGCCACCTCGGGTTTCTGAGGTGTCTACAGATTAATATCTGATTTGGAGGGACCTCGAAGGAAGAACAAACATGACCCAGTGCGTGAGGCACTGTGGCATGGAGAGGCGCATCGGACGCAGATGTAGTTTACAGCAGGGATGCACATACTGTGTATGCCGGGCGCCAGGTGACCGTGACGGCAAAATTTTGTACGGTGGCGCCTAATATCTGTGGGTCCTCAATACTAAACTTCTTTCTTGTCACCCTTCTAGCGCCTAGAATTTTGAGGGGGCTCCCAGACTTCTAGCATATTTGGCTCTACACCAGTCTTCAGTTCCGCACGTTATGCCGCTTTCCTCTACGCTTCTCTCCGACACACAGCCCATGAACGAGTACAACGCAACGGAATTTCTGGGGAGTTGTTCACGCAGCAATTGGCTAGAGCAGAATCATAAGAGAGGCTCACCACTACCTACGAAACACACGAAAGGTGTCGGCCTGCATGGTCTCCGCCCCCCATTATTGTTGATAGTAGTAAAAGGTGGTGAAGCTCCAGTGAAAACAGAGAAGTGTGAAGAAGTGGCATAACATGTGAACCTGAATATGGAAGTAGAGCAAACACCCGGAACGTAAAATACATTAAATATCAATGGACAATGTCCAACGAATGAAGAGTACAACTTTTCTAGTGTTATAGGAAGTATGAAGATGCAGAGGAAGCCAAGGGCCTGGCAGTCAGGCCCAAGGTTTCTTGAAAATTCGTCAACTGCTTAGTTCTTAGCGAGAATGAAGACAGACACTGTAGCCTATATTGTCACCAAATAGAGGAACGAGACTAAAAAGACGCCTTATCTACTAATCAGCCACGCAACAAATTACAAGCTGCAGAATCTGTGCTACAACATAACTTGACAAAGTATCTCAGAAAGTAGCATCACTTTCCGGACGGCGATCTCTTTCCTTGCAAGATCAGAGACTATCGAAAAATGATTCGCGAATTTTTTATCTCATCATACGTCCAACTCACTTGCGTAACTTCCGTGCCATTGAGAGCAGAAAACATGCGACACTTTGCCTCTCTGTACAATACCCGCATCTTTATGTTACTACTCTGATAAGCAGCTGCACGCCTGCAGTATGGAAGCTTGCCGTTCCCAACATCTTATTCACTTCATAACGCAGAAACTGCAATATACCGTACGATCTGCAGTTTAAGTTTTCCAACGGTGGTAACGATGCAAACACAGCACGTCAGTGTTATAACAATCAACGAACTCTGTGTTTTTACGTGTCTACAAGAATCCTGCATACTGGAAACCACAAGTAACCCTTCACAGCTACTGCATTCATCACCAGGTTCAACATTAAGAATCGCACTTTCCCCATACAGTGTATTTACGTCTTTCGTACGATTCTGAATAAACACTGATTATTTGCCCACACAACATGAACTGACTGATCTTGCTAAAGGAACATATAATTTTCCCTGTTACATAAGAACCTATCTCCATGTAATTACTGTAGCATACATTAATTTCTGGCTTCCCTCCCTTAATGAGACAGCCGAAGTGATACCCCCACAATCGCACTGACCAGCAGCCAGTGCGATCACAACCTCTTGGGTTCAATCCCCAGACATCCAACCAAAGTTTTCATCACGAAGGAGCCTCCTCCAGCCAGCAGCAACAATCCTTAATGTGAACATGTCAACGCCTTCAGCCAAGAAGTCAAACCTGTTAGCGTTAAGCTTCCTCCTCGTTAAAATGTATAAGGCACCGTTTCCACATTCCAGGTAGGCGTTGAACAGGAATGAACTTGGGGTACAGTAAAGGTAAAGCTGTCGCTATGCAGCCATGAACACCAGTGGTGAGCTTCACGCCCCAGTCGCCTTATCCCGGGGGAAAAAGCCCGCGGCACCCACTGGACAGGAGGTTAGGAGGACCCCAAAGCTCTCTTGCCCCAATCATTCCATTGCCCAGCCTGCAGACTAGTCATACCGATTACCCAACACCGGCAATTAGCTTCCCAGTCATGCCCTTAGCTTTTTAGCTGGTTGACTGATGTGACTTACTGAACCTCACGGCACACGGACTTCGTATGAAGGTTTGTAGTTGCTCTGATGGACACAAAATCTGCACCTTCTACGAAACACGAAGGCGTTCACAAAACCCAGCCACTGTATCCCATACACAGCCAGCTCAATTCACTCACTTTCACACTCAATGTCTCTACGTTCAGTTTTCACATTATTTAAGTACGATAACTCACACAAAATGCCTGTTTCTTTTAAGTCTCTCTACCAAATTTTATACGCATTTCTTGTATTCCCTGTGCATTATACACGTATCGCTCATCTCACCCCAGCTCTAAAAACGACCATGTGCAGCGCAACCAGCGGAGTGCAGGAGTTTCGAATATGGCGGAAACTACCTGTAGATGATTTCACGAACGACAGGCTACAGAACACTGCCGCACAGACATTCACACACTGGCGACAGTGCCACCGTTCCAAACTCCTCGTTGTCGTTCTCCGTACGCAACGTTAAAATGCAAGCCGTGAAGTTACTCGTTACGCCTACAAAAATAACACTATTACGTTTCAACTGCAAATACAACGAACATTGGCACTGCAGGGTGCAAAGGCTTTCTTGTAAAGCCGCCAGCTACCAACCTTGTCACAAATTTCGCGCTTTATATAAAAACTGAAGGTATGGACCCTAAGACCAAGTTATCTGAACCAGACCCACACACTTATATAAAATTAATTTTAATATTATCCTATCATCTAAGCCTAGGTCTTGCAAATATTTGTAGAAGTTTATCACCTCCACATTCGTACTACATGTTTCGCCCATCTAATTCAGCCTGATTTAATAAGGTTAACATCTAGTCAACAGTGCGTTTGACTCGCGGATGGCGCTACGTTTTGGGTTCCTTGTAAATTAACTCCCCTTACAATAAAGTTAATGTTCACTGCGTGTTCTAAAGCACGTGCGTATGTTCTAACCAGCATCAAGTACTAAAACGGTAAAAATGGCACCGGCATGACATTCACCTTCTTTCACACCAGTTCCTGCCATTTACAATCGTATTCAAGCGGAAGTGTCACTCAACAGACTTTACAGTGCTCTGAATTTCATGGCAGGTCATTCGCCGATTGAGAATGCAAATATTGTGCCTACGATCAAGCAACCTCTTCTACATATCTTGTGGCCACGACAGTGAACCTGGATGACACAGGCGCACTCCATGTCACCTTAAAGATTTGGTCAAGGCTAGTGCTTTCTCACTACTAAATAACTATGGATATTCCGTCATTCTCATGGTTCATACGGAATAGTCACATCCCCTAATACGTGAAAACGGTGACGCCTTTTGCTATTCTTCCTCACGCACCGGCCCTAATGTTAATTTATTACAGACGCAAACCTCAGGCTTCTTATTAATCACGCTACTCAGCCTCCCAATCTGCAATAAATTAAGCAAATATTTTCCCTTGTAACTGAGGAAACATCCGCCATATCTAGTAACGTCCTTATACGAAATTATGTATCACGACAAGTAACCGAACACTTTATACGGGCCGTTTTAGATAAATATGACAAAAGTTCAATTCGGCTTCTAGCGTTATAAATGACGGACACAAACTAAAATTAAGCTCGATCGAAAACCTTGTGTACATCATTCATACGCTGAGCCGGGATAGCACAGTCAACATAGCGACTAGCTACGGGCTGGATGGTCCGGGGTTCGATTCCCGGCAGGGAAAGGAGATTTCCTCTTCTTGTTCTCCTCCTCCAAAACCGTCTAGATCGGCTCTGGTGCCCACCCAGTCTCACATTCCGTAAGTAACGAGGTTCTTCACCGGGGGACAGCGGCCGGGGTATCACGACCATCCAGAAACATCTAGTGCCGAGGTTAAGAATGAGTGGAGTTGTAACTCTAATCCCTTATACGCCTTCATCGCGTGGACAGGGAAAACTTTACCTTTCTTTACATTTTCAATACCAAATTTAATCGAAATCGGTAAAGAAATTTCGGAATGAAACACTAGAAGATATGTATACGTAATCTCCACATTATATTTTCAACTGTTGTGAAGAAAGCGCACCATACAAAACTGATTACGATAACGTTGTAGGGAAATGAAATGTGATGCGAGCAAGTGTAGTATGAAAGTCTATTTACGGGAGTATCAAGTGTTTGCCAACGTAGTACGCAGGAAATACCCAGGCAAATATAGCTCTATTAGGAAGTAAGGAATCAACTAAGGACATTATATGACGAGGAACTTTGTGGGTTATACAAGATACAGCCACACCGCAGCTGGTAACATAATCTGGTGAAGGAACCCCTTTTACTATGACGAGACTGAAGCCTGTTAGGATGGCTAATGAGGAGGCAGGCTGCGAGATGGGGGATGCATGGAACTGGGTCAGTATCATGTCGTGGCGAGCAGTGGTATTAGCGGCGTTGAACCGTCTGCTATTACCTTTCCTAAGAGAAGGGAGGGGAGGCGGCATTTTGAACAACGGTACTTGTAACAAGGTCCGGATATTCAGCACCGCACACGAACTGGGGTCAGGTCAATACAGCTCGTATCTTCACGACCTACCTATTAGATCACTTCGTTATCATACCATCGCCCACTTGTTTACATAGTGGCTATTTCCAAACAGGCTCCTTGCTTTCCCCGCCACAGCCACCTGTCTTAGTGCTCCACAACCTACCCCCCCTTCATTGAACTGCTTTACAAACATCAGGCGATACGTACAAGTCACGAACTTTCTCGTTATGTAACATCGCCATTCCCCAATTTCGTCTGTTTCCGTTACCGGCACAAACAGGACCGCTAACAACATTAATAATAAAAGCCTACACGCAGACTGTGAGATGACGAACAGTGTTGGGTATACAGTAACAACACAGCGTTCTGCGCCTACGAGTATGTGATACGTAATTTCGGAAACAACGGGTACTGAAAGTTACTCAGGAGTAATGCACTGGCCTTGATCGCGTCGGTGAAGGTCCATTATCTCCGAGCCAACCTTGCCGAGAAAGCATAGCCAAACACTTTCCACTGGTCATTTTTCAGGTTTTCAGTTTATCCCATGCCCACAGCCAAAGTGGTGCACAGCTATAACCACGCAGAACACAACAGAAACAAATAGAATTCCCCCTCACAAGACACGACTGAGCTTTACCCACTGTATTTTTGACTGGAACAGGCCACTTACTGGTCATATACATCTAACGGCCGGCTTCCCTATGCAAAACCAATACGAAGGTCGAAATCGTACTCCTGAGTAACCAATAACAGACATGTTGCGACAGTTCAATGCTCAATCGTTTCGCAGTGACTTACAAATGAAGGCAGCCATAGTTACTAACACGAAGACTCGCCTTGGCGTACGTTTCAGCGGTGAAGAAAACCACCCCAATTCATCAGAATTCTAGCAATTTTAAGGACCTCCCTGGAAAAGGACTGGATTCCGATCAACAGTTCAGCACATGGGTATAGGTCTTCATAAATACGTTACGGAATTCTCTGTCTCAATCGAGGTACCACAGTCAGCAGCCATGCAGAAAGTTACTGCTTCAAATCCAAGATGATGTTTTGAACCTTTTGAAGACTGACGTTCATTTAAGTTCTACATAAATACTCAGTTACGTCACAGAGAACGAACCCCGTGTCCACTGCAAAGACCAACCGCTAAATGCGTTTTGGAAAATAATAGTTCTTTATTGTAAGAATCATACGAAACACACAAACACACTCTGTGGGCAAAGTTCAGAGTCTCTCAGTGTTACAGCAGGTGGAACACACACACACTGTGGGCAAAGTGCAGTCTCTCTGTTACAGCAGGTGAAACACACAAACACACACTGTGGGCAAAGTGCAGTCTCTCTGTTACAGCAGGTGAAACACACAAACACACAGTGGGCAACTTGCAGTCTCTCAGTGTTACAGCAGGTGGAACACACAAACACACACAGTGGACAACTTGCAGTCTCTCTGTTACAGCAGGTGGAACACACAAACACACACTGTGGGCAAAGTGCAGTCTCTCTGTTACAGCAGGTGGAACACACAAACACACTCTGTGGGCAAAGTGCAGTCTCTCTGTTACAGCAGGTGGAACACACAAACACACTCTGTGGGCAACTTGCAGTCTCTCAGTGTTACAGCAGGTGGAACACACAAACACACTCTGTGGGCAACTTGCAGTCTCTCAGTGTTACAGCAGGTGGAACACACAAACACACACTGTGGACAACTTGCAGTCTCTCTGTTACAGCAGGTGGAACACACAAACACACTCTGTGGGCAAAGTGCAGTCTCTCTGTTACAGCAGGTGGAACACACAAACACACTCTGTGGGCAAAGTGCAGTCTCTCTGTTACAGCAGGTGGAACACACACACAGTGGGCAACTTGCAGTCTCTCAGTGTTACAGCAGGTGGAACACACAAACACACACAGTGGACAACTTGCAGTCTCTCTGTTACAGCAGGTGGAACACACAAACACACACTGTGGGCAACTTGCAGTCTCTCAGTGTTACAGCAGGTGGAACACACAAACCCACACTGTGGGCAAAGTGCAGTCTCTCTGTTACAGCAGGTGGAACACACACACACACAGTGGGCAACTTGCAGTCTCTCAGTGTTACAGCAGGTGGAACACACAAACCCACACTGTGGGCAACTTGCAGTCTCTCTGTTACAGCAGGTGGAACACACAAACCCACACTGTGGGCAACTTGCAGTCTCTCAGTGTTACAGCAGGTGGAACACACAAACACACACTGTGGGCAAAGTGCAGTCTCTCTGTTACAGCAGGTGGAACACACAAACACACAGTGGGCAAAGTGCAGTCTCTCTGTTACAGCAGGTGGAACACACAAACACACAGTGGGCAAAGTGCAGTCTCTCTGTTACAGCAGGTGGAACACACAAACACACAGTGGGCAAAGTGCAGTCTCTCTGTTACAGCAGGTGGAACACACAAACACGCATTGGGCAAAGTGCAGTCTCTCTGTTACAGCAGGTGGAACACACAAACACGCAGTGGGCAAAGTGCAGTCTCTCTGTTACAGCAGGTGGCACACACAAACACACTCTGTGGGCAAAGTGCAGTCTCTCTGTTACAGCAGGTGGAACACACAAACACACTCTGTGGGCAAAGTGCAGTCTCTCTGTTACAGCAGGTGGAACACACAAACACACTCTGTGGGCAACTTGCAGTCTCTCAGTGTTACAGCAGGTGGAACACAGGGTTGTGTTCTAGCTGGTTAAGGTTCTGAAAATTTTTATTCGTGGACCGGAAGGGACTCATCCGTAGCGACCTGGCAGGCAGATGCCTAGCAAGAAACGTAGGTTAGTTTAGAAACTGTTAAATAACCATTAAGTGAATTATTTGCTGGCTTAACATATTTTATGGACACATCAAAACCACAGAAATAATATTACGAACACGCCTAGTTAATTCGGTCACCACAGACCAACTCTCATTACTGTTCTCAAAATGCAGAACCGAACCTAGATTGAATCACACTCAACCACGTAGGCTGGCTTATACGGAATGTAAACGGCGCAGTTTGCCTTACGGATGCCAGTAAAATACTTGTACATCCATTAAAATGAAAATTACTATCGATTACTTTCATTATGCCATATAAGACAAAACAAACAATGCCAAACGAATTACTAATATTCCTACATCGCCCTCAGGCACCAGACACGCTCGGCCCTACACATCTCTTGTTCACTTCGGCTCCAAATCGGCACTAGTCGGAACCTCAATTCATAATCATCTTGACATCCCGAAGTCCAGCACGAACACAGAACCTCTCCAACTTGAATGACAACCTGGCCATATTCCCACGAGTCTCTGGACATCGAGCCATAGCGACGTATATTTGAATGCAGAAATACCAGTACTAAAATATAGGTCAGTAATAGGTGTAAGATTTAATTTTTTTAACATGCCTATAAATGTATTCCTTGAATTGCTGACAAATGTACACTGCCAGTGCAGTTACATCGATTTAAAATTATTCTTAACATGAATGTTATTTCGAACATATGTATGAGTAGAAAGTCTGGTGTTTGATTTTGAGTCACCGTCGTTATCGTTTTCCCCCCCCCCCTATGTGGGAGGCTCCGTTCGGATTACGAAGGAAATATAAAAAGCAAGAAATTCACCTCCATAACTGTGCTTTGTACTGCACAAACGCCGTAACTCACAACAATGAGCTCGCCCATTCTTATGGTTCATTTGGGAAGGCAACCCAAAAATTTTGCAGTAACCATAGTTGCTATTCATGCATCAAATGAACGACTTTCGTCTTAAGCTTTTACGGCTGCACCGCGCGCTTAACAGGCCCGTCCACAAATTTGCAAACTATCACACCCGCTAATGCAATCCACGTATACAACGCAACACTGATTCAATCACGTTCAAACGTAAAAATAAGAAGTCCAGTATGCCAAAAGGTCTTGTCACACAGCTGTAAAGTAAGATAGAGAATATTTATATGCCCGACTTCTGGCCACAAAGATCACCGCACCCCTTTCAAACTAAAACAACTATCACACAGGCACATAGCAACACACGATAAGCACGTTACGGACCAGGAAGTCATTGGAAACATTTCCTTCCCTGATCTGTCATTAATCATTTCACAATTACCTAGAAAAACAGTAGGCATGAGTGAAGTATTTGATGAACAACGTAAATACAACTGAATAACGGAAAGCTGTCCCTGTGCAGGTCATGTTGGTGTACGGGGAAATGGAGGTACAGATCCTCTTAATTCACACCCAAGCCGCTTCCAGTCCACGGTACCTATATACTACGCAAAACTAGCAAAGACAAAATTTACAGGCCTACATTAACAACGTGATTATGTTCGTGTAATGTAAAACATGTGGCAAAGTAAATACTAAAACATGGTACATTTACATTTCAAGTTAGTATACGAAAGATTTTGAGAAAACCCCTGGAAGAATTTTCACCGAGATCCTGGCCGCCATGCCTTTATATGAAGCCAGCGACTACCGTGGCGTGTGCTGGAAGTACGTCACGGTGGACTTCAGCGTCCACTGGTACATAATTCGGTCACGCTAAGGATGGAGACACCACGTTCCTCCGAAACGTCGGTATCAACTTACGACCCTATAAGATGTCAGAACCCAGAACAGTATCATCCGACAGTTGTGAAAGCTTTCACGTCACTGCAAAACAAATACGAACACTTGTAAGATGCCTCACACGCAGAGGCAAGACTTTCTGCAAAGCTCAATTCTTGGAGCCATTAATTTTGCCTGCCGCAGGCCCCCATGTGTCCGCAGCCTACAGGCTGGTAACCCCTAACGTAATCAGTCAACCAGTGTTACATCCTACACCTGGACTACGCCTTGTGATTGCTTCACACCTCAAAAAATATTCCACAGTTCCCTCGAACTCAAGGGCGAAGGAAATTTTCTTCGGTATCTTATACTGTACAGAAAAATGTATCAATTTCGGGGCATGGCAGAAATAGATGACACACACACAACATGGCCAAGATTTAACTTGAGGCATTTTAACAGTAGGGGCCCTGTTAACAAAGAGCGGATTTTATTGGTATTTGATATCCGAATTGTGATTCCAGAATATCCACTTTACGGCAGCTGGCATAAAGTAGTGCTATTACATGCAGCTACGCAGACGACGACCCGCTTGCTTCGAGCAAGAAGGAAATAACTACGTGACTAGGAAGACTGGAGTCTCTTGGCATGTAAAGCCGTGTAGATTGGTAGAGAGATACAAATATTTCGGCGGAGCCTACAGCCCCGATATCCAGGGCTGAAGACGGAGGCATCAGGTTTCTCCGAAACGGTGGTACATATCTACAAAAGTACGCGGCATCATAGCCTGAATGAATAGACTGCTATTTGGTGATTCGCCGTTTTCATAAGAACACGAATGTAATGGAATTTATTCTGGATAATTTAGCATTTAACTTCAGTGAGAAATTTAGTTTCTTTCATAACGAATTTCGATACTTATTTTCTTTGATAACTGGTTTCTCCTAATTTGGCGTCTCTTATTTTATGGTTCTGAACAAAGATGAATAAATTCATAAAGGATTTCAGAACTCAAGCAAGCAGCACTTCAGTTTTTACACCTGTACACAAGACACTATCATCTACATCCCGACACTGATGCCTCACAAAAACAGAATCTAGAAACAGTAGCCTAGAGTGAAAAACATATGAAGAACGGCGCTTGAAGGGTCCACTGTATTGCTGCCGTCTCTCAACACGACCTGGCGGCGCCACTGTCAATTGTCACAGAGCCAACAATTCACCAATAATAATCTCTTCATGAAACACGTGCCAAAAGATCTAGTAGCTGTTTCTTTTTTCCTTACGAGCGACCAAACGGCTCAAAAATAACACGGGTACGAAAATGTAACCGAACCACAGGCCCCATTTCCACACAGAGGTCATATAGTGGTCACAACACCCCTTATGTTCCATGAATTGACCACAGTTAAAACATAATTAAATTCACAGTTAATGCACCCACCAGCATCTTCCACTCGTGCCTCTAAAACATAATTACTACACTTTTCTACGTACACATACACACACACATATATATGCGCATAATGTTCGAGACACAGTCCATTAAGGAAACGCCACTTTACATATTTTCGTAAAACGGCAATTCATTTTGTACACTAACACAATTACATCAATGCCGTAATTGTACACATATCCCAATGTCTTAGTTTGCAGAAAATATTCATATGTGTACTTCGATTAGAAAATATGCTTCAAAAATCAACAACATATACACGTCTGCTGACTATAATAACCGATGAAATGGCCACGAAACAGACGTCAGCGTAGCTACTAACTCCACTACCTCGTACTTCAGTGTCTCCTCAGTATTAACTAGTGCTCCGTGTTAATCACTAACACATGCCACTTCGTCCTTCCTCAGTCCCAGGTCGTACTGCCGCCACTGCCAACACCAGGTCCCCAGTGTCGTTAACGCATACGTGCTGCCACCTTGTCGACACTGCAACAGCAACGCCTCTTGCGGACCGAATAATCAAACTGAAGAAGAATCCAATTTTTGTTCTACTACTGCACTGACCCCGTGTATAAGGTACGACTTCCTGTGTACTGTACTGGTATTGGCAACCTGTCGGCAATGCTGCTCCGTTGGCTGACCTCATCCGTAACCGACCGGTGGTGGTGGTGTAGGTAGTAGGTGAATAACAGCAGCAGCTGTAGTAGTAGAAAGTAGTAGTAGTAGTATAGTAGTAGTAGTAGTAGTAGTAGTAGTATAGTATACTTTTCGCAACATTCGAGTAACGAAGCCTGTACTGTAATCGAATACTGTCTGCCCCTACCCGTCTCACTTCTCTGTGCAATGTACCCCCCAAACGCGACACGCAACAGCAAACTACCAACAATGTCACCTCAATGGACACAAAATGACCTGTCCTTCAGAGTATCCTAATTTCTTACACTCACAAACGTGTTAAAACCCAGTGCTAATTATATTTACCATTGACTGTAACACTAAGAAACTGCATTTTGTCCACGCAGTGTATTTCTTTCGCATGAGTCTTCGTTAATAGCGATTATTGCCCTTACAGCGTGAACCGAATTTCTTTGTAAGAGACATACAATGTTATTTCTGTGAGGTTAATTATTATTTATATCAATTTCAAGCTTAAAGGATTAAGAAAATTCGCGGTGTTGTGATCAATGTTTCGGAAGACACGGGATTAGAGTTTCGGGCTGCAGACTGGGGTACAAAAGAAACTTCCTCCATTGTAATGTGAACAGAACATAACACAAAATATTCTGCACGTGAATTAGGGCCTAAATATGAAATACGTTTCAAATAACGTTTACGAGATTAAACAGATGTGTTTGTTTACAAGCCTACATTTTCACTTATTTGTTCTTTGCAAGGCACAGTGGAAGTTTGATATAAATTACATGTACAGTGGGGTGGGAGTGGGGGGGGGGGTTTGCACCGGCAAGGAAGAACAAAATCAAAATTTTCCTCTATCATTTCCGTGTGGACCCCACCCCAACCACCACCGCAATACCAAATTTCATCGGAAATGTACCAAGCACTCTAATACCTCAAACATTCGGAAGACGGCCTGGCGGAACCTCCTCATAATCACTTCATGAAATATGTGTGAACAACGCAGGATAAACAGCTTTTCGTACTGGGCCCAAATGTGTAAGCATTTCCCTTACTCTTCTGACTAAGGCTGGCACAAGATCCTATCCCCAAAACGTTGTTTCAATATTATTTTAAACATGGAACGATGGACACAGTCCAAAGACTGAATTATGCTAAATAAAGCTTCTCAGTTATAAACGATCCATAACCGTGCACTGAGCAATTAGGTATGATATCAAAACCAACAAATGTACATAAGTGAATGTAAGTATATTATACACACCTTATACCTCCTACATATTTCGGCTACTCACGTGGCCATCTTCTGGGGGTGAATTGCAAAGGACTGATACATCGAAACATTACAGAAATGTTTGAACCAATGCACAAATATAAAATACTAAATTTTAAAAATAAACCATGTATTATTTTTAAAACCCGTCAATGGACACGAACCCGACACAATCCACTTTTCATCCCTCACACTTAGTATTTAAGACCCATTTTAATATTATTCTCCCTGCTCCTCTCCCTGTCATCCAAGGAGGCGCCTTCTAAAAGGTTTCCCCGCAGTAATTCTGCAAGAATTTCTTTTCGTGTCCATCCCATCTACACGACTAGCCTATCACCCTATACAGTACTTCAATAATCTGTCAAAACCAGGTGACCCACATAAATTACAAAATTACTCATTACTTAATATCCTGAATGTCTAACCCACGTCAATTTTTTGTGTCCAAATATTTTACTTGGCGCTTCGACATCCAGCACCTGTACTGTACACTGTGTTCACTCCGCAAATTACACGACGACTTTGCACAAGACACAAAAGTAGCAAAACTGCTGGTTTGTGTATATATACCTTCAGCGTTATGTAAGCAGACGGGATTACAAAGTCGTATAATGCAGGCAGCACTATGGTACTAGTTATCAGTTATGAGGTATGCATGTACCTGCAGTGCACTTCACTAAATGTCAATGCTTAATGTCTGTCGTACCGAAGCTGCTGGGAATATGCGTCACAACTCAGACGGACATCTGTATTTTGTACCGTACTAACTGGATTGCTCACATCTTGCGTAGAAACTGCCTTCTAAAACACGTGATTGAAGGAAAGTTAGGAGGATAGAAATGACGGGAAGACGAGGAAGAACGCGTAAACGGCTATTGGATGACCTTAAGGAAAAGAGAAGATACTGGAAATTGAAAGAGGAAGCACTAGATCGCACCCTGTGGAGAACTCGCTTTGGAACAGGCTACAGACCTGTCGTAAGACAGACTACAGAATGGGTGAACAGTCTTTTGGACGTAACCAAACGAAAGCAGTTCAGTAACTCTTGTTGTAGACCAGGGCTGGCCAACTTTAATCCACAGGAGGGCCACGTAATTCGTTTACTTGCCTGAGGGCCGCACGTGTGTATACACATAGCGAAAAGTTGGGGGGGGGGGGGGGGGGGGGGGGACTGAACTAGAACGCCGTTATTTACGTACAAACAGTACGCTACGCTAAAAGTACGGTTGAATGATAAGGTCAGTAGGCCGCACTAAACTGGGTAAAACACAGACTGATTGGTTTACTGTGTGCTCTCTTAAAAGTGACGAGTTACAGTTTCTAAACATTTTCTCTGCTAATAAAATTGCTATATTACGTTCTGCAGACCTTATGTTTGTTAAATTGTATTACTGACACTATTCAGGTGACCGATGGCTGCAAATACTCCCCTCGAGGGTCGCAGGTTCGTAGTCCTGTTGTAGACCACAAATACAAACGTCCATCTAAATCCGCCGGGGAAGATTCAAACACACATCTCTCAAACATGTGCTCATGTTTCGCATTAAGTTATAAATCTGCTCCAAACTCGAAGATGACCAATCTAAGGTCTGTCATTTCAATCCTGAACGGTGGGAACAGGAAGAAACAGCGACAGTCGCAATGACTGGTGTTCAGCGGGTTGTATGTATGTTGGTGCGTATAAAACTAGTCACTTCCTCACACATAATAAATCAGTGAACATGCACCGTCACTATTAGCACCTCGCGCCAGACACGGTCCACTGAGGTAGCCTGTACGTGACATACACGTTCAATTGCAGAGAACAGTGTTTTCTTTAACAAATTTTTCGATACTTTCGCTGTGGGATTTTCACCAAACTTTGCTCAGAATGATATCTTATGGGCGTTACAGAATGCAGAACTCAGCCGTTAAATCCAACAGGCGCCAGGCAGAAGTCATATGACTTCTTGAGCCGAGTTCTTTAATAAACAGGGCAGTTTGTTAACACGACCGCTAAAACCAGACACGTGTTTCAGTGACAGACCTCTTAACTTTGGTTGGCAGTAGCATGAAACACGCAGGAATTGTTTTCACATCATAGTTGAACAAAGGTAAATGCAGAGATAAAGAAATCACGGGGCTTTAAATGTACGAGTTTGGTGTGATATCTTTTACCTTACAAATACAGGTACATCGACTAGCCGATAAAACAGATAAAAACAAACTCGAGAATATGGAATATGGTAGCCTACGTCATCGGGAAACATGGAATTTCATACACGGTATAACGCACACGAATAGACACACGCGCGCGCGCGGGTAGGCAACTTGTTGACAGGCTACATGCAAAGAACATAAGCTACCCTGGGGGTTTATATAAACAACGTATTTAGTAAATACAGTAAACAGACAAAGCAGATGACTTAGTAAGAGGAACCTGACAAATTTATACTCTACACGTAATATTGTATTGATAACTGTACAACAGATGAGACAGAACCATGTAAACAGCACGCAGACACAAAAACTTAACACAAAATATATAACGTTCGCAAAACGGCTCTTCGCAGTGGAGGAGGGGGAAACGTTTTATATAATTACAAATTACAAGTTCTACTCAAAATATTTTTGCCAGCATTTAACGAACCCCATACCCGAACTGACGTTTGTAATCCGAAAAGCTATTTATTTGGGACATCATATGCACACCTCCGACACGCGAATGTCACGAGAGCAATGACAGCACTGGGAACAAAAAAAACAGCGTACTCCGTTCAGGGTCGAACTTTCCATTCCTGCACGATTTCCCAAGAAGTCAGAAAAGTATGACGATGACTCTGCTTCTTCGTCACTGTCTAATCTGGGGACACTTGATAATGCAGGGAAATGTTTGTCAAGATTCATGTCACCCGTATCTTATCACGGTGCAAGCAAACACGACGGAACACAATGACTACGTACAGACAAATAATATCTCGAAGACAAATAAGACAAAAAGCTTTTCACATTTATTGGATTGCAACATCACACGATGCAAAGAGAGCAGGTCTCTTAAGATACAATTACAAAGCTTTCTGCAAACTAAGAACTTATTTCAACAAGGAACTACTACTCAAGTTACCTTGAGAACGGAGAACACTCGCTCTAAATAAAAAAATATTTTGAACACAAGAAACAAAACTCACCTAACATCAGAAAATTAATTTGATCCGAAAAACGAAAACAATCACTCTAAATTACGCAATTATTTTGAACAGCAAAAGCAGTAGCACAAATATTTATTTTCGGAGGCGATCTGGAAAACAAAGCAATAAAATTACGTTAACACATGTTTCTGGCACCTTGAATACAACAGCAAAAAGGGAAGCGTGTCATTATACCGCTTACGATAACCCAGCAGTAACGCCTTACAGGGCCACTTGCATTAGAGAGATAGGGACTCCAGGCGTGTTACCTACCGGCTGTCACCACCGACGTCCTCGTGGTTATGCACAGCCTCTCCAGATAAATCTCTGCCCAGTACACTCAGACCGGACACGATACTGGTCTCCCAACTCGTGTCCCTCTTGTAATTCCATTCAACCTTCATCTTTAAACAACGTGAAATAAACCGCCAGAGCAAGTATGCTGTTATAACTGTGTGGGTATTATCACAACTCAACGTGTATTTTTTTCACGTTATTTTCACCGTGCATTTTGGTTCAATTAGCAGTATTATAACAAACAAATGCACTTTCTGTATTTCTGTTAACACTTTTACCCTACATATGTTTCGGCTGTGGTCCAGCCATCATCAGGGGTACACTAGTAGGTTCACTTCACTGGCACTGGTTCATTTGGTATTATCACACGTCATCACTGTGATGTGTATGTAATTTGACGTGAGATGTTCTACTTTACACATTTTGTTAAACCAAATGGATGCGTGTGATAATACCAAATGAACCAGTGCCAGTGAAGTGAACCTACTAGTGTACCCTGATGATGGCTGGACCACAGCCGAAACATATGTAGGGTAACAGTGTAACAGAAATACAAAAAGTGCATTTGTTGGTTATAATACTGCTAATCAACGTGTATTGTCTTTTCGCCAGATAATTAGGCCGGTAGGTAAGGGAGATGAATCTGTAACTACCTCATCGACATATGCCGCTGCAAATCTTTCTAATGCTGTTCTCCTACAGGACCATTTTATATTTCGATCACTATTTATATACCGGAATAACCACAACACAGTCTTCTCTTCATTACACTCACTGGGGAAGCAGACGTTTGCCCCTCAGGCCGACATCGGATGAACCGCGTACAACAGGGAATGGTGCAGATAGTGACAAAAGCCGGAGAAGTCCATGCTTACGACACGAACAGTTTTGGATCCAGAGCCTGAAGTGCAGCGGCAGCATCCACCTGCATAAGCTGGCTCTTACTAGGCCAGAGGAGGATTAGACTGTGTTGTGAAGTAACAAATGGGAATTGTGGAAGGACGTAATGAGTCTGCAAGAGAAAGAATGCAGGAAAAATGTGGCAAAGTAATATCCGAAGATGAAATGTGGAAGCCGACGAGAAGTTAGCATCGTAGGTATTCGGCCCACATACATCCTAAATAAAAGTCCACCAGGGCAGCGTTAACGCTGCTGGGTTACTGGGAAAGTAGGTATGGACAACATACACCCTGGTAGAGTAGGTGCTCCAGAACAGTTGGTAACTGGAACATCTACTGTAACAGGATGTATGTTGTCGATGATGTAACTAATCAATGTTAATAAAGTTCTTTTATTATTATTATTATTATTATTATTAGGTATGGATAAGCTAATTATTTTTCGGTCGTCCACTATGCTCCGAATTCAGTGAAAATGACAACAGGTTTAGTGCTAAACTCCTCCACCTGGAGCGCGACATGTCTGACATGCAACTGAGATACCACCAGCTGTGTTCACTCGCATCAAATATTCCGAGTGAACTCAGAGTGGCTCCCCGTTCCACACCAGAACTTTCCACTTCCTCCGACAGATGGCTGCACCGTGCTTCAGTTGTCTGCTGCTAGGCTGACGCTGCGTTGAGGATTTCACGCTGGTTGTATCAGTACCTCAAAGATGTCACTGAGATCACAAATGTCTTCAATTCAGCCTTCGGTAGATGCCACTGCTCGTGTCTTCATCCTCGACAATATTATCCACCATGCAATGCTCAAATGGATGCCACAGGCGAACCATCGAATTAAGATTTTTTTTTTTCACTGTTAAGGTCTTGAAAAGCGAACCACACTGCGTAACAGTGCAAATTTCTGGATGCACTTTTGCTGACACCAATACAGAAGATAGTCACATCCAGCCTCTTGTCGGTTTTCTTTCACAGTTGTGCCTTAAAAATTTAAAAAAGTACCTCGATTACGCAGTAATTCACAACACAGTCCGGAAACATGGTGGCACGTGGAAGATTCAATTCGGTCCTAAGCGATGTTAATATATGGACAGAATTGTAGTTTTTATTTTACTTCCACGTGAATGAGACACTGAAAGTACAGACAACGTGAAGTCTTTTAATCGAAATATAAACAAATAAAATACAAAATCAAATATAAATCCATATTTCAACAAAAAGGAAGTTGGTGTTTGGTGAAAATTTCCCCCTCCACCCCTCCATACACCCATTAGTACCACAGAAAGCAGCCCCAATACCAAACAGAGCCAGCGTTGTTGCACCTCTAAATTAAACAATTAATACAGTAGTAGATCACAAGGCTTGGCAGACAATGCATTTTTATTAACTCCGATTCAGTAATCAGATATTAAAACTGAGAGCACACAGCAATTCAAAAAAGCAAGTGTGCAGAGACCGTCGCACAGATATACGACAGGCTGAATACAAACTCGTCCGAGGACGACTTCATAGTTCACTAAAAATCCATCCTTGTCAATATAAGAGACGAAGATTCGACAGAAACTCGCTCATGTCAGCCACGGAGTCTACTGCAGCCCAGGGTTCAACAGACAACCACCCCGGGAATCACGATCAGACACCAATACAATTTTTCCAGAGGAATTTTCGTTAACCAAGGTTTAGACGACTGCCCGCATCGAGGTTCGACGGGAACACGCGTGCCCGGTGGAATGCGAAGACACCTTCATGAACAAGGGTCGGGCAAATCCGGCATGGAGGTGGAAAGTCCACAAGCACCCATGAAGAGACATCTGTAAGACATAACAACAAGCTACTGTTCTTCGATCACCGATCACTACGTGTTTTACTTTCCTATCTTCTTACGCACGAAGAAAGCATTCAAGGGCTACGGACTACAGTCGGGGGATGAAGTGCAGCACGGCGTACACTACTGGTTACACCGGCAGGCTATGTTGTTGTACCAGGAAGGTATCCAGCGCTTGATGCTTGCAAGCTGGTGGTTGCTTACATGACAAGAAAAAATAATTTCTGGTAACGATCTCGGCGGAGTTGTCGTTTAACCTGCCTTACATAATACATCTCCATCTACTGCAAAGTTCAAGACGGTGCAGACACACACCCATACGCTCACAGGATACTCTCACGACGTGGTGCTTAATTAAGCAAAGCAGCGACTTTTACCTTCTACATACGATACAGTATTGCCTGAAAGTAAAATTCAGTTACACTTACTAACTCTTCCTTAAACAGCAGTTTCTTGTTAAGACTCGGATGGTGGTGGTGGTGGCGGCGGCGGTGTCACAGGAACAGAACTCTTCTCGAGGCGCCTATGCCGACTGGTGAAAGAACACAACTAGCAATGGGACTATCCCCCATCCAAACTCTTCCGAATGTCTTACGCGATTAAACGAAATAGACAAAAAGCCAATGAGGAATGTAGGAAGACAGAAATAACACATAACGAAAGCAACGACACGCAAAACCAGAAACAAACATGTGTTCGATATCGAACACGTAACTAACGAAGATGCAGACGGCCACTTCACATTGCAGTATGTCAATAAAGCAACAAACAGCTGCATATGACATTTAAAATGCACTTTCAAAACACTGCTGTGATGCTCCTACCCATCTTCTAAATATTACGAATACTTCCAACAGTTACTGCGTCACAACTCAACGGCGACCCTTCTGTGTAGGCCGCCATGTCGGTACTTTTACCGGAGAACACACAGTTCAAATCACACTTAGTACTAATAGGCCTACTTCTAGCAAAGGACAGAACTGTAACAAAAGGCGTATTAAGAACTTACGGGAGAACCGGGGTAAAATACAGCCTCAATAGCAAAAATGCCCCTGCGGAATTCACAGCAGCTACACTGTGACAGAGGCCATGTGGGTTCCACGACACTTCATACAAAATCACGAGTGAGAGCAGTGAAACTTGGAAGGCACATTTGAACGAGTTCTTTGTGCGATTCTGTGTGTGTCAACGAGCCTGACGCTCCTTTACTGAAGATTAAAATAAACTGTGGGAAGCATTTCCACGTTGTATGCAGCACCTGGTGATCAAGATTGGCGTCATTTTATCCCCACTTCGTTGTACGCTATACAACATGTGTGTCTAAAACACTAACAGTACCTAGACACAAGTATAGGTTATCTTGCACAACACAATTGTTTATTATTACATATAATTATAACAATAATAATAACAGAGGGGCTTCAATACAATATGTTTCGACCTCAGTGGGTCATCTTCAGGTTTTCCTATAACGTAATGGCGTTTTGGTTATTGTGTACTGTACTTGCATGGTAAGTGTTGTCTGTGGGGTGTGTGTGCTGGGTTGTGTTGCCTGTTCGGTCGGTGTCTGCTTAGGTTGTGTTTTGTGGTTACGTGTGAGGATTGTGTCGAAAATTGGGTTTTTGGTAACGGTGTGGTTATCTTTTAAATGTTGGTTACGTGTGCTAACATTCTACATACAGAACCTCAGCACACAAAACCAACACTTAAAAAAAACAACCACGCCGTTACCACAGACCCAATTTTCGACACAATCCTCACACGTAACCACAAAACACACTACCTAAGCAGACACCGACCGAACAGACAGCACAGTCCAGTACACACACCACACAGACAACAGTTACCATGCAAGTACAGTACACAATAACCAAAACGTCATTACGTTACAGGAAAACCTGACGATGACCCACATATTGTATTAAAGCCCCTCTATTATTATTATTATTGTTATAATTATTACCTTTATATATATAATAATAAAAGCTCTGTTGTGCAAGATAACCCATACTTGTACTTCACCATACAGCACAATGGGATACAAACCGTAACGACTACCTGCACCTTAAAACATATTCATTATCTGAATCATCAAAAATCCTCTGAAGAATATTATCAGCCGTTTTTGGAGACCAGTAAGAAAATACGACGTGAGCTTCGTGTACACTACAGGTTGTACTGAACCCACACGGATCACAATTAGGTTATTTCCTGAAGAGGAAGTTTCAACTAACCCCGGATAGTAATTTCAAACGCGTAGGACGAGGAAGGATGAGCACACACATCCACATCATGCATTCATTTTAAGCACTTCGCGCACAGAACGTCTCATCACTGGAAAAGGCACCGTTTCGAGTCCAGTCCGTGTTACCGGCTACGCTGACATACATGTTTTACTGTTTTCCTCAGGCTCTCCAAGCTAGCTGCGCAACAATGCCTTGAAATAGCCCACGGCCTCTATTAGTGACTTTAAATATCCCGGCCTTTACATTTAAATGCAATAGCACGATCCTGCCATTAGCTACTAGTTTATACAGGTAACACATGAAGCTCTAATCGCCCCCTCCTCCAAACACACAATATTTAGCGCATCCACTTACCATGTGAGCTGTTAACACTGACAGGCACAGGAGTGACGTAGTATGACGCACTTGCGAACCGGGACCTGGGCAAAGCAAGACTGCCGAGCGGGGTCAGACCGCGCTACGTGTATGAATGATACACAAGTCCGAGCGTTTGGCGGGGGAGGGAAGGATGCGTGAGTCAAAGGGAAAACGTAGATCGCACGCACGCGCTCGTGGTGCTGCCGGCTACAGGTGTTCAAACAGGAGCTCGCAACTCTGCCGACGGTTGTTTCCTACTACGCAGTATTACAGAACATTTCTCGCGAGGTTCTCTGACGAGCGCTCCCTCTGGAATGGACCTATCCGGTCCTGCAGTAAAGTAGCTGCCCACCCCTGACTTGCCAACTCACTTCACGGTGCAGGGTCTTTCTCGAAAAGTCGACAGTTACTCAACTGGTCAAGAAGTTCGGTACATTTATGAAATCAGAAAGTCCAATGCGGTGTTCACAAATACCCGCCATTAGGTGACACCCTGAGCCAGTTGAATCCAAGCCCTTCTTCTGTAACATAAATTTCAATAGCATCCTGCGATATACGAGTATATTATACTGAGAAGTTCGCAGTTGACTTTCGCACTGGGGAAAGCCGGCCGTCCCTTCTTTGTAAACAGTATACCACCACCCATGCTGTGCAGGTCAACTACATTCCCTTCAGTAAGGGACAGTACCTAGGGCTCTCGCGAGCCTTCCCTTTAAGTTTTCCAATTCAAATTCTCTAACCATTTAATTCCCCCTCAATCAAAGATTAGCTACATCCCCAGCCCTGGTCTAACACAATGGATTACCACGGTCTACGCTGCCTACCGCAGCTGGGAGTCAGCGACGTCATACAGACAGTTTCGTCCTAAAATCTTACTGCAGCAGTCACAGTAAAGAACAGTAACAGCACCGACGCTGACAAAAAGCGGAACACACGTGCACCTCCGCTGTACACCGACTCCACTCCACGCTATATGGTCACAGATACCGCGTCGTAAATAACCCACAAAATAATGCTAAAGCTGACCAAAAATCCTACACTGAGAGATACTGCAGACAATTCAATACATGTTCAAAGCACTGTTCTGCCGGTCTGCGCTGCCCAAACACGTCTTGAGTCTACGTTTCCACCTTCGAAAATTGCGTCTCATCTGGAATTTAGACACTCAGTAACGACGCTGTCAATTCCTACGATTATATGGTGTCGGTGGCGGATGAATGGTTGGTGGAAAGATACAGGGGAGCCGAAGTATTTGGAGTAAAACCTCTCCCACTGCCACTTTGTCCGCCACAAATCCCCCACAGGCGGCTGCCTCAGTTCGGAACCAGTCGCCTCTATAGGAACAGCATACAACGCAACCACTCGATACGCAAGATTAAGTCCTAAAAATTACACTTGTTCTTCACTGGAGGAGTTATAATACGTAACCATGTGCTCAAATGTTATTTTTGGATACGCAGTTTTTAAAACCCTTTTTAAACATTTCACAATTCGGGAATTACGCAGACGAAATGTCCTATACTAACCGAGCTGAAACTAAGAAACTTTTACGAAAAATAATGATGCGAAGTGTCCTTCTTAAGCGCGTCGTAGTAATATCAAACACCTAATTAAATAAATATAATGTTTCGTGATGGCCTGACGATGGCTCGAACGAGCTAAAAACATGTAGTTGATTATGTACGTCACCATAAGCAGTTTGATGTACTTAGATACAAAGTTGCGTCGAAAGGGAATTTTTAGTGGGATAATTACTTGTAATAAAAATATCGACAATCCTTCAATAATACATTCACAATCCCTTTGTGATATCACGCAACTCTCTGACACTGCCACCGAAGACAGAAGCCAGAAAGTACTACACACATAAACAATTCGTAAGTCAAGCCGTGACGTACAAGTCATAGGGTATTTGTCTGACAGCACGAAAGAACTGAAAGCTTACATATTGTGATAGCTCGGTTCATTCAGTACCTTAAGAGGAATCGAATATCACCGCATTCACACAACTCCACGATCAGATCCTTTGTGAGTCAGCTTAAACCAGGTCAATTTTTCTGGCATCAACTTCATACTGTGTTCCCATCTACAAACAACTTACGAAATCCCTAACTTCTGTTCACGATTCCCAGAGAAAACTAAAAATGCTTTTCTTGTAAGTTCACGAATACTACGAGTAGTATAAGAAAAAGACAGAACATTATACACTCTAGTTCAGTTCTGGTCGGAATGTTACTTGAAGCCACCACAGGATGAATTAAAAAACTCAAAGTAGCAACTGCAACGAACGCGACTCATCTGATGGTAGCGACAACTCTACGAATTGCGAGTAAACAAGTGATGAGTGGCTGACATTCTGTGCAGGCTGCTGGAGTAGATTTCCTGGAATATAGATGTGGATGGGATAAGACGTTAACTACTGGCGTAACTGGGAACAGGAGGGCCGTGCCATGGCTCAGGCGGTTAGTCGCCTGCCTCTCACCGCGGAGGCCAGGGTTCGATCCCGGGTCGGTCCATGTGGGATTTGTGGTGGACAAAGTGGCACTGGGACCGGTTTTTCTCCGAGTACTTCGGTTTTCCCCTGTCAATTTAATACCACCGGTGCTCCATTAAAATGGAAAAGCAGAAAACACATCATCTTCCTCATAGCCTCCAAGGCTGCGGGGCGTCCGTAGCATCTGCTACGGGGCCCTTCAAAAAAAAAAAAAAAGAGAGAGAGAGAGAGAGAGAGAGAGAGAAGCACAGGACGTCATCACGCCCAATCCAGAACTGGCAGGAATACGTCAGTTTGATTGGGATTATTTACATGCACGTCTGAAAGCAAGAAATCGTCTCTTAAATCAATCAATTAGCTTTGTAAGACTGAGGTCTACACAGATTGCCTTCAACTGAGATGCACGTTATACTCGTATTTCGGGGCGCATTAAATTCGAGCAAATATGTACAACGCAGGTCTATTATATTACCAAATCGAGGTCATGACACACGAGTAACCTCCGCCGCGGAATTATGGAATTAAAACACAGCACGTTCCGCTTCTCCACTAACACACTTCACTTCCCCTTTACAACAAAGTGTCACTCCTGTAACCGCAGTCCTCACCCCTCCCTCCCCATGCGCCACATCCCTCAGGCGTCTCGCCACTCCTTTGATAACAGAGCTGAATCATGAGAGCAGATCGGAAATACCCATGCGGTGTGACTATGGCGCATGACGTCACTATCAAGGTCATTCAAGATTCCCTGACATCTGCCCAGGCCAAACTTGCTTTGGATTAGGGGCATTCTAGGCTCGGTTCTCCCTGCCTATCCTGATTCTTACCTTTCTGACATTTTAAGATCGGAAGCATTTCGTGTACTCATAAATATAAATATATACATTTATAAATATATTTGTGATTTATTTAACGATGCTTTCCGTACCTCGGACTGTATAGCGCCGAATGGTACCAGTTCACATCCTCACAATCACTTTTACCAAGATTCATTTTAATATTATTTTCTTTTTATACATCGCTTCCCAAACGAAGTGAAGTGGCTGGCACACCTGCTGCTTAATTCTGGAGGGTCGATTCTAGGCCAGTCCCGTGGGGCAAATACTGGAATGATGCCTTCAACTAGGTCACTACTGCGTCCACATCCCGCTTACCTGACCAGTTAAGGCTGCATGACGCACTCAGTTGACAAAGCAATGTCAAATAACAGAAGAGCTCCAGTGGTCGCTCTTAATATGGTATGAAACGAAAGCCGTCTATATTTGCTCCCCCATAAACTACATTTGACATCCGTCTCAATTCCAGTTTAACTTAAGGACGTGCAGATGCGACCCTCACAGACGCCCCTTGCTGTCACGTTCAACAAGATGCTACGATTTTTCACAACTGGGGCGCTAGCGACCGAGTTCTAATGGTATAATCGTCATACCTAATGTACAGGAAACGCCAGTACGCCTAATTCCAGCAGAACTGACTCATGATGGCATGAACATTTAATCCCGAGTGGTGAAAATGCCACTATTGAAATTCAGGCACGGGTGAGGTTCCTTTCTACGGTACGGCGTGATATGTGTAACGTAATGTAATCGGGATGATTCCACCAATGATCCATACTTTTCACCTTCTTAGGCTATCGGAAGGAAACGCGGGTGAAGCCTGGGGACCTTCAAATAAAAAACAATGCTCTTCCGGAAATCTGGAACACTGGAAAGAGAAGTACTTTCACAGCCACATAAGAAGTGTTGTCTCTATATGAAAAACGCGGCACTACATGAAATTACGGAAGCGCGCAATCTCTTTCAGAAAATACCTTGACCATTAACGTATTTATTCTGTTGAGGAGCTCCTACAAGTTATACAGACAATGCGGGCTATGAACACAGGAAGCACTAACCCTCCCAACACCCCCCCCCCCCAAATAGTGCTGAACACAAATGGAGTTACACCTCCACAACTGCGGCCAAGTACATCAAACGTTCGCATCCCTCACTCACCTTCATGCAGAACATACCGGCGGGTTATAACTCTGACGAACGTAAAGCAAAGTAATATGCAAGGATCTTCCGTATTCTGTGATTATTCTGCTTTTGTTGCCTCAGTTCATTCAATACTGACAGTTGAGCCCAACTTTCCAGTTTCTAAATTGTTAGAACTGTATATCACACTTACACTGGTATCCCGAATGAAATCCACAGTTCGATAAATTCATCGCAGGTACCCTACAAACCTCCAGGCTCCACGGATGATCAGTGGTAGGCCTACAAGTGATACAGATCATTCCGAGACATACAGAAACAACGCACGATCCGGCTTGCCGACAATTTTGGTGAGCCCTAGCCAAATCACAAGGTTATGTAACCAAGATTACATTCATCACCACCGTTTTGTCAAGGTGAAACAAGATGGTGACCTTCCTAACAGCTCCATGCAGCATCAACCATACAGCTTACAAATCCGTCCGCCATCTCAGATTTTTACAAACGCTCCGCTTAATTGCCAGCGTCTTTCCTTTTCTTCCAACATTAATCTCTCTAAACATTTTCAGGATGACAGACTCTTAAAACGATCTTTCCTGCCTTCTGCGTCTTCGGCCTTATGTGGCAACTCTAATTTAAGTACACCTGTCGGACGATATCACATTTATGACTCGCTGCAGTTATTACTGTACCTACATTTTGTAATACCCTACTGCCAAAGATCATTAAAGTGTTGTAATGAAAAAGTGGCACAAATGATCTCGAAAGATTCTCAGAATCTCGTACCAATTAAAGCGCTGTTATAATGAAAAGCACACGTCCATCGTCAATAAACCTCCAAGTGATTTTGACTCCGAGGCCATGGGCGAAAAATCTTCAAAATTTATCTGGATAATATCGCTCATGAGCCGATCCCAGTGGTCGTGCGGTCTAAGGCGTGGGTCTTCGGCCGCTCGCTTACTAGGATCGTGGGTTCGAATCCCACACGGGGCATGGATGTCTGTCTCTTGTGAGTGTTATGTGTTGTCAGGTAGAGGTCTCTGCGACGAGCTGGTCCCTCGTCCAGAGGAGTCCTACCGACTGTGGTGTGTCTCAAATGTGTGTGACCATGAATCCTCGATGAAAACGAGGAGGCCCAGGCCGATATAGGGCTGTCGAGCCATAGAAAGAAAGAATATCGCTCATGAAACGGCAATTTGTCGTAACCCACACAATTCGTCAAACTGAGATTCCCGCATTACTAGACAGTTGGCTTACAAACACACCTGCTGTCAAAATGCTGTGCCCACATAAAAAAAACTGTTTGTCCTTATATTTTGGTAAAAACATATCATGATTAACTGTTGGTCTATTGCAGTGAAACACCCACTGTCAGTGGGGCCCGACAGGCAAAGCTCTTCGAGGTTCAGTATAGCCTTGCCTATCTGACCCATCTGACAGTTGATGTTTCACCAAATCTTTTACAAGGGCAATGAAGAAAGTCCAAACAGTGAATGATACCAAATATGATACACCATCGTAAGAATCCTACAGAATTCCTCCACAAGGCTGTTTCATGAATAAACTATCGTGAAACTAATGTAATTACACATTTCAGTCACGAAATCGAACAGGGAGCACAATGTTTTTTTGACAAATGGCATCTTCCTTGAATTTTGTATTTCCTGCACGTAATATGAAAAAGGCATTATGCGCCTTTTTCCCTTAAATACGCCAAGAAGTCCTTGGGGGTACAAAAATTCTGTAATTCGTACCCCTGTACCCATGTCTTTCCCACAGAAATAAACACTGTACGGAATGAAAGTAAAGAGAATAGAAATTAATACAAACAACGATGCCTAGGGCGATGTGTTTACCAATCACTTCCTTCAAAACAGTCCCCGAGAGACCAAATACAATACTTTCACGGCCTTCAGATAAGCTTCGGAAACCCCTGAACAACTCGCAGGCAGTGGTAGCATTCAACTCTGCAGTCACGTTCTGTAGAATGTCAACGATCGTGTGAAATCGGAGACCTTCAAACAGGAAAGTCTGGTGGAACCAGGTTTACAGTCACTTGTTTCTTCCGAAACAATGGTAGAGAGCCTATGTGCGTCACATTTTGTACACACATGTCTGGGGTGTGTACTCCGCTAACCACAGCCTGTTACGTCAAATTTAATTCTGGGAAGGAAAGAAGGAAAGGCACTGAAAACTTTGGATGGTTTTATATGCTTCACCTTCGGCTACCCTTCACTTTTTATCTTTTTATCGCGCGCACATAAAATTATTCCAATCAATGTCTGCATGCTCAGTAGTTACACTGCGATCCAGTCTACACAGACCAAACGGTTCGTTTATCGACATCACTTTCGTTGAAAGAACAAGTTCACACATGCAATTTCCTCATCATATATGCCAACAATACAAATTAATTATAGGTCAAGTTTATTTCTCCAGCAACCATACTTAACGCCTTAGGCAATACGCTAATAAATTCCTCGTATTATGGAACCAGGGTCCATAAAAGCCACTCACTGGACCCTGACGATAACTAGTTGAATGCAATCCACTTCTTACCAAATTTTATAACACTGGTATTAACATCCTTCTATCTACGCCTCTCAACGCTGGTCTCATATTGGCCCTGTCTGTACCAGGTGCATCTACTGTCACATTTATTTTGACTCAACCATTCTAGCAATACCTTATTAGGCAAAGAGTACAAATTATGACCCTCACTATCCAACTGTCTCCATTTTTGCTTAATGTTTCTTAGGCAAAAATTAGCGTTAGGATTAAAAACAAAGACGCTGATTTGAGTTCTCTGTTATTCTGAGATACTGCGCCACGTCAATGAGTGATTGGTGCCCGACGTTTCGGGACAGCACGATGGTCTTGTTTGGGCATTCAACCCTTTAAGATAGGACCACTACATTGTAATGGATAAATCAACTGCACCGCTGCAAAGCCTAAAAACTTGGAAGAACAATTATGCTACGAAATTACAAAAACGATTTCTCGTATTTAAATTCATATCTAATAATACAAAAAATTTTAACTGTCGTATCTTTGTCAAAACAAGATTCATAAGCCTAAATAGTCTAATGAAGTGACATATCACCATTAAAGAAACAAAGGATAGAACTTTGAACTTGACACTGATCGGTGCGTTTCCTCAGTAAAATGCACAATCAGTGCATCATATCATAATAATCATGATCATCATCCAAACATGTGTTAGAACATGCGATCTGTTACGGTCTCCCATCATATAACAAAGCTAATCAGTAAAAGTATCACAAGAAGAAGCGCTGGGTACACCACAGGACACATAGACACTTCGTTAGGAGCCAAATGAATGACCAAATACACTCCTGCAAATTGCACACTCCAAAGAAAATTCAGCTTCTACATTTTAAGGCTCTAGTTTTGTTCATTTGTTTCAAATGAATGTTTGACAGCTTCGAGACTTTTACTTTTATATTACGTACCGCTTCCATGAATGCTATTATTTGCGTGGGGGTGGGGGGGTTCCACTTCAGCTTCACGGGAAGTAGGAGTTCAACTGAAGCCAAAATTGAATTCGCTGTTACTGCGTTAAAGACGGACGCTTTCGCTTTGCGTACGGAACTGCTAGCAGAAGTAGAGCAAGTGACATCCCCAGTACTTTAAAATTAGAGTACATGTACAGTTCTTATCATGAATGAAGTTTCATGACTATGTATACGATAATTAGAACGTTTTATATTAACACGCACATAAAAAAAAGTTCTCCCTAGAAGAGGCCATGAAGGCCCAGAGCGGGAGTAGAGGTATAGCTCTACTCTTTCTTTAACCCCGGCACTAGATGAGGGTGGGTGGACAACTCCACGCCACGGCCGCTTTACCCCGGGAAAGAGACCCGGTACCCACTGTATAGGAGGCTGGGTGGGCCCCATCTGGACGGGTGCGGAAAATCTCGCCCCCACCGAGATTCGATCCCTGGACCGTCCAGCCCGTAGCGAGTCGCTATACCGACTGAGCTATCCCGGCCCACAACACGCACATAAGCAGGGCAAATCGCAACACAAAACGTGTGCGGGTGCTCTTACGGGTGGGCAAGACAGCACCCAGCAAACGGCTCGACCCCTAGACAAACAAGCTGGCCGGCAGACAGACTGGCGATACCCTCGATCGACAAACCATCCGACTGTCGAAGAGCGTTTTCTACCCATAGGGAGAAACACTGAGTCATACGTAACACTGAAGTAATGTCATCGGAAAAGGCACGGAGACGGTAATGGGGCAGTCCAACCTACTTTGGTAAAACCGCGCCTGGAATGTGGTGGCCAAGAATTACGGCCGACGAAAATAAAAACCAGACCAGGGAAAGCACATGCGTTAATTTACTTCATAACATTGTTATTACAAGCAGCATATGAGATATGAGGACTTGGTTTGTTCAGCCACAGAAATCATATATTTAAAACATCTGACTGACACGAGATTGTCCAGCGACGGAGAACAAACATCTCTTGCGGTAGGACCGAGCCCAGCACGTGCCTGCCCACGAAAACCTGAGGACGGGGCAGATAAAATGTCCGAAACGTCTTGTTTCTAGATTACGAGACGCCGGGAAATGTCCAGAAACCTAGCACTCTACACGCAATACAAAACTTCTTGCTGCTGTCAATCCCCGTACACATCTGATCGAATTCCCACTTGTGTCCTATTTCTAAAGGAAAAAAATATGTACAATAAAATGCACTTATTTTACAACATGTGATATTTCACAAATAAATCCCAGGACTCGCATTATAATGGTAAGGTTGAAGCACGTGCGAATACAGAAGCACTTATCCGCTATGATTCCTCGAAGGACTTTGTAAGCTGCGACAAATCCCTTCCTTGAAATCCCACAGGCAAAGAATACCGGAAAATCGACGAGGGCTTTGCGATATTTGCAGACGAGAAAACCAAATCAATAACATTCCCAGAAGTTCAAAGACGAATGTATAGTACCGTACATGCTTACTTGAACGATTCCGCCTGCATTAACAGCTAGTAATGTGGCAAGAACCCGCCCGTCTACGATTTTAAAAGCTTCCGTCTAGGTATATTACTGGTCCGGGTCCGATCCCAGGCCTGTCCATGTTCGACGTTAAGGGCTGCAAAAAGCGATTCTTATCTGACAGCAAAGAGATTATGTCAAATCGCTTCGCGGGCTGCGTGCGTGTTCAGCATGTACAGACCCCTTGGAACCTCTCCAAAGGCAAGGTATACAAATCAGAAACCCATACTGCTACCTGGGATTGTTGAAACGTAGGTATGGGACTATGTTATGCCGGTGTCTGAATGTGTAATCAGTGCTTGTTTTTCCACTCTTGAAACAAATGGGGAAAAAGACATGTTCGCATAACCAATTAATATCATTACAGAAGCACTCTAAGCAGGACACTGTTTGTCGCGCTGTTTGACCGTCGTTATGTCGTTCGTTTCCATGGAAACCAAATGATGTTTGGTTACGACAGTACCACCAGACGGCAGCAGTAAACGACATTGGAATGTATTCTTTTATTTATATTATTGTGTGGAAGAACACTGATTCCGCTAGCAAGCTGTTTTTATACTATTTAAAGGAGATGTGTTGCGTGTTTTAGACGCTTAAAGCGTGCGTTTCGAGGACAAAATACAATTAACTAGGATACAATTGTAATTAACAGAACAGTGGTGTTTCTTTGTCGGAAGAAAAACCGTACCTCTAGACCACTACTGTTATATATGTTATTAAGACGTCTTTACAGAACATTTGAAGTCCACGGCGTGTGTATACGGTGAAATCGCCATACCAAAGTGTTGTTCTTCAAAGGGCTGCAATGTATCCGAGAGGGTCGATGGAAGAGTTATCTGTGGAGACTGTAGTCGGAGATGAGATTTCCTCGAAATGTCCGTTGAATTTTCCATTGGCATTCCATTAGTTGAATGCCTACACAAAGACACTGTTACAGCGGTCCGTCCGTTACACCGTCTGGTACGCGTACAACGTAAGGACTGCTTTCGAAACGTAACATTCAGCGCTTGCTAACCACACAAGTTAAGACATTACCAAATACACAGAGCATACAGCCCTATCAAGGTGCATTCCCTAGAAAAAAAAATCAAATAAATTCTACTCGTTTCACAAATCAGGGCTGTCCAGTATCAAAAGCACAGAAATATCCATGACGAAGTAAGTATAAACATTTAAGACAATTTCATTAAACGTGCCTTCAAAATAACCACACTTTAGGTTACTTCAGTTGGTAACTTCCCTGGCTATCACGTGATTAATCAAACGGTCCACAGGCGTCATAACTCCGTGAAAAATAAAATGTTAACAGTTAAGCTTTAAGCCATTCTTGTATAGCTTCTTCCATGACGAACGCTCCTACACAGGCTGTCGGGTTTTTCTGCGGCTGGAGGGTGGTAGAACCGACGACTTTCAGCACAGCGACACAGCCAGCCGACTGGGCGACATACTGCCAACCCGCTACGCGGAATGTCGGAGATCCACATTGTAAGGCCTCCCATTTTCCTACAGCATTGTATATGTAACTGTCTCTCCTACGATGAGGCCAAAAGCAAAAACTGAGCACTACCACAAGTATGGAGGGCAAGATCGCGTAAACGGACCACTTCATAAATTTAACTGTCGCTCCAGAATTTGACAGAGAGCAATGTGCTTCACTCCAGTGGCAAAACGTCGTAAGTCGTCGACATGCTGATTAATGGAGGAAGTTTAGCAGTGATCAGGAAGTGCTGCTCTTTGTGATGTGCTTTCGTGAGTTTTGAATGTGCTTCGTCTTACTTTTCACAAATACGGGACAAATACGCCACGTGGGATACAGAAATTGTGGAAAGAGCAATGACTGTGTATTGGAATTGGGATATGATACTTCACTGCGCAGCACGAACTTACAATATCCCGAAAAAAAAAATCCATAAAGAGGCGAACTGACAGGACCAATGTGAAAGCTGTGGAACTTGAATGTCGTTCGGGCGAAATGATGACCTCCCAGTAGTAGTTTACAATAATCTGGTGGACCACGTGCTGCAGTAGGATGAAATACTTCTTGGGGTGAAGAGAAACGATCTCTGGGGTTAGCATACACAAGAGCAGAGGCAAACAATTTGCTGCACAGATTCAGCCATGAACAGAAAATGCCTGGTGACAAGGGGTATTACGTAGTCATTGCTCGTCAGCCTGAAATATCACTGTCAGCCTTAAAGCAACCTCTATGGCCAGAGCTCGACGGTTCTGCAGAGAATGAGGATCTTTCCGTCTCCTGGGGACATCTGTCGACGAAAATAATTCGGGTGTTGCTCGGAAATTTAATACAGATAGAAATGCCATTTACAGTATCCACAAACGTCACAAAATATTTGCGCGTAAGAGTAAACCACATAGCGTTGCAGAACATAGGGGAGTTGGTTTGGCAACTCCGCGAACTGGACGAAATGCATGCCACGCACGATCCACTGCATGGGCTGTCAGAAGTAAGCCCATAATGTGCACAGGTGGAAATGAAGAAGTGCTATTGTGAAGCAAGAACAAAGTCGAGTTGTACACTTTGTGCACAGTGAAGCACTGTTTATCACTATGGTATACTTTACGATTGTAAAATCTTAAATTGGACTGACGCTGATTTTTAGGCATCTTTTGCTAATATACTTTCTTGTGAAGTAAGACAAGTAATATGTGGTTCAATTCGTAATGGCGTTTTTGGGGAGAAAATTATGCTGTTAAATTCTTTCCTTCAGGCTCCTTGTTTGTTCTTAGGGGTTTAATGTAAGCGGTCTTCCCCTCCGTACGTACGTATGTGTGCGCGTGAGTGTATGTATTTATGTATGTATGTATGTATGTATGTATGTATGTATGTAGTATGTACGTACGTGTGTGTGTGTGTGTGTGTGTGCGTAAGCGCGAGTGTGTGTGTTTTTACTAAGCAACTTTTATCCAACCTCTTGGCACGTGTTCGCCTTCAAGTCCTGTCAAATCCCCTAGCCAACTGGACAGCCCCGACAACAGTTGTCCGTACAGTAAAGACAGCTGTACTCACAGTCTACTTGACGGCTCAGTGGACGACTCGTCGCCTTCAATGCGGTAGATCTTGCCGTACATGACATATTCGAAGCTGTCGGCCCGCGACCCCTCGGTGTCGATTGGATTCCAGTCTCCACTGTCCGGATACCCATCTTCGCGTAGGGTGGTTGCCAACACCAGACGGAACTTGTCACCTGCGGTATAAGCAGAAGTTTCTCATCACTACCATTCAATGATTCACTGCGTCAACGTCAACAACAACAACAACACAGCACAAATATTTAACCAACGACACAGCGTAACTTCCCAACGACGTGTTCAGCACGACAATAGATTTTCAGTCCTTTTCAATAACATGTACGAACAACCTGATATTTACTAAAGCGGGCTGATCATAACAAGAATGTCAAAGGCTGTAACACTGCCTCCACCAGTCACGCAATTTCCCGCCTGTTATGCAACCTGAACGTTCGTTACCCTATTCACAGCCAACTACTCGTACTGAGCCACGTGAATTCAGTTCACAGCCTCCAACCCAATTCTTTAAGATCCATTTTAATGCTATCTACGCCCAGTGCTCTCCTTCCGAAAGGTTTCCCCACCAAATTGCTGCATACATTTCTCGTCCCCCAAGGCGTGTCACATTCCCATCCGATCAACCTTGATTTGAATGCCTAATAATATTTGGTGAGAAGAAACTTGTTACACAATTGTTCATAGTCCTCAATTTTCATTCTCATGAAATACACAAACTTATACAAAATTTAAAATAATGACGGCATTGAAATAGGAATAACGTAGCACCACTACAGTATGGTTCATAAATACTACACGAACAATACCCCGTGTTACGTTTCGAAACTGCTTATCACAAAATCCTCGAAATTGTGACGCAATGCATGCAAGGCACGTACGGAGAAAAATCGCGCACGTCGGTGATCTCTGGGAGCTGAAGAGGTGAGAACACTGACATGTCGCATTCGTTTGTCTTTCGAAAACGCCTGCAAAATTACATATATTTTTCGGTACCCAAATCCCATATACATCTATGACAATATTAAGAAAAATAGCTTAAACAGCAGGCAATAATCCTTATAATGCTCAGAGAAATTAGGGATTTAACTATACGTATTCATTATATGCATCAAGTAAAGGCATGACTGGACATCACGTTTGCCAGATTTAATGTTTCATCACAAAAGTACTCAACGAATTTAATTACATGTGGTATTTGGGGTTTATGCGGGGAAAAGGTAGGGCGCATTTAATTTTCGTTGCTATCTATTCAATGCCGATCCCAGTGGCCGTGCGGTCTAAGGCGTGGGTCTGCGGCCGCTCGCTTACTAGAATTGTGGGTTCGAATCCCACCGGGGGCATGGATGTCTGTCTCTTGTGAGTGTTGTGTGTTGTCAGGTAGAGGTCTCTGCGACGAGCTGGTCCCTCGTCCAGAGGAGTCCTACCGACTGTGGTGTGTCTAATGTGTGTGATCATGAAACCTCGAAATGACGAGGCCTAGGCACCCGAAAAAAAAAGGGGCTGTTGAGCCATAGAAAAAAAATATATTCAATATAATCTGCACTCTTCGCATGTTGTAACGTTGAGATCTACACCTTCCACATGAAACAGTTTCCGATGTAACATTTAACGAAAGAGAAGGGAACATATTTCACACATAACGCAGTGTGATCCATATTGCAACAACAGACCTGAATCCAATTACTGAACATGATATCCAGTGACATATGCAAAACCGCATGGAGCGTATTTGAAAAAAAAAATGCGTATATTAAACAGGAGGGCATACTGCCTTTTGTTTTTTACAGTACGCTATTTAACGGTTATATCGATTGCTAAGATTATACAGCGTCGGTGATAGATGAACGAATACGGAGCACTGACGAAATGCCGACAGCGGACAAACCCGAAGCACTGTACGCGGAGAAAGATCCGTGTCCCAGCGCCACTTTGTCCACCACAAATCTCACATGCACTGGCCTGGGATCGAACGCGGGCCTTCGCAGTGAGAGGCCAGCGACTAACCTTCCGAGCCACGGCACGGCCCTTTTCCGTTCATCTTGCACACAACACCCAACAGCAGGAACTGATTTCCAAATATGGCCTGTGGGAAAAGACAAACAGGACGATTTGTGATTCCAGTGGAGCCATTTGTACCGCCGCCTCGACCCATGACTTTTCGAGGGCTGGATGACCTTGACATTCCACAGAAATCAATACTATATAGGTTTGAGGTGCCAACATCGACATGATTATTTTCATCATGTTTCTGCCCGCCCCATCTCACGGGCAGACAACAACCACGCAATATTTGTTTACTTCACATTTGTTTTCCTCTCGAACTCATCACGCTACATTGCGGCCGCGTCACGAACTAATTACCTTGTTGTTACGTCATAACGACAAACCGCAACGCCTTTTCTGTCGGCGTACGATTCGCGGTTCGCATCACGTTTCAATCGGCAAGCTCATACAGAAAATGGCGGATATATGATAATTACTGAGACTCGGGTTAGGGGTCCCTAAAGAATGAAAGTAACACACGCCACAGCTGCATGATTTGGCAACATCGCGCAGTACTCCTCGTCACGTAATATGTTAACTTCCCGACTTCGTCCTTGTTTTGCCGGAATGTTTTTCAGATGGCAACTCTGTTTGTGAAGCTGTGTAAATGTTCCAGATGCCCTGCCATACACAACACCGAAAGGTCGGGTTCGTTCCTGCAGCAGTCCACGTGCGATTCTAGTGGACAAAGTGTCACTTAGGTTCTTGCAGGAGTTTTTCGTATCTCCTTCTCCTGTCAGCTGATGCCATCAGGGCTTCACGCTGATTCATCTAGCATCCGCGGGATGGACGATGGGCCAGTCAGACAGTTCCACAGTGATACGGTCTCACCCCACCAGTGCAGAGTAAAACACAAAGAAAGGAAGTGTTTCAGAGCACAGAGTAAAAATACAAGGCAGAGTGCAGTAAAGCGATGGTGGTCCTACACCGAGCCCCAAAGTAGAAGAATTACACCTTTTCGGTTGCCCATAATCAGCAAGTGCACTTGCAAATAATCTCCACGCGTGCAGGAACAATATTCCATTTTTTAAATTTTGACACAAGAACTCAAAGGAACAATATTTAGTATTCTTACCTAACGTTCATTTAAACACTCCTGATTACTTAACATGCAACGGCACGATGATCACTGAATAGTGAACTGGGAAACATGTAAAGCCGACTGATCGCGGCATAGTTTCAGGTACTATTTAGCCATTTGTCTGGATAGGCTGAGAACCCACAAAAATATTCGCAGCCTAGGTATGAATCCGGGACCTCCCAAATATGAAATACGAATTCTAACAAACCACTCAATCACAACATGCGGTCAGAAAAACATCCAAATACACATACTTCCGATTTGCAGCGTCCTGCATGGTGTACAATTGATCAGATTTTACCCGTGCAAAATCCACAGGATAACCAGAATATCGTCAATTTATTACACATATTATTTCATGACTACGTTGAGTCGAATCACGTAAAATGACAACGTAGGCTGAAAACAGGTGTACATTTAGTCATCATATCTCGACATTCTGCTGCTGCCGTACACAAAACACTGACAGGTGCGCACAGCCTTCTAGCATTAGGTGTACAGCATAACGCTATGGAGACGACGTTAACGACCAACAGCAGTGCCCCGGTCCAACGATGCTGAATAAACGCTGTAACTATATCGGCAATGACATTGAAATACGTCTCCATGACCTCTACAGGCGTGACCTTCAATTGCACAGTCGTTACGAAGTACTGTGAAGGCACGGGCAAAGCATTCCAAGCAGTTTATGCTACGTACAGCGACATGACCGGCCGACAGACATAAGCCTTGAATGAACGTAGCAAGACGAGTTGTATTGTTTATGGTGCTGTCTGTGTCTCCGTGCCAAATGGTAGAGGTAACATGATAAACTGGGAAGGAAAGGTAGGTATAGAAGGAAAGAAAGGAAAAAAGGGAAGGAAGAAAGGGAGGGAGGGAGGGAAGGAAGGAAGTGATCGTGGCCCAATCGAGGACCCACACAGGCACTTGCATGGAACGACGGAGGAAAACTATACGCTTTAGCCTGTACAGACGGTATACCGGCCGGTATTCGAAGTAAGAACCATACCGAATATACGATTACACTGTTACCGCTACACCGACTAGCTCAGCAGCAAATGTAGTATGGAACAATGAAGACCAGAACAAAAGAAAGTAAAAGAGAAAAAGTAGAGGAGGAAGTTATGAAAAACAAAACAAAGAACGAAAACATCGAAACAAGGCAGACAGGAATAAAATTGGGAGAAAATAAGTAATGGAAATCAGAAAACAGAAAATTACACAAATAAGGAAGGTAGGTACACAGCGATCTTGGTCTTTATACCCTTTCTATCTGTACTGATAAGCAAGTTTTGGAAGTCTATCTTACATTTTTAGAGCACTTCATTTTCTTAAAGCAATGCAGTAGGCCTATGGTATCACAATGCTTGACTGTGTGTCCTCCTTTCTACCTATGAACCAGTTAGCCCGTTTTCATAACCTTGGCGTGACGTTACGCCACTGAAGGCCACCGCATCGTCATGCTCTATCGTCCCCTACAATCTGTAAAATACCGTGACGCACTCGCATGAACTTGAGAGATGGGGGCGGTACTACGCCTCTTAACTGAGGTTCCCGAAAAGATGTATCGTAACAGATTTGGCCTGCTGTACCAAATAAAGCACAAGGGCCAGGTAAGTGAAATGTAGTACAGTACACCGGACTCCCCTTCCGGTGAATCCACATTGGGTGAAAGGATCTCGGGGTCGTTATGGGTTTGTAATGGGTTCTTCCGAAAAAACTGGGTCGGGTTCACAAACATGGGATTTATTAAATCATACTGTCGGGATCATACAAATATTATGATATCCGTCTAGTGAGCGTAGGTTTCTGAGTCCGCACACTGACCGGTTTAGCAATCGACCACCACGAGTTTCAACAAAACAATCCCCAGCAGAGAGCAACACCCTGACGGCACCGTGAGCCGTCTCCTTCCAATAGTATCCCAAAAATTCACGACATAGTATCTACTCTCCCCCAGAGCTCACTGACCTTGTTTTCGTAAAAATACCCTCTCGCCTCGGTGTGCAACCTCTATCTCCTCAGGTGCCTACCCGCACCAAGTTCCAATACACTTTTCCCGGTCAGTGACTGGTCACCAAGACCCTTAGCTGCGGGCGTGTCTACACAATACTTTGGAACATTACTTCCCGAAGGGAAGAATTTTAAGTGTAAGAAGGGCCACCTGTTTATCCTCCGGCTACAACACACATCGTATTCAGGTAGCTGACAGGAACGATCCGTTGTAACAGTGATACATCATAGCCACACACAGACCTACGCACACGTTACATACGAAATGTTGTTTAAAGGTCAAGATAACAACCATGACACCACTGCGAAATTAGAACTATATAGGACGAATATAATAAATACGGGATCTGCGTTTAAGTAATCAGCACTTCACAACTCATTAAGCCTGCTTTGCTACCGCACATCAAGGAATTACAGAAAACAGCCATACTGGGTATTGCACACACACTTCGGAAAGTATTAATGTAAAGTACAAAACGTTTATCATGGGAAATAGCATTACATGTACCATACATTACAACCACAGAATAGCTAGCTAGTTAACTAACTAATTAATTCCATGGAGCAGAGTCCTTCTTGAGAAGCTAGCAGGTCGTCAGCTAGTCAAGAAATTCCCCCCATTTTATGGAACCCGAAGGTTCATTACCGCATTCACAAGAGGACGCCACCTGTCCCTATCCTGCGCCATACCAATCCAGTCCATGCTCCCATCCAACTTCTTGAAGAACCATTTTAATATTATCCTCCCATCTATGCCTGGGTCTTCCAAGTGGTCTCCTTCCCTCAGGTCCCCCCACCAAAATCCTGTATGCACCTCTCCCCTCACCCATACGTGCTACATGCCCCGCCCACATCATTCTTCTTGATTTGATCACCCGAATATTTGGCGATGAGTACAGATTAAGTTCCTCGTTATGTAGTCTTCTCCACTCTCCTGTTACCTCGACCCTCTTAGGCCCAAATATCCCCCTCAGCACCCTATTCTCGAACACCCTCAGTCTATGTTCCTCCCTCAGTGTGAGAGACCAAGTCTCACACCCATACAAAACAGGCAAAATTATGGTTCTGTATAACTTAATCTTTGTATTTTTGGATAGCAAACTGGAAGACAGAAGATCCTGCACCGAATGATAACAAGCATTCCCCGACTTCAATCTGCTCTTAACTTCTTCCTGAATGAAATTTCGATTTGTTAGGGTTGTTCCCAAATAGTTGAACTGTTCCACCCTTTCAAAGGATTTATTATATATCTGGATGTGATTTTGTCCTGCATTCTGATTCCACAGAATAGCTGCAACATTAAATATCCTAGAAACATGATTCGTTTCAGGTAGGCCAGCCTATATAATTGTAAATACCCTGCATAAAGGTGACAACCAATAATAATAATAATAATATAGTAGCTGTAGTAGTAGCAGCAGACCTATTGGCCCTGAAGTCTATGTTAACAGGAGAGAAGGCTTTATAAGTTGTGCTCGCAACTTCGTCCCAGGTCCGTTAACATGTATTTTCTGCAGTCCTCTCCACGGATCAGACTCATATGTTCGGTCTTTATGACCACCTTCTGACCTGTCTCCCCACATCTGTACCTTACATCCACGTGACTTGTACCATAGAGTAAACTGGTATCGCCCGCCCTGCTAGTGACTTCGCCCCATCACTAAAACCGCATGATACGTAGTAACTTTTCCCAGTGCATATAAATTCTGTAAACCCGCAAGGTTTTAGATGCACTGTAACGACTAACGTTACGTGGTGCGGACGGGACATTCCCGCACATACGCAGTGGGATACAGTGTTACTTAGTGTTCAGCACGTAACTGCATCTTTATGCAGCGGAAGGCACTCCACTCCTGCGTGGGAACATAACCACTCCTAGATGAACTCCAATTAAGCTCTATACAGAGGTTCACTCAGCCAAACTAATACTAAGAACAAAATCCTCCATTTCTCATAGGCTAGAATTCTCTCAGCTACTCAAGAAATGACCCGGCGTTTATGGAACCGGAAGGCTCGTTACCGTGTTCACAAAAGCCCGGCACCGGCCGAAATTTTGAGCAAGACAAATCCCGTTGTCCATTCTGTAAGACTTGCAAAGGTAACACTGTGCATGTGCTTAATTAAGCACCACGCAACTGGGGGAGTGGACATATAGATCCACAAATTCTTAACTTGGCACTAGATGCACCGGTACCCGGCTACCTATCTGCGGGGTAAATAGCCCGCCGGGTCTCGGAGCCGGTACGGACGCTGTGGAGAATCTCTGACGTGAATCGAGTCCCACCTCCCCCGTCATCCAACCTGCGGCTTGGTCACTATACCGACTTCGCTAAATCTAGGTGCAAGTGACAATAAAATTAAAATCGTTCTTTACGGCCCGTTTTAGTATTATCCCACCACCCACACCCACTTTTTTTCAAATTTTCTCTTCTTTCCAGTGTTTCCGGTACAAATTCTGTAGACCCTATACCCTCATCTCTCCCTGCCCTTAATGACGTTCTCCTTAATGTGAGCATCCTAATAATATCTGGTTAAAATCACATCGTTCCAGAATAAAGTAAAATTCTAAGCCACCACCGTGACAAGCTCAAAACCAAAACAAACTTTGTTTTAATATCATTTCCACACCTGCAGGATTCAGGAAACAGTCGTCTGAAAGAGTGATTTCTTCCAAATGATTTTAATCTAAAGAAGTGTGCCGCTATCAACCGATACATGAAGCCAAATCACGAAGTTTAACTTCTCATTTGGTGCATATAACACGGGTCATCTGCCAAGACATGCCTTGGAGTTCTTTAGGCGCAATTACAGACTTGGCAAATGAACAAGAAAAGACTGCTATATTTACTTTCCACAACTGAATAGCTCACAATCTGTATTTAAGAACATATCGTCAGTGGTAATTATGGAAACAAATACTGACACTGTAAAGACGTTACACACCACGCCCACGGACTGAAATTCAAGGAAAATCTTCTGATTTCAACTTCTTTTCCTTAGTATATTTGATCGGCGTTTTATTTTCTTCATGTGGCACTAAACTAAAGTACAACGTGCGTGTGTTTGTGACCAAACTGGTACGCGAAATAGCAAAGAACGCACGCTCTGTTCCGTGGCACGTTGTTTCTTAACATTATCACGTGAAGAATCACTGAATATCACTGAACGTCTCACGAAACACCAATCATGCATTACTGTAAATTTCGTGGGTACATGCGCGTGCAGGGCCAAAACGTACGCGAAACAAGCAGCGCACTTGGAACATATGACCCCATCCGCGTACGCATTTCCACTCCTTACTTTCTTATAGTATGTAGATAAATACTGTAATGTACTCAGAAAATAATAATGATATGCCTATATACAATACCTGTGTGGGGTGGGGTGGGGGGAGGACGGTGGTGTCGGTGAGTGTGTCATACATCGGCTGTCATGGATACGGTAGACGTTGAGGAAGACCCTTCCCTGTGAAGCATACGCTGCGACTGGAGAAACAGTTCAGCACGGGGCACATAATAAGACAGACAACCCACATGACAGCCCTCCTAGAGCTGAAATTAACGCCTGGTTCGCTTAAAAAAAATGAAAGAAGCCGTGGAGTAGCGCGTGATTGTTACGGTAGTCCGCCATATGACAAAGGGGTGGTGGTCGTCGTTGTAGTAGTAATAGTAGTAGTAGTAAACTAAGGAAACGGTCCGTTCCTGCCTGGGTCTCTCTTAAAATATCCCGTATGCTTAATTAAACGACGAGATCCCTTATTACATGTTACACTAGTACATTCTCCTATTATATGTAATATTTTACAAAAGAAAAGTTCTTGAAAGTGTCCGATCTTTGTCAGTTTTTAAAACTAAAATGCACCTGATACGGGATTTACTTCAATGTGCTGTAAAACCTCTTTGAAGTGTAATTTTGAAGTTGGTGCTCCGTAACACAGCTAAATATGTAATAGTTCATACGGTAAGAATGTACGGGGGGGGTGTACTGGATTCATCTGGCTCAGGACAATCACTGGCGAGCTCTTGTGGACACGGAAATTAACCTACGGCATGGAGTGTGATCAATTAAGCGACTATCCGCGTCTCAAAAATGACTCTTGTCTATGAAGAAACTTTCAAGGGAGGAGGAACACCTTCCAAATCTAATGTCTCTCTCCACCCTTTCAACGTCAAACCTATTTGACCCCTAGCAGATACGGCAACTTCTCCGGCAAGCCTGTAATGCGCGAAGTCTTAAACAATCTCCTAGGAACCAGGCCAAAGATGGAAACGGACTATTTAATATTACAGATAACTAATAAGATGTAGGAGGAAAAGCAAGTTTGGGGGTCCCTACGACAATAAATTACAATCTCACAGCTACTACTGGATATGAGAAAACCAAAGGGCGGCGATTCGATTTAAAGGCACTTTTACCACAATAACAAAGTTTAGGATAAAGCGTGTCCTACTTAATCATCAATAACGTCTTCGTGTGTAAAGTGAATATTTTCCCCATGAGAATAGTAAATAGCTATTCATCAATCCTGAACAACAGCATTTTTATCGCGGGTTCCTTCATCCAAATGGCGCCATTCGGTCCTCAGCAAAATTAATTGCCCACCTCTTGTTTGCACACAGCTATTTCTCCACGTATGCATAATGATAGCTTCTTGGAATCGTACCGGGCTGAGGATACTTCATCGACTGTGAGCTGAAGAAATCAAACTAGTGGAACAACTGAACGAGACACACAGCACTCACACTATTCGGGACACAGGCTAGCTTTGACGGGGATCGCCCAATGCAGCCATACGATGCTGTTAATTTAACGAACACTTTTCGTTTAGTGAGTATTTCCATGACAACGAAACTTACATTGTTCAAAAACTACGGACGCTCTCCTTCAACTACGGGCAAACCGCGGGGAACTTCCTTACCGGCCTTCCCAAACGCCAAATAAATCACGTGCAAATAAAAGAGACGTCTTGTGCGTGGAACGGAAGTGTTAAATAATCGTAAGAATGAGACAGGCTGCATGGATTACATCCAGATACAATCCTTGCCTCTGTCAGAGGTATAAAAAGCCGGTTCCATAGTTGGATGCGCGGAATTACTGAATGAAAGCCTGTTTCATCGCACTAGCCTACGTGCTTGGGATTTGTACAGACCTCCGTCGTGATAAGAAACATGCGTCAGCAATTCCTACGCCTCTTACTAGCAAGACCCGCACAACAGTTCGTATACCGAATCCTTCACTAGACACCATCTACGGCGGAATCCAGCCTGTTGTGAATTGCCTCTCCCATCCCCCAGGAATAAAGACTTATCCTTATACCCCTGATTAAGAATACATGCTATAAGAAACGCACACTCAGTTCAAACGCAGTGTAGTAGTAAATAGTGCCGATACAGAAGATGGCATACGGACACAAACACACTGCCATCAGCACAAAACACAGTGTCCTGAACAGTTTATTTGAAATATAATTCGTTAATCTGAAATAGCTTAACAGACGTCACCGAGCAAGCTGGCCCCAGGTTTAGTTTCTGATTTGTATTCCGCACGTGTCCTGTCCGAATCTCAGCCAGGACAAAGACTATTGTAACTCCTTTCGTGATTTTCCTCAGTCCTTCCATGCATAGTCAGGGATCGTACACTAGGCCACGAACGCTTCCTTCCACATCGTTTCTCATTCACTGACCACTAACCACAATGCCATTTACTGCTACACAGTTACGAGTTGCTGGAATCATCGTTACATAAAACACAGACATATATTTTGTATAACTAAAGGGGCAGCTGCCGATCCCAGTAGCCGTGCGGTCTAAGGCGTGGGTCTTCGGCCGCTCGCTTACTAGGATCGTGGGTTCGAATCCCACCGGGGGCATGGATATCTGTCTCTTGTGAGTGTTGTGTGTTGTCAGGTAGAGGTCTCTGCGACGAGCTGGTCCCTCGTCCAGAGGAGTCCTACCGAATGTGGTGTGTCTAAAAAGTGTGATCGTTTAGCCTCAACGAAACGAGGAGGCCCAGGCCCATATAGGGCTGTTTAGCCATAAATAAAAAAAGGGGCAGTTTAGCCTTTACTTACGTAAGGTACGATAACGTACAGTAAACCGACGTGGATAGGCAAAAAACAAAGGTTTTTGTTCTCGCTGTACAGCGCATTAGGCCCAAGGTCAAGGAATTAAGAAAGGCCCGCTTACAACACATTTCATCACCACTGCCTTATCACACAGTCATCAGCAGTACGGCAGCACAAAAACAACATAGAAGGTCAGTCGGGGGCCAGCAATTTCCCCCTGGCCTGTCGGAAACAGAACCTCCGCCATCCGGCCCGTAGATTAATTTAACTTTCCGAGTTACTCTGGACCACAAAAATTTTGGTTACGTTCGTTTAAGCTTTTACCTCACCGTGTGCTTTCCTGACAGCGCAGTCGAGTGTATTACGTGTTTACATACACCCACTTAAACTTAACCCGTTAAAAATTACGACTTGTTGAGGAGTTTGGATTATGTCCGTAAAGACGTCGGCTGCCTACCTCACCACCACAACCCACACAATTATGTCCGTAAGGACGTCGGCTGCCTATCTCACCACCACACCCCACACAATTATGTCCGTAAGGACGTCGGCTGCCTATCTCACCACCACACCCCACACAATTATGTCCGTAAGGACGTCGGCTGCCTATCTCACCACCACACCCCACACAATTATCTCCGTAAAGACGTCGGCTGCCTATCTCACCACCACACCCCACACAATTATGTCCTTAAAGACGTCGGCTGCCTATCTCACCACCACACCCCACACAATTATGTCCGTAAAGACGTCGGCTGCCTATCTCACCACCACACCCCACACAATTATGTCCTTAAAGACGTCGGCTGCCTATCTCACCACCACACCCCACACAATTATGTCCGTAAAGACGTCGGCTGCCTATCTCACCACCCCACCCCACACAATTATGTCCGTAAAGACGTCGGCTGCCTATCTCACCACCCCACCCCACACAATTATGTCCTTAAAGACGTCGGCTGCCTATCTCACCACCACACCCCACACAATTATGTCCTTAAAGACGTCGGCTGCCTATCTCACCACCACACCCCACACAATTATGTCCGTAAAGACGTCGGCTGCCTATCTCACCACCCCACCCCACACAATTATGTCCGTAAAGACGTCGGCTGCCTATCTCACCACCCCACCCCACACAATTATGTCCGTAAAGACGTCGGCTGCCTATCTCACCACCCCACCCCACACAATTATGTCCGTAAAGACATCGGCTGCCTATCTCACCACCACACCCCACACAAACGAATCAATGAATCATGCTCGAGGCAGCAACACAACTCTGCCACAGGACTAGAAAACTTTCTTCTGACGTAACACATGCTCAACAACTTCACACCATATAAACTACTGACATTTCAAGGTTCATAAAGGTGCTACACAGTCTAAGCAGGCCTACACTACTGCCGCCTTTTTCATTCTACAACTAATGTAAAATTTAATCCGATTTAAACCAAGCTGTACATATGAATTACCTGACATTCTACGTATTGCTACTGTGTAACAAAGCATGCAGCAAAGACAACACCATAGATCTGATGCGGGAACGACATTACACATCTCATACTTTACTCCATGCACATGTTAAAATAACAGCTGTGTATTCATCTGCCACAGGACAGGCTCAAGTGGCGAGCTTGCTGGTTTTACATCCAGCAAGCAATTTCTTGATAGACTGATCGCGTAAGATGCCCTCAAGTATTCTGCTCCAAGGAATTGGTTTCTACCGTACAAAAGTAATGTACGGAAGTGAGCGCACGTAAAGGGGGCAATGTCAGTCTGGACAAACCGAGTAAAATAACGAAAACGTCAGGCATGATACCTAATATCCGGGCCGATATTTGAATCCGCGACCTCCGAAACAGGAAATAAGGAAAACATTGCCTAAATGCATGTGCCTAAACTGCCTAAATGCACATGATAACTACAGCGAAAAGTGACTCATTCTGCAACAGCAAATATGAATATGAATGACAGGAGCACAGCCTATAGGCCCATGACTAAATGAAAAACTACACAATATCTACAGGCCTACCCCTTCACAGTATCCTACAAATTTTCACTCTGCAGGTAGAAATCCACCGCTGTGCTACAACTAAAACAGACAATTATAATTTGTTCATGTATTTTGTTAAACAATTACCGCATACCAAAGTAAAAGAGTAAAAAAACAGCTGCATATCTTAATAATATACACTGTATATACACTTACATGGTGCGTTATACTCGTATGGCAACACAATGTAAAGTGAGAAGTGTTAGAAAAGTAACACGCATAATAAAGCGGAAAACGTGTCCAAAGTTCAGCCAAACAATTATACAGGAATGTAAGACAGTCTACGCATCAACACGAAGATAATACAGAAATGGATCTTAAAAGAAAAGAGAATGATAATGCACACTGGAGACAACGGCGGCTCTTGCAACACAATCCTGAACCTGCGAGCTTTGACTAAACAGGCAATACCGTCTTCACATGGAGCCAATCTGTTAATTATGGTAAACTTCAATTTCACTATCATGTAGCCTAAAACAGAATGTAAACTGGACAACTACAAGTCAGAATTGAGCCTTCCCAACTATCAGCAGATTACAGTCCGTTAGTTCCGGTGATAAAACGTACGAATCAGATCAGACACGGCCTTCTAATTATGCCAAACGTATAAAAACGCGAAGACTAAATGAGAAAAAAACAACCTACCGGATGTCCTTACGACACACATGTATTTGAAGATTTATAAATAAAATAAACTGTATCTAACTAATTTGTTAACATTAACATGCCTATTTTTGGGAACCCGTTCGGCGAGCCAATTTCGAACCGCAAGCTGAAAATTTGACACCACTATTTGGCACCCCTTACCACGAAGATTACAGGATGTCGTCCCTTTCCATAGCGGTATATTTGACCACAGTATCGAGTGTGACAGAAACATGTATGCGACACCTGCCATGAACAACCCCACTTACACACGTATTCGCGTTCTGATAGTCTTCGAAAAATTCTGAAACTTTATAAAGAGGCCTACGCACGCAACTTTTTTTTTTCTATGGCTCGACAGCCCTATATGGGCCTGGGCCTCCTCGTTTCGTCGAAGTTTCATGGTCACACATTTGAGACACACCACAGTCGGTAGGACTCCTCTGGACGAGGGACCAGCTCGTCGCAGAGACCTCTACCTGACAACACACAACACTCACAAGAGACAGACATCCATGCCCCGGTGGGATTCGAACCCACGATCCTAGTAAGCGAGCGGCCGAAGACCCACGCCTTAGACCGCACGGCCACTGGGATCGGCACGCAACACATTAACGTCCCTATATTTAATACAAATGTGTGTAATACATATTTTGAACCTAACCGAAACATATGGGGCCCTTTGTTTATCGGACAAATGTCGCGAGTCACTTCCCGCCGACTCTGACTTACTAGACGTAGCAGAACTTCGACTTGCAAGTAACAACGTGTCTATTAGATTTCACGCGTCTGCGACCCGAAAGAAAAAATTTCCAGCGCCTTCTTTAAATTCGGCGAGTATAAACCTAACATGAACTGCAATACACTGAACTAAAACGCGAGGATCCTGAACAAAGACACATTGGAAACAGCGGCGAACACTGCGCCGCCTGCCGCCAAGCGCTACCATCTGATTTATGAGTGGATGCGAGTTGTCCGATAAAATAATGTTCCCGTATACGGGTATAAGCGACGGACTGTTGCCGAATGTAAAAGATCTCTGCTGCCTTCGTGTCCATCTCACTTCAAGATGGTTTATCCCGCTTTCACGGCAAACAATGTAACACCGGCACAATTACACAATTACAAACATGACGCTCTGCGATACTCTGACCTTATATCTGATAAATTTAACACACAATGTTATTACGTTCTCACAACAAAAATAATAATAGATGCGCAGGCCTACACATCTGTGCAAATGAAGGTAGGATGATTTCCACTCGGAAATCCTTGTTCTGTATTATGCTTTAGAGATCTTACAAATCGACAGATCGAGTAATAAATAGCAGGCATGACAAGATTAAAAATCACTGTTCAGAAAATTACAGCCGATTCTCAAGTAAACACATACAGACTTAATTAGAAGAATAATCAGACAGCACACGTGACCAACAGAAAGCTGACCGCATTACTATTATCACTCTACGTTAACTCTAACGAGTGACACATTCTTGTCATTTGGCAGCCCTTATTACTAAACTTGCTTAATAAAATACGTCAAAATTCACATATGTAGGTAAGGTAAAGCGGTCCCATACAGGCCTTGGCAGACCCTTAGGGCTCCAGGAGGTCGAGGCTCCCAGGTTTTTAGACAATCGGCACATGAAGGTGGTAAGGTTGTCAGCCCTACGCACCGGCCGCCTTTACCCCCCAGGAAAGATTCCTGCTACTCATTTCTGTTAGAGGCTGAGTCGACCCCAGAGCCATAGTGCGACCGAAACGATTATGTCAATGAAAAATTCCAGTGACACCATCGGAAATCGAACCCGCGACGTTCCGGTTATTCACATATGTATACAGTACTAATATCTGTATACGTAATCGCACGCGGATACCCGTTTAGACCAAGTAAAGACGTACCTTTTGCGTGCACACTCACTGGACGCGAATTTAAAATGTCATGGCACATCAGTCAACACCGACATCGTCGACCATATCACAGCTGTGTACATTACATAAAAGCAGTTTTCTGACTTGCTTTCCGTCCGCGGTTGATCACTTTTTGTACAACGAGAGGCGAAAACAGCGGACTGAAATTCGCGCAAGGTGTACCTATACCATCTCGTTCTGCTGGCAGGAACACTTCTCAATTATCAGTAATAAAAGAGAAGCAAGAAGATGAAAAACTACATCCTACTCCATAATCAAGATTTCAAAGCGATTCCATCCCGAGCAAGTCCTCATGCAAATGTAATAAACACAGCGCATCTGCACGAAGCCTGGCTGTCAATCGCAAGTCCTGGCAATCTACCAAACAACGCTCACGTACTAGTCAGGGTGACTTAGCATGTCTTCCTTTTGATTCACAGCACCCAGAAATGCATCGAAGTGCATTTGTATATTATAGTTTCAGAAGTTCGAGGTTCCGTTTGGGGTTAGGTCTTGACACCCCAAAATAACGCAGCAACAGTAACCTGGTAGCGCTCTTCTGCATCGTACCCAGTTAATCACTGATAAATACCCTGCCACTAGATGCTACGTATTTATTACAGCACTTGGTGTTGCCTGCTGCCTCCTGCCTCTTACATCCAAACATTCTCATCAGCGGACCCTCAGCATGTTCTTCCCTAACGAGACATCACACTCATTGTAAATACGCTACACAACCCACTTTACTCCCAACTCAGAAAGGAGGCTCGACGGGCCACTGGGTCATTCACATCCTGGCGGTAAAGAGAATACCAGCGCTGCAGTCAGCAATATAAGCCCGGCAATCAGGTCCGCATATCATCTCTGTAGTTATCATGGAGGGCCAAGTTTTGAATTAAGACTGTACATATGAAACACAACTTGCGAATATTCAAATCATCCAACTGACCTTGGCCACACAGCCCACGCTCTTTCACAGGTTTTTAATCCTCACAACACCTCTTAAACAGAAGGCCCCCTGAAGGCCCCCCTATTTCACCAGCGAAACAATACCGCTGTCCGAATGACACCCAGTCGGCCTCTTCCATTACACCTCTATCAACACGGAGAAAAATGGCCCACTATTAATCAACCTCCACAACTACAAATTACTTTGTACATATTCCGTCGTTTATTCCTTTAACGCACACATTAACATAAGCAGAACTTGCCGATTCACGCAACGTTACGCAATCATCCGGTTCCCTTTCAAAATTATGTACAGCACCCTACTCACAAGAAATAAAAGTTATATTTTTATTAATTATTTGCAAACACTGCATGACGTAAACATATAATTAGGAAGTGTGTCGAAACGCCCGCCCGTCCGCGTGTTTTATCTCACTCAATGACAACGATAGAGGTCTACACTAAAACATTAGTGTCAAAGTAAGAAAGTGCTGCTGCTGCTGATGATGATGATCAGGAGGAGGAGGAGGAGGAGGAGGAGGGAGGAGGAGGGGAGGAGGAGGAGGAGGAGGAGGAGGAGAGGGGAGGAGGGAGGAGGAGGAGGAGGAGGAGGAGGAGGAGGAGGAGGAGGAGGAGGAGGAGGAGGAGGAGGGAGGAGGAGGAGGAGGAAGGAGGAGGAGGAGGAGGAGGAGGAGGAGGAGGAGGAGGAGGAGGAGGAGGAGGAGGAGGAGGAGGAGGAGGAGGAGGAGGAGGAGGAGGAGGAGGAGGAGGAGAGGAGGAGGAGGAGGAGGAGGAGGAGGAGAGGAGGAGGAGGAGGAGGAGAGGAGGAGGAGGAGGAGGAGGAGGAGGAGGAGGAGAGGAGGAGGAGGAGGAGGAGGAGGAGGAGGAGGAGGAGGAGGAGGAGGAGGAGGAGGAGGAGGAGGAGGAGGAGGAGGAGGAGGAGGAGGAGGAGGAGAGGAGAGGAGGAGGAGGAGGAGGAGGAGGAGGAGGAGGAGGAGGAGGAGGAGGAGGAGGAGGAGGAGGAGGGAGGAGGAGGAGGAGGAGGGAGGAGGAGAGGAGGAGGAGGAGGAGGAGGAGGAGGAGGAGGAGGAGGAGGAGGAGGAGGATGGAGGGAGGAGGAGGAGGAGGAGGAGGAGGGGAGGAGGAGGAGGAGGGAGGAGGAGGAGGAGGAGGAGGAGGAGGAGGAAGGAGGATGCATCAAAACTCAAGAAATTCGTTCGTTCACAGTTCTTGCTTTTCTGAACTAACATCTCTTTAATACCTCCGTTCTCAAGTGAACTCGCAGGAATTCATGGCGGTCAGTTTACGAGCATTTTACAGGCTTGAACAAGATAGGCAATGTACGTACCACGCAACACTGTGGCGTGCTGGCGTAATATTTGTAACTCATCGGCTATCCTAACAGCGTGATACCATTTCGCTCGAACAGAGCGCTTTTATTGCGATTTTATGTCGCCGGCAACAACAAAACGTACTTCGGTCCTCATGGAAAGTGCCAGACATTTTGCCCGATTTTAACCAAATGTGGATCTTCTCGACAGACTTGCACAGAAGTCCCCCAATATCAAATTTCAAAGAAATCCGTCCAGTGGGAGCCGCGTTGATACAGACGGTCGGACATGACGAAGCTTAACAGGCACTCTCATCGAACTATGCGAACGCGCCTAAACAGCACAGCACAGCACAGCACAGCACAGCACACCACCGCTCAAACTACACATACATTCATATAAACACACCCACTAATGGTAAAGTAATACACACACAGTGTCCGCACATTTGTGTTAACAGCTCTGAAATATTTTACAATGGCACAAAGGTGGATAGGAGGTTGAAACCATGGGGTGGAGATTTCTTATCCCAATATAAACACCGTGTGGGGCTGTGTTGTGTCTGGCTGCATCAAACACTGATAATACAATGACAATCACTGAAAATCAAGAATCTGAACCAAGCTCCTACACAACCAGTGCACAGTACCTCTAAATCCACTACGCATTTAGTTGACACATGCCAGGCGCATGTGTGTATGACCAAGTCATTTACTATTTATCAGTTGGTATTTCACATCAACTGTGGACGGAGGCAGATGAGACACAATCCTCATCAGTTATCCGTAATTCCCAAAGAAGCAAGGCGTGGGGCGACACACGTTAACATGTACAGCGGTGAAGTCTCTCGAAGAGCCATACGACGGATGCAAGTGATATGTACATATTCTCAATACCCGCCCACAGTCTTCATCCACTCGAACTCTGGAATTCCGGACGAGTTCGAATCCAGATCAAGTCATGAACGAACTGCAGTCCCTTATGCATAAACAGAAAACAACAGGACAGTTGTGTTCATCGTAATACTTCACCTCCGACAGAACAAAATAAACTTCGCTTAAACACAGTAAGTACGAGTATATTGCGTGTCTACACGAAGATGTCAGGCGAGTTTATACATTTGGCGCGGTTCATGAAGTTCAATCCCACTTCGTCATTTTCCTCACAACGGTCCGTCACAGGCAAAGACATACATGACGCCGAACACCTACTAGAATAACTTGAAAGTGTTTCTTTGTTTAATGTTTAAATGTGAATGTTTAATGAAATATAAGCAAAAATACTTTCTGACTATGCCGTGTCATATCCCACCATCTGCAATAAATGAACATTAAGCATAATTAGTAACCATGTTGCAAATGTCCATACCAATAAACGGCATCTTCTCACTCCTGTTCCCGTTCTCCCCTACAAGCGTACGTGCAGATATTCGGATGGTTCAATACTCCATAGAACGGATAGTCGCGAATACGTTAACAAAAACTAATGAAATTAAAACACACAGAAACGGCAGAAGAGGACCGCACAAAAAATATAAAAGAATGCCTTCACAAAAAATGCAATTTATCGCCAGACATAAACACATTTAAAACCTACCCAAAGAAAACGCAGGCAAGAACATATTTCTGCCCTGATGATGATGATGACGACAACGATCACGGCTACTATACGGCTTATCTTAACATGTCTACCAACCACACTGCAAGTTATATATGGCTGCGACCACACTCAACCGGCGTGTCGTAACGTCCTCAGGTTCAAAAAGCTGCGACGCTGTGAATTCAACAATGCTTCTACGTACATACCGAACAGCAGCCCACGATGTCCGGCTAATAACGGACCTAGTACTGCCCCGATCTGTCATCTCGTCGTCTTATGCTGGTGTTTCTTTGCTAAAATCTTCTTATTTCAGTATGTGTATTTGATACAGGTATTCTTTGGCGGTTACCACCACTCATACCGTCAGTCAGTTTCACACATTTTATTCGTTCCTAAACCGTTTACCTGTGACTTCGACAAGTCGTCGTCCGGCAGCAATAAATAGTACCTTGGCAACAACGGGAAGTGTAAGTCAATAAGTGAAGAACAATTACATGCCGCTCAGTGTAGAATGTACAGAGAAATAAACTTCAGGTACATTTTTTTTAAATGGCGAAATTTTCTTACTTTATGAACATTCAGACACCACGTTTTAAGCAGCACAGAATTATCAAAACCCTAATCTGTATTTAGTCCCTTTCTAGGATCAGTGCTAAGTTCGGGTTCAAATTTAAGTGTTCTTTCCTGCGAAACAATGAAAGCCGTTGTACATAATTAAGCAATTTCTCTTCCTATCAAACCTGTAATTACAACGGTAACTTCCTCTCAGAAGAAATGACGTAATATAAGGATGATTGGCTATTATCGTGCACACACATATGGCGACATCACCACCTCCTTCCTGTCGCCAGCTTCCGGCTGAGAACATATGTTTGTCATCGCCACGAGCGCTCTCGGCGCGTGCATCGTTTCGTCAGTGGCCCCAGTAACACACTCCCATTTCTCACTAGAAATGTGAGGCACGGAACTACAAAATGCTTATTCGATGGCAACCTCATTCAGGGAAATCGTGTCATGAATTATGATCACTTCTGTTAAGTTTTATTAACTCCGTGAAAGAGATGGTAATTATACATACCACCACTGGAACACTGAAAAACTCTAAATTTTGACCTCAGAGTACGACCTATTAATGGGCTTTGTCTGGTCCTCACAATAAGCAGTCTTGAGCACATGTAGAACACAACTCTGAAACTGTTTTATTCTTCAAATTAGAATCTGAAATCAGAAATATTATTTCTGTGCTTTGTCGTTTAGAAGATTGCACCCATCACATACGTACAGTGAACAGAGGTAAATACACTTCTTCCACATGTGATGATTGGGATATTTTGAAAGTCCTAACTCCATGGAGCACAGTCATTCTTGAAAAGCTAACAGGTCCTCACCTAGTCAAGAAATAGACCGCATTTTACACCACCCGGTGGTTCATTGCCGCGTTCAAAAGAGCCCGCCACCTGTCCCTATCCTGAACCTGATCAATCCAGTCCATGCCTCCCCCATCCGAATTCTTGAAGATCCATTTTACTTATTATCCTCCCATCTATGCCTAGGTCTTCCAAGTTGTCTCTTTCCCTCAGGCTTCCCCACCAACAACTGTATCAACCTCTCCTCTCTCCCATACGTGCTACATGCCCCACCCATCTCATGCTTCTTGATCGGATCACCCGAATAATATTTGGGCGAGAAGTACCGATCATGAAGCTCTTCACATTATGCAGTGCTCTCCATCCACTCCCCTGTTACCTCGTCCTTCTTAGGCCCAAATATCTTCCTCGGCACTCTATTGCCCATCACCCTCAGCCTATGTTCCTCCCTCAATGCGAGGGACCAAGTTGCACACCCATACGAAACAGCAAGCAAAATTATAGTTCTGTATATGGTAATCTTCATATTTTTGCATACCAAACTGAAAAACAAAAAATTCTGCACCGAATGATAGCAAGCATTCCACGATTACAATCTGCTCTTAATTTCTTCTGAATGCAGTTCTGATTTGTTGGGGTTGTTACCAAATACTTTAACTCTTTCACCATTTCAAATGATTTATTATCTATTTTGTTGTGATTCTGTACTGAATTATGTTTATGAGACATGAACATGTACTTCGTTTTCGCAGCATTTACTTTTACGCTAATCTCCTTACTAGCGACTAATAACGCCTGTGTTTTAGAAAGCCCTAATACTTTATTAGCAAAACACTATTCCCTACCTTTCACGGCACTTCTCGTAACTTCATACCGAAGTGATGAAGTTCAAACGGTAAGTGCCAGTACTTTACTCAGTTGACGATGTATTACTACTTAATCCGCAGCGCGTCCTAGGCACTTGATGTAACAAGTCAAGTTCAAGGTCATGCGAGACATCACAGAACGGAATTGCAAGACTTCCCGACGACGACACGCTGGCGCTCTCAACACGACACGGACGTGCGTGTTAACGAAGAAAGAAGGAAACCCGTAGAATTATTTACGTTGTGTGTTTGTTGAAAGACATACAGCATCTCTCCTACCTACTACTCCACTTGTAGTGTAACAATGCACCTAACACACAGACCTGCTACTATTATGTTCGTGACTGCATACTCCTCGTTTCCATACCACAAAATATAAAGGTTAGCAAACACGCAGCCATGATAAGGAAACCACCATGTTTGCTGCCACTCCACTTTTTGTGAGGATCGGATAAAATATAGGCCACTTAACCCTTCAGTGCCAGCCCATGCGGAACGCATATACTGCGCGACTGCATTTTAGGGTACCGTCAATTTAAATTTAAAACTCCTCGGCCGTGGGTAGTAGTTGGAATTTAAATCCCAGGGTCACTGAAGGGTTTTGAGCAACGTAATAGGCTACAGACAGCACGACCGGCGTTCGACTCCAGGCGGAAGCATTGTGACTGTTTCTCTGTATCAAGTCCACAACGGCTTCCGACGCACATCCAGAAGCCTATCGACGGCAGCGGGAACGTCACTCTTACACTCACATCCACCCACTGCCTACGTTAATAATTCGCAAGGCAACGTCACCACGACCCTATACGCCCTACTGCACAGATTATAGTTGTACAAACTATTATTAGTAGGCACGGGCCCGTCATATGACGACGTGACATAATATTCACGCACTAATCGTACCTGGCGTGCCTGCATGGAAACCCGAGATGTGACGTCACTCGCAAACCAAGCTTAAACGTAAGCATGGCATCGCGAGCGTGGCTCACTCAGTCACATCAAGAGCACTAAGTTAGGCAAATGATTACTGTTTTGTGAAGAAGTGAGGTACAGATTCTGCACAGGCTACATTCGGTTGATGTAACATAACATTCACATCGTCTCCATGTTTGCAACTTTCCTGAAAATGTTTTAAACAAAATGCACAGCTACCTTAATTATCTATCTGTTTACCAGACTTCGTATCTCTGACTCCAGTGGTTCATTATTTGTCGCCAATAAACCGAAAGCCAAATAAAATATTTGCACGGTGATCATCTTGTAATTTCACAATCGACACAAGAACTACTTTAATAAAAGTTGCTTGAGGGCCCTTACGTAAGTGCTGCTAGTGTTAACTCACGCCTCACAAATTCGCACGTTCGCCATGTTGTTGTTACTCTACATTTTTAAAAGGATGGTTTTGGGAGTGTTTAATGAAAATTAGTCACCTGCTTAAAAAGCTGAAATGGAGGCGGCACACAAAACTCACTCGAAGACGGCACAGTAATCTCAAAAGCCTACATGTTAAGTATTCACTACTTTTATCCGACTTAAACGACGTATCGTTAAAGTTTCGTGCAAATTCACAGAGGCCAGTATAAAATTTAATACAAATCCGTTCCGCAGTTCGGAGTCAATTCATACGGACAGATTGGCGGAACATTATCAGGAGCTCCTACGATGCGAACGCGCCTAAAAAGATTCAAACGATTAATAAGCGTCATTGCATGACGATATGTGTGAATGAAGGTAAAGTCCCTGTGCACACCATAAAGGCATATGGGGAAGCAGAGGAATAGCTCCGCTCATTCTTAACCTCGGTACCAGATGGAGGTGAGAGGCCAGCTTCATGCCCCCGCTGCTTTACCCGTGGAAAAGAACACCTCACCTCATACCCACTGAATAGCAGGATGGGTGGATTCCAGAGGCGGTATGGAGAAATAATCTCTTGTGAATACGATCTGTAACTTCTAAACGTTCTTTTTCTATTCGCGCAGTAAGGTATAACGAGCAAAATAAAGGAAAAACACAGTATGCCTCTAAGCAGTGTAATATTAAGCAGTGTGGGAGAAAAAAAAGAGCAGTGGCTGCAACCAGTTGTTTATGAAAGGAAAGACCAACGAGGGAGCAGTTTACAAACAGGTTTACTTTACTGGAGTACGTTTTCAGTTCTTGCTATTTTTATGTCTTTTAACCCAGTCCACACCGAGTTTCTTACAAAGACACTGTTCGTTTTTTTTTGTATGTTTCCCCGGTAAATACTGAAAAGCAACACATAATTAACCTGTATTTCCTACAAATGACGACATTTGTTTCCGTTCTCTGTTAAACAGTAAATACTAAGGACCTGTTCACAGCACCAGCTGTATCGTTACTGGCAAGGTCACTTTCACGAACGAGTACAGCCAGCAGTCCCCTCTGTGGGCCCCAGTCCACTGGTGCAAAGTCTTCCCAGTTAACTACACGCACAGCCATCTTCCCATTAAGAGCCTCCTTCGACTTTCGCGATGTGTGTAATGATCATTCATACTTCCAGAAAAACGGAACTCTATTAATCTGTCACAGCAGACTCCATTAACTGGAAATATTTCATCGTCTTAATGGACACAGAGTGGACTTTTTACATGTAACAGGATCTTTACTGCTAATACACGTGTAAAAACAGATGCCTACTTGCTGGTGGTGGTCTTTTGGGGTTCTACGCCGTGTGCTAGATGTGTTCAAACGTTTCGGTGAAACAAACTACCTCCATCTTCAGGGTGAGCGAATCTGGTTCACATCTATGATGAAGTGGCTGGGGAGAAAGGAATGTGGCGGTTATACGGGAACGATGGAGCAAATCTAGCCAATCAGAGCTATGCGAGGGGGAGGAGGACAGGTCAGTGACGTGCCTGTCTTCTTTTCTCCCCTTCAGGAATGACAAGAACAGACATAACAGGTAGTAATTTCTCCTGTAACTTTGTCCTACATCATAAGAGAGGTTTATGATACATACAAACAAGTTACGAAATACACGCACAGCCTGGCACGTTTGTACCCTTTATTTAATCACCCCCAAAACCGTAAAACCCGCAAAAAGTAGTACACTGTTTACAAAACGTGTTTCAATATTCTCCATTTATATTCGAAACAATCTTCCCCCTCAGATATCCTCACCTAGTTACCCTTGACAGGAACGCAGAAATGCAAGCAAGTCTGCGTGTCACGTGTCAGTTATTCTCGTCCGATTTTAACCAAGATTGGTATGTATCAAGACATTTTAGCAGAATTTCGCAATATCCAGTTTCATAACAACCTGTTTCCTAGTTCGCGGGTTATTATATACGGACAGACATGTAGGCACACCGTGTGACAGGCCTATACATTCTGAAGCTGACAGGAGGCGCAGTTCTACAATTTATTTTTTCAAACACGCCACAAAAGACAGAACAAAAGTGGTAGATAGAAAAATTAACGAGCAATACTAAGTCAAAGATACAGAAATAACGTCCAGAACAAATGGTCGATTTTCATTAAACTTCGTGTGAAATGCTGTTCCCTAGATCCCACCACACAGTTATACCGTTCTAATACAGCCTCCCATACACTTACATCATTTTAATATGCCTTTATAACCAACACGAACACAGCGATCGTGTAAATGTTTGCGGCTAGACGGCTTTTGAAATCATCACAGTAACTGACGAGGCAAAAGCTGGTATGCTGCACGACGTACTAGCACGCAGGCTTCAACGAACAGCCTACATTACTGAACGACAAGGTGATACCACAAACTAAAATTAACTATACACGACATTAAACCAATCAACTACTCGTTTCTAGTTCAAATATTCTGTAAAAAGTCAACTTGAAGCTTTACTCCTGGGGATCAACCCCGGTACTCACTTAACAAAAAGTTGTATGGGACCCTGGGCCGGTATGAACGTTCTGGAGAAGAGAAAAACCTCTTACCCCCGCCGGGATTCGAAGGCCAGACCGCCAAGCCCATAGCCCAGTCGCTATACCGACTACGCTACATCTGTATAGTCACTAAACAAATACGGAGTACCTAGAAACTAAAAACGAAAAGAGAAACACAAACAGCTCGTCTTAGGCAGCTACAATCGGCGTACATCCGGGTATATGTCACAGCAGGCTAGTATATTAAACACGACATCCTGTTACGTAATCGGAAGATTCTGGGCTAGAATCTCGAAGCGGATGCCATCAATGCCTGAAAGTTGTCATAAAGAATGGCATAACTGATTCCTACCACCTAGGAAAAGAAACAAACGAGAGATCAGAAGATGAATAACGCAGCAGCTCTGTAGGAAAAAAAAAAGACTATAACCACCTGCAGGTCAGCGCTTTAAGTTTGAACAAAAATGACCTTGCGATAGCTTCCACTGTGGTATGCGGAAGGCACGGAGCAGCCGCACGGAACAAAGGGTCTCACACCAAACTTGCTACTTTCTTTATGTCAGTGTCCCGAATCCACATCTCGCCTTGTTGCAAAGTATCAACATGATCACTGCGACCTGATGCACAGCTTCAACTGTTTCAGTGTCAAAAGTGCAAAATAAATGGCAAAAAATCAAACCAAACGCCCGTAATCTAGCCAGCACATTTTCCTAACTAACTAATTCCATGGAGCAGAGTCCCTCTTAATAAGCTACGAGGTCCTCAGCTAGCCAAGAAATTCCCCACATTTTATGGAACCCGAAGGTTCATTACCGCAATCACAAGAGCCCGCCGCCTGTCCCTATCCTGAGCTACACCAATCCAGTCCATGCCCCCCATCCCACTTCTTGAAGGCAAAGCAATTCCATTACAGGCCTGGACAGGCCCGGGTTCCAGAGGATTGAGGCTCCCAGATTCTAGACAATCGGCACATGAAGGTGGTAAGGTTGTCAACCCTACGCACCGGCCGCCTTTACCCCCCAGGAAATATTCCTGGTACTCATCTGTTACAGGCTGAGTCGACCCCACTTCGTGAAGATCCATTTTAATATTATCCTCCCATCTACGCCTGGGTTTTCTTATATATATATATATGTAAATCAGTGTCTCTTCTCAATTTTTTTTTTGGGGGGGGGGGGTGAACTTCAATTCCCGTACCAACAAAGCGCATGTACGACAAATTAAACGCGACCTAAAACGTCCACGTTAAGCTATAATCAAAAGCAATTCCGCTCGAACTCATCGAGGCGTACTGTAATCGAACGCAATTCATTGGTGTGAAGTTTACCGTCCTCTTCCCTTTTGCGAACCATAAATGCAGTACCTATGGGGCATTCTTCTTCTTCTGAATCATACGCTACAGAGTGTTAAGTAAATGTAATTTACAAAAGGCAGTGTCAATTCAATGTATCGCACAATGACAGTTAAATTCCTATCACTTTATTGACGACATTACATCACTCATTAAACAAATCCGACGAAATTAAAATGCGTCATTAGAAATCATTTCTGCGTTAATTGTATTAATTACGAAGTACCCAAAACTCAGTACCTACAGAAATAACAGACTTTATCTGTAGTGCACTATGACACCGTACAGTCTAAATCACTGCTTTCCAACCTCCATTTTCTCGCGTACCACTATCACCGTGTACCACCACGTACCTAAAATATTAATAACATACAGTTTATGCTTTCTGGTTTAACTTTACAAATACATCATGTGTTTTTCTTTTCATGTAAATACATTTAAACAATTTAAATAATGCGATAACATATTTAAAACTGAATTATGAAAAACGTATTTCCCAAACAACTTCGCGTACCACCACGGGTTGAAAAGCACTAGTCTAGAAGCATTTCCACCCTGAAGATGGCCATAAGACAGGCGACCACAACATGAATCCTCACCTCCCTTAGCATATCAAATCTTAAACATGTACGAGTAGGTAGTTCAAAACTTCTTAAACAGCTTTGAATTATTCGTACTGACCTCACATTCCAAAATTCATAACAATAACATTACTTATAATTCGAACATGGTATTCTACATTTTTCTTGATGTTCTCGTATTTAATAAAAGGGCTGAATTACTGATACCGGAACAACGTCACGATTCGGACTTTTCCAACTCGTCTAGACATGGCAGGCAGAAAACTTGGCGCGGCCTCACTACACAGGTCTCTTCATAGTATGTGGTTGAACTACAGGCAGACATCTAGGACAGGTGTTCTGCTCACGCAATGTTAACCTCATGTAAGACAGCAAAGACTCAACCGGTTCTACTCAACTCCCTGAATTAAAAGTGGGTTTAATCACTTGCTGAGACGCTGCTAAACCACGATCAAGGTCTCATTACAATCACCTTTGAGCAGGGGTGCACAAATCCAGGGCGCCAGGATGTCCGGACGATTAAATGTTGTAGAGCAGCGTCTGATAATTGAGGGTTCTCAATATGGAACTTGCCATGTCACCGCCTGGCTCCTACACTCGTAGAAAGTTTGTGCACCCCTACAACTGTGTTACGTCATCACACAAAACCACGTAAGGTTCACACTTTCGCGGAAAAACAGATGCCCTCAATTGTGCTCGGGCTATCGGCTACGTCATTCTTCATCAGGTTGACTCTGGTCGACTGGCGAAACATGCAGATCGGTTATCAGACTGACTGATACACTAGTACATCAGCCACTTGCGGTTTGTCACCACATCCACCCTGTTGGTGGTAACATGGCACTTACCCGAAACACGGGTTCTTAGTCCGTCGTTGGCCGAATCCGATAGTCCGAGAAAAATCCAGTGTATTCAAAACAACAACAAACAACAACAACATTTGTAACACCCGGTGCCCTCTTGACGCCATACTGCTACAGGCATCATAACATCGTTTGAAAGACCAATTAACTTGCATGGCTCCTTAGACTTTCTGTTCCGTATCTAATTCGCTTGCGGTTCCCGCGACCTCTTCATCAGTGTGAAAGGAAGGCGCAAGCATTTCATTTTTAACAAGAAGAAAGTGTCAATTATGACAGACAAGTATAACGAGGTCAATTATCTGAAATTAACTTTGTCCCATACACAGTTATTTGGAATGAAATGCTACAAACATGTTTACTGATATTCACCATACCCGACTGATGGAGCAAGATCCTTGTCGAGTACCTGTCACTCAGCCATAGCCGTGGCGACGGCAATTGAAGCTGGGGCTAATATCCCGTCTGCCAAATCTACGCCGCCTAAGGTAAATCTACAAATGCAGCGAACAAAAAACACAGCCTGAAAAAGAATAATGAACAGTTCACAACAGATAGCTGTGACACTTCTGCCAACTGCGTTCACATCTCTCCAAACTGATAAAGGTGCAATGAAACAGGCACGTAATGTGGACCGAGTAATGTTGCCAGTTTTTGGGGGAGCGGAGCTTGGGCATCGCTCCCTAGATCTTACAGTTGGCAACGTTCCATTTCACCTGAAGCTTCAATTGCTGTAGCCGCGACTATAGTCAAGAAATTCTGTGTTGCATGGAACCAAAACTTTCGCACTGCGTGCACAACAGCCAGCTACCGGTCTCTCTCCAAGTCAGATGAATGCAGTCTCCACACATTCACATCCTACTACTTAAAGCCAATTTGAATTGTCCTCCAATCTACGCGGAGTCCCTCCCTTTCAAACTCGACAACCAAAACGTAGTTACACCGTTCCTATCTCCCATGCGTGCTACACGCCTCGCCCAACTCATACATAATTTGCTCATCGCAAAGTTTCATACCCCTACAAACCATGCAATACTGTAATTCTGTATTTGATAATATTTACGTTTTTATATAGGAGATGAAAAAACAAACGATTCTAGAATGTTATTTATCATAGTATTACCATATGTACTATCAATCCATTAGCCGACTAACCTAATCACCGAAACGAGCCACCCAAGCCCACACTACTCAGTCTTGAAGACTCCAGCCGTCTGGGATTCACCCCGGACATGGCACACTACGCTCCTCCTAAATGTCGGTAAAGACTAACAACCGCTGTGATTACCTCAAATCTCGCAGTCCACAGTCTTCCTTGAAGAGATGAGTTACTCAACGGGTCAAGACATCTCATGCCTTTACGAAACCTTTCATCATCGTGTTCAATAATAATTCAATTCTTTGTTTCCATGCTGACTCAACAGCCTTATGGCCAATTACAAATCAGCATCAATACACAAACACAGAACAAGAGCAAGCAAACAACAACAAAAGGAACAAACAAAGGACAGAAAACAATCAGTGCAGTTAGTTATATGTGATACGTTCTCATTCCTGATGACTGACTTTCAATAATGAAATTATTTAGCTATTAATATGAAATATGAGTAATATTAAAACGTCTCCACGAACCAAATTTGCTGCTGATGCGTTATGTAGCATGGACCGTCAACGCTGAACATAGCAAGTCTTACGACTCCGGGTAGGAACTTGGAAGATCCATATTGTCAAAACTGGAAGGCCAAAAGCAAAGAACGACGTATGCTGTTTTAGGCACTGTAAGAAATTAGCATAACTATAATGGATGTGGGGAAAGAGGCGATTATGACAGAGGGCTGCGAACTTCCGCTAGATACGTTCTAGCTTGTCGGCTTGTAACAGAATACCAGGCAACAGATGCTTAATCTAAATTACATCTAAGGTAAAATATAAGATCACTCAACAATCATGGGAAGAAAAAGGTTACAAGGTTACAGTGCGTACATGACCAAGCTGCGTAATATTTCCAGAAAATGTGGGCACGTCCAATTTCGTACACGGTTTATGGCCTACCCTTCGGAAGGAAAAAGGTCGTATCCAAATTCGTTCACGGCCAGCAGGTATAGTATACGATTTCGCACACGGTCAATCCCTTACCCCTCGGGAGGGAAAAAGGTCGTATGCATGTTTGAAATAAAGTTGACTGAATTTAATGAGAAGTCCTGTATTAAAACAATGTACTAATATGACCATTTTTTATCAAGCAATGTAGCCTTATTTTATATTGTATGTGCCGTGCATTTTATCATAAGTCTAATACCAGCCAACAAATGGACAAGGTTATTGACATATATGAAATGTATTTGAGCCCCCTACATATGTTTCAGCAAAAGAGTTGCCATCTTCAAGGGGTTTTTAGCAGAGAATGACAAGAACTTTTTACATCCAAGTATATAGTATGGTTAATAACCATTCTGTATAGAGAATTACAAGAACTTTTTACATAAAAGTATTTAATAACCATACTGTATACTTGGATGTAAAACGTTCTTGTAGTTCTCCGCTAAAAACCCCCTGAAGATGGCAACTCCTTTGCTGAAACATATGTAGGGGACTCAAATACGTTTTATATATGTCAATAATCTTGTGCATCTGTTGGTTGGTATTAGACTTATGTAGCCTTAGTTTAATGAAATTCTTAAATAAGTATAATTACAGGACTAAAATACAGGGTGGGGCAGATTTCACTCATTATTTTGATTTGCCTAGTATGATGGTAGGCCCGGAAAGGAGATTGAACTAATTGTGTTATAGAGTTAAGCTATGAACGCCATTTAGTAAACATCGATCAGCGATCGGCTGTACACCGTGCGTTCGCCGTAGAGACTTTTTAAAAAATAACGACTGTGTGATACCAACGTAACAAATATTCAGATGACATTTTAACTCTGAGAGACACTGCAAGGTTCCTGATCACAACATTATCAAGAACTGGGTACAGAAGTTTCGAAACACGGCTTCTGCAACAAACAGAAAACCTGGAGACAGCGTCAGAATTGTGCTGACACTGGAAAACAATCAACAGGTTATAATGAAATAACAAGTCAAATCTTAAAAGCTTGTGCATCTCTCATTAGCCACCCATTAAGCTACATCTGTAATCACTGACTACATACAGCTGTTTTCCCTGTTCGTCTTAAACTTGCGGTAGTAAAACCACTATACAAGAAGGGAGACAAAACTAGTATGACAAATTATAGGCCTATTTCCTTATTAACTGTTTTTTCTAAAGTATTTGAGAAAGCTAAGCACATTAGGTTAAGCCAACATCTACATACTAACAACATACTGGTCACAGAACAGCATGGTTTTTGGAAAGGGATATCTACTGAAAATGCTAACTTCAGGCTACCAGATAGTGTATTTACATCTATGAATTAAAAAATGCATGTTGGAGGAATTTTCTGTGATTTGGCAAAGGTTTTTGACTGTGTAAATCATGAAATTTTGTTGGCTAAATTACATTTCTATGGCATTCGAGGAGTAACTGCAGATTGGTTCAAATCCTATTTAACTAATAGAAGACAGAAAGTAGAAATAAAATCACGTAATGCAACTCAAAACGTTTTCTGTGATTAGGGTACAGTGAAGCAAGGATCATTTCTAGGGTCTTTATTATTTATAATATATACAATCGACCTTCCTCGGAAAATAAATTCCATATCAAACCAATACTTTTTGCTGATGACACTAGTGTTATAACATATAACAGAAATTTAGGAGATTTGTGTACAGTGGCAAACTTTAGTTAGAACTCAGTTAGAAACAGTAATCGAACTTGGTTGGTTGAATAAAATAGTAAGTAACATGTTAATAGAAACTAATTGGCTAAACATGTTGGCGGAAAGGGGTGAAAACAAAGGTTACGTCATTCAAGCTGACCAAGTATGATTTGGCAACCGCATACCTGGACACCTTGGTATTGGGATATTTGTTTTCATGGCGCAACAGCCCATAGGGGGCCAGGGCCTCCTCATTGTCGAGGCTTCACGATCACACTCAGGCACACCGCACTCGGTAGGACTCCTCTTGACGAGAGACATCCATGCCCCTGGCGGGATTCGAAGCCACAATCCCAGCAAGCGAGCGGCCGCAGACCCACACCTTAGACCGTGCGGTCACTGGGATCGGCGCTGTTGACTGGGATGCAAACATGAACAATAGCCGTGTACGAAAACGGATATACCATAAAAGGGGCTTGAGAACTACCTGCTTATCTCGTGAACGAAATTGGACATGATATTGAACCCTGTAATAAACCGTGAACGAAATCGGACGTCCCCAGAAAAGGTGTAGTCAACATGGTGATGAAAATAAAGTTTCGAATCAATAAATACATCCAGGGTTTTAACAGAGTCAGTACGGCTTATACAGAATTCACAGACTTTATCATAAATTAATGTGTTATTATTTCTTGAGGAATTAATCCATCTAGTTTTACTACGTTGAATCCCACGAAATTAACGGCGCACCAATGTCGTATGGCATCAATATCAGATAGCAGCAGAGTACATTACTGGGAGACTCAAAGACAAGAAAGTTTTGATGTCGTCACTGAAAGGGGGTTATTCACTGTACTCACCTACGTCGTCTAAGACATTTACGAATATACTGAACAGGTCCTTGTGGAACACCGTACAGTAATCCGAACAGACAATGGAAAATACCAGAAATTCGAACAAGAGATTATCTGTTGGTCTAATAATTAAGGAAGCAGAGATACGAGGTTTCCGCAGCGTTGATATTGAGGATTCAAGTCTTCCGGGTTGTGAAGCTGAGTAGTAGGGTCATTTATTCCCGTTACTTCGAAGGAACGCACCGAGAATAAAGGCAGTTTGTTCCTTCGAAACGTCGGGAATCAATAACCCCGCTATTCAGCGGTACTAACTCAGAAGACTTGAATCCTGAACTACCAAATAAATGTACATAACCACCAGGTAGGCAAAAAAACTAAATTTTTTAACAGGAAAGGTATGAGGATCAACGTCGACGGCAGTGCAAAGGTCAACGTGGTATCCCTTGACGGTGACAACCAACTAAAGAGTTATTAAGTCAAACTAATTTATCAAATTGAAACTGGTAAACTTGAATTTAGTAGAACCATGCCAGCAAGGATTCAATTTAAACTTTAAAGTGAGGATTACTACCATACATACCATATTCAAGTAATGTGGAAAGAAATACTAACAATAGAAACAGGTTAGCTAAATGTTAACAGAGGCATTACTGACTTTGTTACAAATATGGATTATTACTTGCTTCCGTAAGGTAGGAAAATATTGCTGAGATAAGCTGAAGTTGGAAATATATTTAAAAACAAATACAAAATTTCAGAACAGCTTTATATAACAAGACCACCAATGTCATCAAGACTAACAGATTTAGATGGTCTTAGACATTTACGGGAAGTGCAAATACCCGAATCAGAAACAGGAGCTACAGATAAATATTTAGAGGACAGACAATGGGACGGGAAGGCCGCAGGACAGGAATTACTATACTGACAGAGGTCGTTCTGCTGAAGCATCCGCTGCCTCACAAAGGTTCAAACTGAATACCATCAACTTCATCCTGAACAGAAGTTCATTTTTCCCATATGAAGACATCTCCACAACTTCTTGGGTCGCAACTTTACAATCTATTAGCCAACATGAACCAAATCCGTCTGAATTAATACCAGCTTCTAAGAGCTTAAGATAAAAAGAAAATGTGCTACAAAACAGTGTCGCTGTCACCTCTTCAAAGCGTCTGTGAATGCAATTTTGTACCTCTTCAAAGCGTCTGTGAATGCAATTTTGTACCCGAGGATCTAGAAAACTACGGGAAAAATTCAGACTTTCTGATAGAGCCACGGCAAACAGCGCATACCGCAGCATGAACAGTGACATCAAGGCTGGCGACAGCAACATTCACAGTGGGGTTTTGAAATACACAATACCAGTCACACGCAGGCAGCATACTGCGTAACGAGGTGTAACTCCGTGAGGCAAATTTTCGGTACGAACTTCACTTGGCAAAGCAATGTCAACTGCTCAAGGAGAGATACGAATCAGGCTTCACAATGACAGAGTCAGCAAAGGTAATACGTAAGTCACTACAGTTAACACTAGGTCATGCAAATCAATGCCGTGGCCAATCTATGCGGTGATTAAGGCCACGAAGACATGTAGAGCGGTTAATCGCATCGCCCTTAAGTTTGCAATAAAAACTGCAGATAAACAAGGATGATGTTAGAAATGGTAGTAACGTCTACTGTGACAGTAAAAGTCTTCTAGAATGTGAAACCGTGTCTTGTAGGAATTTACTGACGTTTCGGAGGAAAGTGTTGTCTCTATATTTAAAAACATAGGTCGAGACAGCACCTTCTTCCGAAATGTCGTACCTTTTACCACACTACACGGTGTCACATTCCAGAAGAATAATATTTACATCCACCACCGCGTGAACCTCAAATCTCGTACGTATACGTTGCCCCAAAAAAGTGCCATTTTCTGCTATTCCGAGCTGGTGGTTAATATGCCTTTTAAGTGGGGCCTACATCTGAAATGATCCTGACAGGCTTCCAGTTATGCCTACGATAAGTTACATCTTCACTTTCACATTCCAAATGCGTAGGATTTCAATCAATGTTTGTGCTTCAGTATTTACTTCAGCCTCTTCCTTCAGTAATTTCAGTTACATTTTTATCAGATGATACAGAAATGTCAATCAGGAAACACATTCCTTTTCTGTCTAGAAGTGTGACGTCAGATTGTTGAATGGTATCAGTATTTCTGTTAGCATTTGCTGGTTCCAGGGTCGTTCATATAAAAGGAACATGTTTATTGACAGACACTTGTACATAATCTGATCAAGGAGATAAAAATGCTGAAATACAAAGATCTACTGATTGTAGAATAACAAGGCAGACGGCGCCAACAATCAGAGGTGACAATGTAATGTAAAAAGGTTATTTCTGAAGTACTCCAATGTAGAATTTCAGAAACTGTGACTCTGGGAAGAACACGTGTTGAAGGAGGCATTACTGTGGCACCTGATTTAATTGCAAATGTATTTCCCATGAATATATTTAAGTGTTTTATTTAACGACGATGCCATTCATTTGGGACTGCCTGGCCCTGAAGAATGTTTAATGTAGTTTATAAACTACGCATCTAGACTGATAGCACATTTACAAACAAGTAGGGCTATTTAGTAACACAGCTGTAATGCTGTGGTATGTAAATCACCGTGAAAATAATCCGGCTTCACAATAGTGACAGCAACTTGCACCGACCTTTACGGCCCTCAGATGTTTCAAGATATCTCTTTTGCTATGAAACCGGAAGGTCCATCACAGTCGTCACTGATGGCCGCTCCTGCAGCCTGTCCTCGTCTAGCTCTTTTTTCTTACATCTGGTATTTCTTGGTTCCTTACCTACCTTTATCTACTGCACACGTGGCGTAGGTTTGAATGGTAGGCTGATTTGTGAATGGTGAACTGGAAAGCATACGAAACGAAGCGGCCGTGGCTTATTTTAAAGTACTATTCAGTACTTTCCTGCAGCGAACAAATATTACGAAAACCCACCAGGACAGCAAGTGTGTGGCCCAAGATGCAAAGCCAATTGTATTTTTTTGTTTATGCACTGCGGCTCGATTTAAGAAGCCTGAGCCTATGTAACACAAGTTTTCAATTTAGCCACAAAGACGAGCTTCACACTCGGATTGCTCCACCCCCCGCCCCCACACATTTTAGTACCCGTGCTACAGGTCAGGTGGGTCCCACAGCAACGAAGAGAAAACTCTGCTACCGGGCAGAATGGAGCTCGGACCAAGCCCGCAACCAGCATTTTTACTAACGACACTCACACTGTATCTTTTTTAACTTCTGGGTGGAGCAAGCCCATGGCCTGTGGAACTGCGGCCTCTGATGGGTCCCCTGTCCATCCCCTGGATGACGAACATGGGGCACTCGTAACGACCGGAGAAAAACGTACTCGGACTTCGTCTACCACAAACCCCACACTGACCGCAGTGGAACTGAACCCAAGCCTTCTGTGGTCTGAAGTCAGCGGCAAACTGCCTGTGGCATGGCGCAGTCCCACCCTCACACCGTAACAAACACTTTAACAGATCTCTGGAAAACTACAGAACAATATAAATAAATCAGTATAAACGTACATGTCTTCACAACATTCTCAATATCGTGACTGAAGAAACCCTAGTATTCCTCTGACGGATACGGCCCGGGCCACAAGGACGATCCTCTAAATGACATGCCATGGACAAGGTATCTCGTTAGGAAGCAACATCTGTTTCTGCTCTGCAGAACAGCATTGGTAACAAGCAGAAGTAAAATATACGTCTGTACTGCGGGCAAACCCAATGCCGTACTTTACAATTTCCTGCAATCACAAAAAAACATGGCAGAAGCGCATAGTAGTGATGTCAGAACGACATAGCGAAACGTGGAAGTACGGACCTGCGGTGCTATTATTACCATACATCTTACAAATACTCAACTGCTGTTACGTTAATACACAACGCAAAATAACATGGGGGCTATGGAAAATGAACCTTAGGTTTCGGTTTCATGCGGATAACAAACTAAGCACGTGAAACTTCGTACAAAGACAAATCATAAAATTACGTAGGCTACACATTATACACCAGTACTGTTTGTACGTGAACTAGCACAAGAAGTACACACTTTGGGGTTTATATCTGACAAATTTCACGCAGACAGAATACGTACTGCAGTAATGAGTTCTTCGGAATAAAATAAACAGCAGCAGCACAGTAATGGATCTGAAGGAGACGAGATCTACTCGTATTCAGTAGAAACGTGAGTTATTATTATTTCTGTTCGGAACGTTTAAAGCAAACTTCGACTTTTCACTCCGAGCACACACAACACACATGACCGCGTTCTCCGGTGTTGGCATGACTACACACAGTAGATACCTTGCGTGGATTATCGGATTTTTAATGAAATCAAAAGCCTCTTTAAAGTAGAGCTGTAGTAATAACCGCAACTTGCAAAGCAGATGTCAGTTCTCATGATGCTGTTCACAGTTTAATTAATGCTTAAAGGGGTTAAAGACGTAGCCGACACCGACTTTTCAAACAGGTTATATACCATTTGTGACTTAATAAAACAATAATAGCACAATATGTACCATGTTTCATTTCATGGTGAAGAAATGAGAGGGGGGGGGGGACAAATCGTGGGGGGACACTGGGATCTCGACTTCCTACTCGAGTTTCAAGCACGGGCGATTTCCAGGGCTTGGAGTAATACCATCCAGTATGTGGTATATGGAAAACATATCGCACCTACATTACAAAATACGTTAGTCTGTCAATGTTTATGGAAACGCGATGTACAGGCCTACTGTGACAGCCAGGCGAAATTCATATGCAAACTCTGTGGACAGTGTGCAGTTTTAATTACCGTCAAAGCATGATTACAGTACCATATCAAAGGGCGAATAATGAGAGCCAAGTTCATATTCATTAAAGTGTATGTCACGAAAATTAACCGGTGTTAATGAAACTTAAGAAATGAGCCTACCTGACTTTTTCACTCGTTCAAAAACAATTTCTGACTACATGTATTATTACGGAAAAACGAAGTATATAATTTTTAGGATTACACAAAGTAGTACTTCCACTGGTCCAAGCAGAAGCAAAATATCGCCCAGGCCGTAACATAGGGCCTCATATATACAAAATTCCTTGAAAGCCTTAAAACCGTTTGTGAGGTAAAATACGTGGCAGGGTGCAATATCTCATACGTTATGCAATAAATATTAAATATGGGGCAAATGTGTATACATTTACATGTACAGTTGTTTATTTCAGCAATGCGGCGTTGTACACCATACAAGGTATGACCATGAACGAAGGAAATTTCCGAGGCCTATTTTTAAAGTACAATTCCGAAAATGACCTGCAGTGCCTACTCAGCACGAACACAAGCCAGAATAGCTGGGTCCCAGTAGGGGGTTCAAATCACCTACATCCTGAATGCGAGTCTGGTCCGCATTAACTACGTACAAAATAATATCCTACGTCATATTAACACATTTTACTTCTGTTAATGTGATTTATTCATATAATTTCGTTATAGGTTTGCAATTTATCGTTTAATACCACATGCGAAAACTATACAAACGATATGCGACATTGATTTCCCAGGAAATTCACGCCCATATTTCATCATCGCCCCAATTGGGCGGGGCTTCTATATATAGCGTAATACGTTCTTGAAATTTCATACGAAAAGGTGAGCACACAACTAAAACGCCGCAAAACCAAAGTAGCTTTGCTGAATATACATCCTGGAACACGCCTAATTTATTCTCGTAAACTAAGTAGGTACATCACAAGTACGTGTTCGTAACACTGAAGTGATGCCCGACCTAACAACCATTTCAAAACTTCCACGAGACACAGTTTTCGAGTCGATTCTCAAATATGACACGTCCACAAAATACGCCGTTTTCGAGTCGATTCTCAAATATGACACGTCCACAAAATACGTCGTTTTCGAGGAGATTCTCAAATATGACACGTCCACAAAATACGCCGTTTTCGAGTCGATTCTCAAATATGACACGTCCACAAAATACGCAGTTTTCGGGTCGATTCTCAAATATGACACGTCCACAAAATACGCAGTTTTCGGGTCGATTCTCAAATATGACACGTCCACAAAATACGCAGTTTTCGAGTCGATTCTCAAATATGACACGTCCACAAAATACGCAGTTTTCGAGTCGATTCTCAAATATGACACGTCCACAAAATACGCCGTTTTCGAGGCGATTCTCAAATATGACACGTCCACAAAATACGCCGTTTTCGAGTCGATTCTCAAATATGACACGTCCACAAAATACGCGGTTTTCGAGTCGATTCTCAAATATGACACGTCCACAAAATACGCAGTTTTCGAGTCGATTCTCAAATATGACACGTCCACAAAAGTGTACTTTGGAGGGGGTGGGGTGGGGTTATACAAAGAAACGAAGAATGAAGATTTAAAAAAGTAACCACAATTAATTATACGCTATATATATATATATATATATATATATATATATATATATATATATAATACTTCCTGAATGTACGAAAAGCATAAAGTGGCACGTCACGTAATCCTTCATACGTAAAAATGGCTACCGACACTGTAACAGCTGGCCACGTCGTTCCGTCACGGTAACAGTATTCACAGTACGTGCAAAATACCAATCTAAACACGTCGGGATTAAACCATACAAGCAGTATTCATATAACTTCCACTGTCCTGAATACGTAAATCTTAGCGGATAACTTACGCAATATAACGACGCACATTCCTTGCGCTCGAGATGACGCACTTCACCCACACCTCATTTAAAATCCGTCACATACACACTCGAAGCATCATTCACAACACTGTTAAAAGTAAGCCTCGCATTGATTGCAATTTAAAATGTTTTTCACCGAACAATAACATCGCACTTGTGCAAGCGACTGACTGCATTGCGATTTGCGCTGTTGATGAAAAAACATGACGATCAAACCTGCAGCCGGGCCGCACAAGCAGTTACAGTAGGGGAAGTAGCCGGGCCGTGCCGAACCGGGAGAAGTTCTCGCGAACGACAAGGTCAAGTTTGCCATCTTTCTTTTTTTATTTCTTTTTGTTAATATCCCATAAATTAATGGCTACGGGGAGGGGGGTTAGGAATAACTCCTGCAGGTTGACGGAGGCGTAAGAAAAATGAATGCACAGAAGAATCCCCCAACAGGATCCTGATGACCGGGTGTGCAAGCGGAATACGTTTAGCGATGTTGTTTCTAAGCCAGGTAGGTGATTTCAAAATTATGGGGTGTCCCATCCAAGGGGGGCCAAAAAAGGTGAACAAGAACGGTACGGCGCCTTACCTACATTCATGAGGTGTCCAGTTCGAATCTCGTACAGGTAACCAGCAACAGGTTATTTCGTGATTTTCCATCAGTTCCACGTCGTGTCAAGTTTTAGCCCATCCCTTCAAAATCGTGTTCTACTTAACACTGATTCTGGCAGACAGATGTCCATGCATACAATCAGATAACAGTATGGGCTTTGTGCACTGCAACTCAAGCCTTTGAGACTCAAAACAGATTGCGGGCCAAATCGGAAATTCAACTTGACATCTTGGGCCGCAACATGTAATGTCACACGCCTTCGTCGTTTCAATTTGTAAATTTTTCAACGTATACAAACGTCAGGATGTAAAACATGCAGTGAATTCTGTATTTTGCACGGGTTCTTGTTTTTATTACGCAATAAAAATAATGACAGTAGAATAAATTCTAAAAGGTTCTGACGATGGTGTATGCCATTCAGAACCAATTGTCTTCTGGACTTTGTCCATCGGATAAAATATAAAAATATAAAATCACGACGTTTCGGAAGCTGGTTCTTCTTCCTTCACTGGACCAGTGATTGAGATTAGCTCGGTCTAAAGGACCCATCTGAGTAGGTGTCTCACCTCCCTTCACCTGAAGATGGAAGAAGAACCAGCTTCCGAAACGTCGTGATTTTATATTTTTATATTTTATCCGGACGATGGACAAAGTCCAGAAGACAATTAGTTCTCAATGACAGCAGAAGTTCATAAATATCACAACGTGAGCAGACCACATCGCAAAGGCGTGGGTGTCACACATACGACAAGCCTGCTGCAACCAATGCGTCCCACTTCCCGTGGGTAAAGATGGCCGGATTGAAGTTAACTACCACGCAAATCCATCTGATATCGAAGTCAAGCACTCATACAGTTTTACCTCCATACACGGCGTAGTACTTAAGTACCACTGGCCTTCAAGGCGTGCATGGCAACAGCTTTATACATACATGTACAACGCAACAAATACTCAATAGTCTACATAAAAAACGCGTCATACAAAAACGTTACAAAGGACATACTGTATTCCGCACGTTATGTGGCAGTTCTCGTGCGATGAGCTGCGGTTGCGGGAAAATTATGACGGTAAGTATGCGATTCTGTACGCGTTATCAAGTTCTCCCTCTGTAAGCCATAAAAGAATACAGGAGAAGAAGAGGTATCGCTCCAGTCATTCTTAACCTCGGCACTAGATGGAGGTGAGAGGTCAGGTTCACGCACCGGCCGCTTTACCCCCAGAGAAGAACGCCCGTTATCCATCGAACAGGAGGCTCGGTTAGTACACTAAATGTGATGATGATGATGATAATAATAATCATTACTGCTGCTGCTGCTGATGATGATGTGTTAAGTGTTATAGGGTGGAGTGAAACTGACAAAAAGCTGTAATACTAACCGGTTGGAAGGAGCGGAGGAACAACTCCAGAAACCTTGCGTCTTTCTAAAAAAGATGACTGCTCAGCTTGTTAATAAATTCTCTGCTTGTATGGAATTAAGAGACTCATTTGAATCTTACGAAAAGCGCGCCACTGGACCGTAACATGAGCCACTTCACTTCAGTGCATGCTCTCAAAACGCGTTTGTCTTACTTTAATGGTATCCTACCAAATCCGTCCATGCCTACCACGTGGTCTCTGCTCTCCAGCTTTACGGACTAGAATTTGGTATGCACAACATATACTCCCAAGCCTGCTACATGCCCCACCTATCTCATCATCATTTCAACCACCACAATACTCATACAGTCAGCAGTTCATTCTTTCTTTCTTAGCCTGACCTCTTCAACCTACTCATTGTAGGTGTATGTGCCTGACCACACACACACACACACACACACACACACACTCGGTAAGACTCCTCTGGACGAGGGATCGGCCCGTCGCACAGAACTCTACTTGACAACACACAACACTCACAAGAGACAGACATCCATGCCCCCGGCCGGATTCAAACCCGCAATCCCAGAAAGCGGGCGGCCGCAGACCCATGTCTTAGACCGCCTGGCCAGTTTATTACGAATTCCTAATTTCATGATAAGCTCCACAGGTTTTTTTTTTTTAGTTAGCTGGTCCTAAAATAGGCCAACCACAAAGCCAGGGTTGGAGCACCTTGTGTGGCAGACGATATCCTCGGCCGTGTGTCACAGTCACGCAAACACGAACCAAATCAACCAAAATTAGGACGTACGTCCACGCACTGCGGTTGATAACAAAGCGAACTGCAGCAGACGTTACTCAGCCTTGTGATCTAACATAACAGACATGCGCGTACGGCTCCGGTAGCACATCTGATGTCCACTGTAATTACCAATTATGCAGGCTGCCGAGGAAGTGGTAGTGACCCACTTTTGTGTAACAGCAGGATACGAGACACACAAATTACCAAGAAAAAAAGTTTCGTAATTGCTGGGCCGGTTCAGGCTAGCGAATCTGTGCGGCTGCATGAGGCCCCACCGGTCATGCCCCCTCCCCCCAAAGATTGGTCGTATTTCGCATCTTATGTCAAAACGTACTTTGCATGGTGGACTGTCAATTCACGACGACGCGTAGGCAGCACCCGCAATTTACTTTGCACTGGTACTTAAGTTCGGGAGGTCTGATCTTCGCATCTTGGCCTTAGGAACACTTATTTGCAGCTTACTTAGCGACACAATTAGCAACTCTGATTATACAGCGCCTAATGACTGCAGGAAAATGAATGATGAAATACTGACGACGAGAAAAGAAGCAGTCGTGGTCTACTGAAGCTAATATTCCGGCATCTGCTTGCGGATGACAATTTTCACGAAACCCTTCAGTCAGGAGTCGATGCCCGGTCTATACTCGAACCGGACACACCTCTCGAATAATAGTATGATAGTAAAGTTGTCCCTGTGCACTCCATCATGGCATGTGGAGGAGTGGACGCATAGACAGATCCACGCATTCTTGACTTCGACACTACCTTGAGGCAAGTGGTCAGCCCCCCCCCCCCCCCCCGACGAAAGAGGCCGCGGTACCCACTGAACAGGAGGCTGGGTGAGTCTCAAAGCCCGTCTGGAAGTTCTGGAGAAGAGAAGAAACATCAGCTCATCCTCGTAAGGTCCTTAATTTTTAACTACCCCGACCTGTTTCGTGGACTGGAATGTTACGGCGAGTAGCAGGCCTGTCTGTTGACAGCTACGTGTCAAGAGTCTCCTCCATTTGCATCTATGACAACTGTTCTGTTTCCAACAGCAAAGACAGTTGCGGGACACAAAATGGGCACATACTCGTACCACGACATGCCGAGTATTAGAAGTCTTCTGCGGGTTAGGATAATGAGATGAAACCTCACTCATAGCAAACAGCTCTGACGTAATACCAGAAACGACACTGGCAAGTGATATAGTGATACAGCATTAAAAAGGCAAAATCCTTTCGATTCTGAGATTGCTATAAACAGGATCCCTTACAACGCAACACGCATTACAATCTGTCGCCATTGACTCGGTGCGTTTTACGGCTCCGAATATTCAGTGTGTACTAAATCCGAAGAGCCTAAGGTGAACAACATTGGATTGCTTGAACATTACTAGTTTTGTGGGTGGAGGGCGAGGGGAGCAGCAGTCGTAGTAGTAGTGGTAGTAGCAGCAGCAGCAGCAGTAGTAGTAGTAGTAGTAGTAGTGGGCTTACAGGCGCATCAGGCGCTGAAGCCTCACACTTGGTATACAAATGTATTTCTGCGTTTTCAGCAGCGCCCTGTCCAGTGACGGAGGTATTTGTTGCGGGGTAATGCCATACAACAAGTAACTATAGCACAAAGGTTTTATTCAAAAGCTGACTGTTATTAAGGTGGTACGAATTCACTTTTTCTATTCCAGTCGGCCTTCAATACATCCCGCAACTGGATCAAACTCGAGTTCGCGACATCCAGCTCACCAATTCGCATTTATTTGGCACACTCTTAACCTATGACCGTGATAAATAATTCAAAGAACAGTCGCATGTTTCGGCCATGCTTGTGTCCATAATTTCTCCTCGCTGCACCTACACCAAGTTCGTTGCAAGCACCACAACACAGTGTATTCTGCTGTATGCGCCACAGCAGTGAAACCTACTGGGCATCTTCCTTCGCACACGCTACATCAAACTGACAGGCATACTTGTTAATAAGTTACGGAATTCTTCCAGCTGTTGATGATAAGTTTATGAGATCGCAATGCTGTCTGAGTATATAAATGTAGATACACATCTGACTAACCGCCTATATTATACATCATAACAAGCGCTTACTTTGGTCACGGCGAATACGTACCGACATGTTGGTCACAATACGTAATTTTATTATTTCAATACCACCAGCTTCATGAAAAGCCCAGAAGACGATAGCAGCGTTCGCTACTTAGAAACAAACTGAAGGCTCCTCTTATTAACTGGAGGCAGGGTGGCTCAGTCATACTGACCAGACTACAGGCTGGACATACGAGGAATCATGGTCCGATTCCAGGCAAGGGAAAGTCAACGCATCCAGATCGAATATGAAATTTGCCCAGCCACCCATTAGATGGGGACACTTTCCCCAAGGGTATAGTGGTCGAGGGGCGGAGCTGACCGCTCAAACCACTTCCTGCCGAGGCAAAGAATAAGTGCAGCTATACATTAACTCCCACGTCTCCATGGCGCACAGAAGAATAAATTAACCTATTCATCAAATGCAGCTCATTTTACTTGCAGCAATTTTCTTGTTGAATCAGACCGTTCACGTAGGTTTGTATCTCGAAATAAACGAATCTTAATGATACATGCATGTGATTAATTACATTTGTTTCGGGAGGGATGGCAGAAGCGTGATTATTCGTGAAAGTTTATTTTTGAAAAATTTAGTTCGAATGTTGACAACACGCGTTCAGTTACATCAGCAACTCTTAAATCCGACTGAACTGCACTGCATACTCGGGGCTGGCAACATTGCTGCTTCTTGTAATACTGCCACAGTCCATGCAGGCCTATCCACATGACTGTCACACGATGGGGCACTTTTTCACACCACGCTTGTTCCTTTGCGAAAATTCAATGCGAGACGGAAACCTGCACCCGACAACATACCCTTATGGTTAAAAGATCGAAATACAAAAAACCCCAAAATCAATCACCTACACTTACGAACCTTTACGCCAAGAAGCATAAATAGTATGAGGATTCAAATAACGTAACTATGAAACTACGTCATTTCTCAACAAGTGTTTAGAGCAGTATCATAAATATTCAGCAACACTGACCTCGATCAATAACTGGATCGGCAACCAACATGACATATAACGGAAGGGGATGAACAAAAAACCACATAAATAGGGCTTACATGTCTGTTTTTTGCCTCGTATTCAGGTCCTAGAGTCACGCAAGGTTTGGCAGAAATGAGAACAAATGGTCCAGTAGCCACGTCGACCCTTCGAGGTGTTTAGCTACACGAGATGACGTGTACAGCCGCTCATGTATCACAACAATGACTGGGAGCAACTTTACTAAAACGGCCTATATATATAGTGTGTGTGTGTATAACATACGACCAACACCTTGTCTCATATACAGATTCCAAGACCCAGTCGAAAGGCACTATTTAGGGCTACTTTATCACGAAGTTACTTCATGAAGATAACAATATGCTTTATATCGAAAAAGTCAGCTCCTACCTCACAGAGAACAGTGTTTCCATTAAGCAGACCAAACGGTTAATGATGTTTACTGCAAAAATCGCAAGTACACATACATAAACTGTGCGGGCACAGTACGCAGAGGCAGCTGGCGGCACGTAACGAAACAGCACAACTATGACACGAGTAACTGAAGGTAGTGTACCACGCAGCTGCAGTGGACCGATCTGTCAGTCTCCATCAGTGCAAACTAGTGACGACGTGACTGACACAGTGATAATAGCGCAGTCAACCAGACCTCAGCACGTAAGGCTATTTTGACAGACCGTAGTCTAGCCACACAATTCGATGTCGGACACTGTTTTGATACAACTAGCTCAATACAATTCTTAACACGATGGAATTAATCTGAAAGCAACAGATCCATAAGGTTCATAGTAGAATTCGGTAACGTTATACAGTGAATCGAATCGAATCGAATCGAAGAAGGCAGATGGCAAGACACTCGAGACCTGACACGCCCACTCAAAACGCCCACCCTTGCATCACAAAATAGACAACCCACGCATCAAATCGATAGCTGACTTTTGCTCCCACAGTTCAACATCCGCCCAGAGTTGAATGACGTTCCTGTCACCATGGGGACGTCACTTTTCCTCGGCTCACTAATTTTTTCCACTTTTTGTTCAGAAACAGCCTTCCTCTGGCCCAGAATGAACAGACACGTTCATAAATGCAAAAACAAAGAGTATTCAGTGTTCAGACATGAAGGCATGTGGGGGAGTGGACGTGTACATTCTTAACATCGATACTTCAAGATGAGTGATTAGCTTCACGCCCCGGGCGCTGTACCCCCGGTACCCACTCAATAGTCTGGGTGGGCCCTAGGACCGGGCCCCTGCCGGGAATCGGAGGGAGAGGGAAGGGCGGCGATAGACATAAGAAGCATAAAACTATTGTTTTTATATCATCTTCATAGTCGGATATCTAGCAACCTCTAGAAACCGACTTCTTGAATAACCCGGATGTGAAAGGAATAAGGAACATATCGAGTTCGACTGTAAACTTGAAGTGGCGACAGTGTTAAATAATTCGCGAGTCCTACATCTCGTATTACCGCCATAACAAGCACAAACGCAAGTGTCAATGTATTAATGCAACGTGACGTAAAGACGTAAGACAAAACAGACATAATCGCAAGGTTTAAGGAACATTGCCAGTAGGTACATCAAACATTGCCAGTAGGTACATCAAACATTGCCAGTAGGTACATCAAACATTGCCAGTAGGTACATCAAACATTGCCAGTAGGTACATCAAACATTGCCAGTAGGTACATCAAACATTGCCAGCAGGTACATCAAACACGATAAAGCATATATAACTTGTCGTAACCCACCGATACACAATTTTACAGGACAGAGGAAAAGCTGGACATACCCTTAATAGACCAACATGTAAGCATGTTATGTTTTGACGAAAATATAAAGATAAGCAAGTTTTGTGGGTGCAAAATTTTGACAAAAGGTGTGTTTGTGACCCAACCGTCTAGTAATGCTGGAATTTCACTTTGACGAATTGTGTGGGTTACGCCAAATTGCTGTTTCATGAGTGATATCGGACAAACAGGCATACGATGTGATTGGATAGGAATATGCGTCTTATTTCATAGATCGCTGTAGTCACGCACAACGGCAGATTGTGGAGTATATGTAATGATGGACACGTGGTTGTCACAGTCATGCGGTTTCTTGTGGCTTATTTTATGACACAGCGTCGAACAGATAGATGATTGATTAACAACTGGAAGTAAGTTAATACCATTTAATAAATCTATAATATTTATTAAACACCACTTAACACTGGTACATTCACCGCGATTATGTTTTTGCATACATGAGAATATGCCACTGGCAAAACTTTATGCAAACTGTGAAAGAGTAATTCTGTATTATCCATTCCGTGCATTGTACTTGTAAGCATTTATACATACCAACATATGCACATGAATTGTATACAATTTTAAGTTATCCATACAAAACATGTACGAGGGTTGATGTTTATGGATTACTTGTAATTTTATACAATTTATGTGCATATGTTGGTATATATATATATATATATATATATATATATATATATATAAATAACTGCAAAAGAGTAACTTTCAATACCAACCTCTTTACCACAGCCCGGCACTGAACAGGATAGCAGCAGAAACGTAAGGTTCAACACCGTTACCACAACCCGCCACTGTACACCACGGTGGAAAAACCGTAAGGTTCAACACCGTTACCACAACCCGGCACTGAACACGATCCTCAGCCACTTCCATCCATCTCCATTCCGCAAAACCTGTCTTCCTACGATCCAATTTAACGTTACGCTCCCATCTCCGTCTCTGTTTTTCAAACGGATGATTCCCGAGAGGTTTCTTCTTCAATAACGTTGCAAGCATTACTCGTTTCTCCCAACCCAGCCAGATGCCCAACCAATCTACCGGAAACGCTCACTTCATCTTTCTGGAGCCATACATTTTGCCCCAGAATTTGTTTTCAGAAGCATGCAATATACATTATTCCTTCCAATCAATAACAACGGTTCTTATACAGGACAATGCAAATTATTCTGCACATATTCTAATCTCCAGTGACAACAGCAGTCAACTGCATAATAAAGTAGGCACTTCCAGAACTTCTTATTCTAATGTTACTGTGAGCTTCATTGCCATGTGGTAATGCTGGTCACAGGTACCGGCATTTTAATCAACACCTTACATGACTTATCAGACACAACCGGGCATACAAACACCGTCTACGAAACACAGAGTTTGACGCATTATTTGCAACCTCCTTATAGAAATTATGCAAACATACATGATGACCTAACCTTCACTTTACTGTCTTTCAAGTATCATTTGTTTGTGCTCCGTGAGCATATTTGCAGTGAGGCATGAACTGAACACGAGGCAACCGAGACAAACGAACAGAAGCGGCAGGAACAAATGCCAAGACCCCTAGCTGGATATACAGAATTTAAGACACTGAAATACGTGACAATCTTACAACAAAAACACAGTGAGGCACGAACACAGTTTAAAAACAATAACAGTCGCTATATGCATAAATAAAAAGACCATGCAGACAGACGCGGCCGAAGATAAACCTATGCATCAAACGAGAAAGTGAGAAACACGAAGCACGTAATTAGGCAAACAATTTTCAAGCCGGTACAGGCATTAACATGCAAATTCGTAAAGACAAGGCTAAATAAATAATCTAAACGACGACACACTACACTATAAACCTACGGGGCAACTCGGAAAACGAAGGACAATGGGTATGAATTTCTGAAGCCGTTATGAGCACTGCAACATCTATTGTTAACAGACACGACTAAGCACATAACACAAGAGAAGGACTGGGAATAAAGGTAGAAGGTAAGAATGTGCTGGGGCCGGTATACGTATTAGTATTAAGCTGCGTAAGTATAAACGGAACGAATTTTGTACTATGCCGAATTTGTGAGGAGGAGGATGACATTGTTACCGGTACCGATGTAAATAAGTGGCTGTTCGCGGATACTGCAATTTAACACAGATGTCAGGCGAGGAATAACGCTGCACCACCCACACACAGTGCTGCATGCCCGAACTCAGCTTGGCAAAGCAGGCAGCGGGATCTGCGTTAGATGCACAGATGGCTTCACTCGTCTGCCAGTGTTGGCTCACAGGTACCTGTCATACGTCCCGCATAATTTGTTACGAACCTCCAAATGGCTTTTCATCGCAGAGACTAAACGACAATTTGAATCTCGAGTGGACACCGGATAAAAGTTGAAACAGATACACTAGCTGAAAGCGAAATGACCGATTCTGGAGACTGAAAGTTAGTGTAGCATACATCTTCGTACTAGACAGGTTCCAGGTTCGAAACTCGGTACCATCAGCTAGGCTGAGATGTTCGTTGACTTTGTCAGCTCTGCCAGGCTTCAAGGCAGCAAAGGTAAAACAAGCCAGAACAGGATAGAAAATGTACGTAAAACGTAACACTGCGGCGCGTTCGCGTATTGTTTATACCTCCTCGGCTATCCGAACAGCCTGACACCATTTCACTTCAACAGAGCGCTTTTATGGCGATTTAATGTCGCCGGCAACAATAAAACGTACCTTGGTCTCCATATAAAGTGCTCGATATTTTTGCCCATTTTAAACCGAATTTGGAATTTTTCGACAGACTTTATTGAAAGTTGACAATATCAAATTTCACATGAATTCGTTCCGTGGGAGCCACGCTGATACAGGCGGCCTGGCGGGTGGACAGACTGACATGACGAAGGGAATAGGCACTTTTCTCGTCTAACAACCGGACACTCAGAGCCTTCAAATACAACTGTCAAACATCACTGATTCAACTAACGCACAGTCTTCTTCAAAATGTACTCCATTCACGTCATTTAAAGAAACTGCAAAATTCATACAATGTGAAGGTAATGTAACATTATAAAAACTGAATGTGGGCGGTTGCAGTGGATCGATGTTAACAATTCTGACATGCAGCAGCTGCTTGATTTGCAAAGCAAGTCAATCTGGAAGCAACAGTGCGTCGATTTAAGATATGAAGTACGGAAACAGATCGGTCAGTCGGATGAACACTGAAAATTGATGAAAACTGTGCTCTAAAGCCTGGAATTCTATCCTGAAACATTCGACCGTTTAAAAAATACAGCAACGGCAGTATTATCAGTATTGTCGTCTACATATATATGAGTCACTGTTTTCAGTAGTGGACTTTGCCAGGTCTAACTATAGTAGCAGTCTTAACGAAGATAGTGCTGCATGCATAGTTTCAAAACAACCAAGTACATACCTGATATAAAATACAGTATATGTTATCCCTGATGCAGGAGCAAGTCTCACTGATAGTAAAATGTGTTTACTTTCTTTCCTTGTTTGTTTGTGTGTGTGTGTTATAATGTGCACCAATGCTTATATGTTTACTTTGCCATAATGACATTTTTGTTGCTTACAAAATATTACTTATAAATAATGTACTTCGTAATAATAAAATTTATAACAATGTAGATTTTTACTAGTTATTTAGAGAGATTTCCTAAAATGTCTGCACTGATTTAACTCAAGCTGTTATAATGTTATTGGTAGAACATAATAAATGCACTGAACAAAAGCAGCACAAAATAAAAAAAAATAACACAAATTAACAATTCTTCTAATTTCTAACAAACGTCTTACTGGCTTCTTACTCGTTAATTTTGTCTCATCTGATGTAACTGTTTAAGTCTCAATTAAAATAATTCAGAAGCGTTACTGGTTGCCTAAACAAGCTTCCTCGGAATGCTTTCATGCATTTTCCTCCCGATCTCTGCAATAAGTTTTACTATAATAATAGTAATATTTATTTATTTATTTATCGGGTTAGGCTTTGAAATATGCAGTAGTAACAGCCTCTGCTCCTTCCATATTCTCTTCCATATCGCAGTCTTACAATAACATGTATTAATTGTAATCATAATTAGTACGAATTATGGAAGACACCATGACCTTATCTAAGGCTCGAAATTCCCACGAGCATGCCACGAATTTCTCCGAAAATTATCGACAATTTGGGCACGCGTCCTCAAAAAAGGTTCGCCAGCCCTGAAATTGGTTGTCAGGTTATTTCACGAAGCTGAGTCAACTACAGATCGTCGAGTAAGATCACTGACACTAAAACAAGTGTCTGGAAGGAGCCCGCCGTGGCATACGTTACGGCACAGTTCGGATTTTTGACCTGGTTAAGACTGGCATCCGTTTATATTGCAAAAATAAAATCTGCAGGTTCACACCGTCGGCATAACAGTACGTCACAACGCGTAACAAATTTTCCATCAATTTATCGTCATTCGCATGGTCAGAGCCATCTGGCAGGCAGTCAAGAGACTTGGGTGAGAAATGGCCGCTTGAATTTCGCTTACAAGCACTACTAGTTCTATTCATGCCGTAAGGTTCTTTTACATGCTGTAAATCTACGACATGGGACCAACGGCTTTACTTCCCCTCCGAAGGAAGTGGTGCTCCGGATTTTTATCACCCTTAAAAATCCATCGACCTCGGTCAACATGGTCAACATAAAGAAATGAAATTCCTTCAAATAACTCAGTCTTATTCGGAATAACATGAGTATTATCAGTAACACTACATCATGCCGTGGTTTCATACGGAAGCGACACTTGGCCCTGCAACCTCGCAAAAAAAACGCAGATTCAAAGTGCGAGAGCAAAGTGCTGAGGAGGATACTAGGGCCTCCAAGAGGTAAGGTCGGAGCAGAAAATTATTGGCTAAGAGCAGCGGTACCTTTTGTGTTATATTGGGGTAATAAAAACTTGGACCACACGAGCGGAATACGCAGTACGCATAAGGGAAAACCTTACAGGGAAGGAATCACGTGACATGGGCATAGGTGGTAAGATAATATTAAAATGGAGGGCACGGTATACATTATTATTCAATAAAAACTGGAGAATAACAGTTACTCGAGAAACATTCTCCGCTGTGGAGTCGATTACACTGTTGTAGACATATTTAATTTTGATTACTGAATGTCTCGATCAAACACAACTGGCACATGAATGTTACTTCACATACACGATTGCACGCGGCGAGTGTGAATTGGTTGGTTGGTTGGTTGTCTAAGTTGATGCGCAAAACGGGTGAATTACATACGCATGTTCCTATGTAGCTCCAAATGTTAAAATGTAAATTTACACATTTATCTTATGCTACAAAAGGTGGAATATTTACACTCCAACTTTTTCGCGGGTGAAGTGTTCAGTCATCCAAACAAAACACGACTTTCCAAGGACATGTCCTATCTTTTATAGCGAAGTTCACAGATCAACGTGCACAAGAGTGACAATACTCTGTGGCCTTACTCCGCGAGTAGGGACTGCTTGCATCAGTGTCATACGCCTCAATCATACCAGTTCTTGTAACTTAACAATCTTTATATGTTAATTACACCAGCTCTATTAGACAATCCGTAGTACCAAAGACCACTCTGAGTAGGATGGTTTGTTACACAGAAGACTCTGCCACACCTACGATTCGCGTTCGAGGAATACATTAATACGCCTGATAAACAAACAAAATGGTTCTCAGAACAGGGGATAACGTCTGATGACAGCCGGAGGACAACAGAAACACGATTCTTAGAAGATTGAAAACAACATTACCAGCTGATGATAAATGAATAGACTTGTCACAAGATTCCTCGAATTGCCGGTGCTGTCACGCAAGATGTTCCACTGGTCGGACTAACCCGGTACCGTGCCGGCTCATCACTCCATCAGCGATACGGCGACGCTACAAACAGGCTGCAGGGAAAAAAATTGCAAATCAACGCCGTCTTAAGAACCTACATCACACCCAATTCTTTGGTCATAGCGTTTCTACGCCTCCCACCATCTAATACGTAAATTTCCGATGTCAAGTAAGGGACATCGAATCCCAGTTTGCAGGCAAACGCACTATTTGAGATTTTAACGCACTCAACTGCTTCAATGGCCTTAATCCCAATTTGTTTCAGATAAAAATCTATTTCTGTACAGGTAATACCCACAATGCCCATACGCATGCCTTTCCTAGTGAGTCACCGACTAGTTAAGAGAACACATACTGTGTATTAACATCATCTTTATTTTTGGTACAACGAACCATTTTTATAAATTCGATTTGACGCCCATGTAAAGTAAGGGTTACAAACTCCTTACCATACAAGGGCAAAAGCAACACATGCACACGATTCAGTGTGTACTCAAAACTCCCAGTTTAGTAACCATTCGCACTGGCCAATTTTCCATATTAGCAGACCATTACCTAAGTTCACGTACTATGATCGTTCACCATTGCTACTGGTCGACGCAACCCCGATCTCCACATCACTCCACGAGTTCCCCGATACATGGCAGAAAGTGATGTAAGTTCCATCCACATATACAGTTGACATTCCGTCTCAACCCTATCGACAGATCTGTGAGAAAACACATTCTCTCTGACGGCACGTCTTCCAATTATTCTACACCGGCTCGTTTTATTTGTTTTCTACCCGCATCTAAGAACCGGTAATTTTTTCCTAGACTTGTCTGCCCACCTATCAAGCCAATGGAACTTGCCAGATTTGTCGCAAACCTTTAAGTGGTGGAATAACTTCTGGATTTTTTAAATAGTGTCGAAGTCGTCGAACGTTACACGAATCTAAATTGCCAAGTCCAGTAACAGTATATTTTACCACCCACCCCCGTCTAGCTCCGAGATTGTGTATAGGTAGCGCTATACCTCTACCTCCCCTCTGTGTCTTCATAGCAACCTCCTCCTCCTCCTCACGTACCACTATCACAAACGAAACATGTATGCGTACCAACAGGAACTTACTCTATTATTAACATACTAAATTTATAAATACGTCAATGTTTTTCTTTTCATTTAAATATATTTACACGCTTACAGTGGGATTAACATTTTAAAATTAGATAAAGAAAAAACTGATACTTCTCAACAACTTCGCGCATCACCAGACTACACTCAGCGTACCACCGGTTGAAAACTGCTGTTATACGGTGACCTTTACGTGTTGTAATCACTACTGCCATTGGTCTTGTCGGATGCTGCAGCTACTACTACTATTACTACCACCACCATTACTAACCCCACTGCTACCACCAATACTACTAGTACTACCACCATTGCTAACAACCATCAACACTACTACTACCACTATTACTAAAACTATCACCAACACTACTTCTACCGCCAATACTACTACAATTACTACTACTACTAACACCAGTACTGCTACTACCACTGTCAATCGCAGGATCTTTGAACTGGTATCACAATGTGTCCATGTGAGGAGAACGACCGTAGTTATCGTTACGACATTCCAGTGACGGGCTTTGCCACAGCCCAATATGAAAGTGGAAGCGAGAGAACTTGGCTTCTGACAATGTCACCATGGCCAATGCCTGGGTTGGGTTCACGAAAGTTTAATGCACGGCTCTCATCCGTGACAACACGGTCACGAGTTACAAGCGTTACGCGGCCATTGCTACCTAAAAGCACGGGCGTGAAGACACACTTCGCCTCGGTATAGGCTACAACGTTATCACGGCCAATAAACTGCTGTTAATCGCCGAAGGCCCGGGGTAACTACTTATACCATATGCTGTAACATTTAGAAAGGCGACATCTTTCCACACAGTGTACTTGTGTTTGATCCTTACAAAAACGCCAGTTATTTCCCCAACAGCATTAATCGAATGGTCTTTGTAATGGACACGCACTGCGTTCTCTGTGACGGCGTAGCTCAGCCGGTATACCGGTATCAGGGGCTCTTTTCCGGAGGTAAAGGCGCCGGAAAGTTAATCTAACCACTCCCCTCCATCTAATGTCAAGGTTAAGAATGAGTGGAACTGAACATCCACTCTCCGATATGTTTCACGGCGTGGTGCTTAATCAAGCACAGACGAAACTTTATTTTTTACCATCATAATACTAACATCGAGCCCGTGCGAATTCCGGGGGTGGGGGAGGTTGAAGGGGCACTAAAGCTGCTTCGCAGAGACTCCTGAAATTTGGTAATACGCGCAAATGTTCGAACAGCTGGCAACTTTTCTTCAAATGCCGTCCTTGCACATCGTGAAGACGGTCGGACGTGCAGCCTATAACTAACTGTAGTGTGACAGCTACTGCTGAACAAACTGCAGTTAGGCACATGCCACTAACATGGCAACGATGTGAAACATTGGTGGTAGTATCTTGATACACTTAACTTCATCAGAATCTATACCAATGAAAATTATGGAAATTATAAGCTCCTTTAGCCTCGTACAGCATACATGTGACGTAACGCCTTGTTTAATAAAGCACGTTAAATATAAAGCTACATAAGGCCTAATAACTCTGTTGAAATATGTCATACGAATTTATTCCACATGCTGCTAGCGGTTTATATACCAGCATGGCAGTGGCCAACATCTGATTTAAGGACTTTCACATGCTCTTCCTCTACATGGTAATCCCCCCCCCCCCGGGTCCCGGTCTCTCTCTCTCACACACACATGCATGCACACACACACACACAATGATGAAGACAGCGCCGTAACGCGTACCAAAAGGAACGACCTTGGAATATCATGAAGTGGTTTGTTGCCAAGCTGACAATTACTCCAACAATTACGTTTCCACACTAAGAACGCTACGAGAATGCACTAACGCCATCATTATTACGCACCAGTCCATGAAATCACACACTGCCAACTGGAACCAATTACAACACGACTCTCTGAGGCATGGATACTTTACATATAATGTTGTAGTGTTTCACAGGAAAGTAATGGTGGAACTTACGTGGGCAAGCGGGCTGGCTGACATTTGAAATGCCGGTTGTTAAACTCGTCGCAAAAGCTCACTTGCGCACTTTCACACTTCGGACACGCCAGACCGAGCAAGAAAGATTAAAAATAACAGAATAAAACGCGCACTCCAAATGATTAGGACGTACTTACCAGATACCTCCTCTACGATAATGTACGCCTCACTGGCCTTGGAAGTTCGTAACACCGCTCGCACAAATCTGTTGCGCAAGACAAAAATGTTCCCACGCTGTGACGGAAGCGCCCCCACCCCCCCACACTTTTGAAAACAAATTAAACTGGAATTTGAGGACAGAACTGTAGCTAGCGAGTTTTGATGGAGCAGAAATTGATAAAACAGGCAGCTTACAAAGAAGTGATTACCAATGTTGACGAGGAGTAACTGACTAAATTCTCGAGTTAAATTAACCAAGAGGAGACGGAGATTTATCAGTGAAGCAATATCGTTGAAAACGATGAAAGAAGCAACCATACCAATAAGCTTGAAGAGACGATTTCCAAATGAGTAATCCGCACGAACAAATACGTGAAATGTAGGCACATTCCATCGGCTGGCTGCAGCGCTAGCCGGAAACCTGCAAACGGGAGCGCAGGCTAATGCAGCTAAAATCCGTAGGCTGAAGCAGCGACTCCTGGCGCTGATATGTCACTACTATGAGGGCTGATAATTGTACTGTTCATTGTACTGTTGAGCCACATGCTACCCGGCCTATCGTTCCTGCAGTTTTAGATGTGCCAAACCGACCCCACATTTCTGTGCACCTTCTACCGACAAGATGCTACCCAATTTTAGTGACGGCCCACAGATTTTTCCAGCTCGGGAAGCTGTAATATTATTTACCTTTACAGAAAGTACTGAAAGGCCTCCAGTTAGCCACTGCTTTGCGTTCAATAACAGACCCACTAATACATTCGTGGCTTGCTACTATATTGCATATCTAAATTGCTCCGAGAAACTAAAAGCTTTTAAAAGAGTAGGATAAAGTTCGTCCTATTACTGGCCATGAAGGCCCAGAGCGGGAGCAGAGGCATAGCTCCACTCTTTCTTTAAATCTCGGCGCAAGATGGGGTTGGTGGTTGCTGTCACGCCTTTGCCGCCTTACCCCCGGAAAAGACACCCGGTACCCACTGTATAGGGGGCTGGGTGGGCCCCAAGGCTGGTCTGAATGGGTGCGGAGAGTCTAGCCCCCCCCCCCCCCCATCGGCGTTCGAACCACGGACCGTCCAGCAGAGAGAGTCGATAGATACGAAGTAGTCTGAAATGCTCCATATATAAAAATTTGTACTCAAAACTACGTACATACCCAGAGCAAACAATTCCGAATTTTTGGATTATGAGTGCGTTTCACACTGTAGACCAGTGTTGGGAATTAAATATCTTTCTATTCAAACTCTTTGGACTATTACCTTTTCTTAGTGTTATGTCTGTACCTTTTTGAGTTCTTAGAATAAATATGGCGTGTAAGCTACATCACGGTTGTTTGTGAATAACATTTTGATGCCGAAACCCGGGAATAAAGAAGACGAGAAATCACAGTGTCACGTTAGAAGACGTCGGAGGTTGACCAGGGTGGGGAGGATGTTGGGAATTAAATATCTTTCTATTCAAACTCTTTGGACTATTACCTTTTCTTAGTGTTATGTCTGTACCTTTTTGAGTTCTTAGAATAAATATGGCGTGTAAGCTACATCACGGTTTTTTGTGAATCACATTTTGGTGCCGAAACCCGGGAATAAAGACGAGAAATCACAGTGTCACGTTAGAAGACGTCGGAGGTTGACCGGGGTGGGGAGGATGTTGGGAATTAAATATCTTTCTATTCAAACTCTTTGGACTATTACCTTTTCTTAGTGTTATGTCTGTACCTTTTTGAGTTCTTAGAATAAATATGGCGTGTAAGCTACATCACGGTTGTTTGTGAATAACAACCAGTGTTTCCCAACTTTTTTTTTTCCCGAAGCAGGAACCCCTGTGTATGAAAACGTTCACAGGCCAGACACAAATTTACAACGGGGAGCGTAATTCAAATACTGCTAAATTACTGTAAAGGAACTTTATTTGTAAAGAGCTGCTATATAAGTCAGCTTACACTGTAAGAAACACTGAATCATTTTTTCTGTCTCTCGAGGAAAATTTAGAATTTTACGAGGTATTTCAAATTTGTATGTACTTCACGATTTCTCGCGTAACCCTAGCTGGGAAACCACGCAGACGATGGCAATCCGGACGGACAGGAAAGACCATATTAATACATAATGCAATCCGGACGGACAGGAAAGACCATATTATTAATACATAGTATTTTCCGATCCCTGGCGGTATCATCCCTGTACAGACATTCACACTTCGAATCCATTAACTAAGAACGCACGAAGCCTTTCGCCAAACAATAGTATAGCAAACAAACAGCGCTAGCCCTGACACTGGCAATGACAACACCTACGTTGTGCGATAAAACGCCAGCTAGTTCACGTCAATACCAGCACCCGTGTCTTTATCGTTTTCAATGGCGTAACCATGTTAGTTGTCAGGAAAAGGTGTGCGTGCCATAAAACGTTTCATGTACCACAAAATGGGAATACAGGAATGGAATAAACATAAGAGATTTTTTTTGTGGACGGCAATCCAGGCGAGAACTTGCACCACAAAAATGGCAAACAAAGTTAATTGAATGTTGGTTGAAGTGGTGTGTGCTTCAATGAATGTGTAACGTCACAAAACGTCGTATGACATTCTTACATAGTACCTCGCGTTCCCCCAGTTAATTTTGTGACGCTAATGTAACATAAGTGCGGATAAGCCGAATGATAAAATAGCTAGCACAAGCAGTAACGCTACCTGCATTATCTGGGGGGAGCCCAGTTCGAATCCTTGTCAGCACACAGGGCTTTCGTGCCTTTAACCAGTCCCTCCAGGCCAATGGAGGGACAGTACATTAAACTGTCAAGACCACTTATTTTCATGCCCTTTCCAATTCTTTCTTCACTCCCATCCGATCATCCCACGTTACACAGTCGAAGCCAGGGGCGCACAAATCCTTGGGCAACAGGTCGAAATTTTGTGCGGTACGTCCTCAGCAGGGGCCCACAAATTTTCCAAAAATCTAGGAGCCACTTCGAAATTCTAGGCCCGGTGACATGAAGCAAAAGTTCCATTGTGAGGGCCTACTAATATTAGGCGCCACCGCACAAAAGTAGTCATCCGGGCGACCTGGCGCCCAGCATTTGTGTACCACTGGTCCTCAGTATGTAACTCGCATCATGTCACCCTTCAGGTGCTTAGAATTCTGAGGTGGCTCTTAAGAGTTTTTGAAAATTTGTCCACCCTTCATCTGAAAATAGACACAATTTACCCGCAAGCTTACACTACTAAGCCACCCCCGGCCGCCGTCTTCACTAGGCTGCCACTTTATAAAGATCAGTATTCAACCATCACACCTACACTGTTAGACCCTACTTAAATCAACCGAATGTCAACCACGGTTAAGAGTTTTCAATAAATTACTTACACGTGTATTAACACTACGCTACGCACGCTAAATAATAGAATAACGTACAATTATAACGCCACATATAAATTTAAACGGGCGTTATTACCCAATGGACATTTCCACTTATACGTACATGGAAGCCACACAGGCGAGTCTCCCTCACGATTTGTAACTGGAATTGCCTACTCCATGTGCGCGGCACAATAAAATATATTAAGACAACAAACAGACCTACCTCTTTATACATATTTAAGCTAGTCGTTCTTATTCTTGTTTCAGATACCGGACGCTGCTTAACAGAAATATGTACAGCAAAAACACGTTCAGTCTGAACTACTTTACTTACGTACCAGCTGGCCACCTTTGTTATAGTCCCCACAGATTATACGAGTAAATTGTGGTGGTGGAGACACAGACATCTGGGCACCAACAAACTACGTACATCTTAAACAGGAGATGCAAAATCCAATGCCGTGACACGGTTGAGGAACTAAACAAGCAGCATTTCGGCGCAAACTCTTAAACCCTACTTTCATACTGGATGGCTTTACAGTAATAGCTTTAAAGTAATAGATAAACAGTCCCTGTCCAAGCCATGGCATTATATAAAGACGTGGAAGTACAGCTCCACTCATTCTCAACCTCGGCAATAGATAGGGTGAGTGCTCAGATTAAATCCACGGTCGCTATACCCCAGGTAAAGAGTCCACGTTACCCACTGCCAGGTTCGCAGCCGTGTCACTATACCGACTACGCTATCCCGTCTCCTAACGATGTATGGCAATCCATGCAACGTTTCCTGTTTTTAACAGCATGGCCTACATAATCTGCTTAGACGAAAAAGTTTCATCTACATTAATTTTTAATAAAATATGTAAAACCCTATGTTCTTGTCTTTGTTTTTGCTGCTGCTGCTGTTTTTAATATCAGCGAGGAATATATCACTTACGCACAGACTCTGTATACGTTAAATTCGCCGGACATAACCTAAGTTTTGCACACCATGTTCTTAACTTCCGTCTTACAAATAATATTTACGTACAGGCGTAAGTATAGGTATGTTTACCATCAATGTGCACATACAATTTCACATGCCTCCCTCTAGTGCTTCGTTAGTTGCTGCAATCATACCGAAAACCACTGAGAAGTTTCGCACAGCCGGCCGCCCTGTTCTTATAACACGACCTTAACAAAAGCTGTATATCTTTCAATCACCACTACCATGTATCATTTCAGGGCCCTAACATAAGTGGCACCAATGTCGCCCCCACCAGGTTACTGAGCGTAGGAAATCACAAAGTACGACGCTGGGATGTCCTCGAATGTCGTACGTTCGTACTAAGTTCCATGAAAAATGTCAACTGATTCAGAGGTTGAAAACGAGGGCCGGACATATGCACAGCCTGCTTCTGCTTTTCGAGACTGACGGTTGGCTAAAATTCGAACACAACGATAACAAGAAAATCTGTATTGCCGAGCTGGCTGGTCTATATCGCTGTCGGCTGGACCGATCTAAATATCGAACATACGTAAATTACTAATGTCAACACACTGACGTCACTCGAAGTTAACCACATGAGCCACATATATTTGTGTTTAACGTTTCCGGTTCTGTTGTCATGCTGCTATGGCAGGCAGCTGTGTACTTGGCCGCCGCAGTACCAACCTTGGCATTGACCTTGACTACCATTAAGCGCTTCTACGTTGCGTCACTACACGTTTGACAATCGATAGCACGAACCACTGCCGACTGTACCGGCGCGTGGCGGGTGACGCAACGGAGCCACCAAAGCTACCACTGTGTCCAACAAACCATATTCGTCTCTCACGTTTGTTCCCATCAATCACTGTTTTATAAACAAGAAAAACATTTTAAAAAAGCGATCGTTGATACTTTCCACAGTGCATTTATTGCATACTGCAGCGAAACAAATCGCACAAGACACCACAAACTGAAAACTAAATGTCCCTTGCACTTCAGCAAACATTCAACATGACAACAAAAATGTTTCCGAATAAAGCCTGTTGATCATGAAACTTGTAATTCATGCAGGGTATATTAACTGTTGGTGGGTGAGTGAAGCCAAACAATCTGTTGCCAGAGCATGCCAATCGATTGAAGTTCCTCAACAGCTTCTAGCACCAGAGGTAATCAACATCCGGCGGTCAGTTTCGGAGATGAAACATGAACCTTCGTCCTACGTGTGCACTCTGTTATACACAACGAACACATGCAGTGCACGCGACTAGAACGTAATGCTCGTCACAAACTGAAAAGGGCAAGGATGACAACTGAACGTATTCAGGTAAGATAAAGGTAAAGTTCACCCTAGAACAGGCCATGAAGGCCCAGAGGAGGGTGGGTGGTTAACGCTACGCCCCGGCCGCTTTACCCCCGGGAATGACCCGGTACCCATTGTACAGGAGGCTGGGTAGGCCCCAGGGCCGGTCTGGACGGGTGCGGAAAATCTCGCCCCCACCGGGATTCGATCCCGGGACCGTCCAGCTCGTAGCGAGTCGCTATACCGACAACGCTATCCCGGCCCACAAACGCATTCAGGTAGATAACACAAGTCCTGAAATCGCACTACATCAGTTCCCAAATCTTGCCACGAGTGGCGCGAACACAGCTGTAGAAAATGGCGTGTGAAGGGCAGAAAACCGTGTGCTCTGGTATTGCGAATCGAAATACCCGTGGTTACAGTGCAAACGGGATTTCGTACGGCCAAAGGTAAATTCTACATACTAAAGCAGCAATAATAAACTTACACAAACAACAATGAACCTGATAACAATATATATCAATATATATATATAAACTGATTTTTAGTTTCTTTTTATTATTATTTTATTATTATTATTATTATTATTTACTCCAAACTGAGACCAATACAACGAACCTGGCAATGTGGCATGAGTACAGCTGCCGTTTGCTGGGGGGGATAGTGAGCCTCGGTGCCTAGATTCCGTACCTGGTAATACTGCTTGTACGTAAAGCTTCTATTCCTGCGGCCGCGGCTGAATAAATATACAGCAGCTTTAGTTTGTATGTCACCACCATTCCCCTTTTCAGTAATGCCCACTAATTGTATTCAGTGGGACATACCACTACCTATTCTTCTCCTCTTCGTATACTACTACTACTACTACTACTACTACTACTACTACTACTACTACTACTACTACTACTACTACTACTACTACTACTATCACCACCACCACCACCACCACCACCACCACCACTGCCGCCGCCGCACTTCACCTGAACCCTACTAATTCGGTGATCAAGATTGAAACTTCCATAATCAGAGTCCGATGGTAATAGGGCTAGGGCGCCTCTAGTAAAGTGGCAAATTCACTTTGCAGCAAGCGGAAGACCATTTAAAATCTATGAACCGAACAATTCCAGACTGCACCTATGAACCAGTCGTAACGGCATATACGTTTTAATCTTCATCGATCAAACTCTATCCGAACCGTCCTACGTCCCTCCACAGTGACAGTGATTGTTTCAGCAGTTTACCAGCGCTTTATTGATTCTGTACCACTAAAAGTATTATACGTGGTAAAAATAGCCCACGGCTTAGAAGCTGCCCCGGTGAAAGGGCTCTTTAAATATTAACCGCACATAGAATGACACTTATCAGAGTAACCACCTACATACGCAAAGTAACTATAAAACAATAAAATAAAAGCTTGAACAGATAAGTTGGTAAAGCGACGAGGCTAAGGGACGGATATCCTAAGAAATGGGATTCGACCCCCGGCAAAATCAATAGATCTTTCTTTCTCGAAAACATCCAGACCAGCCCTGAGGCCCAAGCAGCTCGTGGGTACTCGTGGAGGGGGAGGCTCTTTCTACGTAATAAGAGACTAGGAGACACTGCCCACTCGCCTCTATCTAGTGTTGAGATTAAGAATGCGTGGGGCTACACCCTGACTCCCCCATGAGCCTTCATGGCTTTATGCTTAACGAAGCACAAGGGCAAATTTACCTTCTAAATAACTTTTTTGTCCTGGCGCACGGGCAACTCCCATCTACAGCTCCAAAGGGTACAGGGTTCATTCGGAGCACAGTCTGTATTCACAGTGTCTACGTTATGGCTCGCAATTTCCTATTGGCAGCCAGTGCATACCGTCCAGCAGTCCTGGGCGTTTTGGCCTGGCTGCAAATAATTCAGTGCCAAGCCGTATGGGTACAACCAGTCAAAATCATTCCTATATTTAACCATCGGCCCGCTTGTAGGCCATTCCTACAGTACATGTTAGTATTTCTTCATACCGGATTTACCATTTACATTTGAGAAATTTCGAGCACCGCTACACTGCCCTTTCCTCTCACACAGTACACATGCGGAATGTGTTAAAACTGCATTCCCTCGTAATTCGGAAGGACACTCGTTTATGAATTGTATACAGCACAGCTCCAACAATTATAGCTTACTTCCAAGACAGTCAACCAGAGCCAGGCATTCGGAAACTGCAGGCAACCAGCGGTTCGAAGACTGTGGGTGGTTCCGGGTGGTTCACTGTGCCGTTTATATCATCGCTCACCGACCTGGATCATAATTCACTACATGTATCTTCTATGTACATCATCCACAGCAATATACTCCATGTACAACCTTTTATCTTCTAATATTTTATATATATCTAAACGATACTCTTTTAAAGGCGAATTTAACCAAAATTATATGATTTTTAACTGTGGATTGATTCCGACACATTACTGCAATTGTATTCCTGATCTTACCACTCTGAAGATGACCACATGAGTGGCTGAAAAACGTCGGTGGTTACTATGTAATAAAATTACATTCATACACTCAAGCGCATTTGTTGGTCTTTATGAGCATTTTATACACTGTGCAACCCGATCAGCATCTGCATACTTTCCATTTCAGGCACAGTGTTCGGTCCTATGAAACAGCCCTTCATGTCAACAAGCTCGCAACGTGTAGTGGTTAACATGCATACTTCGTCTTCGGAAAGCCCCATGACCAATTGCTGGTACAGAGACAGGCCATTCTAAGATACCGTAGTCTTCCTCAGTCCCTCTTAGCGAACATTTCATATTAGAACAGCCTACAAGTTCCCCAGTCCTACCTATTTGATCATTTATAACAATCCTAACACTCGACGGGACTGACCAAAGAACGTGACAAGATGTCGTATAAAAAGGACTCAAATATTAAGCTAGTTAGGTCAATGGAAAGGCGAATTACTTGCACTCGGAAAATACCCAATTCAAGTCTCGGATCAGGCCCCGGCTATCCACAGGTACCGTAATTTTTCTCAGTCCCTTCCGGGGAATATCGGAACAACACGTCCAAATATGCCAAGACTGCTTCTTTCCAAATCCCTTTCCATTCAAAATAATCACCATAACTTTCGTTGCTGAATAACTCTGAGGTCAATGCAGTGTATTTAGTCTACGAATACACACATTTCGACGTTGGCATTACTCACATCCCGTTTACGGCTGCTTCTGTTGTCCACTAACGCTCAACAAGCAAGTAAGCGAACGAACGAAAACAAAAACAAAAGCAAAAACAACAAAAACAAACATTCGAGCTACTCGCTAAAATAAGCCACACGAACTTCGTTGCTCTTCCTTCCCTATTTATGAATCACACTCTCCCACTCAACGCTACAGTATCTACACAGCCGAGAACTATTCGTTAACCCTTTCCATGCCACGAAGGAAAAAAGCCTTGAAACAGGCCTGACTTGCCTACAAATGTTTGATACGCAGTCATTCCGTCTCTTGACACTTTCACGTTCATAACTTACTGCATCACGCAAAGACATGTCAGACAAAGAAATATAACGAAAATGGCTCTGGAAATAACGGTAAAAATGCTAAGCGTACATACCCAGCTCCATGGGGTACAGCCAGGTGTTCACATCCAGAATGAGGTCCATCTTGAAGGATTCGCTCTCGCAATGGAGTCGGCTTACTGGAACAGATAAAAGCGCCATGAAATATTGCACGTATTACGTACAACGGATGGTCACATTCTGTATATAAGAAATGCTGATGTGTTCAAAGTACGCGAGAAGGTCTAACGTTGGGCAACCAGTAATGTGGCGGCCAAGCTCGCCCTTCTGCGAGCAGGCATATAGATTTTAATAATAATAATAATTGTAACGTATTTACAATTAGATTCTTCTTGGACTGCTTTGACCCTGAAGATCGAGGCAACAGGATCCTCCGAAACGTCGAGACGCCTCTCCCACGACACAGTGTCACATCCCCGAAGATGACTCAAGTAGGATTCCGTTCTATAACCATCACGTACAAGTCTAACACGCTAATCAATGAGATCAACTGCATTTAATCGATGCATTACTACATACTTTCCTTAAGTATAAACTGCCAACGCAAAAGTGGTAGAACTCGCCGCATGTGAAATAGGAAAGCAGGCTTTACGGGTTCTGCCCGTACTCGTATGTCCGTAATCGTTTAAATCGCAACTGACGAGTGACAGTCTACGGCCTGGAAGACAATACGACTTAAAGCAGGGGCTGCGGTTTCTCTTCGCCACAGCTTCCGGATGGGTTGTTGGGAGCAACCAGCCTCCAATCATATGGATGGCGCACGCTATATATATGTATCTCTCAAGAGTTTAAAGTGGTCAGAGGGATAAGCCTGCATGCAGTAGGAACTGTGTGGACTGGAAAGAGGAAGTGTTTCACCTTAGGTCTACATCTTTGAGCAGTTTAGTTCAGCACTCGCGTTCAAAAATGCGCCTACGGACAGAAATTAGCTTCCGAGCCCCCGGAACCTTCCGGTACAGATCGCCTAGTAATATCAGTCGTAATTAACTCAGTAACGTCACGACATACCACCTTGGACTGGTAGTGGGAGACAGGAAACACGTACAGAATTTTAGTAAGGAAAACTGCCGCATAAATGATAACGTAAACGGCTGAAAAGCAGAAGGAACTGACTCAGGATCGGATCTTGTCCGATGGCGGCCTTTGGTGTTAGCAGTTTGCAGCCTTCGGGTTCGTGTTAGACAAACATATTCGCAGTACGGGTATAGGCCTACGTGGGACGACAGTTTGGGAAAGACCGCAGTAACGAATACCCACTAAACTTGCCATTCACTTGAGCTCCCAGCTCAAAAACTTCCAAGGTTTCAAATACAGTACAAATAACGAAAAAAAAAAAAACAAGGAAAGATATTCAATTTCTTGCTTCTCAATAAGTTAAAACTGCGATGAACCAAGGTCGCATTATTTCTTTCCGCCTTCGATTGTGTGCTTCCCGCACGAGCAGGTAGCTGTTCATATAAACAGATTTGGGGTATATCCCACAACATCAGTGTTCTGCCAGTTTGATACGGTCACTAACATCAGAGTCAAGGATGCACAATCCGCACAGTTCGCGGGTTGTGTGAGGCCCAGGAAAGCACGATGGGCCGCGAAGCCTTGATAATTCTTTTTAAAAACAGTTTCGTGTCACATATTTATTACTGCCCCTCACTGGATTCCTAGTACCAACAACACAGGCCTTACACCATAATAAAACAGTGTGCGGATTCGGGCTGGGTTCATTTGCCTCAGGACAATGGCCAGTGGCGGGTAATCCCAACTGGAGCGCATGTTTCTACTGTATTAAGTAAAGGAAGGAACGCGCAAACCTAAACTGTATTTACAGTTCTTCTGTACACACAGTTGCAATTCTGGTAGTTTATTTCACTGGATGGGTCCATAATTTCTGGCAGAACAAGTTCGCTCAGGAGAGGTATTCAACCTCCGCAAAGCCAAGAACCTCATGACCTTGATCTTATGAACTCCCGTTCCCTAAATTCTCACGCAAATTACTAAACAAATTCAAACATCTTAAAATGATAAGGTAATCAATCATTACCTGCTTCAACTGGCAAAATTCCTATTGACCGAGCATGCGACAAACATGCTGTGAACGATGTTGCTGACGTACTGCATTATAGTTATTTTATAAGGGAAAAACTTTTGTATCTAACAGGAGTTCTCACGCAGCAGACCGCAGGTCATACCCAGTCCGCAGAACACACACCGTGACCTTAGAAAGTGCCACTTTTAAACAATCTTAGTTCCTAATGGCCGATTCTCACGTTACGGCCGACTTTTGTTTTTCTATTACATAGGTTATATGAACGAATGAGACAATAAGACGTTTAAGAAAGGCCAATAGGCAAGGATTTTGGAAGAGGAGGAGATCGTTAACCATTCGAAGGTAAATCAGTATATGCGCTTGGAGTCAGGATCCGCACACAGTCACTCCAGTGGTCAAACACTCCCCATATTTTGTGTAACTTGAGGGTGCAATACCCTGTATATTAGTCTGTGGAATCTATATTCACCCAGCTAAATCAATCTATATTCACCCAGCTAAATCAATCACAGGGGAAATCTAAACGTTATAAATGGGAGGGGGGGGGGGTAAACAATATATCTTGCTCCTACCGGGATTCGAGCCCCGGATCATCCAGCCCGTAGCAGACAGACTTCAAGATGTTTTCCTTCAACAGCGTTGCAATACTGATACAGTTCCTGGCTGATTAGAAGTTTGAATCCCAGTGCCGGCGCACAGAGGAAACGCGATGCGAGCAACACGGAATGCGTAACAAGGGAGGACAAAACTGAAGACGGAGGAGTGAGGTGGATGAAAGGAAGGGCAGCAGTCAAGAACGAAGTACTTAAGAGCTTGAGAGTTTTGAGGTTTCAGCAGCGGCGTAGCTGAGGATTCTGCTACTCTGCGACACGACGCCGCGCCATGAGATCGGACCCCCACGCTCCGCAGGTCTCATCTTCTAGACTGTTTATGCAGAAATATGAGAAAAAAAAAGGCACAGACCTTCAAAGAAAGCGCTATTAGTCGATGAGACAGAACATAATCTTACTGCCACCATTCCAGAGCACTTCTGTACACAGAATCATGTTTGATGTGTGTCTTCTTCCGTTAAGTCTAATGATGCGCTGACGGCAGGGTGGTAAAAACCATTATATCCAGTACAGAGAAGTGTCATTACCAAAATCCAGAAAAACATGGCCATGGCGGTATAGACATTACATTTAGTGTACAGAACAACATGGTCATGGAGGTATAGACATTACATTTCGTGTACAGAACAACATGGTAATGGCAGTATAATCGTCACATTTAGTGCACACAGCACGGTCATGGCGGTAAACCCATCATATTTAAGTGCACAGAGCATGGTCAAGGCGGTAAAACCATTATATTTAGTGCACAGAACATGGTCAAGGCAGTACAACCATTACATTTAGTGTACAGGACAACATGGTCAAGGCAGTCTAAACATTACACTTAAGAGCACAGAAGACTGAATAGATTAATTTCATAAAAACCGAGTAATCGCATTATAGTTATCCCATCTGGTTTGCAGCACGTATCATCACCAATTTCCAGAAGAACACAGTCGCAGGCGTATGACGTAATAAAGAGTATGTGGTACGAAGCAAATGACATAACGATCGTAGACTGTTAAGGTTAATTTTCAAACTTCGTTTCTGTTTACAGGAGCCAGTATCAAACAGGGGTGATCATCACATTTAAACCAATTAAGCAAATATTTAAAACGAAATGGAAATGCTCTGCTGCTTTCACCTATCATTAAAGGACTCTTAGGCATTTAAAAGCAAATGAATGTTATGCACCTTACGTGGCCCTCGTTGTGCTGCTTAGTCACAACGTTATCATTAACAAGTAAATATATCCATTACAGTACTGACGGCAGATTGTACATTATTTAATGCTACACTTTCCAGTAGTGACGTCAAGAAGAATAGGATAATGCATTGTGCACGTGACCAAAGGAGAGATGGCAGAATGCCAACGAGTTCAGCTCAAGGTCTCTACTGTATTTTGGGCTGCAGATCCAGATGATATCGGTGCGCGCGCGTACAAATATTTGGTTCTGTTAAGGTGAACTCAGCATGAGAAAAATGGGCAAGAATTTCATGTTATGTTGTGAGATCACAAGTGGGATGGGTGTACGGGGAAGGCATAGTCAAAGTTGTGAAGGGCCTATGAATTACAACACGAAGACGAACCGGAAAGTAAGCAGATATTCTACACCTCAGTGTCGAACAGAAGTGAGCCACTGGCTCCACGCTCCAGCCGCTTTCATCTTCACAAAATGCTTCCAAGTACCCAGTGAACAGGAGTCCGTGCCCTCCCGCTTGTCGCCTGCAGCCTCCTGAACTATCGTGTCATATAACAACATCAGTACATCAGTACATAAACACATTACACCTAATACCAGTCGTCCCTCTACGTTTCTGGATCGCATTAATGTTGGCAGAACTGAGCTTTCAAGATCTCGGCAAAGACACAAGAAGTGGTAATGCACTCTCCCGTGGCTTTATTACGGATGAACAGTCCAGGTGCCAACAATGAGCATTTGGCCCTGTCACAGCTATGGCGGTAATGCGCCAGCTTCCCAATGAAGAGGCCTGGGTTTGGTACCGGGCCAGTACGTCAGGGATGTGTGCGGAGAAAGTGGCACTAGGACAGGTTTTCAAAGATTTTCTCCTGTCAGTACCAGTACCAGGAAAACTCCACCAATGCTCCGTACTCGTTTTCATCTTTCACGGAAAGAAAGACGAAACCTGGGGACCATCCAACAAAAGTTATGTTCTTTTCGCATATCGGAGAGCATGAAGAAAGAGGAGTTCTTTTATTCCTCTTGCCGAGGATCGAATTCCGGCCGTCCAGCCTGTAGCGAGTCTGGACCAAACATCTCAAGCATTATTAACAACATAGTCTTAACAACAGCAGTAACAGCAGCTACGAGAACTCCATTAAACAGCACCAAGGCCCCCTTCCTGGTCAAAATGCAACATACAGTATGGACAAGACATTTGGTCAACATGCAACATACAGCATGGACAAGACATTCACTTCTCGTATGGCAAAGATCGCGATACAGCCTGCCGCAGAGGTTACGCTGTGTCACACTGGAAAACAAGGGCCGTCACTGGAAGGACGTCTGAGCCGACACCAACAGACCGCATCAGTGACAAGAGTGGCGACAGATAAAAACAAGACACATGAAATGACAGAAATACAAAGCAATGTGACAACCCTCAGGAACAAGTCGGTGGCGACAGAGAGAAGTCAAGTGTAATAAGAATAGCCCGCGCGTTCAACAGGCCACAGCTGGAAGAAAATGATCACAGAGTTCAGCACCATTCTCCTTATACAGGAAAAGGGGGGGGGGGGGCGCACGGCAGTTGATACCCAAAAATCTGTACCGTCATAACGGATGTAAATCAATGTTAAATCACGTATCATGTCACATATACAAACATTGTCTCCCACTAGCTTTTCGCAATACAGGCCGACACATTGTAACTATTACTTCGGTAAGAAAGTTTAATAATAATAATAATAATAATAATAATAATAATACTAATAATACTTCACACACACCCGTTATATCTAAGTACTATTTCGGATTTAAACACTATCCAGACCAAGGCTTTCGTGAGTCTTCAGCAACACCGCTATAAGAACGTCAAATGTAGCACCATGTATCAACTCACAAACATACTGTTCTTATTGCTGTTGCTGTTACTATTATTATCATCTTCATTACTACTACTACTACTGTAGTCTATTATGAAAACTTTAAGTGTTACAAAATAAGGTGCAGAAGTGCATACTTTCAACCAAGAAGAAGTACGCAGTACATATTCTTAGTAAGCAAGTGTATACGACCCGTATATCTTGGCACATTCCAGCAGTGGTTAAGTTCAAAAATTCAAATGTTAATGATTTCCGTGTCTTTTACTTTCCGAATGGTTTACGGACTTGCATAACCATTAATAAGCAAATTTTTTTATATGCAACGACGAAACAATTTTCAATTTATAGTGCGAATTTTAAGCTATCCAGCCATCATACAACAAAGGAAGAATTTCGCAAGTCCATTTAACAGAACAATAAATCAACAATGCACTCTTTACAGAATGCACACTCGGCTCCTTATACGGCACAATGAATTGAAATAAATGAGATTCCATAGGGACATAATCACTCTACACTCACAGTTCAATGCATCACATTTTCATTACGATATAAGCTTTTGTAAACAGTTCACCTCCCGAAGACACCCATCGGGGGAGGAGGAGAGCAGTGGTTCCTTATTTAGCAGGCGACATCGCATGAACCTCAGCACTTCAAATTAATTCCACGTATCCTAAGAATGTCTTCCTTGGAAAGTTGACGCTTAGCCGGTCAATAAACCTACCACTTTTAAGGTACCAGCATGTAACCACCATATACAAGAAACGGAAAGGACAGGAGTTCTGGGGGACAACTACTGAGACCAATTTTCCTACTGCACAGTAGCCAAACATATCTAGTAGCAGCAAGCCTTTCAGTACTATTTTTTGTGAATAAATTATTAATTATTTTAAATTTGTCGGCCACATTCTCAAGGTGTCGCAACGTCGCTAAGTTTGTAGCTCTAAACCTACAAACAATACGGGGTGATTATGAACGATCTTTACATTTTTGAAAGTTTAATCCAAGACAAATAGGATATGCACAGTAATAAAATTTGTAGACCACATAGACGGAGTCTCACAGTTTTGATAGTCACTTATCGTATTTCAATATGGGGGCCACTGGTGATTCTACACACTCCAAAACAACCAATCTCATTGCGAACAACTGTCTCGACAAATCTAACTCCGTTAGACTTATTAATCTGGGGAATGGGACGTTCAGGAAACTACCTACAACCACCCCCTCCCCCTCCACACACACACACACACCTCGGAAGTCGCAATCGAGGCATTTGTGAATCAGCTGTCAAGCAAATGTATGTAGAATTACCAATGGCACGCAAAGTAAAATCCACCACGTGAGTCAAAATTTTGAGACTTCTTTACGATGTACAATTTTATTTCGCACACAACTTAGTCTTTTTAGAATATATTTTTGAAAGTGTAGAGACGATTTATAATCATCCTGTATTCCATACACTTCACATGGCCACCTTTCTACAAAAACATTACCTCAAGAAGCTGCATATTTTGCACATATCTGTAACCATACATCACGTCAGGACCTTTAAGTACGTTTCGCTCCGCCTAAGAATTTCGCGCGTTCGCCATGTTATTACTGATTGTAGGAAACTGATATATACGATGCTGGGGTGGGGTCTATTTGGTAAAGACGCTCGTACCAAGTTTCCTAGAAATCAATCAACGGGTTCAGAAGTTCAAATGCAGGGGAGGAGGGCGATGGACGCGCAGAGGCGGAACAGTGACTTCATCAGCCTACTTTTTCATTCTAGGAAGGTAAGTAGGCTACAAAACAAAGGTTCTTCGCCAGCTGATTGCAGTTTGAAACTTAAGACTCCAAATTTTCAAGAGCAACTATAACATTACCTTCCGACCTGTCTTGCTCCCCTATGTTGCTCCTTCACCTGAGGCTTTCAAGACCCGCCTAAACTACTCTCAATCATTCAGTCGCATACAGTTCGTACCAACGTAGGCTCAGTACCACGACCGACAATCATCATACTTTACTTCCTAAAAGTTCGTCACACAAGTACTAACAGGGGTTGGACCAAAAGTAGCAATGCGGCGAGGGGACTAAAGAACACCGTGCAACCTAACCCTCGGACCGGAAGCCGGTCTCGGGATCGAGATCGGACTGTTTGAACGAAGGCGTGTTCAAAGCACAGCAACGCCGATAACAAAGCAGTGTCCACCACGCAACAACGCCGATAACAATCTCAATAGTGTGGTCGTTCCCTCTAACAGCTTATTTATTAGCTCTTCAGATACCTGGCGTTCTACTTCCGTTAATTCCGAGACATGACACCGACAAAGATCGCTCGGTCCAATCCACAACGCCTGCCAACTTCTGGTTATGCTATTCCCCAGCACCGAAATGCGGCTGCATTTACATGCCATTCAATACATCGCCGGGGGGCGGAACACAATCGTTCTATCCTACTTTTCTGCTGAAAGACTATCGAAGCCATATTAAGTGGGCCCCTCTTTACCACGGAATAACGCGTCATCTCTTTGCGGATGGCCAGCAGATATGGTGTGGGGTTGTGAATGCACTAAACAAGTAGCTACAGAGAAGGAGTACCGTCTGGGGGTGGGCGAGGAGATGACACCTTTTCGTCGTAAAAGAAAAGACTGCGTGTTACGGTACGTTATAAAGGATCCTGGAGATGGACGAATTCTCTGCAAGAAATAAGCAAAAGAAAATGGACAGGAGATTTAACATGGAATGTCGGTAATCACTGTACGTTAATTGCAGGAACACCAGCGAAATACGCTGACAGGCCTAAATACGAGTTCGTGGGAATAGAGGTCGGATGAGATGCAGCGCTAAATAAGCAGACGATTAGCCACTTGATTCTAGTATTCTAGGATGTGACACTGTGTCGTTGGGTGGGTACTTCTTACGTTTCAGAAGATCACAGTGCCAATCATTCTTACTGGACTGCTCGGCCATGAAGCTGAAGGCACTACGGTCCTTCGAAACGTCGGGAACTACAGGCCCAGCGACGTCACATCCCAGACGAATTGAATCTTCAGCAACACCGCTGTAAGAACCTCAAAACTCTATTAGGTATTTCTCTGTGAAAAAGGGAAGGCTATTTCAATCATAATTTAGAGACAGACGTTTTGGAGCTCAAAGGAAATAAGGTTAGCAGTTAAAGGGGCTAAAACGTGTAAGTGCCAGAGTATCGGAGATACAATGAGATGTCGTTCGTGTGGTATTACTTTTCTGAATGTGCTTGTCGCAAGCCGGCGCGGCGTTGCAATGAGTCATCGGTCTTCCCGGCAGTAATATAATAACGTGTATATTTTACATATACGTAAACTAAATTTTGAACTATTCTTCTGTATGTGTGTGGAACTTGGTCTCCCATCTAAAAGAACAGAGTCCGAAGATGTTTCATAACAGGATGCCGAGAATATTTGGGTCAAAGACGGTGGATGTGACAGCAAGTAGAAGAGAACTGCACGATGTGGAGTTTCATACACATTAGGTTCACGAACGATTATTAGAATGATAAAATCAAGGGGGATAAGATGGGCGTGGCATGGGGAAGACAAAAACCTGAGGGCATGGGAGCTCTTTGAAGACGAAGGCGTAATCCAGACAAAAATAATAAACTGAACAGGGTGGGTTCATTCGGTCCCTATTTTTCTAGGACACAGCGCTGTGTCAGTTGGCGATTGCTGTCGACGTTTCGGGACAGCGTGGTGGTCCCGTCTTCAAGGGCCCAATGTCCAATTAAGAAGGCCGAATTTCTTCACCGGACCACTTTATCTTGAAGCCCACTTCTGCATGTCACGGCCATAATCCGCAACCCGAGAAGTGCCATGCCGTGGTGTGAAGGAACCCAATTAGCATGGCTTCATCATAAAACCTGTTGCGTCATAGATATTCGAACGTGCACTGACAGCAAATGGCGTAACAGAGCAACTCTCTGTGTAGCGATGCGATGAAGCACTACAATGACGGGTTTCAAGCCCGAAATGGTCACGCCAAGTTCCGAGCTAGCAAGGAACTGTATATATTCAGAATTGTTTAATGCCGCAAGATGAACAAAAGCACTGGTGTCAAGCAGGACACAGCAGCAACAACTCCTCACTTCTCATGAGCAATCACTGCGACGCCAACGTACCACAACTGTGCTGCAGGTAGGGATGCACAGTGCTGTGATCTCCAATAAAATTACTACAAAATATTCATCCATTATTCACTGGATGCTGCAGGACGGAATCATCACATGGTGCACCAAACTATGTTCTAGTAACCGAGTAATGTAGATTTAACAACCACATCCAGTAAGAAGGAAACCACAACCTAATTCGACAAGATAAGCCATGGCGGTACACCTACAATTATTACATATAACGCCAATATAATGCCACTTCCTACATCAGAGACTGAAGTCACTTGATTATAATCATTGCCCCTGGTGTGCAGGGAATGCCACTAAACGTTTAATCATGAGGTCTTCGATGCTGGCAGTCACGGTGCCCTCTTGCAGCTGCGTCTATCCAATTAACTAAACATCACGAAATAATCTGAGTGACCACTAAGAAACGGATCTAAAATACTGCTGACACCATTACTCTGACACTTCAAGAAAACAGGACTTGTAACATTGCGCAACAGTTTAGCGAGTGGTGGTTCATCCACACTATCGATATGCTCCGTAACTTCAGTTCTCCTTTTAGTCATGACCGCCCGAAAGACGCACTTTCACACCACAGCACTCTTTCCGCACACTCTTTGACTCTTACAATAAAATTAATTTTTTTTTTTTTGCGTGGTGAAGGGTCCCGCAGCAGATGCTACGGACGCACCGCAGCCGTAAGGCTTCTTGTGCAACCCCTGTGATGAAGATGAGCAGTTTTTTTTACCAAGTTTTACAATTAATGAAGCACCAGTGGAATGAAATTGACATTATTATTATTACTGTGTGGAGCCAGGAGCGCGTAGCAGATATAGGGACTAAGCTAGGGATGGATGACCGGGGAATCGTGGTTCGATATTCAGCAGCAGCAAGAGATTTTTCGCTTCTCCAACACCTCCAGACCGGGTCTGGGGCCCGGCCACCCTCCTATTCCCCGCGTGTAAAGGTGAACATCTAGTGCTGAGGTTAGGAATGAGTAGAGCTGTACCTCCACTCTCCATATGCCTTCATACCGCGCACACGGATATTATTATTATTATTATATTATTATTATTTCGTGATTGCCTAATTCTCAAATCCAGACCATATTCTAAGAATTTTCTTCCGTTTTTAACGTTCACTTACTCTGCACCCGACTCCATATACACAATAACGGGCAGGAACTACTTAAGAAAGCCTTATGTTGCTTCCAATTATAGTCACCTAAATTCGACTGCCGCGAGCAAGAAAGTTTCACAATACGATACTGAAAGAAACAAGTGGTATACAACCCGGACTATTCGCGCTGTCAAACTTGTTTACCTTGAAAAAATATACACAGCGATTGTGTCCTTAAATTGAGCTACACTTCATGCAGAATAAAGCTGGTCTTTAAAGAATACTTATGATAGACTACCGTCCATGTAACGTAGAACCAATGGACTGACATACAGTTGCATGGTTCAGGGTCTTCCCTAAAAACTTAATAACTGCTCAGCGCTGGCCAGCAAACTGCCTGCTTTTATGGAACACCGATTCAATAACCTGCTCACAAAAGCCTGCCTTCGATCCTTCTCTTCACGTTCCATCCAGCTGACCCGCCTAAGTTCGCTTCCAACTTGAATGCACACATACCGACTACACGACCATCCTGGATTTAACACATAAACCATATTCTGTACAAACTAATAATCATGAAAGCCTCACTACGTTATTTTCTCCATTTCCTAGTTTTTTTTTGAAGGGCCCCGCAGCAGATGTTACGGACGCACCGCAGTCTTAAGGCTTATTGTGCAGCCCTGCGATGAAGATGAAGATGATGATTAGTTTTTTCACTTTTCCAAGTAATGGTGCACCGGTGGAATGAAACTGACAGGGGAAAACCGAAGTACTCGGGGGAAAACCTGTCCCAGTGCCACTTTGTCCACCACAAATTCAACATGGATGAACCCGGAATCAAACCTGGGCCTCCGCGGTGGGAGGACGGCGACTAACCGTCTGAGCCATCCACTTCCCAGTTACTTTAAGTTCCTGGTGTACAAACTACTTAAGTATCAAACACCTTGTATACACATATCAGCCGGGGCTGCGTAGTCCATATAGAGACTACGGTACGAGCTTGACGATCCGATCAAGGAATATCTCTCTCTTCGAAAACGTCCAGACCGCGTATTGGTCCCACCTAGCCTCCAACTGAATGGGTACCTGGGAATCTTTCCCACATCTAGTACAAATGCTATAGCTTTCAATGATCGTCTGAGATAAAAGAAAGACCAGAAGGATCAGTGTTTGTGAACGAGATATGTCACGTAAGTACATAACCTAAAATGTGTACAGCTCTACTCATTATCACCGTTGACTTCCAACTGGCTGCTGCAGTTCTGGAAACATGCAATCACGCCCCAGTGAACACTGCAGTACTGACATAATCATTCCAGAACGTGTTACATATTTAGCAGACAGCCCTGAGAAATCGATCTGCCTTTCACATGTGGCGCAGACTAATGACACACATTCAGATTTTCTATTCATATTAACGGCGTCAAATGCTGAAATACAATGACTGATATGGCCACGTGACGTCACGGCAGTTTCGCCCATAATGATGATTGTAGGAAATAGTTTCGCACTCTCAGTCTATTTCCTGAACAAGTATTTACAACACGAAGGTTACGGGAACAGAGTTTAACATGAGTGGACATTCTACTTCAATGGAACACGCTTTCTTGAGAAACAAATACATTACTGGTAAGCCGGTCACACTGCACGTGTAAGAATAAGCTACAATACGAGCGTAACGTGGACTGGATGTTTTACTGATTCGACATAAAAATGAAATTGGTGGTACTGGCTTCTGACACCAAATATAAATCAAACGCCTTCAATTTTAATGGAGTTCATCCAGTTGTGCTGTGACAGTACTGGTACGTGTATTGGCGTCAAACACAACAAACTTGTAAGAAATTCACCAGTGAATGCTACATGTTTCGATCTTACACACCATCGTCACGCAATAAAATTCTGAACATTTTAATGCACACATACTTATGTTTTAAATCATGCGTTTTATTGCCTGATGATGGCCTGTAAGGCCGAAACATGTAGCATTCACCGACGAATTTATTGCAAGTTTGTTGTGTTTGACGGCAATACACATACTAAGTTAAAGCCCTTCAGTCGTTTAGGGAATCAAACATGCGGGCGGACCTCCCAATTATGCAACTTACTTTACACATTTTGTGCAAAATAATCCACAGAAATTCGGTTCCTTCTCAATCAAGGAAATTCGACGTACGTCTGCTGCTAACATCGATTTTTAACTTGTAAAGGAAACGTACGAAATTTATTTTTCGCAGAACTTCTGATCGTAAATACTACCTAATGTCACCAAGAAGAGTCGACCTTTGGAACCTAAGTTCAGTACCCTACTCACAACATCTCGTTACCCGTCTCCATACTCCGGCAGATGAATAAACCACATTCTCACACCCACACGCTTCAGATCTACTTCAGTATTATCGTGCTATCTACAAGTGGTCTCTTCCTTTCAGGTTTCTGTCTAAAACGGCATACGCATTCTCATATATCACACTTGCTACATGTGCTGTCCATCATCCCCGTTATGCAAGCCCCATATTACTTCCTCTTTCGTAGATCCATATATCACCTGACGATACGTTCACAATGGCCCCAGTTTTGACCACCATTTTCACTGCGAGTGTGAGTCCATTTATTTTCGACCATGAACTGTCGAAACGGTCACATGTAAGGGTCTCTGTACGCGACTTTCACTGGAGTTCTCTAGCCACGAAAGAACATTACTGGAACGAAATTCCGATAGCATTATCACATCACCATCTGTTCCATTGCCATCGAAATACAGTGACCTTTCCTGTTATTCCTAACGCTACGAATAAAACTCACGTTAAACTGTAGTAATATCATTTAATGAACCGCTTCAGGCCCAATGGTTGCGCTCAACAATCCTATTTATACCAGTACCATAATATCCAAAAACCATCAAGCTTCCTGCTTGAAAATACACATCAAACGGTGAAAAATCTCGTGAATTCTGTAACTGTACTTCTGTTGCATTTAAGAATGTGCAGTAATCTACATTACCACCTACAAAACATGCGAAGGTTCTCAATAAACAGTTTCCTATACCGTGGAGGCCTAAGTATTACGTAAACTACTATGAATATGGTCGCACTGCTCACTAAATATTCAACGTACACCCACTGCAGTGACATCATTTCCATCGCCTCTTCATTTTTTATAATTTTCCTTAAGTACGTTCTGTACCTGAGCACCATGCAATGAAGGTGTGCACGTAACTGGAACAAAGGCACGCAGAACCTGCACAGTGGATTGACGTACGTGGTCAGATTTACACTCGCAGTATTCACAAAGTTAATTTTAGTTCTTTACACAAATCCGTGCCCGTGTAACATGGGGTTCTTGCGGTGCACAGATTGCTAAGTACGTACCACCATTACTCTCTCGTTTCACCACTTGTACTACGACACTACTAACATGACTCTTCCACTACAATCATCCTCTTCTCTCCAATCATTTTCTTAGTCTCTCGCTCTATTCCCCGCTAGCCATCAACAGGGACTGCGTCTTACTGCCTATATTTTCCCACTTGCATCTCGCTTTAAACAAGCATTTTCCAATTTCTTTTAAATCTCCGTTATGCTTTCTTGTTAGGCTACACTGCCATTCACGCTCAAGCATAAAGGCTACCAAACGCAAGTTCTTCTCTCTGAACATTTTAATAACATGTCTGACATCCTCCACCCACAAACCGGTACTAGTTTCACGGAAGGCTCAGTGGCTTCCAGTGGCAGTATGAATGTCTCCCTGCCGCGAGTAGAATCCCTAACGTTTTGCCCCTATCCGCAGTTATTCTGACCAATCACGCACGAGCACACACACGCATGTATAGGCTACATGCTTTCTACCTTCACGTTTCGAGTAACAGTCGGATTTCAAGAAAAAAGAATGGTGATGGTTGCGTGTCACATCCCACGATGTTTATGCAAAGAGGTGACAGAGGACGATTAAGAACTGCTTTTGTGGCTGAACAGAAGGAGAGCGCGTCCGGGGGCCACAAATCGGTTTCACAAGGAGTGACCTTAGCAAAGGAAATAAGCTACAAAGCCGACATTCTGGGCCACATTCTAATTCAACACAATTACGTAACACCGACACACTCCCATATCCCTCGCGCTTTGTACTCGAAGTTCTTCAAGGAAAACAGATACAGAACAACTCGAGGCAATACTGTCTAATGAATTATTGAACAAGCTGCGATTTACGCACTGGCTGCTTGCGTCGCCTTTCACGTTACCCGGAGGGCCACCGTATCAACAAATATAGCGGTTTCGTGAAACTGCTGCTTCAGGGAACCAGAAGTCCATCGGAGTCTGTTTCAGACTTCGTGGGTCACCGTATCACGATAGGCATATATTAACAGCTTTTTTAGCCTTAGGTTCAAACAGCACTGTACTCAAGGACCTCACGAACTCCATAACACAGGGCCTTCCTTCAGCAGAATTTAACAAGCAAACAAAATCTGTTTCTACGTTTTGGTCTTCAAAGTAGTATTTCCATTAACCACCATTCCGCATAACCCTACATTTACTTACCCTACACGCGTGCCACCTGCGACAACCTTATCATCTGTAATGATTTAATCAGAATTACGAGCGTAATACCAAAAAATTAATACGAGAGGGGATATTTGAACCTGGGACCCGCAGGATACAAATACGTTAGGCGTGAAGCTGTTACGTAAATGTTACCCTGTTACCTCAACTTTCTTAGTTTCATAACTTCCCCTCAATCTATTAATAGCAAACGCTCGCACGGCTTAGTCTTCCACAGTTCATAAGTAACTTTCGCACATTAACCGCTACGTCCACGACCAACATTAAGCCAAAGGTCTACTGTCTCTACTTCAAGGTGACTCATTTACTTTTCATTCACACCATGACTCTCCGTGTAACTGTTAAATTCTTACTGTTTTCGTTAACATACTTTTTTTTTTATTATGATCTGACTTCGTTACGGTATTCGCTATAGTAACGTTCAGACTGGTGACTACAGCACGTTTCTTTCGTCGCTGTTCTGACCACCGCAGCTGTCACGGGATGTCTCGGCGGATGTAGCCTTTCTATGCGACACAAGCGCCATGCTCTGCGGCCATAAAACAAAGACCCTGTAGCAAGGTACTTATAAACACAGGATGTAATATAATTATTCCTCCTTTATTATCGACTTCATAAAAAATAAAAAGGAGAGTCGTGTAAAAGATGGGTGCGTAATGTAAAATGCAGATCTCATTAACATCAACATTTTTATTTGAAATATCATTCGGTATAGTGAATTTTTATCGAAATATATTACAAGGAGATGAATTCGTGACTAAACGCAGTGTGGTATATGTAAGTATCATGACAATGTACTTAGCTTTGCAAGAACGTATTTTATAGACTATGCGAGGCAAAGCGGTAGGCAAAGTCGAGAACGAAGCATCTGTACTGAAGCCCACATCTGTCAGCACTTATTTTATTGGGCCACACTGCAGCCAAATTTTAACTGCACGACTGTATAATATAAATCTAACCGACATACAATATTTCGAAATTTATATCTTTTAGATTTATTTTATATTACGTCTACAAAAGAGAACGAAGGGTACACAATTTCAACATTCGAAAGAATTCGAGTCAAGAGTTTTAAAGGTGGATTTTCCGCCGAAACGTCCCTAATTTTTACCACTTCGTCATAGTGGTATACCCAGAGGTCTGCAATACACACCGATGACAATCGAAAGCTGTGAAACTCTGAGTGTTAAAGGAATTAATTTATAACGAAAGACACATTAGATCACGCCCAACCGAACGCAGATAGAAAAAAAATCTTTACTGTCGGGTTCATTTCACATTCCTCTTTCCTCTCGCTTATCTAATAAAGAACGTCAAGATAATATTACACTCCGTACTTGTGTGTGTGTATCGCAGGCCTACCAAAAGCGGCACTCGGTAGAGTATGGGAATGCGATTCATGCTTCAATTTTGTAATCTGGGTGAGCGTTAGTACATTCTTTCTCCAACAGAGGAGCTACTATATACTAGGACACTGACAAGGAAAGCAATAACACCCATGGCGAGGAGTCGGTAAGCTATTCCCAAGTATATCAGTAATGTTATTGAAGAAAACCGGTTACGTAAGGAGAATGTCAGGACATAGATGGCCACGGAGCATCCTAGAATGGGAACCAGAGGCAACATGAAGGGGAGACTCAAAGAAGGATGGATGGATGGATGGATGGATGGATGGGTGGGTGCAGCATAACGAAGTATAACCAACCACGGACTGACAGATGAGGATCCAGAGACAAATGGAGAAAATGTTTGCGGTGAAGGACAACCACTGTACAGTGGATAAACCACGGATGAAAGGATGAGCAGCAGGGGTATACAGGCACACTGATTTCCAAACCATGGAGAAGACGCGGTGAATTTGTAATAAATCAGGCGTCCGTTAAATGAATACACTGGACAGCAACCTAACCAACGACGAAGACGGAGTGACAAAAAATGAAGGCAGAATGGAAGAAAAAAGAATGACAATCAAAAAAGACAAACTAGTTTTGTTTACTCCACTGAGCCATCCAGTTCGGCGGAAGTCAGAATTGTAACACAGCCATTTTAGTGCTGACGCCGTTCTGTTCGAGTTTGCAACACAGCCGGGTTAGAAACGCTGTGACGTCAGTGCGCTGGGAGTTATCCTTGCCGTCTTAGTAAATGCTACCGTCGTCGTCAGTAACCTGCCCAACGTATGCCCGGAATTTTGGAGGCGTAACACTATTTTAACAGCAGGTAATGAATACTGCGGAAACGGAGGAACTGCGAAGGTTTCCTAGGCCTATATATATATATATATATATATATATTCTGCAGACGCGGGAACTGTTCAGACTTGCTACTGGTAACACGTAGTAACAAGCGTCGCAGTGTAGCATTACTACTTCCCAACGCTGGTCACAATGACAGAACATAGCTGGAACATAATGTAATGGGCTTCAGCAAATTTAAAGTTGTTGTTGTTGTTGCTGCTGCTGAACGTACAGAGCTTGAATACTTTCAACTCAAGACGTTTCGGCCATTCCTGGCTATATTTGGTCGCTATCCTATAATAGGTATAAAGCCCTAAATGGACATTAACCTCCTCCTCCTCCTCCTCGTCGTCGTCGTCATCATCATCATTATCACACGCAGTCTTACGACAGGTCCATTGCCTCTACCAAAGCGAGTTCTCCAGGCAGTGTGAGCTAGTGCTCCCCCTTTTAATTTCCATGATCTTCTTGTTTCCCTAAGGTCATCCAGTAGCTGCTTACGTCTTCTTCCTTGTCTCCCCGTCGCTTCTAACTTTCCTCCAATAACGTGTTTCAGAAGGCAAGATATAAACCTAGCAATTTAAATATTAAAGCTACACGTCCACGGGTTCTTTTGACGCCAACAACCCACACGAGGCTTGTCTAACGCAGCGGTGCAACAATTTTCCAAACATCTAGGAGACACCTCAAAATTCTAGGCGCCTGAAAGAAGACACAAAGTTCCATACCGAGGACCGACAAATATTAGGCGCCACCGTACACAATTTAATCGTCCCGGCGTAATAGCGCCCGGGATTTCTGCACCCCTGGTGTAACGTATTCTACTTCGTTTGCCACAGGCATAACAATAAGAATATCTACAGATAATAATCATACTATATTTACCTTTACAAGCCTGAAAAATTCCAACTAATTAGGTTTTGAAAACGCAAGGTTCATTACCGTGTTCCACAGCCAGCCGCATATAATGCTGGTTACTCAGGAGTAAAGCTGCGACCATGGCTAGATGTGTATGACCAGATCGGGTTCCAGCCGTGAATAAATCTCTGCGCTTGTTACAAGCTGAACACCTAAAAAATGACAACCGATGGAATGTGACAAGAGACCTGTGTTTTTGACACGATCTGTGCGTTTCCTCCGCAAATGTCGCCCGGAGATAAGGGACCCCCATCCACGCCACCAAGGTCAATGCGTAACTAGACAATATCATCCACACACCTTCACACCAAAGATTTCGTTAACATGCTAGCATCTTATGGTGGAAACATGTGGAGTCTCCCGCCAAACGTCCAGCCCCACCACCAGTCCTGAATAATAATTAATAATAATCATAATAATACAATAAAGACCAAAATTATGACAGACTATAATAAAACTTTCGAGGGTAATTCGATCGGGGAGTGGCGCTAATCATTCACCTTGTGTAATTTGGAGGTAGGACACGCATGGAGCACTGCCTCCATTTTTCAAAACATCGACATGGCAGGATCCCCTAGGCACAAGGACAACTTTAGTCGACCGTTTATGGTTGTATTTTATTGCCGACAAATGTTATATAATTCTTGTCCATGTGAGTACGAAGTGGGGTCACACACTGAACGAAAACGGATTGGGAGTTAAGGAAGGGCAAGTAGTGGCGAATATAAAAACCTCGTAATGAGTTGCTTCACAACTTGTACATATAAGAAATTAGGGTGATCATATGACGCGGGGGGGGGGGGGGCTTGTATCAAAATAGGACAAGAAACGTTGCAGAACAGTCTTCATCAAAACAACAGTGAACGGGAGAGACCACTCTCGAGGCTTAGCTGTCGATGACAGGACAGGTGGTCTTGAACATACACGGCAGCGTTTGTCAACATTTTGGTGCTCGTGGCACACTTGGTATATTAATTTTTCCCTGCGACACATAATAATAATAATAATAATAATGGGAGGCCGGCTTGGCCCCAGAGCCAATCTGGATGTTTTGGAGACAAGACAAATCTCCTGTCCCTGCAGGGATTCGAACACCGAATCGTCCAGCCCGCAGCCTCGTCTCTATAGCAACTAGCGATTAAGCTATACCGGCTCCCTTTGCGGCATATTTAATTATTAATTCGAAGTTCAAACGCCTTCTTTAAATCACGGTACTACAAACAGTTGTATCTGGCAATATTATAATCACCACATTGTGATTACACTTCTGCCAATTAAAGGCATCAAATATTTCAATCTGAATAACAACTTCAGTGTAGCTGTCACAAGACGTATTCATGGACATCTCAATGTCACGATATGCCATGCATGGCACGCGTGTCACTTGTTGATCGCCGCCAGTCATCTATCGTCTAAACATGCTACAGTTAAAAACGTCAATTGTTCACATATGGCCGTCAACTGACATTTACAAACAATGACGGCTGGTTTCAGATTTTGTGGTCACAGGCACGTAACTACCACACCGGAACCTCAGGAGGAGGAACAAGCTACCGCTATCACCAAAGCATGCAGACGTGCCATCCATCACATGACACGAATTAAGAGTTTTGCTTTCACTTTTACGTTCGCTTTCAGTGGCATTATCAGCAAGCGCTGAAGATTTCTGCTGGACTTCATCTTCAGAAGACGCAAATGTCAGCACAAGCATCAAATCAGTAGCCCATATGTTACGACAGCACACTGTTATCGTTGTGCAACAGATAATAATCCTCTCCCACCGCCCCCAACGAGCATTACAGCACAAGAGGAGGAGACCAATAATAAATAATGGCACTGAGATATCTGGGGTTCACGGCAGTGACATGTAGTTTGGTCGCTTCATACTAATGTTTCGGTGGAACTCATATCGTGATAATGTATGCAGCAGCTTCTCCTTAAAGGCCTGTAATTACCAGGCTACACGGTGTCACGTCCACAAAGACAGTAATCTTCAAATACGACACTGTTTACTCATTACGTTATACGCGACTCATCATATAAAACCTATAACCAAAATATTTTTCCGACGTCTTCACCGACTCTGCCTACACTAATGGCATCGGGGGGTGGGGGGGGGGGGCCTTTCTCCGGATGTGAAGCAGCAAGAACGTAAAGCCAGCCACACTCATCTCCATTTAAAAATTCACAGAGCTTAAACACATGTGGAAATTATTGTTGTTATCACCCCTTCCCAATAGGTCTATATAGGGGGGTGTGTTAAGCCTAGTTGTGTACACAAGTTGAGATCACTGTCCCTTATTTAAATATCCAAAGACAGTTTAGGGGCGTGCAGCAGGCATTTAAATACTTGGTACAGAAATTCCCTGCACCCTCCCTTCCGCATCTGTATTCGAAAGAAAGAAAGAGACTATCTACATACGTAACGTTCTCTATCTTCACCGTCCAGCTGATTTCAGATGTAAAATTCGTTCCCAAGACAGCAGCAGAACAAAAAAAACTTCATCATATAAAATTTATTATATGTCTAGAAGCTGGGGTACCTACTGATTGGCGCACAAACAACCGATTCCATACATCAAAAGCCTTATTATACAGCCGATAGTCGTTCAGCTGGTCCAGAAATTCGCGCCTTTATGGAACCCGAAGAATCATTACCGTGAGATTTGAAGTTCTTCACGACAGTGAATATTACGATTATAATATTCTGGAACTTAACGCCGTGTAATCTGGTAATTTCGGTGGTACCTGCCGTCTCCATTCACTCCGAACAGTTGCTACGTATCTACCAAACAGCGTCACATCGTCATCTTCATATTCATGAACTGTTCACCAGCACCCGCCAATGGACCCTACCCTGAGCCACTTTCATCGCGTACAACCGCACACACTGCTTATTAATCACCACCTCTCGGTCTAGGGCAGACTATCCTTTGTTATTCATTCTCTCCCGAAAATTCTTGATGGATTTTAAAAATGGGCCACGGTCGCAATAATCGACGCTACATAACACATTCACTTGACAGAGCGTCGTTACATAAACATACAATGTCACTATCATGTAAGATCAGCGACTGCTTAGTTCCCGTATGACAAATAACTGCATCAGAAGCTAAGGTGCGAATGTCAAACGCGAATTACTCTCTAAAAAATTAAATGGAATTGTGCAACGTTAACCATGGCCGCCCCCCCCACCACATATTTCGGGTGTAAAGATGACGTCGCAGTGCCACGGGAGTCGGTGGGAGTTCACGACGCCATGCCAACCATATTGCGTCGCAATTAGCATCGTGCTTTCATTTTAAAAAAACAACCTACCTAGTCCAACAAAAACCGTAACGTATTTATCCATACGGTCACATTGCAATAATTTATTAATTTAAAACAAATGCGTGACATCAAACGCTACCGCCACATTCACAAACGTAACGACTCGCGTGCCCTTCACGGCTGACCTTGACGATGTACAGTCTAGCAACAAACGAATGGGCCACTTACCAGTAAACAGATGTTGACAGCAGCATTGTTCTTCATACGACGACAGGTTTTATGAAGTTGTCGTGACTACCTGTGCACAAAACTAAAACAAAAACATAGCAGCAGGCACTGCATACGGACACGCAGCCACACGAGCGGCAGTCCGACATGTACTGCACTACCGCTGCGCAATCGTCCAGCTCCGCCATCCGGAGAATCGGGGGGACCCCTCAGCTACTCCCGCCCGGGCCGCAGTGGAAACGTACAGAAACGACTCCGGGTGTAGCCCCCTCCCCCCACCCTTTATGCCCGGAAATCGATCACGGCGAAATTTCTCGAATCTGCACGATTCCTGACTCCCACTTTCCTTTCGGTGACGCGGTGCTTAGTCATGTGACGGATTAAAGATATTCATAATACCGCATAGATTCTTCAGTGACGCAAACGCTAAGCGAATCCTTCTCTTAATCACGATGATGCCGATATAGTTGCGCCTAATTTTATTTTGCTTTCAAGTACCTTCTTGTCACGGATTACTGACAGCAATGTGTGTCGACAGGATGAAGTTTCGGATAAGAAACGTGCTCGCAGTTGACGCACTTAGAAATATGCGTATATTAATCCTGTACTGAATGCTTGCGCAGTTAGTTCTAGACAGTGGTCCCATATTCGCATAACTCTTCGGTGTTCATACAGGATAAGTCTCGCCTTTTCTTGCCTAACCCAACGCGCACTTGAGTCTGATGGAAGAGGTGAGAAGCGCATTCAGCCATCTGGTCGCAAAGACTAAAGGGAAGCTATCACTTGGAAGGTCTAGGCGTAGATGAGAGAATATTAAAATGGATCTTAGCTACATAAGGTGTGCGGGTGTGAACAGGCTTCTCTAGCACAGCTACCAGTGCGGGCTCATGTGAACACGGTATTGAACCTTCCGGTTTCTTAAAAGGCACAGAAATTTATAACCATCTGCCTGTAACCTTCAAAAGAATATCTCCGCTCTGTGGAGTTACGTGTTTCAACCGCCTCTCCCAAGAAGCCGAAATGAAACTTCGCCACACATATTCAGACTTGGTGGTGCAGGCACAGATGGGCCCTGTAGTGTTTTCGTGTTTACAAGCAGCGTACATTCTGTCGATATGCCTTTGCATCACGGCGATCAGTTACGCTCAGAAAATTATATTGGCTTTCTAAAAATATCTGATAATGGTTAATTCATTGTACCAACCTTTCTCAAAGGCACTTCCCCGTATGCAAATCAAAGGTTCTTATTGTCAAGAAATACACCGCCCTTTATAAAACCCGGAGGTTCGTTACCACATTCACAAAGGCCCACCACCTGCCCCTATCCAGAGTCAGATCAATCCAGTCTATGCCCCCATCCCACTTCTTGAAGATCAATTTTTGTATTATTCCCCTATCTACGCCTTGGTCTTCCAAGTGGTCTATTTCCCTCAGGTTTCCCCACCAAAACCCTATATGCATCTTTCTTCTCCCTCATAAGTGCCACATGCCCAGCCCATCTCATGCTTCTTGATTTTATCACCCGAATAATATTTGGTGAGGAGTACAGATCATAAACTTTCTCGTTATGTAGTATTTTCTACTGCCCTGTTACCTCTTCCCTCCTAGGCACAAATATCTTCCCCAGCTCCTATTCTCGAACACCCTCAGCCTATGTTCCTCGGTCAATGTGAACTGGTTTATACCCAGCACACAAAACCGGTACCGGACATAAAATATACAACGTACGTATCTCATCAGAATATACAACTGCGAGTATTATTTCAAACATTTATCGATATAGAGACTATCATCGAGCAATGGATCTTTACGTACGTACAAATACATTTGTATCTGAATTACGCTGTACAATATTGCGGTTCACACAAGTAGTCGGTTAAACTATAATAAATGGCTGCAAAATTACCAGCAGCTTCTTCTTCTAACGTTTTTCACAAATGACATAGCCCAAACAGTAAATGGAACTGCAACAACAACAATGCTTTCAATTAACTTCACACAGTAGTTTGTAGCTTCTTCACGTTAGTAAACGCCGTTTATTCGTAACAGGCACGTATAATTGTTTTACACGTCGCGTTTACAATTTTAACATTTACTATGCATTCTCGGTATTTTAGCTGGCGGTGTGGCAATGCGTTAAAGGCACATCAGGGCCCAATTTACAGCATCTGAGCTCGATTTTGGAAAGTGGTTACTGAAGAAACAGTGCCCAAACTTCACGGGTTTCACTGCATTTCTTGCATCAATCGTTCGCCTCCAGATGGATATGCCGGATCGAACGGCACAAAAGAGGTTCGACTATCCTGCATAACAGAAGTCGATAATGCAGTATATCCTACCTGCATTATCATCTGACTAGCTGATCAGCCTGTCAACGATACAAACGCTACGAGATGATGCAATCGTAACTTCGCACGAATATCTAGATATGAGAGTGAAGTAACATACAAGTGTCGGATAGAAATGAGTCCTGAGGCGGCGGTGGGAGAGGAGCACCACAGCACCAGCCACAAGTGGCTGAAGAGGACAAGAGATCAAGTGACGCAAGCATGACGTCAAACTTATAGTGTACAATGGCACAGCGATCTATAGCAACCAAGCTGTTGGGACATAAGGTACGTACAAATGTCAAGAAGTCTTGGAGTGACCTACCTAGCGATACGATACATAAAACAGTGTCATGTTCGGACTGGTCAGCTGCTACGTCAGCGATTTCAAGCAAGAATCTGCTGTGGCCGCAACAATAAACACAGCAAAAGATAAGGCATACAACTGCGCCTTTTGCGACTGGCCTTGGCGTTAATGAGATGTTAAGTCGCAAATGTAATCGCACTGCAGATAGGCCTACCATACCGTGCACAGCAGAAATGTCACTCCCCCTATTACGTAAAATCGAGACATTTTTGTGAAATTCATCCCGTTGTGGTATATCATATTAAAATTGACATACGTGTTGCCGTCAAACACAACAAAGTTTTATTAGTTTCGTCAATACACGCTACATGTTTCGGTCGTACTGCCCATCCTCAGGCATTTAAATATATGACTTTAAAACTCAAAATAAAATGCATATATAAATTTTTAATTTGTGAAATCTCACAAATTGTACAAGCCATAATCTTTATGTAGTATTAAAATATAAACATTTTTATATTTCTGGTGTGTGGTTTCTTTATTGTATGTCTTCCTGTTTTGTCTAAAAGTTGTTAAAATCCTTATTTTTAACTCGAGTACTTGGTTACATGATACACTTGTTGGCAATCATTAGTTCTCTTAAAATCATTAGATGGTTGTCATGCCTGCAATAAATATTTTGTATTAATACTTAGACAAGTGGTGTGTATTACTTCTACACACGTACACACAACACTTGACCAACAGATGCCAGATGCACTCTTATTATACGTTTTTGTATTTACAATACAGTCGCTGTGAACTAGTCCGACATGTTTCGATCCCTTGTTGGGACCATCATCAGGGACTTTTTTAATTACAAATTACATATTACCAACTAACAATATAGGTACACATTAAAAGTACAGAATGTATAAAGGTTAAAGCTGTAGGCTGTCTGTTGGGTCCTTGATCCACTGTGTATCGGAAATTGTCTGTTTACGTGTGGGAGGCTAAGACAGTCGGACTAGTTCACAGCGACTGTATTGTAAATACAAAAACGTATAATAAGAGTGCATCTGTTGGTCAAGTGTTATGTGTTCGAATGACAATGCACGGTATGAATAGTGTAAAGTTCTATACACGTCTTTGTTTTTGAATTACTTACGTTCTTATTTATTAGTTTCGGTGTCTACTTTTTTGGACATACGGTTGCAGGTGAAGTTTATTCGTTATTTATATTTGCATTTTCCTGGTATATAATAATTTTTTAGAAAAATCTTGTAATTAAAAAGTAATGTAAGTGTGGGTTTTAAGGGTTGTCTTTTTAAAATCTCATAAAATTATTCTTGACCTTGAAGTTACAGTTTACGATTGCTCTTGTTTTCTTGTGATGCTCCATGTCCATAAACAAATTGTTGGTACGTTACCAGTGTCTGAGGAAATGAAAACAAATGAGTTGCATAAAAAAGGCTTGTACTGGAGAGATAAAGTATAAGTTATCCCTATGGTTAACTAAGCTGCAAGCCACGATGAGTTGTGCGGGGGTGGAGTCCATTTCCGGCCCCCCCTCCGGAGGAGCAGCGAATAGCCTATACTCTGAATAGGAGGCTGGGTGGGCCCCAGGGCCGGTCTGGAAGCTTTGGAGAAAAGAAAAATCTGTTGTCCCTTCCGAGAAACGAATCCCAGTTCGTCGGTAGACCAGTCCGTAGTCTTGTCACTACAGCTATTTAGGTATCCACGCACTTAACTGGGCTGACAGAAACGACGATTGAATTTGCCTCACAAATTGTAATGTTAACAATGTGAATTTCAGTCACACGCGTTGAAGAATACCGGAGATTAAACATGGAGTTGGGCGAACACGACTTCCCCCCTGCGTGTTCACATCAAGCACTCCGAAGATCACATACACGGTGACCGCGATGCATTCCGATTCAAATAACACTTTAACGTGATGTTCCAAAATAATCCAGAGGAACCGAAATTAACTGGACTGATCATTCAGTACACGCTTATGAAAAAATAATATGAAATGAGTCCCAAGATCAGGCTCAATATTTGGTCAGTACTATTTGTCTTAATTGTCGCTGAGAACAGCCGGTGAAGGCAAATAAAAGTCATATTGGCGGCGCCTAGATGAACACAGTATGTCCCACCCCACAAGACGGCAATTCCGCAAATTCTGAAATTCTCACTTACACACTGTTACTAAAGCATTTCGTGGGTCGGGATAGCGTAGTCTGTATAGCGACTCGCTACGGGCTGGGCGGTCCGGGGATCGAATCCCGGTGGGGGCGAGATTTTCCGCAGCCGTCCAGACCGGTCCTGGCGCCCACCCAGCCTCCTATACAATGGGTACCGGGTCTCTTTTCCGGGGGTAAAGCGGCCGGGGCGTGGAGTTGACCACCCACCCTCGCCTAGTGCCAGGGTTCATGGCCCTTTCTAGGGAGAACTTTACCTTTACCTTTACTAAAGTATTTCACGTTTATAACAAGTCTTATGCGAGACCAGATTCGTTCAAGTCAATATCAGGAGGGGAACAAAAATTCCAACAGTTTGGACAGCGTTTACAAAAATGCATTCCAGGCGTTTGTCAGATATACTAGCATCTTTGAACCAAAAGATCAGCCCAGTGGAAACACGTCGAAGTCATATTCGTCAGACATTCATGTCGGCGCGTTTCTGTTGATTTTCGAGCGTCTGCCCAATTCTGTGCAGGGATATGTTGGGATGTCAGATTACTTCTCCACTCTTTTTAACCCCCTTTACCTCCCGGTCAACACAAAAACAGGGAGTTGCATAGATTTCTAGTAAAATTGAGCGTTACGTCGTCATCATCATCAACTAACTAGATTCTATTCTCAACATACTAATACCTCCGGCGTGCATAAGTTGTTGGAAAATTGAAACACACTGGGTTAACATTTCAGTGGGAACTACCCTCCCATCGTAGAAGTGGTCTGGTTCCCGAATTCCCATAAGACACTAGTAAAACAGCTCGCCGAACCGGCTATGTTACTGCCACAATAACAGGGGAAGAGAAGTCACGATTTCGACAGCTATTCATGAAAAATTAACACAGGAAAATCACAAACAAGTCTTCGCTATTTCAAAGTGCTATCGAGACTCAGCACGCAACTGTCGCACAGTGTCACATAACCTAGTAATTTGAACTACTCATACTTGGAATCTACACCCTTTGCTATCGTAACTGACAACCCTTTCAAAATGTAACGTTAGCACGGACATAAACATCAAGAACAAAATGAAACTTAAAGTTATACAATCGAAAAATAAAATAATCTGTAATATGAGACGCACAGCAACTCATTAATTTTAATTGCAGAGTCTGTTTGGTTTATCTCAGTTCGGTCGAGTTAGTTGTCAAACACCCACAGCACATTTCTGCTTACTAATTCAGATCTACAGGATTCTGCAATGATGTATCGAATCCAGAAACGTCTATTTTTGAAGTTGTCAAACGTCCAGTATTCCCCCACACTTTTACCTGGATATATTGTGTTTAATTCTTTTGCCTTTTTTTGTCTCTACACACTGTGCGATAAATAAAATAAAAAAATTAATGCGGTTAGTTCTGTTTCTTTTGTCTTCCACTTTTTGGCTTTTGTAACAATTCAGTTAGGTTTTGGCTACAGCAGCGTACCTTAGTGTCATACTGCCAATGTGGTTCTCCAAAACAGAAGATAATTAAGAAGTAGTAATGAGCAGTAATGGAATCAGAGACACGTGGATTAGCAGAAATTTCAATTCAACATGAAATGGCCTACGACACAAAACTTATTCAATATTTCGTAATTCGAATGCGCAGGGAGAATGGGGCGGCCGCCCCATTCTCCCTGTCCTAAGGACGGCACTGGCATAAATCTCCAACAAACGCCATCACAGCTCACAACGCATTTATATTTACTGTACTTCAAGTCTGCCCAACAAAGTACATATTTCAGATCCTCGTGCACACGAAATTGTCCACAGAAGACTGGCCTCTCCGCTTGGCAAGTCACTTGATGAACATGACAGTGTGCAGAAATGACGGAAAAGGGCCGAAGTGTTTTATTGTACGACCCTCACAATTTCGAACATTACGAGTTATAGTATCGGTGGAGATGATTGAAATATGAGTACAGAGCAATGGTTAAATGATGATTACAGGGGAAAACAGAAGTACTCATCTGAAAAGGCCGTTCCACTGCCACTGTGTCCACCACAAATCCCAAAGAGTCTGGCCTGGGATCGAATCCTGGCCTCCATGGTAAGAGGGCGGCAGCTAACCACCTAAAGTAAGGACGGAGAGGGAGTGGGTTCCGCAGACGATATCCATTGACAATGTTTTTTATCGAAGTACTTGCAGATGAAACAGTTTCGGGAATTAATTAGAACCTGCTGCTGTTTACAACCAGAATTCTTTGTAATGCATCTAGTTCCAATACAGACCCGCCTGCATCAACCTGCCAAAATTCTGTAACTCGAAGCAACTTTAAACCGGTTAAAACCGTTATAGTCAAACCAACCAATGCACTACAACCCGGTTCTGAAGAAATCAGTGGTTCAGGTTGATGGTTCTATGCGTTACAGGTAAAATTACCCGATTTGGTTCAGAGCCCAGGTTTTCTGAGATTTCTGATTTATGTTCTTCCCTCCGAATTAGGGACCACGTTTCAGGCCCACACAACACTAACAGACTGTTTTATTTACAGACTATTATATTTCGGGAACTAGATGGGATGTCAACATTATATGAAATTACTATTTCCATAATTCATCGTTCTAACTTCATTATGCAACTTCTGCATTTCAGGCTTCCGGTAGGATCAAAGTCCTAACCACACAGCCCATCAAACAGTCAAGTTGAATATCGGACCTTGTGATTTGTGTTGCTACAATACACCGACACCAGATATTGTGGGCGTGTTGGCAAGGCCGCCATGATGCAGCACCTGGGGTAGGGCAGGCAGTGCTCGGTTGCCCGAGTCCAGCAGCCCCGACCTCACCCAAAGTCCCAGCATCCCGAGCTGGAGAAAATCGATTCCATCCCTGCCCCACCTAAACACCAAAAGCTGCTCTACAGAGAAATGTTCGTGCTAAGTCAAGTGAAAACTCGTTGGTCAGCTCAGTATTCGCTCCAGAATATGGCCAGACTGTAAGCTATGGGCTACATACTGTTTTCGGGGCAGTCGTGACATTACCCCCACCCCCCAAAAAAACTAAGAAAATCATGCATAAGTTATAAATTTTTTAATTTCAGGACCAAATCCGTCACCCCCACCCCCAAGATCCTGAAGATCCAATCTTCTTGGGCGTGACTGCGTAGTCTGGTAACAAGTTGCCAACATTTTTCGGAAAGCTTCTACCTCCATCTTCAGGGCAATCTGAAGTAATCTGCTGCATGTACACGTTGTAGTCATCTGACTCATGACACCGCGCAGTCTGGTAGGTCACTACAAAAAGTTTCAGACGAATACCCTACCTTCCACCTTCATTTCCACCCTAAAGATGGAGGCAATCGGTTCCTCGAAAACGTAAGTACCTAGCTACCGGAATACACAGCGTCACGTCCCGGCAGTCTGTAGGCCTTATCTTCATACACACCGCCAACAGAATACCAGTTCTCACATTTTTGGGTCACTTTCCTTTCCATATAGGAAAGCGGACTATTGACATCACCGTGCTGTTTTGTGTGTGTGTGTGTGTGTGAAGTTGAATTTCGATCAGCTGACCGACTTTGAACAAATGTGGTGCAAACATGAAACCTTTTTGAAGATATCGCAATGCTGTACATTTTCATTTCCTACAATCAGCATTAATAACAACATGGATGACGCGCGAACATGTGAAGCGGTTGCGACACTGCGTTCTGTTACCTTTAGGACCTGATATGATGCATGGTAATAGACCCTAGAAGAATAGCCAGCCTCGGTTACAGTAGGCTAATACTAACAACACGGCGGTGCATACATTTTCTTTAGCTTACGGTTTGATGGCGATAACTAATGAGGTACTTCAGCTAGGCACGTGGAATTTGGTATGGCGACAGATCGAAAACGTACCTTTAGATTGCGTATGAAATACTGTCTGTAAGATAATAATGACAAACATGACGATGGACCGAAACCTCGAGGTTATGTCCAACAAATTTAAGCTGTACTTAAATAACAAGTTCTTCCCAAAAATAAAACAATACAAAATAAAAAAAAAAAACAACAGTAATAATACTAACAGATTTTAGAACTATAACTCAAAGCAATGAACAGCAAGCTTTGATTTCTGCTTGGAACTCACTTTTCTTATATAAAATCATAACATTGTATTACAATTTATATTACAAAATCATTTTTATAAAACTTTACAGTAAAACGTGCCCCTCATAATGATCCCAGGATCTGAACATGCTACACTGAATAAAATTATGGGACCAGAAGCGCTGTACTGGGATGGTTATTACGCTTAAAATACACAGTCATTTGTTTGGTAAGTTAAGCCTATATACCGGCGCATTTATTGTGCACGTCCTACGCAGTTTCACTAAGTCATTAACTGCAGTTACAAAACTGTTCCAACTGGAATCTGTTTTAAAGCTTGTTAAATAATTTCACTCTAAATTACTTTCTACATTTATTCCTCCAATATTTCCATTCCTAATCTTCCTTGACTCCTTTAACTTCTATTCCTGATTTATTTCTTGAGCTATGAAACGAAGCGTGCTGTGTCTGCAATGACTGAACATCAGAGCCAACGATGCACGGTAAAGAGCAACCAACACATCTCGAAAATAAGTATACTCCACTGGAGTACAAATTTACCACCCGTCGTACTGATGTTGAATCTATCCTGCATATCCAGTGCAATGGCCGAAAGAACAGTCTAATGAAAGACAAAGAGTATCAATCATTCACAGATGCCTTCCATCAACTTAACATGACTAGGAAGGATGGAGATGCTACGCAGTGTAGTTAAGCATACGCAAAATTCCCAACGGAATCCTTTTGGTGGAAGTATATTGTACTGCATTTCATAAAAATCTGTCAAACATTTTACGGGATACGTGGGTTAAGTCTACGGATGACCTTATGTATAGTGGGTGTTATAATTGGTCAATATGGCTAAATCCGAAATGGCCAAATAACGTTACGCAAAGATCACCTTATGAAATTTCATCCAAAGTTGACCAACGGTTTGTGCCAAACATGAACAAGTGCACTGACGTCTGCAGGTAAAGCGAATTCTATACTGCATTAATATGGCTGAAACTCGGAATTGTCCAAAACTTTTAATGGGATATGAGGAAAGAGGCAGACACAACTTTATTGCACACTATGCGTGTAAGATATTCAGACTACATGTTTCTGCCAATTAAGTGACCATCTCCACGCCTATTACAAGAATCGTTGTCTTTGTCAACGTGTACTTTTTAAGATTCAGATCTGTCTTTTATATATGGCTGTATTACTTGATCTATTAAAGTTACGTTTTGTTAATCTGGGTAATTAAAAGTTTAAAACACAATAACATGATTATATTATAATAGTATTTACGCTGTATCCTGTGTTGGGTGTACATAACCCTACACAATTACATACGATAAAACAACTCCGTAAAAGTAAGTCTATTTCCGAACAGAACCAATTTAAACGTGTCTCATTGGGCGTCTTTCTGTTACAAACCTTCTTATTGTATTCCCCACGCCTTGGGGATGCAAACTGGTATTCAGAATTTGGTAAAATGCATAGGCCACCTTCATGTGATCGGAAAACGATCGAATTAATGTCTTATGCGAATGGGAGTTTCTCGGTAAATTTGATAGACACCTACAGTCTGCGGACTTCTATAAGTAAATTATTGTAATCTACAGGATAATTTTTCATGCTCAGCGGCGTTTAGTAAGCCACCCAATCAAGCCTGGCGTTTTCTAGAGTCTAGAACCAACTACAGAGGTGATCGGGTCGGGTGTTAAGTCAAGAATCGAGAAAGCAAAATGAGGAAGACGCACAGAAAGTTAAAGAGAGGGGAACCCAATGAAAACGACGAAGAGAGAAGAGAGCAACTGACAAATAAACAAGAAGGAAAAAGAGATAAAGTAACAGTTAAAAGAAGGGAAGGGAGAAAAATGAAATAAAAATAAACAGAAAGAAAAAGAGGGATTCTGAGAATAAAACAAAAAAAATTCCAAAATGTTAATCTGAAACCTTCACAGCAGACAGCAGCCTGTGACAGTTGCCTAACTGGTAGAAACAGAAAAAGGGGAAGTGTAAGACATAAAAGCGAAGACAGTGAAAATACTGCAATATTCACAACTCATAAAGTGATCATGCAGAAAAAAAAACGTCACTTTATTTACGGTTTGTAAAACCCAGTAACGAAATGGAACAGTCCTCTGACCATCAGTACAGAATACGTGCTGATCGTTGGAGAAAAAATGGAGAGCGGAGGAGAGACGAGTTGCCATCAGAATTATGCTCCACTTCAAGCAGGAACTTGAAGCAATGCAAGGCAGTAACGATGACGTGTTACATTTCGCGTAGGACTTCCAACTTTCTCTTCCTTCCAGACCCTACCATGTCTACTGCTTGCCCCTACTTTATTTTTGAATTTCTCAGCTGATGACTGTAGTTAGAGTATTGTTATACCATAAGTGAAAACAATTACATTTTACAATTATAAATGTTTTCGTTTCTTTTTCGCGACAAAATTTACTGCTACATAGTTTACATGTGGCTTAATAGGCAAGTCAATTTACAATAACTTCCAGCCGCGTTCGCAATCCTGCGAAGCGCCTCTCAAGTCGCTCCGTCCGTACGCATGTAACAAATCCAGAACCATTGAACGGACTATGAAACTTTAATTTTCACTTAAATCGAACAATTTAACGACTATTTTACATAAATATCTGCAAGCTAAATATTTTTGAAACGGAAAAATGTTTGAGAAAAAACTAGCAAGAAAAAAAAAACGAAACACACAATTGTTTTCTTCTTTCCGTAAGTCTTAGGATTTCGAGAAAATTAAAGAAACGGGATGCTACGTGTAATTACATTCCCGAACCTGTATATTTAACAATCCACAGTGGTTTTCCGAACATGTACACAAAGAGTACGAGTATCTCACTGTTGACAATAACGAAACCAAGTTTCTTCACACCCGAATGTATGTGTGTACATGAACATAGACACATCTTTCATTTAAATCTGAGAATGTGTTGCTAAAACAGCTACTTTAATACAATTTAAAATTTGTATTTCGGAGACAATTTAACAAAAGAGCCAAGGCGCCAGATCTGTTACGCAGTGCGTAGGCCTATCCATCTTGTTGCATTGTACTACGACAAGAACAACGCTGCTTATTTTATACATCTACGTGGCTCATTTTTAATTGCTAAAGTCTCGTGTGGGTTACGCTGGTGTCTCTTTGAGTTCGATAACACAAAAACGACTGTGGCTACTACAAACCGGCGCGTGCAAGTGTTAGTAATAGTCACATCTATAGACTGTTATGTGTGTGGGCACTGCACAACGCGAGACAGACATGGTACCGATTCTTGTAAACACCACTGATGTTTTACTGGTCCGTGAATAAAAATGGGTTGCGAACTAAGCTTCTGTCCAATAAATACTAGCAGGCCTGTTACTCAAAGTGGGTACAGGCGGATTAAGTCACACGATAAGTTTAAGAATGCGAACTTGTTACCTGAATGCCTTATGCAATAATGCCGAGCAGCTGATGTAGCAGAAACATTGAGTCTATGTTTGCCTTAGTACACGATCTGAATCTTCGCCGTTTTGCCAGCTACCCTGACTGAGGACTTTCGAGCTTCTCCGCAGCTTCTCCAGGCGAGTACCACAACAAGCCCAGCTACCTTCACAGGTAATATCGAAATCCTCACGTACTCACCATTCACAAACACCTTCCAATGTAATTCGATGCAAATTCTGCACCGTACATGCTGGTGTAACGAGCGGTACCGGCATAGGCTTTTAATCTGCAGGTGCCCGTTTCGAATTTCGGCCTGACCATCGGCTATCCTGACTGAGGTCTCTCATGGTGTTCCTCCGTCCCTCCAGGCAAATTCTGGGATAGTACCTCGATTAGGTTTCGGTCGGTTCCTTTCAAATCACTTCAAATTCTTCATTCATCAATCATTCTACTCTAAACAGTTTCATTTACTAACAGCGTCGCAAAATACACCACAAAAATAGATTTTATGGTGCAGATGCGTTCCTCGCGTCTTTCTGACAGGTGTGTTAGAACACCCGCAACTTTAGCTGCAAAAGAGACATCAGACGGTGACCGCCATTTTAAACCGTAGGCGTGATGGTAAAGTAATGACGCACGTGTCCTGTACTTCGGTGCTTCAGCTTTCAGAACTTGATGTTCATAAGTAAATTACAAGGAACGAGACTCACAAACAGGTAAAGAAACATAACACTTTACGGAATTTATACGATAACGCTAAAAAAAGTATGACGTATATTCTTGTTGGAAGCAAAAGAACTGACTAGGTACGGTGAGTAATTAATGGGCGAAGGAAACGCAGCAAAGAAATGAGGAAAGATAAAATGAGAGTGGAAAGTAAACAGACATAAATAGCGTAAGAAAATAGGGCGATATAAAATAATAAAAATAAGAAACGACAATAGAGAAAAGAGCGAAAAAGAAGTGAAAAAAGCAACGACAAGGCTGAAGAAAGAATGAAGGAATCGTAAAAACAGGCAGAGAGAAGTTAAAGGTACAACGAAAGGTGGAAGCTGTGTAACGTATAGCACTGCAAACAAGCAATGCATTATGTACACACATTTAACTCGTACATTAAAAGCTATCTGGCAGAACTGTCAGTCACACAGCGCTTCTCTTAAGCATACAACGCACTGGTATACGTTATACCTCGTATATTATCACGAATGTTCTAATTACGCATTACTAATCCACTAAGGGACCGAAAGTCAGTCCCAACAGGAAGGCAAAGCTACAGCCAGTAACCATGTACCATACAGCGTTAATATTAAAGGCCGTGTGAAGCAGAGAGGCCGGTTGGTTGCTTTATATAAAGCACATCATAGCCAGAACATTCGTTTCGCAACGGGCATCCAGGGGACACTGAATAAAAACACGAAAAACTTCAAAATAACCTTTGTATCTGACGCGTTAGACCGTCAGTCCACTGGAAGGCTTGGTTTATTGCAAACCGTAGGATGATCATAATATAAGTAGTCCTTTCTTTCTTCCTAAGCCTCCTTCGACAGCAGACTGGCTTACGCGTGGACAAGGAACAATGTCACCATCAAGGACAGTGGCGAGTCATCCAACGGACCAGCCTACGGATCTACAGGAAGCTAAAAATACCGGATTTGAGAAAGCAAAACAGTATATATATATATATATTCACGGTCATAAAGGAAATGATTTTCCACGAAGAGTCTTACATCAGTGTCTTTCACAATCACGAGTCCGGAATTCATGTATGGTGTGAACAAAAAACTGGCCCTAGTTACTTGCCAGCATCAGTCAGTTATACATAGAAACGCCGTTCCAATTCGGTTCTGTCCATCTCCTTTAACTGCAAGTTAGTAACTGCGCAATATGGCGTATCGATCCAAAACCTCCTCGCAGAGGTCAACCCTATCCTATCCCAGGCACAGCGAAGCTGCAACAAGAACCCCGTGGCACCTTCATAAAACCAAACACTGGGGGTGGACACGTGCGAGCGAAACCTTTTATGTCGTAAGTTCTTAAACACGATCACAGCAATAAACATATGCTATGGTTACGGTAAAGGTTCGACACATATTCAGTCTCTCCCATAATGGGCTTGGGCCATGTAATAATAATAATAATAATAATAATAATAATAATAATAATAAATAATGCTTTTTAAACTGCTCTCTATAACTTGCTTATTCGTAAGTTCAGTAACTTTGGGTTTTCCTCTGGTCATGTCAGTTGATTCTGTACCTGACCAACAGTCCTTTTCATATGCTGTCGTTCCACATGGATTCACTTTGAGTAGATTCATCAACAATACATAGGATTCCCCTAATAATTCAAACTACCTTTCGTCTGCGGATGACTTGTTGAAATTTTGCGACCGGGTTTGGCAAATTGTATGACACTGACCATAGGTAACGCTATGACTGTGTGCGCATTCAAGTGAAGATGTGTCTTGGGTCAGTAGTTCCCAACGGTTCGAAGGACTGTACTGCCTTCATCTTCAGGGTCAAGCAGTCCAAGACACTCGTCCTGGACTGCTAGATCCTGAAGATAAAAACACTACCATCCCTTGAAACGCCAGGAACTACTCACCCACTAACACAGCTTCGCAACCCAGAACACTTGGATCTTCAAGAACACTGCTGTTTGAACCTCTGATCTCGCTCTGATCACATCGTCTACTTGTAAACTATCAGTAGCATATTAAATGAAGGACACGTTTCATAATCTTGCTATCTCGTTCCCAGTGTATCATATATCTCGAAATTCTACCGGGCTCAGCTGTTTTCACCATCACACCGACAATATTCTGTCTCAAACAGCATGGAATTATTACAAGAACACCAGCTTCGAGGCACAGACCCGCCAAAGTGGGTGTAACTTCATTCCAACGTCGGGACAAAGAACTCCCACACGTTGAACATCGCCGCCCTCATCAGTCTGCTAGGTGACACAGAATGCCCGTACCATACAACAGGTGTGGAAATACACCTGACTTCTGGTTGTCTTTGTGAAGTTCGACACTCAGATCTCCTTCCTTCAGTTGTGTTGCTAGTGTACTGGGTACAATGCCTGCGATTCATCATACGGGGTTGCCTGGGCCTACATTTTGGTGTTTCATATCCTGCATTTGTAACGCTTCACGACTCTGAACGAAAATGAACTGAAACTAAGAACTCTGACTTCAGTCTTCTTACGATTCTTTTAAAATGTTCGCTTTTAAACTGAGGTGCACTTTTTATGGCGTTCTAATTTTACCCGCAGAGCAGTTTGAATGTCAGATGACGTTAACTTGGACCGTTTTATGGAGTAATGTGCGCAGGCAAAACTACACAATAAGGCAGCTAATAGAAAAGTTTATGTAAAACTTTTAGGCACCTAAGTCTGGTGATTTCCACTGATTCTGCTACTCATTGGATTGCTCATCCGTCATATTACAAATACACACACAAAACACAGCAATACTTCGCGTGATGCTTTTTTTAATTGTTTTACTACGCCCTTATCCAACACTCAGAAAAGTGAAAGACAGAGCAGGAAAAGCAAAAAAAGAAACAGATATGAAGACAAAAGATTAAAATGGAACAAACAAGAGAGAAAGGAGTTGAGCAAGGAAATAGAAAAGAGAAAAATCACGAAAAAAGTGAAGGAAACAGAGAAACCGTATTTATAAGACATATGTAACGTATAGGAATACTGTACTATGTATTCCGTGTCACAGGTCTCGCAACATTCAGTTATTGTACCAATGAAAGTATCTTTGGCAGGACACAAATTTTTACACCAAAGATACCCAGAACAAATCAATTAGTGATGTAATTTACAAATTAAGTGTTACGTATCTACACACATATGTGTACTTGTGTGCATATAGGTCTATAAAAATAAATTAATGCTCCAATAATATGATTAGCGTAATGCAAAATTTACGTTTCTTTTTCAATATATGAAATGATCATACCCGGAATATTAGTCAGTGTACTATTTGCGTTCAGTGTCAGGATAAATTACTAATATTGTGGAGTGGAAATGGGTCTATTTTGGTTAGGCAAATCCTTCATAATTATTTGTAGAATATGTGTAACTCAAAGAGTGATCAAATAAAGAAGGATTAGATGGGAGGGACAATCATGGGACGAATAGGGATTGTGATCAGGAAACGTATCGTGTAAATTAAATAATTCTTAACACAAACACAAGGGTAATAACACGAAGCATTGCTTCTGAAAATAAAACACATTCACTTATTGTTACGTTGTATCCTTTTTATGAAATATTATTATAACATTAAAGTGGAATTTCGAAGAATGGGATGCAACGATGTGAACTGGATTGAAGTGTGTCAACATGGAGTGCAAAAGCGGATTATTTAAAACATAGTGATGAACCCGTGGGATTTGTAAAAGCAGAAACCGTCCTGTCGACTGGTACAATTATCAACTGCTGAACGAACATGCTATAAAATGGTGTTAACTGCCCCGGAAAGTCCAGGACTGCCTGACATAGAAGGGCCATTTGACGCGCTCAGGCAAAGATGATCTGTGTTCAAAAACCTACCTGGAAAATTCAAAGGTCATATTTAACATATATGACATTAAGGTCCAATGGCAGGATTCTTCCAACGAGGTATTCGACTCCCACATTCATTAAAACGTATCAAAGTATCCTAAAACACACTACGTTTCAAAGTTTAAAGCAAACTACAGTTTAAGCGTAAACAACAGTCAGTACAAACTACATTGCACTGCATCACTTGGGTAATTATGGAATGAAGACTTAACAACAGCAAGTCTTTAGGCGAGGTCCACACACAGGACACTGCAAATATGAATCGGCAATCCCTGTTTACTTAACATAAAATATCATACAAGCTGTAGCTGTGAGAACGGTAGATCTGTCCTTGTGCTTAATTAAGCACCGTACCGGAAATATGTGCGGAAGAGTAAGGGCATAGCTCCAGTCTTATCCTTCAGCACTGGATGAATCTCAGTGGCAGCTTTACACACAGGGTAAGGGCCCCCGTTTGACCATCGGTACGATAAGCAGGTATCCTGTTGTCTCAGCGGTTTTATTCGGTATCAATTCAGATAAATGCTGAAATATTTCAAACGCCTTCGCAACTTAGAGCCGTCGGTAAATAAGTTAAGAAAATACAGTTCTACACATCACCATCCACATTTCACAAAATTAGGTTCCCATACTGTTACTTTTGTCCATCCTTTCGCGCTCCCCTTTTTAGGCGCGTTCGCAAAATTGCGAAAAGTGACTACTAGTTTCGTCATGTTTGTTTGTCTGTCTGCATGGAACAATTTGGCTCCCACTGGACGAATCTTCATGAAATCTGATATTTGAGTATTTTTCCAAAACGTGTCGAGAAAATTCAAATTCATTACAATCTGACAGGAATAACAGGTACTTTACATGAAGACCTATTTACATTTGTGACAGCATCTCGCTGAATTCTGCTTAGAATTTGAAATGTTTCACACAAAGGTTGTCAAGAAAATCAATACACGAGTTCATCGCTCTTCTGGGATTTTAGTAGCGTATTTTGGTAGTTTGTTACCGACGTTTCGGGACAACCCATCGGTTCCATCGTCAAGGGTCAAGCTTAACCCTTGAAGACAGGACAGATTGTCCCGAAACGTCGGTAACAAACTACCAATCTACGATACGTAAAATCCCAGAAGAGCGAAGACCTCATTTACACCGCGGCGGAAGCCTGAAATCACGCAAAATCAAAACATGCATTTTTTTTTGTTTTTTTGTTTTTTTTTAATCGTGCCGTTTATGAGATAATGTGGAAAAGTATGGTGCAGCCTGACAGGCCACAGATGACAATACAACACGGCGCATGCGCTTTGCACGCTGGATAAGTAAGGCTACAGACACACATTCAGAATATGTCACGCTTATTGGTTTTCCACGGCAACGGGGGACAAGGAAGGAGCCTCCACGCGTGCAATGATACTGTGACTCACTTGGAAAGTACCATTGACGGCGTCTCCTGGAAACGTCTATTAATAGACGGCTAATCCTTCCAACACCGGACAGTAAAAGATGACTCTCTTAATGCATTAGAACAGGGGTGGCACCAGTAAAAACAAATATGGTGAAATGGGGCAAAACAGACGCTGGCGATCTATATTGTGGCTGTGGAGAGGTACAAGATATGGAGCATCTCCTGTCATGCAAGGACTGCCCCCACCAATGCACCCTCGAAGATTTATGGCTTGCAAATGAAAAAGGAATTGGCGTAGCCCAATACTGGACAAAAAATCTTTAATTTAATGCTCCGGACACGATAAAGTAAAGTAAGTCCACGGCAACAATGGTTACGCGAACGCGCCTCAATGTTATGTTATACGTACACTGCCTGTCTTGTTGTTTCCTCTTGACTTCTGTATTTTTTTTATCGTCTCTGTCTTTACTGGAAAAAAGTATAACGGGTTACAAAAGAATATTTGTTATCGACAAATCCATACGATAAAACATAGCAGAAAAACATGCGATATGACATAAACTGAGAGCACTAGTACAGCCCTTAACTTCTTCGTGTGAAACGTCGTGACTTTCTCGTTAACAAGTGTCGTAAAGCTATCCGACCCATAGCCCAGGTCAGCTTCTCATGGCGGAAGCCCGGGCTCACCTCAGGGCAGTTCATGTGGGGCTTGTGGGGGACAAGTAAAACTGGAACAGGTTTGCCTCAGAGTATTTTTGTCTTCCCCTGTCAACTGTCATCCCACCAAAGCTTCATATTCATTCGCCTGTCAACCGGCCCATTAGGGGCCGCGGTTCCACAGACACTAGTAGCCTCACCATACCATCACGAGAATACAAAATTACCAGGAGAGTGAAGTATAATGCCCTGGGTTGGATGTGTAACTGTGACGGAAAAGATGAAATATCATACGCTCTACAGAATTTGGAGAAGTGAACTGTGGGAGAGAGAACAGAAGACAGAGAAAAATATCAACATGGCTTTTATGGAATATAAGATGTAAGAAAGAGGCAGATGGAATTATCTTACTAACTACACGGTTTGAATATTCCGACTCTGTGACCAGTGCTAGTTGTTCGCAATGAAAATAGTATCCCATACGAAATGATTATCGCCATGCCGGTACGGAAATTATCTCAAAGGTGACAGCCCGACCGCCATTTGATTTGCGCTTAACGTGCAGCAGCCATATTCCCAGCAAACAGAAATCGTGAGGAAGACAAATCTTTGAAACTCTCGCCTTAAAACGCTCCGAACTATGACTAACATGTTCGCCTGCCTGGAGCAGATATTGACTCTAACCACAATTTACTGCTTGCAACGATCTGCACCAGACTGAAGAAAATCATAAGGTTCCACAAGCGAAAACCAAGATGGGATATGGAGAAGTTATATGCTCAACGCTTGGAAGTACACGATAGTCTAGAAGAAAAACTTGATGCAATCAAATGTGAAAGTGGGAATGTGGATTGCAGTGGAACAATATCAAGAAATGTGTGTTAGATACTATGAGTGATTTGGTTGGAAAAGTCGAGATGAAAGAAAGCCATGGATTACACAAGAGATGATCAGTAAAATGGATGAACGAAGGAAATGGAAGAATGTCAACAACGAAGAAGGAAGGAAGAACTACAGAAGACTGAGGAACGAATTGAAAAGAGCCACGGACAACGCCAAAAAGGAATATTTGGAGAGCATATGCAACGAGATCACAGGATTTAAAAAAACAGGACGTTATGATCTAATGTACATAAAGACAAAGGAGCTAGGTTGGAAATAAAACTGTGGGATTCAAAACGTTGGCATCGAAGACTGTCAAGGGAATATGATAATAGATCAGAGACGAGTACTGCAAATTTGGGAAAATTATATTACAGATGTCTACGATGGAGCTAATCGACCAGAACATGTAGAAGTCAACCCTGAAGTAGATAAAGACGAGAAAGACCCTTATATTTTGCAAAGTAAAGTGGAAAACGCTATCAAGAAGATGAGGGATAAGAAGGCTATAGGAGATGATGCACCTAGGGATGTAATCTAATTGTTGGGAGAAGATTGTCTCAAACTAATGACATTGCTGATCAACAGAGAGTGGCCCAGAGATTTCATTGAAGTCACGATTGCCTTAAAGAAGAAGCCCAAAGCTACAAAATGCAGCGACCATCGCACAATCAGCATTATCGCACATACAGCAAAGATAGTAGCATGGATACTTAGAAGAAGAATTGAAAGGAAGACTGAGGATGCGCTTGGAGAAGATCGTTTGGATTTAGAAGAGGAAAAGAAACTAGTGATGCAATTGGGAAGCTGAGAATAATATCAGAACGAACCTTGGGAATAGATGAGGAATTGTGTACTTGCTTCATAGATTGGCAGAAGGCATTTGACCGTGTCAACTGGACCAAATTAATGCAGATCCTAAGAGGAACTGGGACAGTTTAGCGCGAAAGAAGATTGATCAGCAAATTGTACATGGAGCAGAGTGAACAACGGGAGACGAGAAATGTGAAGATTGGAAGAGGAGTTAGACAAGGTTGCTGTTTGTCGCCGATTCTGTTCAACTTATACAGCGACTACCTTACCAAGGAAGCTCTTGAAGAGTTTGGAGACTTCAAAATAGGAGGACAAGAAATTCGCACTTTGAAATATGCAGATGACCTTGTGCTACTGCTACAGGAAAGTTTGATAGACTAATTGAAATTGGAAGACGATATGGAATGGAAATGAATGTGGAAAAAACTAAGTAATGAGAATCTCAAGGCAACTATACCCAATAAAAATTATGATCGATCAAAAGAAATTGGAGAATGCTGAATATTTAAATTATTTGGGCAGCATGATAACAAATGATGCAAGGTGTACACGTGAAATTAAATCCAGAATTGTCATGGCTAAAGCAGCATTCAACAAGAAGAAAGAATCTTTTCACCAGCAAACTGGATTTAAATTTAAGGAAGAAACTAGTAAAGTGCTACATTTGGAGCATTGCTTTGTATGGTGCTGAAACGTGGACACTTCGGAAAATAGATCAAAAGTATCTGGAAAGTTTTGAAATGTGGTGCTGGAGAAGAATGGAGATCATTTGGACCGATCGTGTGAGAAATGAAGAAGTATTACACAGAGTCAAGGAGGACAGGAATATCCTACATACAATAAAAATAATAAAGGATAACTGGATTGGTCACATCTTGCGTAGAAACTGCCTTCTAAAACACGTGATTGAAGGAAAGTTAGAGGGAAGGGCAGAAATTACGGTAAGACGAGGAAGAAGGCATAAGCAGCTATTGGATGACCTTGAGGAAAAGAGAATACACCGGAAATTGAAAGAGGAAGCACTAGATCGCACCCTGTGGAGAACACTTTGGAAGCGGCTAAGGACCTGTCGTAAGACAGACTACTGAATGAATGACATCAAAGCTACTTGCAGACCCGAAAGACGTGTAAATTGCATTTTATTGAATCAGCTCTCTTTAGCCGAACGGTAATTAGTCACCTTTAGCACACAACTTCCTACTGCGGAATACTCGTATTGTAACTGTCTTGTGGCTAAATCCGGTCAGAAACAAGGCAAAATAAAAATACGTTCTCTGAAACCACTGTATCGTTCATTGCATTCCTTGCCATCCTTAAATGCCTTGGTATTTCTTTCACTACGAAAATAACTGCCATTGAGGCGGACGGCATGTAGGGCGCACAGCCACCAACCACGCGTCTACTCCACGTTACTGGATCTCAGGATTTAATAAAACAAGACACGCCATTTACGTATAACGTAACACTGTGGCGCGTTCACGTAATGTTTATACCTCCTCGGCTATCCTAACAGCGTGATACAATTTCAGACGAAGAGAGCGCTTCTATGGCGATATGTCGCCAGCAACAATAAAACGTACTTATGTGCTCAAGTAAAGTGTCCGATATTTTTGCCCGATTTTGACCACATTTGGAGTTCTCGGCTGCTTGTCATAAAGTCCTCAATATCAAGTTTCAAGGAGCCTGTCCAGTGTGAGGCGCGCTGATACATGTGGACAGACGGGCGAACATGACGAAGGTAACAGGCGCTTTTCGCGACTATGCGAACGCACCTAAAAACACATTCTATACGGCTGCCAGAAATGTAGTTACGAAACGGCTTCAAATGGACAGTGCATTATAAAGGTGGTAAATTATAATTCTCAGGGCCCCACCTCCACATAAAGAAAACGTTTACCGGCCTCTGAAAACAAACGGGTTCTTATCTTGCAATGTTCAATCACTAAGTTCAAGAATTCTTAGATATCCTGTCTCAAATATTTTGTGGGTAAAACTTATAACGTCTACTCCCACATAAGGTTTAAATTTACATAAAAAGGAAACAATAAATCACAAATTCAGTGATAACTGCATATGTGTCTGTGCAGCATGTCTACTATCAGGGTAAACCAGTGTGTGTCGGGGCAAAAAATTTGAAGTCTTAAACCGTAAAGTTAAATCGTAGACATTGAATAGAGTTCAGCTTCATCCTTCAGCTATATAGTGGTATAATTACAATTAATCTAATCGCGCACATTTTCCATAAGACCTATTTAAAGTACGCCACGGCATCACCCGACTCGCTACGGTTCTCCTTGGCTTTCTTCAGCACATGCAGACCAGCGCTGAGATGGGACCTTAGACCTTAAAATCAGTAGCCCTTTCATAAACCTTGGAATTAAGAAAATGTTAAATAGACAAGACACAATAGTCTTATTATACAGAGCTGTATATATCACATGCAAACAAAGATGCGTCTTTAAGAAACAAAAAGTAATCAATCTGTGTGGATGAACAGCCATGCTACAGGCGTCCATTCACAGAAGTACCTTGACTGGAAAGCAGGGAGTTGTAGGTCCTGCCGCAATGTGAACAAATGAAGGTCAATTGTGGCACGAATTCATCACCGTGTGACGTCAATTCGTGGCCAAGGCTAAATACGCTACACGCCGCCTGCAAGTTGAAGCTAAAGAAAACAGTTTTGTTCTTACAAATCCATTAACACGCGAGAACGCAACTGTGGGAGGTACCTGAAATATCCGAAATCGAAAAGAAACGCAAGGTGAAGACGTATGTATAAGCATAAAGCCAGGAATGCCAATACGAAAAGGTAGCAAGTTCACAAATAACTACGTCCTCATCGGAGGAGTCAAAGTGAACACTTTGCCCATACGTCCGTCGGTGACGCAGAACCAAAAGAGGCGTCTGCAAGACAGATTTTCATGACATTTTAAACTGAGATCTCTAATTATAATGCTTCATTGAAGTGATTTAATTATTTCACTGGAGGGGATAAATACGCCTGCGGTTCAAAACGCGAAAGTGAATGCATAAGTAAATGCAAGGTTGAATTCCTAAAAAGAATATACGTAAGATGCAATGCAAGTTTGTGTGCAATCGGGCTCCGATGAAACGGGAAAGCCCAATGATTAGTGTCAGGGCTGTAGTTTGGGCCCCTATTTCTTCAGCGCACTCATAGGTGATATCACAAACTATATTCGAGAAGGAAATGCGCACTGCTATAGCCAGGAAGCAAACGAACCTGATCCACTTATTGCTGATTATTTAGCAATAGGCCATTTTACAATTTAAGCATTATAAAATAGTACTGATTAGACAGGGACATTTTGCAACAAGGGTAATTTAAAATGCGACCTCAAGAACATTTAAAGTTATGGTCTTCAAAAGAAAGGTAGAAAGCTGAAGAACTGTCAATGCTGGCACATGTAAGGTAACAAACTGGAAGTACTGAATGAATTGACATATAGAGGTAGAGTTTGAAAGCACAAGTGAATGGAAGGAAGAAGAAAAAAATCTAGTATTACAGCAAAAGGTAACCACCGTAGGAGTGATAAGTGCTAGTAAGAGCACCAAACATGAAGCTAAAAATCTTAGAAAGCACATTAAACGATGTGAGTCGGGACTCTTATATTGGTTGGAAATATGGGGAAGGGAAATAACTGACGATTTTCAGGCATGATTCTGTATTAAAGTGTTAAGGTTCCCAGAAACGCGGCTAATGGAGCAGCAGAATGTGAGATTGGTAAAGAAAGTATTGGGGGGGGGGGGGGGGGGGGACGTTCCGCCTAGTAAAGCATTGGCGTAGGATTATGCAGATGGCGCCGGGAAAACTCGTTGGAAGGTGTTATGTGTTGCAGGTAGGAAATCTGAAATTGGAAAGTTAACTTAAACTTAAGAGAGGAATTAGGCAAACTTGGATTGGGATACATTTGACTGAATGCGCAGGAAACGGATGTAAACACAAGATGCCAAATTATTAAAAATAGATGCAAAGACATACAAAGACAGATGGATTTAGCGAAAACAAGAGAAAAACGTCTTTAGTTTGATACTGTGGTGGTGGTGGAGGGGGGGGGATTAGAGAAAGAAGAGTACATACCCTACTGCATTGTGGAGGACACAACTGGGATAGCATGGTTCAGATAGTGAATTTGGAAATTGAGGGTCCTGAGGAAAGGAGTGGAACGGGGAAGATGTGCCTTATGTGGGAAGATAAAAATGATAATAATGTACTTTGAAATGCAGGGAGAGAAACATCTCTTTAACAGCAAATGGCTAAATATAAAAGAGACAGCATATAAGAAATTAATCATTGTACTCAAATAATAGGATTGAGAAATCGAGGCAAATTTTTATGTCAGATACAATGCAAGTGGGAAAACCTAACAAAGACAACAGCACAAATGGCATGGAAAGAGAACGAAGGACTACTGTAAGAGAAAGTAATGCATTAAATGGTGTATTATAAATGATGACGATCATAAGATAATGCAAGAGATTTACTATTATTATTATTACTACTACTATCATCAGGGGCCGGGATAGCGTAGTCGGTATAGCGACTCGCTACAGGCTGGACGGTCCGGGGATCGAATCCCGGTGGGGGCGAGATTTTTCGCATACGTTCAGACCGGCCCTGGGGCCTACCCAGCCTCCTATACAATGGGTACCGGGTCTTTCCCGGGGGTAAAGCGGCCGGGACGTGGTGCTGACCACCCACCCCTAACTAGCGCCGGGGTCAAGAATGAGCAGAGCTATACATCTACTCCCCCTTTGGGCCTTCATGGTCTGTTATAGGGAAAACTTTACTTTTACTACTATCATCATCATCATGTTTTCGAGGCTGCTAATGTCGATTCTAAAATTACTATGTCCGTAACACTAACATTCAAAGAACAATACAACATTTAAAAATGACACTACAGACGGTATGCACAAAATATAAGTATATATATATATATATGTAGGTCTATAGGAAGTATAAGTAACCACGTATAAATGGATACAAACAGCATACAATAAATATATAAGCCTTGCCTCAAGTCATAAGACCCTCCCATTTGAATATTCCAACGACTAGTCCGTTTCCTGCCCTATGAGAAAGTCATGAATATCTTGATGTAAACGTGCAGGCTAATTTCTTTAGAATCTCTCCAACGGGCTGGGAAGTGTGAAGTGAAGGGCTCATATTTCGTGTACAGTAACCGCCTTCATGCTCTGCACTTCGTACCTTCATGTCCACCACTCTACCACCCCACACTGCTTAAGGCTGCATTCGGCTACTGCATTCCCTTACCCGCCTCACTGACTGGTCCAACTGTTAATTCAGTCAGGTTTTGGACTGTCACTAATGTTATCTAGTTTGCGAGATCGAATCACAGCACTTCTCCTTCGTTTGCTGAAGAAGGAAGGCAACCTCTATCTGTTTAACTGCGTGATCTGCGATTCCAGTCGTGGCTCAACCGTCACCTAACCTCTGGGCTCTTTATTTCGTAAGCATATTACGGCCAATCGCAGTTTTTCTTTGTCCTTTATCATCATCATCATGTACTTTTTCAAATGCGTACGAGGCATTGAGGGTTCGGCTGTTCACACTTGTTGCTCAGTGACGCTCTATACGGTAGGCCTATACGCATGAGGCAACGCTCAATGTATTCTGCGGAACGTCAATCAGGGGGGTACAATCTTTGTTGGTAAAGGGCCACAACCATTACCGTAAGATGTTTCGCGGACCGCACATATACAGATCACAATACGTGGTACACATAACCGTCTAAATGACTGTGTAAGTTTTATAGTACATACATAATTTACAAATGTGGCCGCAGGCCGCATTACACAACCCGGCGGGCCGCGGATTGCACACCCTGATGTAAATACGCATCCACTAACTCTAATCACATGGGCTGCTTTGTCGTTTCTGCACATATCGCCCCTTGCTCTGCAATACTATACTGTACCTTTCTATTTTTAAAATGTTGAGGCCCGAACTCAAATCTCTCAGCTGAGTGCGGCACGCACCCACCGAGAGTTTGACATGCTTCCTGTACACGCAAGTTTAATTCGCAACAGAGTGTAGTCAGCCACCGTGTCACAAGAACGCCACGTGCTTCGGAGGCAGCCTCCGGAAAAGGTCTTCGCTGTACTTATGCAAGGAACATTTCTCGTGTGATGTTCACGATTTCGCCGATGTCCCATTTTCTATCTTTAACAGCTTTCTCAGAATACCGACCTACGGGAAGGGTTACCGCTGGCGACAGAAGATCCACGCAGTAGAATCTTATGGATGGTGGTTATGAAGAACGTGCAGCAGATGTGATTACCGCTACATACAATTTTAAAATCAGAAAAAAAACGCTGTATAACTCAACTCTGTAATCTCAGCACACACTCGACCGCTCATAAAGAAACGTCTTACTGTGTTCCCGTCGGTCGTGGTACAATCTTCAGGGGTCGTAACATTGCAACGAGCCATGTCGGTTTCGAACTCTACCCAAAACGGCTTTCTCTGGTTTCCACCGTGCCAACGAGTTCACTTCTTTAAAACCTAGGCCGTAGGATGGAACCTAGTGCGGCCCTGCACGATTCACAGGCCACACCCAAACATCGAAGGGTTCTGTTTTCCATGAACTCAGCAGGTTACTCGCGTGGGACTGGTGGGAGACCTAACGGTCGCCTCTTTAAGAACTAAGGGGCCTGCACTATTCCCTCCCATTCGAAGGCCCACTGGCATAGAGAATGTACTCTTACAAGAACCGAGTTCTTGTGTCCTTAGTCGGATTCTTAGAAAGTCTTTCTTGTAGGCGAACACGTGGAGAGTTACCGGAAAATGTATCGGGACGATTTCCGTTCCAACTGGAAGGGGGGGGGGGATCTCCTGATCCAGTCACTTCACACTTTTCCGCACAGGCGAGTTGGCATATACTGAAACTATCACAACAAACTCTCAAAATTCTGCGCGCAATTTCATTCAACTCTGCGGCGTTGCAAATAACGTGGATCACACTTCAGAAACATGCCATAAACTGTCACACACTCATTGTGGAAATTCTGTAACACATTCTGAACGTTTTAATAAAAAGTCGACAAAATGACTAGAATTCCTTCATCATTAAAATCTCGGACAAAACACAGCAGTTCTAATATGTATGACCATTCAACTAAGTGGTCTTGAAGGAGAGGGATTACTACCTGGCATTCCGTAGCACGAACAGAAAACTAACACAGCAGAAATACGCACATGACGTCAAGAACTGGGCAACAGCACCTACTCGACGTTATAAATGCACAATTACAAACAAGAGCACGTTGTCAGACATTACACATTACACATTCAGATGAATTGAAATGTAAGGAATTAAGACACGTCAATATACATTTATTTTGACCTTTAGAGGAACTCTCCTTACTGTCCTCGTGCGGGCACAGTACGCTGACATGAAGACTGATAAAACATTATTGTCACAACACCGCTAACAACGAAGGGCAACAAGAGCCTGTTTACACCGATACATTCGTATAGACCAGGGGTGACCAAACTTGCTTAACGTAAGAGCCACACACGATAAACTTCAGATGTTTGAGAGCCGCAAGACATGAACAAATATTACACACACGTTTTTATTGTTACATGCATATTTTGTTACAAAAATTCTTAAATATATTTACTCACCATGAACATTAAACTTACGTTTTAATCCAGTGGACTCTCAGTTTATACCCGGTAAATAATTATAAAGCTTGAAAATGTTTTACTTACCTTTCATATAAATTGTAATGCAAAAAAGGAGCTCAGCCAACATATTTCCGCGAGCCGCACATTATATGTCAAACAGCCGCATGTGGCTCGCGAGCCGCGGTTCGGTCACCCCTGGTATAGACATAGGGTCCACATACTAAATTTCGTCAAGACTGATGACCTGTTACGTACATTCGGTCAAACAGACACACGTACGGTCGGTGTTCTGTTCTTTGTTTTTCCAAGAAATTTAAGTCGTGTTTTAGTTGCGTGACAGATTTTTCACAGTCGATGGGGGGGGGGGGGGGGGGGGGGGAATGTGGCGACACGGGTGATTGGCGGTAATGAAAAACGCACTCAAAACACCAATGTTATGTTGCTCTGTATGGGTCTGACACTTCGTCTCCCATATCAAGGGAACACCCTACATAGAACGAGACTGAGAACAGAGCGACGAATACAATATCTCGACTTACGAGAGGGGAAGTAAGAGACCGGAGAAAACTGCAGCGAGTAACTTCGTACTTTGTTCTCTTCTTCACATATAATTACGGAGTACCAAGTGAAAGCAGTTCAAATGGATGGAACGTGTAGCACGCATGGAAGAGATAAAATCATACGCATTTTAGTCTGAACACCCGAAGATAAGAAACCGGTTTGGAGATCTACGTGTGGGTGGGAGAATATTACAACGTGGATTAACTTTGTAAAGCAGTGTTTAGTATATGTACCACCTGCTGTAACACTGAGAGACACACAGTTTGAAAACAGTGTACTTGCGTGTTTCGTATGACAAGCACAACAAGCTATTATTTCCCTATACATACTCTGCATATATATATATACCCATTCTATTTAACTTATATAGCCAGTACCTTACCTCTTAAAGGGTTTGGGGACTTCAAAATAGGACAAGTAATTCGCACTGTGAAATATGCAGATGATCTTGTGCTACTGGATACAGAAGAAACAGTACTACAGTGCATGATGGATAAACTAATTGAAATTAGAAGATGCTGTAGAATGGAAATGAATGTGCAAAAAACTAAGGTAATGAGAATCTCAAGGCAACCATCCCCAGTACGGATTATGATAGCTCAAAAACAAATGAAGAATTTGGAATATTTCAACTATTTGGGTAGAATGATAACAAATGACGCAAGATGTACGTGTGAAATTAAATCCAGGATTGCCATGGCAAAAGCAGCATTCAACAAGAAGAGGATTCTTTTCACCAGCAAAATGGACTTAAATTTAAGGAAGAAACTAGTAAAGTGCTATATTTTGGGAGCACAGCTTCGTATGGTGCTGAAAATTGCACACTTCGGGAAGCAGATCAGAAATACCTGGAAAGTTTTGTTGTGCTGGAGAATAATGAAGATCAGTTGGACCGATCGTGTGAGAAATGAAGAATTATTACATAGATTCAAGGAGGAGAGGAATATCCTACATACAATAAAAAGAAGGAAGGCTAACTGGATTGGTCACATCTTGCGTAGAACCTGCCTTCTAAAACATGTTATTGAAGGAAAGATAGAAGGAAGAAGTGACGGGAAGACGAGGAAGAAAACGCAGTCAGCTGCTAGATGACCTTAAGGAAACGAGAGGATACTGGAAATTGAAAGAGGAAGCACCAGATCGCACTCTGTCGAGTACTCGCTTTGGAAGAGGCTACGGACCTGTCGTAAGACTAGAGAAGGATGACTTACTCACCGACTGGTCTTTGTAATGCAGACTGTGTTTACTATGAAGTAAGATCTCAAGTTTTAAATGTTTTTTAACTGAAACTCGTACTTCAAAGGTTAAGCAATAGGATAGTGTAAAATGGACTCGTTAGGCACAGGACAGGGGGCAGTCGCGAGTTCTTGTAAACGCGGCACACTGAACATTCGGGTACAATAAAAAATGGGGTATCTCTAGACCAGCTGAGCAACTATTAGATGCTCATGAAGCTTTCTGTTCCATGACGATAATTGATTAAATATCCATGCTGTGAGATGGATTCGAATCAGGGACACAACGATTGGTCAGACTTAGTGTAGGTACTAAATGGGCCGTCACACGGCGCCAATGTGTGACTTTAGATCCTACGTGATCCGGACAATACTTACGAGCACTCAGCCACTCTCTTTTGACCTTGCAGCTCTTGTATTGTCTTAAATTAGACGATACCGTACCTTGACCCGCTCTAACCGACCTTCGTGTTTCACGCTTGGTTCCGTTTGTAAAATGCTACGAAGTTGCGAATTAAGTCTGCCTAGAACAAGAATGTAAAGACGCGTGGTTTTTCATCTCACTGACCTTGACGTTCATTTACTGCAAACAAAATCTACTGTTACAAAGCCAATAACATAACACTGCTACTCGCTGGTCGTGGGCAGGGATAGCGTAGCTACTGGCTGAACGGTCCGGGGATCGAATCCCGGTAGGTGCGATATTTTTCGCACCCGTCCAGATCGGCCCTGGGGCCCACCCAGCCTCCTATACAATGGGTACCAGGTTTATTTCCCGGAGGGTAAAGCGGACGGGGCGTGGAGTTGACCACCCACCCCCATCTAGTATCAGGGTTAAAGTAAGAGTAGAGCTATACCTCTACTCCCCCCTGGGCCTTCATGGCCCGTTCTAGGGAGAACTTTACCTTTACCTTTTAGAAATTATAATTACAATTATATTCCGCTAAAATACGCCACATCGATAAAAAAGTGAAAGAAAAAGAACAAAGGCAATAAGTAAGAAAAAAAGATAAGGGAAAGGAAGGGACGAAGATTTGTGATCTTAAGGAGATCTGCAGGTCTTCTTGGTGGTGAACATGAACAAACAGTTTTGTATATCTTCCAAGATCCTTTCTGAGAAAAATATTTTAATTCGAGATTAAGAAAAACTGTTTCAAGTTTCCGACACGTTATGCAACAGTCCTGAGTTCACTTCCAAGCACTAGATGTATCAACGGATCACTACTGGGCCCCGTGGCAGTACACAGCAAGCTGCCTCAAGCCGAAACACTATAGACTTACATTCCGAATGTGCCCGCGTCACATCTCGGCCACGATACATTATCCACACTAAAATTTTCGCAGTTTTACGAAATCTCTGCAGGCAACTACAGACACCTCCATGTTTCTCGTTTCCACTACAATCAGAAATTGTCCTTCTCCTAAATGCTCTTCGGGTGCTACCCTGGTGTGCAGAGAGGTCGACAATTTTAGGAAACCAGTTACTTCCCGAAAAACAGATTCTGCATTAACTTCATACAAAATTCACACTTACCGACTTGTTTTACTTTTACTCACCGCATTTGCTATTGACTGAGCACTTTGTGTGCATGCGCAATTGACGTTTTGTCCTTTACACACAACACGGTTTCTGCAACGGCACGTGTATAGGAGTTCGACTGTAGGCTGATGGAATGTTTTGAGGCCGTTCAAGCAGCACTTAATTTGATTTCCTTGTTACATGTGTTGTTTGAATTGCCTTTATTATTATTTTTTTGTATATGTGTATTTGTGCTGACTTTATAATTGCTATTTGTGCTGTTAAGCCAGCACTTACCGAATTATTGAACTGAAATATTATTATTATTATTATTATTATATACTTGTATATTCAATGGTAGGTCTGTTTTGATTAATGACTTGTTATTAATGTAAATCTTGAATTCGACGCTGTAGTTCGGTCACTGCGACATTTTTAAATCAAGTCATCTATGTTCTGTCAGGTATTGGATTTCTGCCCCAGTAATTGTTTTATATTGTTTTACTTCATATTTGTTTCGTTTCTTTAGTGTTTTGTCTTGTGTATTTGTACTGTTTTGTATTTTATTTGTGCTTTTGTGCTGGCTTTGTAATTGACAATTGTGCTGAAGTCTGCACGTTAATAAATACCCATTGAATTGAACTGAATTATTATTATTAGGCAGCTAACTCGTCTGTTGTCTCCAGCGCAAACAGACATGACAGTATCATTACAGTCGTTCTGGGCTATTTCGTAAAAGAACTGCGAAACGTAATTATTAACTTCGTTATGTCTGTCCGTCCGCCAACATGGAACAACTCGGCTCCCACTGGCTGAATTTTCGTGGAAATTTTACAATGTCGATAAAATTCACTTTTGGTTAAAATCGTATAAAAACAGCAGGCACCTACGCACATTTACGTAGTTGGTCGTCATCATAGAGACTGTGTTCTCTGTGCGGTACGAGCTGAAGCTGAACAGTTAACGATCTCAACATAACAGTCGAGCATGGGCGACTCCAAATCTCTTAAGTAGAGCAGAACAGTGCAGACTGTTGCTAAGGCAAGGAGAAAACGTATCAGGAAAATAAGAGAGCGAAAGGGCCAAAGTGCTACGACCTATGTACACTTCCTGACTTCTTGTTCTTCTATATGGTTCTGAAATGTGGCCTCTTACCTCCAGGAATGACATAAATTAGAAGCTCTTCAAAACAAAGTGCTCAACACAATATTACACGTACCAAAGTGCAAGACAGTAAACAGGTAATTTAGTAGGCCCACTACATAACGACAAACTAGACAATGAAAGTCTATAGTGATGCGACAGACAGCGCTCGTGTGCGGGAGAAAAGAACTGAATAAAGCTGGAGAACTATGATGAAGAAATATGTTAGAAGGCGAGGGCTTGAAAGATCGAGGCGGAGATGTGAAGATATCATTAAGATGGATATTTAGGAAAAGTGCTATGAGGAAGAAATTTGCCCAGGGTCATGGCAGTGTCAGGTTTCGGTAGAGTGATCCTGCAGGTTGTTCTACAAGGCAGCGAGTGGGAGACGAACGAGATGTGCATTTCAGATAAATAAACATGACTATAGATATAAGGGCTAAAAGCTAAATATTATAAATTAAAGGTTTAGAAGGAACAATACAAAACTCACTGCTCAGAAGGTTCGGATATGTACATACCGAACGGAAAATTAACGATAGCCAAGGAAGACAAGGAAGGAAATCCTTAGCGGGGCCTACAAAAAGCTGGGAAGAGGGAACAGAAGACATTGTGGGGGGAAATGATAGGGTAAAAATTTAGGGGAGGGGGGACCGGAAAAATGCCCACACTCTCACAGGCGCTGAACTCGACAGAACACATCCACACCATTTGGCACGCATCTCAAACTAAAATAATTTCTGTACGAACTCGGAGCGCAACGGGTCGTTCTATCATTTCCATCCCTTGGTGAGTAGTAGGTTTTCCCTTTCTTCAAATTTGCATTTGTCTTTGTTACTGCTTTCCATCCATATCACCCCCACTCCCGGAACACCGTGTCCTACCCTTCCAACAAACACAGCGGCCGCATTGCAGTTGTTTTGGATGGTTCGTCCTCAATCTGTCACGTCATCGGATGACGTCACAGCACTGTATCGACTCAAGCACCCTACGCTCCGCCTCCTTGCCACGCCCTCCCACACATACATGTGGTGTGACCTTACCCTTGACCGTGGTGTTCGAAGAACGTTGGAAACTGGCCACAAATGGTGCAACAGTTCAGATGCAACTAGAAGCCACACAATCTTCACAAAAACCGTTTCAATTTATACGAACAGTTCACACCCTGAAATCTGTGGTCTTCTGGGTTATTACACGGCGTCGTGTGGTAATTTTTTTTACCGACGTTTCGGGACAACTTATCGGTCCCATCCTCACGGGTCAAGAGTCCGACGCCGTGTAATAACCCAGAAGACCACAGATTTCATCAACATCGCGGCGGAAGCCTGAAATCAAGTTCAGACCCTATCCTCTCTCATTTTCACTAAGTATTATATTGTTAGTTACGCGATTATATGGCAAAATGGGCCCAACTCCTCGCACATTTCGCTAAGTGCAACAAAGTATACCGAGAGAACGTACACTCGGGAGGCCGAAATCGTCCGCTGGGCCGCATGATTCATCCCCGACACTCCTGAACCATAAAACGTGCGTCTGTCCTCTCCAAGCAAGTTTTGAAACAACTGGCGGCGTATTGCATGAAATCTAGTATTAACATCACATCGTTAGAAATCACCAAATATTTACATTTGCTTAATATCTTACCATCAGTAATGCCAAAATGCCGGTCGTACGTCAATATTTGTTAACGTTATTATTCTTTTGTAAAATGCGAAACAAAGAGTTGCAGACAAAACTGATAAAACCTACATTCCTACTGCAGCTTATTTTACAATATTCATAAATATCTACTACTACTACTACTACTACTACTACTACTACTACTACTACTAGAGCAAGCGTGCATATTTTCGCACATATGCCTAATTTTGCACACTGAAGTATTTCTGATGCGAAGTGCTGAACTCTGACCACGATTGATGGAACTTGGACCTTCAGACACACACGACATCTTGCGTGTAAGTCAACCAACAGGAAGCGTGGATAGTGGTTGTGCACTGGTTTGCAGTTATTGCTCTTCTTGAAATATTTCGCAGCTTTCTGTTTATTGAGCATTTTGAATGTGAGTTATGTAGTAAAAACAGGTTCATACTACTGATAAGCTCTAAATATACTGTAGTTTCGTTCTAATGCTGCATGCATTTAATAATTCTAGCCAATGATGAACCGCTAAAGCCCGCCACATTACATGATATGTGCCTAATTTCGCCCACCAAGTGTTGCCCTAATTTCGCACTGTGCGAAATAAGGCCCATCAAGGTATTTGCATCTCCCTTTAATAAAGCCGAATTTATCCGTTACAAATGGGTCCAAAGAAACATGACACATGGAAGAAAGACAATACGAGTATTATGAGGGCAATAATGGCGTTACGAAAAAAGAAATGCGTGTACTGCGAGCTTCCAAACTAAGTGCCAAAATCAACTCTCAAAGACAAAGTTAACAATAAGGAAGAGAATACTGAAAAATCAGTCAATATTCGAAGTTGTTCGGAGCCTGTCTTAAGTGAGGCAGATTTCAGGTCGTTTTTTCTGGTTGTCTTCTGGACTTTGTCCATCGTCCGGATAAAATATAAAAATATAAAATCACGACGTCCAGTGATTGAGATTAGCTCGGTCTAAAGGACCCATCTGAGTAGGTGTCTCCCCTCCCTTCACCCGAAGACGGAAGAAGAACCAGCTTCCGAAACGTCGTGATTTTATATTTATATATTTTATCCGGACGATGGACAAAGTCCTGAAGACAATTGGTTCTCAATGTTATATACAATCGTCAGAACCTTTTAGAATTTATGGGAACATATTTTTATTTCTTAAAAAAAGGGTAAAAATAAAAAAAAATTAAAAATTTCCATAACGAGTACGAAAGTACTCTCACCCACGAACGTGTTCATACCGATAACATTAATTTTCATGACTCAGCATCCTTGGAATTTGAACTTTATGAAAATTGATGCGAAATTAGGCACACTTACTATACTACTACTACTGCTGCTGCTCCTACGGCTACATTTAGGCGAAGAACTTATTAATAAATTACAAATACTGTACACGCTAAATTTTCGCTAAAATTTGGTTGTTGCCCAACTTACTATTATGACACTCATGTGGAGTGTTGGAAAATACCTAAAACGAGTTTCAGAAACTGTGATATTGCCTACATCCGGTAGCTTTCGTGTAGATGGACTCTATACTAGTGTCAGTTACTGGCAGACGTAATCAGTACGTCGTACAATTATTACTTCAAAATTGTCGAGAAACTTTACATGTAAAGGCAGTAGGCCTGCCTGCCTGCCTGCATATACGCACAAGGCAAGTAGAGTAAGATCTGTACTAGCGGGAAAGACTCGTTGTACTGTACAGCTGAATTTGACTACACTCGTTAAAGGCGGCGTAACGATCTAGGGGGATATTTACGTCCCTTCGGAAATTATAAGCTTGTTTATTCAACGAACCTGTGTCAACTAGTGGCGCTGGGTAAAAATTGGAAATACTGATGCGAACGGTGTGTTTATATAAAGTTCGGCATCGAACCAACCGATTTCTGCAAGGGATAAGACGGCGCATTCACACCACGCCAGGGAAGTGTACACGAAGTAAAACACAATCCAGGCCCCAGCGCTAGACAGAAGTCAGTGGTCATTCTCAGGCTCCGGTCACTTTACTCCGAGAAGGAACAATGGCAGCGATGAGAAAATCCAGGCTACAGCGCGATCGACCCCGCAGCCCATAGCTTCAGTGGCCGGTCTACTTCGGCTCTTATTGTATCAAAGTATGAAAACCATACTTTTGGGTATGTCAGTCCTTTCATGAGAGAACTCGCTTGCCCCGTAAACAGAAGTCCGAAGATGGATTGCCAGAAATCCCGCAAGTGCCTGCGTATGTCTTCTGGTTATACTGAAAGGCACCTACGCTGTTCAGGGAAATTATAGAAAGCCCTTTTCTTGCTATTGGGCTCAGCATACTTAAATAATACAACATTTTATGTCACGACAACCCCCGACAGCCTGCCAACTTGTTCAAGTGTGCTTGGTAATGGACAAGGCAGGATACTTTGAAATGTTCACATACTTCACCAGACTAGGCTACACGGCGTCACATCCCAGAAGACAGCAATCTTCATACCCAACGTTCACTTGCAGCAATTATACTTCGTTTGTTGCTAAAAAGCCTACATTTTCATTGTCAAAAACCAAGCAATCTTACTACGATGCTTTCAGCAATTTCTATGTTATTTTTTCGCTTGTTTTTATCACGAAGATTTAATGTCAGTGACACAACAAAGACACGGAAGAAACAAAGGGATTACGTAAATAAATCTTGCAGCCGAAGTTCGGCCAACAGCCTATTTTTCTCCAACGTTTGAATGATACATACACGTAGATATTCGTAGGTATAAATATAAATAAGGAATGAAAGAAGCAAGAAAATAAAGGATAAAAACAAAGTAAATAGAAGAAGAAAAAAGCAGAGAGAGAAAGGAGGACGGGTGACGAGATTAGAGATATGGCCAGATTTATACTTATTCTGACGGTCAGATGGACTTCGTATATACACAGCCGATAACAAGTCATGCGATCTGCCCTCATTTTGGTTGTGGGGAACCAGGAACCTGCCAAGAATGTTTACCGGCAGGCCACGAGGAGAACGGGGTCTGAACACCCTTCACACGAATGAAGGAAATTTCATTTTTTTTTTGCTCTAACGCCAAAACTCCGTTTAAAACATGAACAAGACAATCGTTAGCTTGCGTTTGATGCCAAGCATCCATCGGCAATTGAACATCTGTGTTGCAGGAACCGGCACGTGCAATAAAACTGTGACACACGCCACCATGGGTGACGAAAACGTGTATTTGCTCCACAAATTCATACGCACAGAAAATAAGGATGTGTGAAAACGAGTGAGGAAGTGTGGAATGCAGAGCTACAAATATTCTTTCTTCCTCTTCTTGTTCACCACCACCACTTTCTCAATTTTCATCATCATTTTCTTCTACATATTCACAATCATCATCCTTTCCCACTTATTCACCATTGTCGCCACAATTATCATCACCTTTCATATCATAATCATAATTATAATCATGTCCTTCCTCTTGTCAGACTGGAGGGTAATTTAATCGTGACTTTACAAGTGCGTTTCTATTTCCTAGGAAATACACAACTGCGATACAAAGGCCAGTGGGTGCCTGATATTCAGGATAATAACCTCGTAGAAACAGACATTACCACGGCGAGAGAGAATGGCCTGCCAGAGACTCATCGACCAGAAGCCTCTCGTCCTGCCGTGTAAATTAAAACTACATGCCACACACAACACATGGCAAATTCGTGATCAGACCCTCAACGGCACAGTGACGTCGTGAATCTTGTTGCAATTTCCGTCACTGCTAATGCACCAGGTGTAAGACAGGGCTAACCAAACAAAGGCTAATAAAGTAAGGTTTTCATCAGATGATAGAGACATTCAACAGTGATGAGTGGTTGTGTCAGCTTCACGCTCTGTCCGAGTCACAAAGCAGATCGACAAATTAGCTCCTGAACTACCTGGGCGTACCAACATCGTTATCACGTTTTCAACTCTAAAACTGAGTCTAAATTCGGTAGCCTACTTATAAGAGACACGGCAAGTTACACGCTACACCCACTCGCCCTTTTACCACCTACTCTTCAAATCTACAATCTCAATTTTTTATTTTATCGTGAGCGCCAGCAGGATCTTCCATCATTAACTGATAATGATATTCATATTAATATTGTAAAGCAAGGATTTATAGAGTGGTCGGTTGGAAAGACCGGCCTACTAGAGCTGTGGCAGAGCTAAGCACCAGTCAGGGGTATTTCGGGCTGGTGTTTATGAAAGGTACGTCGACACCTGGAGAAACAGGGTCGGGAAAAATAGGCGAATTAATTATTAGCTCAAGTTTTACGGCAGTCTGACGCACATAAATTCAAACCAATAAGGAATTGGCGATACATTCCTTAGCTCAATAATTAGGTAACCACTACTGCCTTCCTACGTATTTGTTATTTATAAGCACTTATTTATTCTCTATTACACTGGTGTTAATTCTTTAATAGGCAATACGTACATTTCTAAGTCCGCATCAGCAGTATTGAAATTCATAACAGGCTACAGCAAATGCCTGTGTCCAGTCAAGTTCCAATTTGGAGACGGCACAAGCGTTACGAAACTACACTTAATAAGCGATAAGCTACTTCTACAGAATTCCAGAATTCCAAATCAGATTTGGAACACTGATTGGCAGGTCTCCTTTTGGAATTTTCTGCCTTCCGTATGGTCAGTAAATGAGCAGTTTCAAATATGTGGGTCTTTTTGGTCAAGCCCACTCGTGATCCGTTCCCATGGTCATAACATACTCTGACCTAGCTCCCAGAGACTTTTTTTTTTGTTGGCTGTTCCAAGTGACGAATTATCGCCACTTACAGCTGACAAGCACAACTCTGATTTCATGTAGCCCGCGAGACAAGACATTCAAACGACAGATATGAATGGGAAAAATGTCAGTTCGGTCCTTTGAATTGTGCCGCTCTGCTGCTGGAAGGTATTCCCATTTTTTGAAACTCAATTCCGCGGAACTTCTCAGAAACATATCACAACAAAAACAACAACAACAATATACGCTGCTACAAAAACATTCAATTTGAATTCATCTTAGAGTGACAAACTCTAAATTCGAAATGGGACTTACCATGCAGTTTAGGCCTATGTTTGTATATTTTTCAAGAACAAGACAGCGGACAAACTGACCCTGTCGACACAGATTGTATGATTTCATTTCGCATGATATCTGTATCCCATCTAGAACGCCTCGTAAGCCGAGCGGATATCAGATAGACGGCCGGACGTCAGCAGAAAGATGGGGCAAAGCCTTCGACACTGCGATACAAATTAGTATTGTTAGTACGCAACTACCACTGATTCTCTCAAAATAAATTTTATGCGAATAGTTTATAAGCACGCAGTTTTAATCAAGGAATTATTTTCTCAGTGAATACTCAGACAGGTTAAACCCAAAACTGTATTCAAATTTTATGCGAATAGTTTATAAGCACGCAGTTTTAATCAAGGAATTATTTTCTCAGTGAATACTCAGACAGGTTAAACCCAAAACTGTAATCAGACCCTTAAAAATCCCAACTAAATCAAAATAAAAAACGCTCGACAAAAAGTAGCCTGTATTTATCACAGCAAAATTGTTCGAAACGAATCAGAAATCTGTTTATCGCGGTTACAAACTAACAGCTTTTGAAACTTTGCTCGAAACTTACCCAAAAATAAATGTGATGGTCGTGTCCCCTTATTACAGCCTACAGTGAACCTTTCTGCAAAATTTTATTTCATAGACCATAATCTTTTAAACGATAATACGGTTATTTTTTTCGTCCATTCGCGCATTGCCCAAGGACCATTATTTGTTCAACCCTAATGCAAACAGCCAGAACAACAACGATGATGATGGATGAAGAATGACCAGCATACTTGTGACTGATACAGGCATCATGATGCAAAGTCATGCACAGAAAATAACAACACTGCCAACGTAACTAACTAGATGGTAGCAAGTGTTCGTTCAAGAGGTGACTGTTATTCGTAGTGATCAAGAAATTATCTGCTTTTATAGACCACAACATTTATCAGAGGTATTCACAAAATCCAGTCATCTGGTACTATCCTCAGCTACCTGAATTCACTAGACACCTCCACATATTTATCTTCCGTCTATAACAATAATATTCTCCTATTTATACCCGTTACACATTTTCTCTTTCCATCAGGCTTTCCAACGAAACTGTTACATGTTAATTACTACCCAACTTCCACATGCGCAATAATTACACAGACCGGCTCACCTTTTTTGACTTATCACCCCAACAAGAATACAAATTACGTAGCTCTTCATTTTTCAAGTTTCTCCATCCTTCTATTACGTACTTCATCTTTCCTAAATTTAAATAACAATCTCAGCCGTCTGTTCTTAACAGCCTCAATATATGTTCCTTCGTTATGGCGACAGAGAGGCCAGTTTCACATCCATGAAGACCTAAACAACCGGCAACATAATGGTTGATTACATTTTAATGTCTATGTTTTCAGATAGGGCACGGATAAACAAAACACTGAGGACTGCATGGCTGTATTTACCGAATTTAATGTGCTCTTCATTTCATTACGAACCTTTTCACGTATTGCTGTCATTTGCAGTTGTATTTCCCATCTGATTAACTACTTTTGTTAGAATGACGTCAGAACATTCTTGGACGTTTGCCTTGAATGAAAAATCAGAACATCAAAGAAAAACGTGTATCCTATTGAGAATCGCAATATAGATGTTTTCCTACAGGTCTTTCGCCAGGCGGCAGTTTGCTTATGTAAGACCTCGAGAGCGAAGCCTGTATTCCACAGAGCTCTAATACCAGACAAGATGATAAACATTTCAAATTTGTAATGTTAACATACCGAGTCACAAGGACGACTCACAAATATAAATTTCACGCCAGGAGATGAACAATGCACGCAAACGAATCTGTAAGGTCAACAGCGTCCTATGGAGAAGAGGCAAATGATCTGCAGATTTGTGCAACCCATGATAAAGGAGTGAAAACATGCAAGCCTTAACTCTTTACAGCGCAGTGATAATTGTTTTAATAGTGAATAGCTAGGAATTTTGCCCTCAGGAGTGTTTGTGAGCGTTTCTTGCCGTGCCAAGAACACTGTTATTCTTTCCTAAACTAACTGCCAAACTAACTTGTTCTGCGTAACTGACGACCGAACGCGTGAGATACGCCGTAAATCCGATAACTTGTATAGTTAGAAGTTTAACCTAATATTTCGAATCTCGGCCGAATTACTGACTATCTTGTGGCTCAGGCTATACATCCATCTCTACGCTTAGTGTCTTCTGGAAAGTGACGGCCTGTAATTTGATAGTTACCAGAGCTTCGGAGGAGGCTGCTGCCTCCATCTTCAGGGTAAAAGTGTAAAGATGTACGGGGAACGGTTCCTACGAACTATCAAATTACAAGGCGTCACATGCTGTAAGGCCGTAATTTTTATACGGCCGTGACAACGTCAAATCACACACACACACACAAACGTTACCAAATGTGCTCTGCAACCATCATTGCAGAGTACAATTACAAGTTACTGAAAATAAAACGTGTGTTTTGATTTTCTCTACAACTTTTGTCCGAAACATCATTGTAAGAAGAACCGAGCGAGATATTATCATATATGTACCTAGGTCATCATGTAAAATACCCGTTGTTTTGTCACACTTTACTGAAAGTTGAATTTTCTCGACAGATTTTGGAAAAATACTCAAATATAAAGTTTCATGAAAATCCGTCCAGAGGGAACCAAGTTGATCCATGCGGGCGGACGGACAAACAGACCAACACGATGAAGCTATAGTCGCTTTTCGCAATTTTGCGAACGCGCCTAAAACAGAAGCTTGTTTGTGCAACTGTGGTTGAATGACGAATTATCAACTGCACAACACAAATATATCGCCCTGCTTGAGAGTGCTAAAATGAATATATAAAATACACATACTAGCGTTTGCTCGTTTTGCCTATGTGCAAAGAACAAGTCAGCTCTCAATAAACCCATTAGCCATCAAGGCGGTAGTTGTAAAGATTTTTTTTAATGGCTCGACAGCCCCTTGGGGGCCTAGGCCGCCTCATTTTTCGAGGCTTCACGATCACACTTTATAGACACACCACACTCGGCAGGACTCCTCTGGACGAGGGACCAGCCCGTCGCAGAGACCTCTACCTGACAACATACAACACTCACAAGAGACAGACATCCATGCGCTAGGCGGGATTCGAATCCACAATCCTAGTAAGCGAGCGGCCGCAGACCCACGCCTTAGACCGCACGGCCACTGGGATCGGCAGTTGTGAAGATGCTCCAACGTAACTATCAGGGATTAAACCCCTGTCAGTACGTCCGTAGCAAATTATTGAACTAAGCAATCACAGTTCCAGAAGCACCCAGGCAAAGTATGCAAAACGTTAGTCATGACAACATTCTAACGCACAGTTCCTGATTGCGCTCACAAGTGTAAGACGGCCAGGACTGAGTTACGAAATAGAATGACGTAAACTCGATACCGGCCACTGAAGAACGCGCAACAAATAAAAACATCAAACTGGAAATTAAAGAACGACACATTTTATAAATATATTTCTGTTATTCGCATTACCGCATTACCTGCAGACCAGATGTTATATGCCACAGCTCGGTGGCTCGGTGGCCAGACAAAAACTGAACAGAATGGCGTAGAGATAAATGTACATTTGTATTAGGCAGGTTTCCACTTCGAATCCCTGTCACTTTACGAACTATACTCAGGACTGCACTCACACCCGGTTTTACTCACTATCTGAAACCTATTTTTTTTTTTTTTTTTGCCAAAGTAGGCCTACCCTAAAACATGCTCCGTGCAAGACAGCTCAGCGCTACAGCTCCTGACTTCTACTAGCGAGGTGCCATGTTCGAATCTAAACCGGGATAGAGACTGAGATTTTCCGTGGCTTTTCTCAGTCCTTCCAAGCAAATTCCACAACAGTACCTTACATCATGCCACGTCCTTTCTTATTCATCATTCACTACTAGTACCTGGAAGCTATATGGTGTGAGACGGACAGCGTCCTTAAATAAACCACAAACTGTAACAGGCCATCACTGCCTCCTAAATTCTTAGTCAGTATCATTCATGATTATCTTCTTCTCTCAATCGCTGCTTGAGAGGCTGACCTACGAAAAGCCTGTCAAACTTCATGTAGATATTCATCGATTTACAGCGGAAAAAATATTGCATCAACACGGTCGTAATCTCAATAATTTAGTTACGTAGTGATACATGATGTGACTTGTATCGTAATGCATATTTTTTTGTACTTCAGCGTTTGCTATTTGAAATTACCTCATTGCACTGGCTATGCACAAGCGAGTTGTCTTAAACCAGCACGTGTTGCTTACCGTAGGCTTTCATGAATGTTCCGTACGAAGCAGCACCGACCATGATGCACCGTGAGAGTTCCATCTTGTTTCAGCAATTTATCCTGACACAAATAACTCCATGTATCCCGACAAGCAGAAATCAAGGGTGGTCAAGTATGGCGAACGGGTTGCAATATCACGCAGACCTTCTCGACCAATCCAACGTGTTCCATAGCAGTGGTATTCAACCTTTTTTGTTCGCGTACCCCCACATATAATTTCTCTTCAACTTTGTACCCCCAAAGTTGTTGGTGTCTAATTCAAGTTATACATAGTCTATAATCTACATCTAAAATAAGTTAAATAAATTACATCCAAAATAATGTATCAAATAATAAGTTTTAAATGAGAAAGAGAATAGTCAAGCTATTAAATAACAAATATATTATATGCACTATGTGGAATAAAATGAAATAGCCGCCCAGATAAGAATCGCATGGAGAGAGAGAAAAAAAAATGGCGCTCCCAAATCGCATGTCCTTACGTCCGGATCTCTTGTGACTAAACCTAAATCTGGCCCTGATAATTCAGTGTTTATCACGAAATAATATATATATTTTTTTAATTTTACGTACCCCCTAAGATGTCTTCGCGTACCCCAGGTTGAATACCACTGTTCTATAGCACCGATTCAAGTACTCTGAACTTTCCACTGAAAAGATGTGGAAAGCCGTCCTGTTGCAGTCATACGTTTAAACCGGCCTCGAGAGGGACGTCTTCAAAAGCCCGTTCTGTAGGAAATGCGGACTTAGTCTTCTGTTAAAGGTCCATCAATTAACTGGTCATCAATACGTTGAAAGTTGCTGGCAAACGTATCGGTGATAACTGCTGGGGATCACATATGAATGCTGTGGCAGTTGGTAACCCATCTCGAGTAAATCATGCCTCACTACAAAACATAAAACATTTCACAAGCCGACGCTTTTCAACAATCTGACAACAAGTCGCTTAAGTAAGCACTTTACGTCACAACGTCCTTTAAACGCGACTACGTACCTACATAATGGTTGAGATTACGACCCGTGCTGATACGTACATGTTTCCCTCAATACAAACCAATGAATAATCATCTGAAATTGCAATATATTCGCGGGACATCGTGTATAATCTCAGTCATTCAGTAACCTACGAATCAGGCAAGCCGAGTATTACCTACATATCAGACCCTCGTTTGTGTCCAGATCACGTGTGGTGAAGGCTGCTGCCGATCCTACATTTAAAATATTCCTGTCACGAGGTACATACTTGTACTTTGGAATATCAGACAAGTCCCGCTATATCAACAAGACTGCAAAATGGTGTAAGCCAACTCCATGACGTAGAACACAGGGTTACGCAAATGTCATTTCATTTACGCCCATAAGAAAATTACGGACTTCATCATGTCAATTTTCACGAAACTCACAAATGGTGAAAAGCATTATGTGCAGATCTCTTACACCGACTTTCAACCAATCTGTGAATAAATGTGGAAAGTACTGGTAGAAATTCATTTACGACCTTACGCAAAGTGTGGATCTCGTTGCGTCGATTTTCATGAAATTCATATTCATTCTATAATTTTTTACATCTATACTAAGGAGTTTCATCCAAATCGGAGGAAAAATTTAGAAATTGCGGGAAAAATTACACCTACGCCCCTAAGGATGGTATTGCTTTCACTGCACCAAATTTTACAAAACTTACAACAGCTCAGTGGCATTATGTGGAGATCTCCTATACAAAATTTCACCAAAATCGGTCAAGAAAGAGGGGAAGTACGAACACAAATTCATTGCATGACTTACACTGATCCGATTTTCACGAAACTCATGTTTGCTCGACAAATCTGTGTAAAGAACTATACCAAACTTCATGAAAATTCGACAAGCAATTTAGCTGTTTATGCTACGTCACAGACGGACATGGTCTACACATAAGGCGTTCTTATGGAAACAACGGCGCCACATCTTGAAATAGCTACTGTCATTTGGACAGGAAACTCAATAAAATGTTCAAACCCACTGTGATAATTAGCAAACACATAGGCTGCATACAACACCACCAAATCTTTTTAAACATTTAGTAGTTTATCCGTCATTAAAAAACCGCTTGCTTTATGGTAGCCAAAGATTCATCGCTGTGTTAAAAAAAATCGTACCACTTGACCGTCTTCAAGTATCTCTAAGATCCAATTATATTTCTTTCATCAACGTCTAAGACCTCCAAGTGGTTGTTATGGTTGAGGTTTTACAAACAAAATGTATTTCATTGTCTCCATGCGCGCAACATGTTTCGCCAATCACCATCTCTTAATTAATGACTGTGAAAAATACAGACCACGAAGCTACTCATTATGAAATTTTTCGTATCCTTTTCGGTTCAAATTATGTAGTTACCACTTTCATTTCTAAACGTTCTGAAGCTATGGACATTAAGTTTCAGTTACACAAAACAAAAGGCTAGCCGTCCTTACAAATTAACATGGCCCACCGTGTTTCAGATCAAGTTCGGCATGCTAACTCGGCATTTCTTGTGGTCGATGCACCAAGCCAAGTGCAGTAACATGCAAACAAAGCAGGGCTTGTTTCTGAAACCGGTCCCCGATTCTGCTAGTCCTCGTAAAACATTCCCTCCTGGCTAAGATGACCATCACAACAAGCCATGACCTTTCATGACCTCCCCTTGCCATTTTCGGATACACTCTTTCGTGTGGGCAGTGTCCGTTCCTCTGCGGCATACTGCCAATCAAACCACTTACACGTAAGAAAGGTTTACATCTGCAGATAAAAGAATACTCCCTACACAGACCAAGTGGTCTAATGTAGATAGGATTGCGGACCACTCGAACATTGTAATTGCGCGTTCGAATCCCGTACGGAATATGGATGTATACAAACAAGCGTTATCTTGTGTTCAGCTATCCTACAAATAAAAAGGGAAAGTAATTTTGCAGAATGGAACACAACAAGCAAATTTCATGTTACCAGGCGTTCTGTATGTGAACGGAATGCTGTATGTTATAGGCTACGCCAAAAGAGCACAGAATTGATAATTTGTATTTTTCGCCTAATATTACCCAGTAATTAAATCAAGACGGATGAGCAGGGCGGAATACATAGCGCGCATATCTTGGATAGTCAGACATGTCAAAACAATTTATTACGAGAAATTCTGGGGACAAGGCCTCCTGGAAGACGTAGGTGCAAATGGGAAGATAAAAAATGCATCTTAGAAAAGTAAGCTTAAGAAAATGGACTGAATTCAACTGGATCATTATAGAATCCAGTGGAAGGATCTTGTGAACAGGTACATTGAAGAGTTTATCAACCAGCTGAGCGACTATGTTGATAGACTCTGCAGCAAGAGGTTAGCAGGTCCGTCTCTTAAGCATGTACATTACATTGTAAGTCCACCAGTTCCAGATCACGACCCTCAGAAAGAACTGTTTGTAGAAACTCTAAGGACTTCTACCATACTTCTTACGTATTCACAAAATGCACACAGAATAACCAGTACAAGTTATGCCTACAAGTTTCATCCGTAATTATAAGGAAGAAACGCCGTAAAACAAACTACAACCTGATATATTTAAGTTTACCCCTCTAGTCTCAGAACACAGGGCTTTTCGCAAGTCAGGCCGTAAATGCTAACGTCAGATTGTGGAGATTCAGTACCAGTGAATTTATGGTGGGTAAAGTGACATCACGGTAAGTTCTTGCTAATCACTTTATAATCACCATTCCACAAATGGTTCATGGTGTTTCTTCATACATTTAATGAAGCTGTACGAACATACGTTACATAAACTAGAAGCACGCCATTTGTGAATGATAAGTTGGGAAGCTGGATGCCGTGCCATGACTCAGGCGGTTAGTCACCGTCCTCTCACCACGGAGGCCCGGGTTCGATTCCGGGTCGGTCCATGTGGGATTTGTGGTGGACAAAGTGGCAATGGCACAGGTTTTTCTCCGAGTACTTCGGTTTCCCCTGTCAATTTCATTCCACCGGTGCTCCATTAAAATAGAAAAGCAGAAAAAACCTCATGATCTTCATCATATTCCTCATAGGGTTACACAATAAGCCTTCAAGGCTGCGGTGCGTCCGTAGCATCTGCTGCGGGGCCCTTCAATAAAAAAAAGTTGGGAAGCTGTGGAAAGAAGCGACCCCGAACTAGTTCATGTATTTACGCACTAAATTCTATAGCACACAACTTATTATCAAAGGTCTTTATTTATCTTAAATGATGTAGCCTGCATTTAGTAAAATCGGAGGCATAACACGAAATAGGCCAATATACCAGACATTTAATTAAACTGACAGAAGTGTAATGAGTTTCGGAATGCTGTAGCCACTGTGGTTAATGACGCATTCAGAATTGCAACAAAAAACATACGATCCACATGCATAATCTAATCAGGAGTACAGACACAGGAGTTTGGCGCACACTGGAGACAATTACAACATATATTTCTTCTGTATCCCGATATATTTGACTATATTACATTTTACGCTACTATTTCGACATCTTGAAGTTATACAATTGCCTTTTCTTTCCTGTTTATTTGATTAATTTTTACAGCAGCTCGTGGCAGGGGCGAGGCATATTCAGTAACTTTATTCGCAATAGCAATGTTTTGTCAAACACTGCCGGAAAGCAATTAGTTGCAATATAAACGTAAAAGAGAAAACAAAAGTTATTTATTTTAACGTGCTTTAGAATCACAATCTGGGTGGGTAAATTGCTGAGACAAATATTTCCACGTATCAATCTGAAAGGGTTCTATAAAAATCTCTGTTTGCAGAAAACCATTACTGGTGTTGCGCCAGAGTCTGTCGTCGTCGCATCGTCATGATCACGTCATCACACCAACATCACCATAATAATAATAATAATAATAAACAACAACACAAACACCCTTCATTAGATACTATTACAAACCATTTGAAACCATTCAAATGTACTTCCCTAACATACGTTTTAATATTCTCATCCCATTAAAAAAATACAGTGCACTCTCCCGCATTCCACGCTCTCTTAATTGGCTCGCCGGCTGCAAAAATAAGCATAAAAATAATGACTTTAACAGCGAATTTAATAACATAAAGTACTTGATTATTACAGACAGATTATTATTATATACTTATTGCGTCTGTAATTGATATATCACGGTTATGCTTAATAAATGTGACTTTCCGCTCTAGGGTGCATTTACACGCATTTTTTGTTATTTATTTACCCTTTCACCGGATTCATCAGCTTTCCTTTCCTGTGTATTGGGATAGCCAAGACAAAAACAGGCCTACTGCGCAAGTTGAGGTGCTATGAACGCCTACTGGATAGCTCACCGGTTTAGCACAGGTGTTCACTGAACCTTACTTCCAAGCCCACATTTCCCACTCTTCTTGGAAAAGGAAGAAACTTTTCTAAAGGATTTACCCACGGAAACACGTTAACGGAAGCGTATAAAATGGTAGGTCACAAACTTATCAATCAAAAGGACAGGAAAGTTCAGTTTGGAAGGTTTGTCCAGAAAGACCAACAACAGACGGAAGAGCATGTAAATGCCAACAGGAATTATGGAGACTGAAGAAATGATAGGCGTACTCGTATGTTAGCACCGTTCTCCGCACGCACTCGGTGTTACGCGGGGGCAGGCCAGTGTACTTCAGTCTTAACTCAATGACACGTGACTTTTTGACTGATTCATTTGGCTCACGACAGGGTTCAGTTGCAGCAACTTATAGACACGGCAATGAAACTTTGGGTTTCATAATAGGCGAATAGTTTCTTTTCCAGCGGAACGACTATCACATTCACATGTAAAACTAATCCATGGAGTTAATTTAGAAAGATATATTAAGCAGTTAAAGGCCAAAGGTCATCGGATGGAAAGGATTAATACATTCAAACCTTATTTAGTCCAAGTTTCTCGGCAAGAGATATTTTTTAGAGTATCATCTGGTGCAGCGGTTCCAGAGAGTAGAAACTCGCCTCACTATCAGCTGTACGGTGGGACTAAAATGCCCGACTTGGTTGCGAACTCAGGCCAGACTTACCTGAAACATACAAAATAGTTCATTAAAACCACCAGCATTGATTCCTTTCATTATCAGTCTATTTAACGACAATTTAAAAAGCGTCGAATGACATGACCGAATGATGAATTTGGACGACGTCACAGGAAGTGGCCGTGGTCTAAGCTATGCCAGTGCTTGCCAAGAGGGATTGAGCAGAACCACAGCAAGCTCATGACAGCGTAACTCAGGAAAGATATTCCATCTTTCTTGGTTTATTTATTGACCGCCACATTTAATAATAAACAACTCTGCCCTTCTGCCCACAGATTACAGTTACGTATGTGATCTGTATGGATGGCAGAACAGCGATTATTTATGTACAACATAACTGACTGGTTTTTATAACTGAGACGGAGCGTGTTTACTGTGCGGTACGAACTGAAACTTCAATTACAATCGACTTCAATTTTCGCATTTAAATGAGGAACGGCCGAAACATGGTAAAGTTCCAAAAAAGCAATGTAGGAAATGGGGAGTATGGGTAGAAGAGTACTTTCATGTTCGGTCTTTAAAGTGTTAACGACGATTAGGTAGGGCGCCGACATGCAATTTTTAGTTGCGCAATGGTTTGATTGCATGAATAACAACCGAAGAGTTAAATGGGACTCCGCCGACTTGCAACCGTTTAGTCTGCCAACTGTTTAGTTTCTAATTTTCCACAAACCAATAGGAATCGTCTGATTGCGCAATCGTTTTGTAAACAACAGGATCCAATGGACGTCCGCTCACATGAAACAAAAGTCTCTTCTTATAACTAAAGCAAGCAACATGTCTTTGCTCTCAGAACAAGGTAAGTTAATTTCTTTTTTAATTTTATGTCTGCTAATAAACTATTATTACTAATTGGTAAATTAATTGATTTTATCCTCCGATGTCCCCTAAACCTGTGAATTTAACAAAAATACTAAACGGTTGCAAGTCGGCGGAGTCCCATTTAACTCTTCGGTTGTTATTCATGCAATCAAACCATTGCGCAACTAAAAATTGCATGTCGGCGCCCTACCTAAGGAGAAACAAAAGGGTAATGCAGCAATGCTTTCTCACTGCACAGGCTACATGAAGTCGAAAGACAGGACAACCACAACTACTCCGAAATGATAATAATAAGAACTTGCCACGGTTTAATTCATTGGCAAACTATTCAGACTGTGCGAAGTACCGGCACAACATAAATAAAAAGTTCTTACAAATGTCCGCAAACTATCACAAAACCTCTGCACAAATTAATTAAACACGCTGCCCACGAAGTTAATTATTCTGACCCCCATCCGATGGCGTTTCAAAGCCAGTAAGTTAGTCTCGAACGAACAATAAAACCCACACGACAGGCACAGTCCTAATCGAGATTCGCTGTCTGTTTTTAGGATTATTTTATTATGATTCCTAAGTTCTATAACATCGAAGGTAAACATAAAGAAGAATTATGTCCTGAAAACAATATGGAAATAAATGTCCAATATTAAAAAAACTAGTCCCAGAATATTCCTTGTGGCGTACTATAAATAACCATTGATATTCGGTCATAAGAGCTGAGAAGACTTATCTTCACAGGTTGTAACTCCTTGTTTCAGAATGAAAACTTTTACTTTATTTCTTGGCGGACGAGATACATTCACGACATTTTACAGTTAATTAGCTGACCAAGATATGTACATCACCTTTGTTTACGAAGCCCAGAGGTCCATTGTCCTTTGGTTTGCAATGTCACTTTCATTTTTCCGGCCTGAGAATGGACACTATTCCGAGAGAGCCCAAACCGATTCATATACTAACTACTTCCTTAACATCCATTTTATTATTATCCGTTCACCCACGCACAGGTCTCCTAGGTGTTAGATTTTGCTCTTACAGCACGCTAAGACAGTAAAGAACTATGTGTTTACGGACACATCTAGTGTCCATATTTCTATAAGCTTCTTGGATTTAAAGCTCTTCAACGCAGAAAATCTCACGGAGTGTAAACTTGTCAGACTTTCTGCTCCAAACTTATGTAATCGAAATGTAGGCCTATAGTACAAAATCATGCATTTCGCACTGGATCCCTGTCAAGAATCCAAGCCAATATGAAATATGGTACTTCACAGCCCAGGATGAATCCGTGGGTTTTCGTTAGTCACAAAGGAATATCAGTCGCCGTTCCTCTCCAGCACACAGATTCCAACAATACAGCTATGTGCTGTGCTCAGTGACGCCCAACGTGGAGGTGTTTTACCGATCCGTAAACTTCACTTGCATTTTATGGACATGCAGGTTCTAGGTTATTAGATACGAGGTATGAAAGCTTTCTGATGCTCATGTTTTTGGGATCTAAACTAAACAATAAGACAAGTAAATTTATGTCGTTTTAAGTAGACTCCAAACAATTAAACGAGCTACCCTCTGCGAAATATTGGGTTTTCACGGCGATGACAGTGACTCAGTCCCCTGGGATGTGATGTCGTATAGTCTGGTAGGTGTGTACTCGTTTATTCACACGTCTTTAGATCCCAGAAGGCAGTAATCTTCACTCGTCCTCTTAATTGTTACAGCACTTGTGATACTGCTCTCCCTTCCACAGTATATTCTTTTTACAGCGTTACCAACACCCTAACCTCACAATGCCCTACTACCAACCACGATTCCATACTCATCCATCGTAACCTCTGATGGGCGAGACAGCCGGACCGGTCAGCATGTTATCACAATATCCGTTCTCAACAGTGACTGTACTTGCAACCCGGCACTTGACTCGGCTCTGAATAAGGAAGGTTCGGCCCTAGATAGTTTGTTAGTTACGAAAATACGTGTATGCAGATTTTCCACAAAATTCCAGAGATTCCAGAACTCTGTACAGATATTGACGGGGGCTGTATCTTATACGTCGAATGGAAATGTATAAACATTAGTCCAATGAACACTGCAAGGGACTCCGCTACCCAGGATAATAGGCTACAACGTTGCCAGTACTTGACAACCTTGCAAGCCTCACACTTCATGGATCATGAAGAGGAGATTCTACCAGAACGTGCTTTCGTATCATCTGTCTGGCAGAAGAAGTTAGAAGAATGCACAACTTCTGATACGAAATAAACTACTGAATGCACAGTTAACACTGGACAGGCGTCAAAGCAACAAAACCTACACCTGTGGTCTAAATATGAATGCACACTGTAACTTGGGTCTACAATATTCCAGCCATACGCACACGCATAATGCACGTATACACGCATACGTATGCTACTAGGCCTCTAGCTCTAACGTAATACAACCAGGGGCACAGAAACCAGACTAACGACGAACTGTGATAAAATGTTGTGTAACAACATTAAGACCGGCTGAGTACATAAAAATGAACACTTCTGCAAAGGCAGGATACGACCCTTAGCTAGTTCGATCCGCTTCCTATACTCAAAACTATTTCCATGAAGATCCATTTTCCAACCCTCTTCTCAGTCCTCCATGAGGTTTCTTCACCAAATAAAGTGTACGCATGTCTTGCCCCTCATATAAAAGCTACATGTTTGGCTAGTTGTGTTCTAGATTGCATTGTCCTAACACTGTTAAGTGACCTGCACCACAAACTCACTCTAATGTCATACCCCACACTACCAAAACAGTTCATCCCTCGGGCGACCAAGCATTTTTCTGAGAATTTTAATTTTAATCAAAGTAACTCAGATCACAAGTCAAAAGATACAAAGCATCGGGCGAAAAAATTGTTTTGTGCATAATTATATCGAGAATTTTGGAAAGCAGACTGTATGACAGAAGTTTTCAGTTTCTGAATTAACATAAACAAATAAACAGACACATAAATAAATCACAAAATAAACGCGTGACGTTAGAATTCATCTACAGTTCTCCCACATTTACGAAGTCACAGTAGCTTCACTGTAGCTGGGAGGAAGAGCTTTGGAATGACAGATAAATACCATGCCCACAGCACTGAAAAATGCAAAACTTTGAGGTTATTTCTGACATACTGCTGCAGTTTTATAGATTACTTATGCGACTTATGTACACAAACATACCACTAAGGTGGATAATTATTACTTTACAAATTCCACGACTCCCTGGGTACAGACGGAAGCATTAAAAAATAAGCATATGTGTGTAGGTTTTTCCAGGAACGTCTTGTTATGACAGGCAAAACCATATGTCAAGGTTATGAAAGGCCTTTAACAAACAGCACTTTGACATTTTTAGACCTAGTAAATACTCTACAACGAACAGCATAAAATTATAAGTGAAACATGTACACCTTCCCGCAGTGACCACATGCTGCAGTATTTATAGTTCTCTCTACAAAACTTTCACGGGTGGCTACAATCGACAAACTACTACACCTGGCCTCAGAATTATGGAAGCATATCTCAAAAGCATTTCGGACTTGGAAGTCATGTAGTAACCACTGCATCAGCATCTTCTGAGCCGTAGTACTCGCGTAAGATTTTAATAACAAATAACAAGAAAATAGTCACGGAACCCTGTGCAACATACTCCCCTCCCTGATACAACGACATACAAAAGCATAAAAGGGATTTTTGTAAGGACAAGAAACAGGAACTTGGTCATACTGTCTTTCCAGCTACATAACTCGTATATGTTACATAGGCAGTCTCTTCCATTGCCCAAAAATATTTCTTTCTCCTTCATACACTCTCAATAATAATATCATTATGAATACCCCCTTTGGGCGACGGGGTAATTCAGTCGGTACAGTGACAGGGCTGCGGACCGGACGACCGAGGTCTGTAATTCGAAGCCCGATAGGCCCACGGAACGTTTATGTTCTCCAAAACCTTTAGACCGCCTGTGGGTACCATCCAGCCCCCTATTCAATGGGTACCGGGTACTATTTCTCCGAGGGTAAAGCGGCTAGGGCGTGAAGCTGACCACTCATCTTCATCCAGTGTGCCGACGTTAAAAGTGAATGGAGTTATACCTCTATCACTCCATACGCCTACGTGGTATCACAGGGTCACCGTTATTATTTCTTCTTTATAGAACTTCTTCTATGTGTTTTACTTCAATTCAGGTCAGAAAATCTAATTACGTGGGCGACGTAATGGAAGCAGTGTGATGTGGTTGTCACCCCTTTACGGATACTATCCCGGCATTCTCGTTCAAGTCCAAGGAAAATGAAAAAGCGCAGATAATCTGGTCTTCTGTCCCAGATTCGAAAAGGGGACTTTCGGAATGTTAATCAGTGTCACGGCCATTACGCTGTAACTATCGGTACCACGATGAATGCATCTGGCAGACTAAATACACCGTCTCTTCATATTTCGATCCTTTTATGCCTATTCCGACAGTGAAAACCCACCTGCATGACCCCAGGCACTGTTCCTGGAACTGGTTCTGCTGCAGGGACAGCTTCTATTGAGATCAGAACTAAATGAGATGACAGACGAGAAACAAACTGCGTTTAACCCTGTATGTGGCATGCATCCACTTTAACGTTTAAGAACTCTGTGCTTTGTTCACACAGCGTACTTATACGTTTAGTACGTTCCTCAGAATAAAGTCTAACGTTTAAGAACTCTGTGCTTTGTTCACACAGCGTACTTATACGTTTAGTACGTTCCTCAGAATAAAGTCTAACGTTTAAGAACTCTGTGCTTTGTTCACACAGCGTACTTATACGTTTAGTACGTTCCTCAGAATAAAGTCTAACGTTTAAGAACTCTGTGCTTTGTTCACACAGCGTACTTATACGTTTAGTACGTTCCTCAGAATAAAGTCTAACGTTTAAGAACTCTGTGCTTTGTTCACACAGCGTACTTATACGTTTAGTACGTTCCTCAGAATAAAGTCTAACGTTTAAGAACTCTGTGCTTTGTTCACACAGCGTACTTATACGTTTAGTACGTTCCTCAGAATAAAGTCTAACGTTTAAGAACTCTGTGCTTTGTTCACACAGCGTACTTATACGTTTAGTACGTTCCTCAGAATAAAGTCTAACGTTTAAGAACTCTGTGCTTTGTTCACACAGCGTACTTATACGTTTAGTACGTTCCTCAGAATAAAGTCTAACGTTTAAGAACTCTGTGCTTTGTTCACACAGCGTACTTATACGTTTAGTACGTTCCTCAGAATAAAGTCTAACGTTTAAGAACTCTGTGCTTTGTTCACACAGCGTACTTATACGTTTAGTACGTTCCTCAGAATAAAGTCTAACGTTTAAGAACTCTGTGCTTTGTTCACACAGCGTACTTATACGTTTAGTACGTTCCTCAGAATAAAGTCTAACGTTTAAGAACTCTGTGCTTTGTTCACACAGCGTACTTATACGTTTAGTACGTTCCTCAGAATAAAGTCTAACGTTTAAGAACTCTGTGCTTTGTTCACACAGCGTACTTATACGTTTAGTACGTTCCTCAGAATAAAGTCTAACGTTTAAGAACTCTGTGCTTTGTTCACACAGCGTACTTATACGTTTAGTACGTTCCTCAGAATAAAGTCTAACGTTTAAGAACTCTGTGCTTTGTTCACACAGCGTACTTATACGTTTAGTACGTTCCTCAGAATAAAGTCTAACGTTTAAGAACTCTGTGCTTTGTTCACACAGCGTACTTATACGTTTAGTACGTTCCTCAGAATAAAGTCTAACGTTTAAGAACTCTGTGCTTTGTTCACACAGCGTACTTATACGTTTAGTACGTTCCTCAGAATAAAGTCTAACGTTTAAGAACTCTGTGCTTTGTTCACACAGCGTACTTATACGTTTAGTACGTTCCTCAGAATAAAGTCTAACGTTTAAGAACTCTGTGCTTTGTTCACACAGCGTACTTATACGTTTAGTACGTTCCTCAGAATAAAGTCAAACTTTCCGCAACAGGTACCAATGCAGTCTGTCATCTGTGAGGTTAAAACTGCAGTTTCAAATACAACTTAGATTAATTTTTGTCTTCAAAGCGCCAAGAAAGGCGATGTAGTGCGCTGTGTAAGAAGATATTAACTCAAGAAACAAACATTCATTCTTCTCAGGAAGCTATGGATTCGCCAAAGGCAGAGTTGTCCCTGTTCACGCCATTAAGGAATAGAGGGGAAGCAGAGGTACAGCTCCACTGATTCTTAATCTCGGCACTATATGGAAGTGAGTGGTTAACTTCGCGCCCCGGCCGCTCAAAACTGGAGGAAGAAACCCTCAGTACCCATTGCGTAGGAGGGTGGGTGGGCCCCAGAACCGGTGTCAGAAAACTCTAGGCCGTAACATAGTCAATTACCGGCTACGCAATCCGAATCCTAAGGTAACCACGTTGAAGAAGTTCACCATGCTAACCACAGGAACAACGGTAACCAAGATCATCAGAAAATCAATGGTAACTTTAGTAACCATGGTAAACAGCGACACTGGTAACCTTGGTAACCAAAATACTCACAAAAAAGGTAGGCCTTCATGAAAAGTCCGATTTCAACCAAAAATAAAACGTGCCCACAAAAATTAGTCAAAATCCCCAAAATCAGTTTTCATTAAAAATCCGTCAGGTGTGAGTTGAGCTGTTCCGTGAGGACAGACGGACAGACGTGAAGCTAACAGTTGCGTTTAGCAATTACTTTGCGTAGGCGCCTAACAAGGAACGACGATACACTAATGGAAACTGTTACTAGATCGTAAATGGACGTCTCACAGTACTAAGAACAAAACGTCATAGCCAGTCGCAGTTCCAATATGGTCACAATCAATTCTTTATTATCTTCATTTCAGACCATTTCTCTTCTTCCCTTCCATATTGCTTACTATGTTCTATCTTTAATTACTCTTTATCCTTCATTTTCCCCGTACTCAATCCTTTCTTTCTTAGCAATGCACCTAATGAAGTCTCTGTGTAGTGCAAGAGACACGCTGAGTAACGAGCGGAATTATGTTAACCTTGGCCTTGATCCTTGATCCTGAGGATCGGCTGAGAACATAAATAGAAAAGCGAAAGTCCTCTGCTTGCATGAAAGCTGCGGTAGAAGCCGGAAAGCGAAGATGTAATAAAAACAGTTCAATCTAATAATAGGTCCCACTGTAAACAAGCCGTACAGTAACGATGCAGCAAATATATAACGCCTTTCCACCTTATTTTGACCTTTCCCAAAAGATTTAAACTGCAGCAGTGATTGCCAAACTCATCTGTCCAACAAACGCATCCCCGTACATTCAGCATGAGCAGACCCACAACTGCTCCATAACATGTCACTTATTCTTCTTGAAACCACGGATCTGACCTTACTCAACACTTACGGAATTGAACTTCTAAACGGAGCTGCACAACCTCTACCACGCTTTAGACGGTACTTCACAAATCTCGTCACCTTTATATGGTACAGTATTTCTCGAATAATCTAAAATGTGATATTTAAACAACAGGCCACAGGGGGGTCGCGAACTGCGGTGTGATATCTACTGGTCTGTACCGAGGTATCAGAAGCTCCACGACCGGCATACTTGGGTACAATCAAAATAAATGGATCAAGTAAATCAACAAAACAATGAGCACGACCCAACAAACCAAACAAACAATAATAAAGGCCATAACACAAAAGTCAAACTCTAAAGGGTCTTCTCGTCCCATAAAAACATCTAAGAATTTTAACTCAAAGACCAAATTCAACAAAACAATTCAAAATTAAGACAGCCCATGCCTCGTCAAGCCATTCATACCAGATCACAATTAAAGAACTAACGACTATGCTACCTTTGCACGGTCAAAATACCGCGGCCCTTCAACACTAACAAGTCAGCGGGCAGGCCATACTTCAAAAACTAACGAGAAAAGATGTTTTTGTTAAACAGGCGGACATGAAATTTGCCTACTTCCTCAAAGAAAATTAACACAAATAAAACAACTTAACAACAAAATTTACTAATTCTACAATAATTACTAATCCAAAGATAAAGAACACATTTCAATAAATAATTAAATAAATAGAAATAAAAAAAAACAAATAAAATTTTAACATAATCAAATTGAAAATCACCATAAAACCCACAAGATTAAATAAATAAAAAATTATAAAAATAAAATAAGAAGCTAATCCCTCCCAATCTTAACGCCAAATAAAAATAAATAAACAAATAATAAAACTCTAAATAAGACGCATGAATTAAATTCATTTCTTGAAAAACCAGAAACCCCTAAAGACGAATAACATTTCATTACTATTAACCTATTACCAATGTTAATAAAACAACAAATAAAACATATTACAAGCTCCTTTCAGAATCGGGAAATAAAAATAAATAATAAAATTCAGTAAACCCTGATACACAAGGTACAACAAACCAAGCCAACTTCCAACAATAAACCAATACTACCCCCCCCCACGGTACAAATAAACTATAGCCAAAAAAATTAAATCAATAAAAATACAATAACAAAATAATACTTTACTAAAACATAACCACTCAAACACAAAATCAACAGCAAGACGCTCAATAAAAATCAGACCATGTCGAATCGCACGACACAATTATTCAGCGTAAATGAAATCTCAACTAACAGAAATGATCTGATACATTATCACTCCAGCTACACCTTCCGGTACAACCACTTTGTTACGACTTATCTCATTAACAAATAAAACGAGAGCGACGGGTGATGTGTACATATCTCAGAACCAATTATCATGAAAACAACCTTCAAAACATTACAATCAAGTCCAATTTCATGCCAATAGTTAAAACCAACAATCCAAATCTAACAAATAACAATGTAACCCACCAATACACTTAGAGAAAGCTGCACCTTAACCTGAAATTAAACCAAATAAAGGAACTAGAAAATTATAAACCCTAAAAAGATAATCAATAAAAGTATCTCCATCGAGACAGACTGTATATGCTAGGCTTGTACTAGTATATAACAAACGTACGTACTCGAAATCTGAGGGTCTGCAACTTAATCATAAATGTTATCGTAGTGCAAAACTTATGGCCTACAGTAAAGATTCAGTTCCTCTGGGAGAGGATGCACTGTCGACTGGCCAACAGCTACCGATGTCTCGGAGAAGTTTGCTGTCTCCATCTTCAGCGCACTGCAATAAGTGTGTGTTTGTTGGACAACCCTGAAGGTTTAGGCAGCAATCTCCTCCGAAACGCCAGTAACTATTTACCAACAGACAGGGTGCCACATTCCGGAAGACTTTTAATCTTCAACGTGGCTTTGAGAACCTCACACCTCCCAGCACCTACATTTTCTATATTTATTTTCCGTACAACAAAGAACATCTTTATAAGGTGTATGTAAACAATCCTAACACCTACGCACAAAATGTAGACTTTCTTGCTACTCTCTGTAGGATGGGGCATGCCTAGACCTCACTGCGATGACGCAGCACTAAATCCTTCAACAATACCCACAAAACGCAACGCAAGATTTGAGACGCAACAGTAACGTTATTAACACTGTAGCCTACAAACAATGACACTTCAATTACCAGTTTCACTGCTTTAAAATAACGCCACTGCAAACACAGATTAAGTTAGGATGTTACTTAGTGACAGGGAATTATCTCACCCGATAACGTAGCAGATTCCGCCGGTCAGATGATGGTTTTTCTTCCGATGAAGGTCACGTGTGGGTGATGTTTGTACATGCTGTTGTAAGTGAAAGAGCTCTTTAAGAAATTAAAGCGCCACAAGCCAATTCTTGTCCTGGGATGGTTATATCGTGAGTGAATTCGAATTATTTCACCAATTTTTGACAAATGCATAATCGATAAAAGAAAAATATACCAAACATAGTACATAAACGTTCGACTTAAATGCATTAGTAGGGTATCAGCACTTTAGTGAATGAATGGATAACTGAATGAATGAATGAATAAATAAATAAATAAAAGAGGGAAGAGAAAGTAAAGATATGGACCGATGGAGCAGATTATCGTATAGACAGGTTGTTCGATCCTGGGTCAGTCCATGTGGAATTTGTGGTGGACAAAGTAGCACTGGGACAGGTTTTTCCCCGAGTATTTCCGTTTTCCCCTGTCAATTTCATTTCACCGGTGCTCCATTACTTGGAAAAATGAAAAGGCTGCGGTGCGTCCGTAGCAGCTGCTGCGGGGCCCTTCTCAAAAAAAAAACAGACAGACAGCGACAGATAGACACAGATGGATACATACGTACGTACATAGAGACCAGTGGATTTTCTTTTCAAACATAACAACAGCTCGCAGAATGCAATCAGCAAATATAGTATATAGTATATTTTAAGTAAACTAATAACTGAATCTATTACACGCTTCACTTTGTTATAAGGATAATTTTTAATTTCAAAATTTTGTCGCACACCATTCCTGTCATTATAGTGCACGTTCCTAAAATGTCGTTAATTACTGCATACGAAATGTAATGCTGCATTGCAAAACAACACAATACAACACAATACAATACAAACAGAAATCATGCGGACGCAAGCCATGAAGAACATCACAAGCACAGTTTATGCATACACAGAACCCCAACATCTTCTGCGAATTTCTGAATGTCGTTATATGTACATGGCAAATGTAAAACTTTGGCATATACATGCGGACACATAATAAAAAACTGTATAGGAAAACCTAGGAATCGAGTTCAGGACGTGACGTTGACCACCAACCCCATCTAGCGCCGAGGTTAAAGAAAGAGTACAGCTATACCTCTACTCCCCCTTTGGGCCTTCATGGCCTGTTCTAGGATAAACTTTATCTTTTACCTTAGGAATCTAGTTAAAGTTGAATCTAACTGTAACCTTAGATCAGACTACATACATAAAGATACGGGACACAGAATGGCCCCATACATAAGTATCGCAACAGCACAGCAACGTTCTGGATGTCAGTGGTTGTGGACTTCCAAGTCCAGGCAGCTACAGACTTCCAAAGAGAACGGCAGCGACAGCTGGCCGTGAACCACGATGAAAGAGTAAAGTACAGTTGTCAGTAACTATGGATTTGTAAGTCTCAGGCAGCTACGAACCTTCCTTGAATTCGTAAACAGCAGGAATGTGCTCCCAGTTAGCTACGAACATTCAACGAACCAGAAGACAACAGCAATGGCTGATCAAAAACGTGATTCTACGTTGTCACGTGCTTTAACACTGCATTACCCTGGTACTGGATTCAAGCCAAGCTAAATTTCATTTCCGGCAAAACTTTACGTGAAAAATGAACGTCTTGTTACAAAGTCTCTTCATAGGCGTTCTTACTAAATTTTAATATCCCTAAACCTCAGAGACCGTAATATAAAAATTGTGTGCGCACCTATAGCCTACACCAGGGGGTGGCCGCACTTCAGGCTGCAACTTAGGCAACAGCCAAGTCTCCATTCATGAAGTCAAACGTACGATAGCAGCCATAAGGTCTGTTACTATTTATAATTGCATTACTACAACACATTATTTTTTTATTTCATGGCTTCTTATTTCTGTTCATCCAACTATGATAGGCTAGTTTCAGTTAGTTATGAGTCTCCATTGTTCAGAAAATATTCAAAAAGCCGTTCACGGTCAGCTTCATGTGTACATAAACCACCCAAATATTTCTTTGTACAAACAACTTGCGCGAGTAGCATTTTGGCCACCCCTGGCCCATATTGTACTAGTTCATTGCGGCCATAAGAATGCAACATGTCCTGGAAAAATGGAAGGAAAGTAAACAAAACTGCAATTTAAGACAGTATTGAAGTAAGAAAAAATTCGAGGAGGAAAACATGACAATGAATTAAATATGGTACAACGGAAATAAAACAGACATATAAAGTTCGCATTTAACGTCTCATCCACACACTTTTATTGTCCCGGGTCACTTGTCAGTTTTTAACTGGAAGCACAACCGGCAAGGAATACACGCCCTTTATGTCGATGACGTAAGGACACTGCGAAATAAGGGGACAACGTGAGAAATACTGCGGATGTATCCAATATGTCGGCTAATTTTACTGGTATATTACATTTTTCTTCAGTTGGTTACATTTTGAAGGAGAATGAATTGACATCTAATTCCGTGGGTGACCACCCTACATACTGGTAGTTGAGAAATACATCTCTTCGATCAACCGAATACTTGGTGTTCGGAAAGTAACCTGTGAGCCTGGAGTGAACAAACGATCGCATCTGCCCTGTGCTATTTTAGGTGGGTATTCAGGATCTGTTCAATCAGTGCTGCACTTACGGTACGTCATTATGTACCGACAAACTTAACTGGAAGGTATAAAAATAAGACTTGCATATTTGGCATTAGCGAAGAGAAATGCCAAGCTTTATTTTTCATAAAATATTTAAGGCACAGTATTTCGTAGGGCTACAGATAAAGTCTGTAGATGAAAGTTTGGGAATATTTACAGCCTGGCAGCCCCATACGCCAAGTCAAATTCCAAACACCCACTCGCTATTTGACACTTTTAAAGTAATGTCCAATCAGGCAAATAATTAATAATACAGTAATTTCTAAACTTCTGTGAGGTACCATATTAGAACCTCGGCTCACAGACCGGCTATATAGGAAACTACGACAGGTGCTTCGGACCTCCATCCCAATTAAACATTTATGTCATTCGAAGCGCCTGCAGTATACAAACCGCCATTAACGTTTCAGGCGACGAAAGCACAATTACGTTAAAAATGTTTGTGACTGACACAAGAATACAAAACGTTCTAGAAAAAGGGAAAAATGACAAAGAAACATAATCATTTCGATCACAATTAAAATGGGCTGGAAAAAGCGAAGAACGATAACGAGAGAAAAGGGATGAAAAACAACTGAAGAATGAACTGAAGAAAGAATGGGACAAAACCGAAACACAAGAAGGACCACAGCAAGTAATATATTAACTTCATGTATTTTTGACTTCTGTTCCCTAAACATTCGCTCACCCAGGATTACTTGGAACGCAGGAGTTACACCGAGTAACATGTCTTGAAGCAGGCAATATACTGCAAATGAGACGTAACGTGCTGAAAACGTATGTAACAGCCATACCAACTCACAAGTAAAGGAGTAATAGATAAAGAGTGGCTTCGTGCACTTACTAGAACTGATCGGCTTAGCTTAGCTTAGTGTAGCTTAGCGTATCTCAGCTTAGCGACAACGCATGCGGAGCGTGTTCGGAAGATGGCCGGTACTAAACTCGGCCAGACAACTCTACATTGGAGCGCTGGCCAATCATTTTTAATCGTGGACATCCCTGGAATATCTCGAATTGAACGCTGAAAGATCGTCACACCAATGTGCTAGCTAAAAACGCATTAGGTACCTATCAATTATTCACAATGGTTGAACTGCACATGAAAATCAGTCAGAAAATAAATTTACATGGCGTATGATTTCGTAACTGAGGAATCTACACTGATTGTCATTATATCAGGGTGATTCGTCGCTAAGCGATAACCATGTCTGGCCAGCGCTGAAGCAAAATCATGGCGGGCACAAACTGCATGCGGGTATGAAGGGTCTGTTCAATTAGTGCCCCACCGACATCATTACGTAACGAAAAATTTAATGGGAGGTATACTACGCGAAATATGATACTCGTATTTAAATGAATGCCACGTACTTAATGAATGAAATTAAAACATCATAGTTAAATTAACCAAATGGTCCAATTACTTGGCCCTCAAGCAGGAGGACAAAGATTTCCACGTTTCGACAACTTCGAGCAGTGGCATACTTGAGCCATCGCGAACAATAACAAACTTGTCTAACATCACAATAATTTTAATAACATATCTAACTGGCGATGACGAGCCTTTAGTGTCATTGTACATTTGTGATCTCAGTTACTGTTTTAACCTCAATGTATATAGCAATACACGATGGCTTAATAAAATTCAATCCGAAACATGTAGCTGTGACATTTATGACAACACAGTAGTTTGTTCAGCAAACAGTTGTGTCTGACGGCCTTTACCACTCGATTGTAACCAAATAGTTCGCAACCTTTACTTACCAGAGGAACACGCATTACACAGCATTGTCCAAAAACAGGGAAACAGAACTTTTGTTTGGGCGAATGAGCACGCACACACACACACGCGCACACTGTCACGTAAAGATTACAATGTGGAACACACTGTAACCTATTATTATTATTATTATTATTATTATTATTATTATTACGTCACCACTCAGGACTACGAAACGTAGAACAGTGTCAGTGATGTTACGAATTACCACCGAAAGTTCAGCAGAATTCGGTGCACTTCTTCACTTTGTAGCTTTGTTTTATACCGCCCTGTAGGAGTAATTACCCCTAGCATCCCTCGGTACATCAAATTGCATACTGTTGCAAAGTTGTGGATACGTAGTATTTCTTCATACTTCGTTACGCCTTTCATTTACTTACACACATCTACAAGATAAGTTTATCATGAGAAAATTTAAATTTTATGCAAGATCTTTATCAGTGTTGCGACCTTTACAGCTCCCTCAACGTATGCAGAACGTCTTATGAGACCGCTGGGAAGTCTCTACTCAGTTGTAAGACGGTGTCGTACACAAAGTATCATAAAGTAATTGCTGTTAAAACAATTTATTCTTTTGGTGGTTCTTGTATTGCTGTAGAAGGAAAATATCGTAGCGCTTACTGTCCGTGTTGCACCACTGCGTGACATCACACAAAACAGTGTGACGAAACAGGAAATATGACAAACGCGCTAGGGGACTTAAACGTAGCGTATCTGTTAGTAAGAAGTTATCGATGCAACAATGGAGACAAAAACGAGAACTTACAGAAAAAGCGTTCGACGTTTATCACAACCGGTAAATGTCTTAATGCCAAAACAATGCCGCGATAATGTGTCGTAGTTTCCATCCATACTTTAATTCACCTAGCCATTATTAGCGGAAGGAACAGCACAATGCTTCTTTTCTTCTTGTCTTTTAATGAGTACGAATATCACAGTTCTCGGATAAGGCTCAGTTCCATTTGAATTATTACATTCCATAACTAACTAACTCCATGGAGCAGAGTCCTTCTTGAGAAGCTAACAGGTCCTCAGTTAGTCAAGAAATTCCCCTCCTATTATGGAACACGAAGGTTCATTATCGCATTCACAAGAGCCCGCCACCTGTCCCTATCCTGAGCTATATCAATCCAGTCCACACCCATCCCACTTCTTGAAGATCAATTTTAATATTATACTCCCATCTACGCCTGGATCTCCTTCCCTCAGGTCTCCCCACCAAAATCCTGTATGCACCTCTCCCCTCCCCCATACGTGCTACATTCCCCGCCCACCTCATTCTTCTTGATTTGATCACCCGAATAATATTTGGTGATGAGTAAAGATTATTAAGTTCCTCGTTATGTAGTCTTCTCCAATCCCCTGCTACCTCGTCCATCTTAGGCCCAAATATCCTCCTCAGCACCCTATTCTCGAACACACTCAGTGAATTATTACATTAACAAACAAGTCAGTATTTGGGCTTCAGAGAACACCGAAATTTTCTAACAGTCACAGTGTGATGTGCATTATCAAGCACCGGAACACTCGGTTCTGTGTTCACTACAGGATCAGCCATCTCTGATGTTTACCTCAGTTTACTTAGAGACCAATTTTTCCCATTCCTTATAGCATATAGCATTGCACTGAAGATACCCTGGGCTCCATAAAACGCTGCCAGACCTCATACCAGAAAGGCCGTCAACTTCACCGGACCTAAACCCCTGTGATTTTTTTTTAAATTATAAGAGCTTTATTTTCAGTTTTCCAACAATTATACACAAAAGATCTACAACCCCTGTGATGTTTTCTGTGGGATTATTTGAAGGAAACAGTGTTTCATAAAAATCCGCACACAATCCAGGAACTGCAACTCGCATTTCAATCAGAAATTGAATGTACTTCTACAGGCACTTTCTTTAAAGTAATGTTTGCTTCTTAACTTGCGTAACGTTTTTCACCTGCAAGGACGTCTTGCTGAATACGTTTCGGCTTAAGAGACGATTTTTCCCACATGTGTAGAAAGGTCTGTGAAAGTTTCATGGCACCGCATTCACTAATAAAGAAGATACACCAATGTTAAAGTGCCATATGATAAAAAATATCATCCTGTGTAATACACGGGACAGTTGCTGAAAGCGTACCTGTTACAGAATTTTATTTATCTTCAGTAAGGGTATCGACGTTTCTGCATATGTAGATTACTGAATATACAATGCTATACATTTGGCTATACCTGGTATACATTTCCGAGTTCCGTAAAAATTAATTTTAATGCATACAACCGTTTTATAAGTCTATCAAAACGGTAGGATTTGGGTGACCGGGTCCCCAGATCGTTCTTAGACTGAAATCATACCACAGGATTAAAGACACGATAAATATGGCAAAATAAATTATTTTCAAAGCTGAAATTAAATAAGAATTTAGTTCAAACTTACGAATATGTTGAGTAAACAACAATGTGAACATAGCGTAGTTAAACTCAAATACATGTGAATAAACGGAAACGTTACAAAACTAACCACAAACAACAGATAAAGCTTTAGGGGTTTCATTGCCGACACCAGAAAACGTTTCAGGGGTCTATTTCCTACATGTAATGCACTGCCTAATATTCAAAATACTACAGTCCTCACTGATGAAACTTACCAATCTCGTAATTCGAAATGCCACAGGAACACTTAAAACCCACGTCGCGGTTCACCTGGTGAGAAGAGCTAAAATAACTTAAGTTTAATCACATACGCTCGCTAATCGAGTTATGCAGCCGTTCTGTGTTATTTCCAAACTAACGGAAGATGCTGACACATCAATACTTTCATTCAGCTTCGTCACAGCCAATTATCCTCAAACACTGATCCGTGAAACAATATTGTTTCACGCCTTTAAAATCTCATGCTAGAAGGCATGTCTCTGTCACTCAGCATCACCCAATGGAGACTACAGGAACAAGCGAACCTCGGCACAAAATGGGGAAGTGTGATCGGCTCGAAGCCCTTGCTCCAGTAGACATTATACAGGGTTATTCAAAATGATTGTCGGGGTTTTAACAACTTGTCATACACAATACACTTGAGATAGGAGTATATGTATTTTTTTATTTAATAGAACAACACTCCAAGTTTTTGTGACATACCTTACAGGTGCTCTATATGTGCACCCTTTGTGATTCTACAAACATCAACACGATAATCGAGTTCGTTCCAAACTTTTTCTAGCATGTCAGCGGTGATGGTTTCAATGGCGGTTCTGATTCGTACCTTCAGTTCCGGGATACTTCTGGGAAGAGGAGGAACATAAACCTGATCCTTGACGTAACCCCATACAAAGAAATCACATGGGGTTGCATCTGGAGAACATTCATGAAATGTAAGCACACAAAACGCCTTCTCACTGCCGTTCGCCGCCATCTTAGTAAACAGCGCTCCAAGCGGAGAAATGCATAACTACTGCACACCGCACAGCATAAAAAAAACTTTGAGAATCTTTTGATCCATCGGTGCAACTATATACTCCTATCTCAAGTGTATTGTGTATGACAAGTTGTTAAAACCCCGACAATCATTTTGAATAACCCTGTATTTGAGATTGAGTGGAGCAAAGTTCCGTCGTTCTAGTGAAAATGCTCTATTACTGCCGGGAAACGCACCCTGATTTTACTGATAGAGTTACCTGAACGAGATGCAGCTCTATGGTCGGGGGACAGATGATACGTGACTACAGAGGCACACCCAAATTAACAAAATTCTGTGTGCTGTCAAACAAAACGATACGATGAAAACAATAAAACATATCACCTAAATAGCGTGGTGTTATAAACCTGAAGTTATATTAATACGCAAGCCTACCAAAATTTAAAGGCAAACAGGTAAAGTTGTCCGTGTCCACGCCATGAAGACATATAGGGGAGTAGAGGTATAGTTCCACTCATTCTTAACCTCAGCACTAGATGGAGGTGAGTGATCAACATCAGGGTCCGGCTAGTTCACCCCCCGGGAAAGAACCTCGGTACCCATTGAACGTGAAGCTGGATGGGCCCCAGAGACGGTCTGGATGGTTTTTGGAGAAGAAATAGCTTTCCCCTGCCGGGATTCGAACCCCGGATCGTCCTGCCCGTAGCTAGTCGCTGCACCGACTATGCTATCTCGGTTCCTCTACCCAAACTTAAAATCAGTTATAAAACATCCGTATCCGAAAACTGACGAAAACGGACCACTCTGCAAACCTAGATGTCACACGAGGGGATAATACTGAAATGGATCTTAAGAAATAGGGTGGTGTGGACTGGACTGGATTCATCTGTTTCAGGGTAGGCGACCAGCGGCGGGCTCTTGTACACGGAAATAAACTTTTGGGTTCCATAAAAGTCCATAAATATCTTGTTCAGAGGAGTGATTATTGGATTCTCAAGAAATATACTCGACGGAATTAGTTATATCCTAAAATCATGCTCCGTAATTTCTTCTCAGATGGTATCAATATATACACATTCCTTCGAGTGACAGACCTATGTCACACCCACATAAAACAACAGGTAAAATCATAGTTTGTGTATTTAAATCCTTGGGGCTTATGAAGAAAACTGGAAAATGAAACGCGATGAATTTACTGCGTGGCAAAATGCAAAATCTTACGCATCCGTATTTACAAAACGCTAAGGCTTCCTATTCTATCGTTATATAACGGTTAATGTTGTAAGCACTTAGTAATAGAGCAGAAAATGGGATAATCCGGGAACAGTGTAGTCAGTATAGTGACTAGGCTATGGGCTGGACGACCGATGAATCGTGGTTCGATTCCTGGCAGGGGCAAGAGATTCGTCTCTTCTCCAAAGCTTCCACACCGTTTCTGAGGACCACCCACCCTCCCAGTCAAAGGATACCGGCTGATCGTTCCCCGCGGGTAAAGCGGCCAAGGCGTGAAGCTGGCTATTCAACTGCTACTAATGCAAGGGGTTAAGAATGAGAGGAAGTACATTTCCAACCCCATGTGCCTTCATGGCGTGTACAGAAACAACAAAATCTTTTAACTTTGACAGCAATGTACGGCAGTGTGAGTTACTTATGCTTTGGTCAGCACTGCAGTCTTGAACTGCGCCGACGACAGTGCCAACGTGTACTCTACGTAGCACAGTCACTCCAGAACTTTCAGGTTAACAACAGGCACATTCACAGAAATCATGATTTCAAAACGTCCGTCATCGAGCGGTATAAAGTTTACGAGACGATCCAATGAAGGATTATCAGCAGATACCACGGCTAGAGGTGAGGAACTGTCACGTTTTCACGGCGAAATTGCGACGGGCTTTATATTACCGATATACGTTACTAATATAGTTCATTAACCGACGAACTTACAACATGGGGCAGGGCTTTCCTTACGAGCTTGTACACCTAGATCTATAAGACCAAGAAGTTCACCGATTCTTGTCTTTCTTCCTTTCTTTCCCTCTTTCATCGTCATTTTCTTTTCTCTTTTTTGGGAGCTGAAGGTTAATGCATGTCTACTGACAAAGCAGTTGTGTACTTCTAACAGTGAGGCTCTCTGTACACAAGTTGGAAGTGCACGTCTTATGTTCAAAGCAAACACTGATAATCTTCCATGCCATGAAGACCCCAGGGACTGGTTCTGACTATTGATTTCGAATAAGGTGGGTGGAACGCTCACATCGTGGCAGGTAAGGTACATTGATTATGCAGTTTCCGTCGTGCACGTGTGCCTCCGTTCTGTACAGATGCTCAAGTGTGTTTAAGTAGGCATAAATTATGGGACGATTTGCACTTTAACGAGAAAAGTGATGGCTGCCCACTTGGAGACACCATCCGCCAATTAGTATTGTATGCACATCTAAAGCACGGAATTTCCTGGAAATCCAGTGTTATGCAGACAAAACTCTAGTTTTATATGAAGAAAATCCCTGGTTCGAAACTGGCTATATTCCGTGCACGGATTGCGATGCAAATAAGTCTGCTACAACGCAGAAAGAGGAAAACTCAACCACCAATGACATGGTCTGACAGACAATGGGTAGGTCTACTGAAGGCAGGTGGTAACTTCCTCCATTTACCTACCAACTAACTTCCTTCATGGAGCTAACAGTTCCTCACTTAGTCAAGAAATTTCCCGCATTTATGGAAACCGCAGGTTCTTTACCGCGTTCAAAAGGGTCCGCCACTTGTCCCTGTCCTGAGCCACAACAATTCAGTCCACGCCCTCCCAAACGACTTCAATATTCACTTTAATATTATACTCCCACCTACGTCTACGTATTCCAAGTGGCCTCTCTTCTTCACGTTTCCCCACTCAAAACGTATATGAACCCCTCGTCTCTCCCACACGTGTCATATGCCCCATTTGGAAAACTGGATCTGTTTCTGGTCAATAACACACCATAGCCCCAAACATTTATAATAAACTGAATATGCGTGTGTATTCACTCAGAACAAAACGGTACGCTACAAGAACGATCAGCGAGCACAATGATTCATAACAATGCCAAACTTGGATCCTCCGGAGTATATTTAATATTACACACTACAGAACATTACAAATAAAAGTACGGTATATACAATAACAGCATAAACTAACGCAGAAAAAAAAAGAGACAAGGCATTCGATCGAAAATCGAACATAAACATTGCCTACTGCGTGTCCCGATCATGTATTCCAGCAGAAACCCTGAAATTTGAATAAACTGCATTAATTCCTGACCGAGAGTCATTACACCTCAAGGAATGAACAGTTAAGAATACTCGAAACTGAAGAAGACAACGGCCAATGACCCTTCGTGCAGCTCAGAAGTTTGGGCAGTAACAGAGAATGATATACGAGGTACAAGAAGCGAAGTTTCTGCAACGTGTTTTCAGAGACAAGTGCTAGGAGTTCCATTCGGAGATCAAAAGCAGATCAAGATATCATCAGGACAATTACAGATTTATAATAGGACGGGCAGAACTTTAAGCCATTGGAAATAAATGGCGGAAATACGGTAAAGTTAGAAAGAAAACAGTTACAGAGGTACTGACCTGTAGACCACTAGAAGCAGCCAGTGCTGTAGATCAATAAAAATATGGATTGGCCAAAGGGGCGCATCTATTCCTTGAACTTTCTGGCGACGATAATGGAAAAATACAGCAGGGTGACCTTCATCATCAGCACAAGAGAAATAATGTGGTTGAGTTTTCAATTAACATTTATAATTTGTGACAAATTGTACTAAATGACCCCATATCCTGTCTTTACCTTGGCTTGTTTGTACAAAACGTAGTAAAGCCTTGAACAAGCAACGCTGCAGGCTTCCTTCTGAAGACGGTGAATATCACTTTTGTGATTCACTTGCCTTATCGAGAGGGTAAACTACGTGACTTGGTAATGTAATTCGACTGTCGTTTGTTTTGTAAGCAAATAAATTATAGGCTTGAATTCAGCATGGGACCGACAACGTGGTTGCCAAAGCAAAACGTCTTGGATAACAAGCACAAATCACGGTGTTTATACCAACTGTTCTGAACTGATACATCCCTTCCTAAATTCATCATACCGGACTATTTTAAATAGTGTCATAAGCGTCTATTGCGAACACTCCTCTCACAAGACCTCAAAGCCATCATCAGGCGTAAGCAATAGGTATAAGCTGTATCTCACACCTAAACAACCAAAACTGCAAGGATAACACGTGCAGAAGTTCGCTTCCGTCAGCTCAGAATATGAAGAAAGTGTAAAAATTAAACGTAATTTATATGTATAAAACACCACGTACGTATGTATGTACGTACGTATGTATGTATGTACGTATGTATGTATGTATGTATGTATGTATGTACGTATGTATGTATGTATGTATGTGTGTATGTACGTACGTATGTATGTATGTACGTATGTATGTATGTACGTATGTATGTATGTACGTACGTATTTACGTATGTATGTACATATGTATGTATGTATGTATGTACGTATGTATGTACGTATGTATGTATGTACGTACGTATGTACGTATATATGCATGTATGTACGTATGTATTTATTTATGTATGTATGTACATATGCATGTATGTATGTATGTATGTATGTACGTACGTATGTATGTATGCATGCATGTACGTATATATGTATGTATGAATGTATATATGCATGTATGTATGTACGTATGTATATATGCATGTATGCTTGTATGTATGTGTGTATGTACGTATGTATAAGTATCTGAAAAACAGGTACCACTAATCTGAGTACCACTCATATTTCTCTCATGACAGACCTACATGAAGTTACTTCATATATAAACACTATTTTAATTTCATCGCAATTCAGTCTCTATCTTAATGCAGTTGGAACTAGACGCCTCCACATGCTGTTCTTGCAGTGCTTTAAAAAAATGAGTACATTTTATCTCACGCTGTTTCCACTTGATAAAAATCTTGTGAAACGAAACGTACAGTAGGTTGATCGCACTATACAAGCACGTAGAACAAGTATGTTTGTGAAACGAACGAAAATAAAATTCAATATAACTAGCAACGGGTTTCAAAGTCCGGACGAATTCCGCTGCCAGTATGCCGTAACAACTCCATGGTTATGTCGTGTCGATGACTTTTCATTGTTGGGTCACTTAACACTTCTTCTTCAAATGTATATGTTACATAACGTCCAACATTTAATGTAATCCTGTAAATGATGAACTGGAAATGTGGACAGAAGCAGGCACAGTCTATTTAAACATCTACTGAACAGTGGTGACAAAGTGTGCCGCTCACTGCCTTGATATGTGTCATAACATGAATATAAGCCTCAGTTTTGTTATAACGGAAACAAACAGCATCCATCTCTTTAACACGTACAAAGCATCAGATCTTGGTAGACTAATGAACAGACTTTATTTGGAGGCATCAACAGACAATCTTTAGTGCCATAAAGAGAAGTACTGTGCTAGCATGCGCCTGGAGACGCCCGGATAACTCGTCTCCGGCCGAGATACCAACCCAAGAGCTCCAAATTAAGCCCTCACTCGACGATGGTATCACATCAGCGTCCAATCGAACCCCGATACAGCGCCACCATCACGCAGCGCCCACGAAAGTCTGTGAACAGAAATTCCCGAATGTCGCGTATTTCGATTTACCGCCACCCTCGAAATGCCGCCATCAACTGCGGTAACAAGCAGTGGCGCGATGTCGGGATTTGACTGTGTTTTCATTCGGGCCCACCGAAAACATGGGGTAGTCTTCCTCAGTCCAACCAGAAAGCACTGTGACGTATTACAGTCGGCGACGGCAGCTCCCTCTCACATCTTTCCCACTTCGACATCGGTACCATCGTATAATTCCTCGCCAGACTTTATCACTTCTCTAGTTCAGTGGTATTCAACCTTTTTGTTCGCGTACCCCCAGATATAATTTCTCTTCAACTTTGTACCCCCAAAGTTGTTGGTGCATAATTCAAGTTATACATATTCTATAATCTACATCAAAAATAAGTTAAATAAATTTCATCCAAAATAATGTATTAAATAATAAGTTTTAAATGAGAAAAAGGAGAGTCAAGCTATTAAAGAACAAATATATTATATGCACTATGTGGAATAAAATGAAACTAGAAGCCCAGATAAGAATCGTATAAAGGAGAGAGAGAGAGAGAAAAATGGCGATCCCAAATCGCATGTCCTTCCGTCCGGGTCTCTTGTGGCTAACCCTAAATCTGGCCCTGTTTATTCAGTGTTTATCACGAAATAAGATATTTATTTTATTTTTAATTTCACGTACCCTCTAAAATGTCTTCGCGTACCCCCAGGTTGAATACCACTGCTCTAGTTCACATGGCATAATTAAAATAATCGGGGATGCACGAGGCATTGGCAGTAGTGTAGGGAAAGACAGAACGCAGAAACCAAACTGCATAATACCCCCAAATAACATTTCAAAATTGAAATCCGTAACTCCAACTTTCTCACAAAGACACAAAATAAAATACAGTCACGACCGTCAGACCTAGGGCTCGGTCACATTCCCTCCACATGCAAACCGTAAGCAAGCTGCACGAACACACTGGTTGGAACCGGAGGTTACACGGTTTATGCGGGCGGCTAAATCCAGTTTTCGGCTAGCTGTCCAGTTCCAGTGACAGCAAACAGTGCACTACCAGCATCACTGTATACGAACAAGTAAGATAACGGAGAGTAAGAGAAGGCAATTATTTAAGACATTTAAGCATTATGGGCATATTACTGGTCCACCTGTCAAATCACTAATGGCGGATGATAAAAATATTGATTTAAAGTCACCTCAAATGTACCAGTTATTCACAACTGTCAAGGGATTAAAGAAAACAAATGAACTTCATTTTATATTTGGAAGTAGTGCTTCCCCAATAGCAGACTTAATGCTTATACCGCCACGACTCCTTACGTCTTTTAATTAGATCTAAGTAGTGGTATTTCCTCTTTCCCACAATTAATGGCTGTACTCGGTCTGCTGGAGTCAGGAAGTCGTCATTTCCTCCGCTGCAGGCGTAATGTTTATACCACCAGTAATACGTCGAAAGAATTTCGTCTGTGAAAACCACGTGCAGATTAAGTTGGCATGAAGGTACAGGAACGCTTTATACTGTGCAGTCTACCTCTTCACCACGTGCAGATTAAGTTGGCATGAAGGTACAGGAACGCTTTATACTGTGCAGTCTACCTCTTCACCACGTGCAGATTAAGTTGGCATGAAGGTACAGGAACGCTTTATACTGTGCAGTCTACCTCTTCACCACGTGCAGATTAAGTTGGCATGAAGGTACAGGAACGCTTTATACTGTGCAGTCTACCTCTTCACCACGTGCAGATTAAGTTGGCATGAAGGTACAGGAACGCTTTATACTGTGCAGTCTACCTCTTCACCATGTGCAGATTAAGTTGGCATGAAGGTACAGGAACGCTTTATACTGTGCAGTCTACCTCTTCACCATGTGCAGATTAAGTTGGCATGAAGGTACAGGAACGCTTTATACTGTGCAGTCTACCTCTTCACCATGTGCAGATTAAGTTGGCATGAAGGTACAGGAACGCTTTATACTGTGCAGTCTACCTCTTCACCACGTGCAGATTAAGTTGGCATTAAGGTACAGGAACGCTTTATACTCGTATTGTGCAGTCTACCTCTTCACCACGTACAGATTAAGTTGGCATTAAGGTACAGGAACGCTTTATACTCGTATTGTGCAGTCTACCTCTTCACCACGTACAGATTAAGTTGGCATTAAGGTACAGGAACGCTTTATACTCGTATTGTGCAGTCTACCTCTTCACCACGTACAGATTAAGTTGGCATTAAGGTACAGGAACGCTTTATACTCGTATTGTGCAGTCTACCTCTTCACCACGTACAGATTAAGTTGGCATGAAGGTACAGGAACGCTTTATACTCGTACTGTGCAGTCTACCTCTTCACCACGTGCAGATTAAGTTGGCATGAAGGTACAGGAACGCTTTATACTGTGCAGTCTACCTCTTCACCATGTGCAGATTAAGTTGGCATGAAGGTACAGGAACGCTTCATACTGTGCAGTCTACCTCTTCACCATGTGCAGATTAAGTTGGCATGAAGGTACAGGAACGCTTTATACTGTGCAGTCTACCTCTTCACCACGTGCAGATTAAGTTGGCATGAAGGTACAGGAACGCTTTATACTGTGCAGTCTACCTCTTCACCACGTGCAGATTAAGTTGGCATGAAGGTACAGGAACGCTTTATACTGTGCAGTCTACCTCTTCACCACGTGCAGATTAAGTTGGCATGAAGGTACAGGAACGCTTTATACTCGTATTGTGCAGTCTACCTCTTCACCACGTACAGATTAAGTTGGCATGAAGGTACAGGAACGCTTTATACTCGTACTGTGCAGTCTACCTCTTCACCCCGGAAAGAAATCAATAAAATATTGTTCGTCATGAAAATCAATAATCCCACATTCTCCGTACAAGTCGAAAAACCACAGGATGAAGTTAAAATCACAGCGGTCCAAAAAATAAAGTGTGCGAATTCAATAAAAATGGAATACTTTGTTGTTTCGGTAAACGGCACAGACTACAGCCAAAGCGTCAGTAGCCTGTACACTAAAAGTAAAGTTTTCCCTATAACAGGCCATGGAGGCCCAAAGGGGGAGTAGAGGTATAGCTCTGCTCATTCTTGACCCCGGTGCTAGTTGGGGGTGGGTGGTCAGCACCACGCCCCGGCCGCTTTACCTCCGGGAAAGACCCGGTACCCATTGTATAGGAGGCTGGGTAGGCCCCAGGGCCGGTCTGGACGTATGCGAAAAATCTCGCCCCCACCAGGATTCGATCCCCGGACCGTCCAGGCACTAAAAGTAGTTTTGCTTTGTTTCCCGAACGTCAGACTAATGAATTTTCATTAGGCTACGTGCGCACCTTCCCCAGAGCCAGGACAGCCTCGTTGGTATAGTGACAACTATTCGGGAAAAACCTGTCCCTGTGTCACTTTATCCCCCACAAACCCCACATGGACTGACCGAGGACTGAAACCGCACCTCCGCGGTGACAGGCCGGCCCTGAATCGTCATTGGATTCCCGGCAGGGGCAAGACATTTTTCTCTTCTCCAAAACTCCAGACCAGTCTGGGGCCCAGCCAGCCTCCTATTTAATGGGTACCGAAGGCCGTCTCCCCGGGAGTGAAGTGGCCGAGGTGTGCAGCTAACCATTCAGCTTCATCTAGTACCTAAGTTAATAATACACCTCCATACCCCAAATGCCTTCATGCCGTGCACATAGGCAACCGTATGCACCCCCCCCCCTCCCCAACATACGTGACACAGCTTTCGTGTTGATAATAACGCATACATGAATCACGGTTACTACAGAATTGACTTTGGGTTCCTATTGTGGAGAGAAAGCCCATTAACTGCACAGTTTCTCATACTGCAGATATCACATTGCGAAGTCGCAAATCATGTATCCTTACACTTCACTGAATAGGTTTTTTGCCATGGCGCAACAGCCCCTAGTGGGCCGGGCCTCCTCATTATCGAGGCCTCACGATCACATTCAGACACATCACACTCGGTAAAACTCCTCTGGACGAGTAATGAGCCCGACGCAGAGACCTCTACCTGACAACACACAACACTCACAAGAGACAGACATCCATGCCCCTGGCGGGATTCGAAACTACAATCCCAGCAAGCGAGCGGCCTTAGGCCGCGCGGCCACTGGGATCGGCTCGTTGAATACATATCACATCCAAAAACGTCTCAAATAAAACGCGCAGGTCTAAATGCGATCCTTATCTTGTCATGCAACAAATTTTATTAGAATTGGCTTCTAGGAGCGTCTGGGTTGTATGCGATGCATAAACCAAATTAACTTCGCTCAATAACTTCTAGTGTAGATGAGATGAACGAAGACGTATCCATATGCTTGCAGTAGTTCCGGTGATGAAATATACAGATGACTAGGCACGATTCACCCAGCGTGTGTTTGTTCCTGGCACTTTCTACACAAAAAAAAAAAGCTTCAAAATGCAAGCTGTAGTTTGTCAGCTTATCGGAGATAACCTGATAAGCTGACACAAGCTACAGCTGCCAGTGAACGCGGCTGAATTGCCAACAGCAGCAATTTGCCACATGAATACTCAACAGTCCTTCGAGCACATCTCGAGTGAACTGAATGTGTTCGTACCCACAAGAGCTGCATACCGTACTATCTATTCTCTACTCAGTACCTACCACCTACGCGGTTAGCACACAACCCTGCAAAACAAACAAGTTAAGGATGCAAGAACAGGAGTACTGAAAACTCGATTCGGTTTATTCAGCAAACTTAACATCAAGCACTCGCTTCTTCGTCAAACTCGTACTGTGGACATTACAGATAGTACGAGCACATCATAAAATGTTCAACACACAGATACAAATGCAATCATACTTTATAACACAGCACCAGTGGTACACGTCTGAAGGTGCCCACTGCATTTCCTAGCAACGAGCCCCTAGCTTTGCGTCGAGTGGGGATTCTAAAAAAAGCAAAAGCAATCCCATTACAGGCCTGGACAGGCCCTTAGGGTTCCAAGAGGTTGAGGCTCCCAGATTTCTAGACAATCGGCACATGAAGGTGGTAAGGTTGTCAGCCCTACGCACCGGCCGCCTTTACCCCCAGGAAAGATTCCTGGTACTCATTTCTGTTAGAGGCTGAGTCGACCCCAGGGCCATAGTGCGACCGAAAGGATTATGTCAATGAAAAATTCCAATGACACCATCGGGAATCGAACCCGCGACGTTCCGGCTTGTAGCGCAGTGCCTCAACCAACTGCGCCACCGCTTGCCCCGGGATTCTAAAAGGTTTGAGAAAAATCAACTTCCTCGTGTCGCCTAGAAAGTGAGCAAGACCACTAAACAGGCTAAAGTACAGCGGCACAACTGTCTGATTTGTGGAATTTCTTTTAAATTTCTTCAACAGTCCAGTTGGGGGAGGGGGCAGATGTCTTCCGACACCCCTCAGACGAGACAAAATCCAGCGTTGATGTCTTGCTGTAACAGCAATGCGCTTGTGTTCCGCAATTATTTTGAAGCACGCGCGAGGGTAGTCAATTTAATTTATTCAATTTCACACTGTTGGCACATTTATTCAATGTTTCTGTACAGGAAGTGTCAGGAACAGGTTGGGGACACATTATATACAGTAGTACGCAGTCTGACAGTAGGCAGACAGCAGTCAAGGGATATGTATGTGGCACAGTTGTTATTCTGGGCCTTCTACATTTCTTTTTACCCTTCCTGAATGTGGCGGCCTCATTAGTCTTCCGGCACGGCTCGGCAGAAGACGCTGACCATCTGGCCCTCATGAGGGCAACACGTTCTAAGCACCTAATCTGTTATAAGGCCACAGCTCAGGTCTCTAATGTTCTCTTCATTCAATTTCCTTCAATAGTTGTGTTATCAAATGAGTGTGATATATCAGAACAAATAAGTACGGGGATCGGAGATTACAAAGTAAAGTCTGTGAATAAAGCTGATCTTAATAACAATGTTTTCGGTGAAATAGAACCTTTAATTTTCTGTATTCTCATGAGACTGTGTACGTAATATTGCTACATGTTTCGACACATGGTGCCATATCAGGTATACCATACACGAGTACAAACATCGATAGGGCAGGGTGTTTGTTGTGACACAAAATGAATTTAGTCATTAATAACTATTAAGCTAACTAGAATACACACAATTAAAGGTTGCGTTTGACGTAAACACCTGATATCAGTACATATAATTGTAACATGACGCAAAAAAATACGTGAAGTTAATTTCACTTTCCTTCCGTCCATTCAGTCCCGATTCGGAATCCAAACGAATGCCTGTATAATAGAGAGAAAAAGTGCGGATTACGACATAACAACGATAAACACCTATTGTTTCCCTCTACGACACTGTCCGATTGGTCTCGCTAGTGAGGTACAAACTGAATTTTTATGTAACGTATACAAAATTTAGTTTTCAAAAGGTTAGTCAGCTAACAGGGTAACTATTGTTAAAACACAGATATAATATCAACGGATGCGTGATAAACACACGACTGAAATTCGCCTTGAAAAACAAATCAAAAGGAAAACAATGTACTGATATCCCTATAGCAAAGCACGTCCGACAACAAACCTGGATTACGTGACCACATCAGCGACAGCGCAGTATACCTACAGGCTATAACGCCAGTCCACAATTTGTACTTTACCCCATAAATATAGTGGCTACCCAATGTGAAACTGCTTCTGAAACTCTGTTCAGCAGAAAACTGTCTAAAACGAGACATTAAAGATCCTTGACATTTGTCATAAGCATGTTTTAACAGTACGTCATCCAGAACTACAGCTTTCCACATTCCTCGATATCATATCGAAATGACTGGCAGTAAACACACACGTACTAACTACATGGAGCAGAGTCCTTTCTGAGAAGCTAACAGGTCCTCAGCTAGTCAAGAAATTTCCTGCATTTTATGGAACCCGAAGGTTCATTACCGCATTCACAAGCGCTCGCCACCTGTCCCTATTCTGAGCCAGATCAATCCAGTCCATCCCCCACCCCACTTCTTGAAAATCCATATTCATATTATCCTCCCATCTATGCCTAGATCTTCCAAGCCTCAGGTCTCCCCACCAAAACTCTGTATGCACCTCTCCTGTAAACACACATGCACTCGTGTTACATGTGTATGCTAGTCTTTTATGTAGACTTCAGTTAAGTGCAAGCGGGAAATAGCTGCCTAAAGCCATATTTCTTGCATTAGCCATACTTCTAACGTGTGTAACTATCTAATCATGTATTTTGTAACCATACTTCAACTGTGCTATAAATTACGTATCATTACCAAACAAAATCAATGTCTATCTATATACATCTATACAGCTATCTATTCCCCTCCTTCCCCAGTCAATGATAACCAACACCTGACGTCTCCCTGACCACCAGACTGTGACTGCAAGCTTCTGATTGACAGTCTGTACCAATTCAATCATACCCTACATCAAACGTCAGTGAAATCAGAATAAATACGGAATTTGTGCGCCGGTTTAACTTCCTTCATCCGTCTCCTTTGAAATAAACCCTTCCCAAAGTGATATATTTTAAGATATTGCATACACTCATTCACCCACAGAACACGTAAACGTTGTGTAATAAATCCGAAGGGAGAGAAGCGCCTCGTTTCCAGAAGTGCGTTGCTACACCTCGCCGCATCTGTATTCCAAGAGCTATCACTATATTTCTCGCTCTCCTGCCACTTGAGGCAAACTATGGGTAGCTAACTAAATAACACCGTAGGGACATAAAGCTTCAACACTGATAACCTGACACCCCATCATAAAGACTCAACCCTGGGCCAGCTTAATCCTCCTGTAGCGCTCACAACGTATCTCCCTAAAACCCATCTTAAACTTATACTCCCATCACAGTTTTCACCTTCCTTGAGTTAGTGTATTACTAATTCACTTCAAAGACTTATTATTCCGTATACATTCCAAATAAAACTTAGGACCAAGTGAAATGCAATAAAATTACACTACGACAAAATTAGTGATTTCTATAGGTCAACCGGACTAACAAGATAATTAAATTCAGGTTACGACAGGTCGGGCACGTAGGCTGGTTCGGTTAGTGAGCCAAGAAAAGCACAAAGAATTGTGATGGAGAAGCCGGTAGGAAAAGTGGCCTCTTACAATTTTGAGCAGACGGTCAGAGGATGACACTGAGATGGGTGGAGGGTGAAGGAATTATAGCACAACCGGCTTTGATACTGTAAATGTTTAATATTCGTGTTCTGATACCAGGGCCTTCTACTACTTTATCTACTGGAAAAGGTCAAAGGTAAAGTTCACCCTGTAACAGGCCTTAAAGGACCAGAGGGCAGTAGTTATAGCTCTACTCTTTCTTTAACCTCGGCGCTAGATGGGAGTTGGTGGTTAGTGCCACGCCCCGGCAGATTTATCCCCGAAAAAGAGAGCCAGTACCCACTTTAGGGGAAGCTGGGTGGCCCTCAGGGCCGGTCTGGACGGGTGCGGAAAATGTCGCCCCCACCGGGATTGGATCCCCGGCCCATGAAGCTCGTAGCGAGTCGCTATACCGACTACGCTATCCTCTTTTTTTACTGTAGTTTATGTAATTCAGGTTGGGTCAAAATGTAAGTATAACATTATTTTTAATATCGCTACTATGAGTAACTTTTAAAGACGCAGCTTAGAAAATACACCTTTAAACACACTTGATGATCGAACACACTATTAGTCAAACTAGAAGCACGCTCACAATAAAAGGGAAAGGACCCTTAAAATAAAAGAAAAAATGATACACCTGGTAGGGGTGTTCCGTAAAAGACGTCATTATTACGATCTATAATTTCAGACTGGTTAGTATGAATACGCTGAACTCTTAGCACAGCCGTATACAGCTACTAACGATCAGATTTACAAAGTCCGGAGAGAGTTTGTGACAGTCAACACGATTATCCGCGCTGTACAGCAAATACTTACCGGCCTTCATAAAATAACAACAGCGTTCCTTTACTAGGAAGAAGACATGCAAATGTCTGACAGTCGTCATGTCACATGCAGTGGGAGGAGCTTCACTGCGAAATTACGGGCTGTATCACATGATGCAAGACACCGAGCATGTCAATGTCACCTTGCATTGTAATTTGTAACAAAATTTCCGACTTTGTTCAGCACATACGCTACTTCAAATATGAACGCCTCACTTTACAGTACTAACATTAGGCCTTTACCACACATGTCACGATGTCTTCAGCATCGAATTATTCAAATATACGTGACATCACATACGAAAGCTGTCACATGTTTATTTATTTAATGACGCGTTATAAAGCATACGTTACACAGCGATGAATGTGCGGGTGCTTGTGAATGACAAGCGAACGGGGGGGGGGGGGGGGCCGCAGCAGTGACTTCTTCTTTAAGACATAATCTCAGCATTTACGTGGGGGGAATGCGAATAATGCACACAAGAACTCGGCACTTTATCAGCGGTCTCTGGACAGAGATTCTCATAGACCTCACAAATACGAAGGATTTATATGACGATACAGTCACTTGGAACATTATCAGTAACTTCACCGACGAACTTCTATGGCTTGTACATGGGTTCAAGGTACACTCCCAACTTGTCTGCGTCGCTTCATCACAGTGACATAAGCCGATTAAATGCCGTCGTCCCTACAGGTTTGCAAAAATCCCTGCGCCTCTGTCGCTGCCAGCAGCTGCGTGTTTAGGGTTGCTGTACGTGGTTTCGCGTGACAGACTGGCTGCATTGAACTACGTTCCTTGATTCCTCCATATTCAGTTGCTTGTCAGTCTAGCATGCAACCCCACGGCTCTAACGTATGTTTGAATTAGTGCATGACTTCAGACAAGGAATATCTGCGTATACTTCGCCGAAACGGCAGACGCAAATGGCAGGACGGCTCAGCGGTTATATCAAGAATGTTTTCCTAATCGGCGACTTCTGTCCCACAGTATGTTTGTGTCCACAAATCGGCGGCTAAGCAAGACTGGTTTGTTCAATGTCAACAGACATAACTGTGGATGGTAGTGGACTCTGCACACACCGAGGTATGTGAAGCGATCTTAAATATGGTAGCTGGCACACCCACAACCAGGATGCACTGAGTTGGGCACGCCATGTATGCATCTGACTGCCGTTTGGCAGGTCATGCTTCAGCAGCAGCAGCTGGACCCGTAGAGCCGGGAAAACGTTCAGGCAGCGGGCCCAGCGGACTACCCTGAGCCGAGCCGAGAGCAGTTGCGGTGCCTCGGCTTCCCGCCTTGCGCTCTACAAATATGAGGCGTTGTTGGCTCGACGGTATATTATTAACAGCCATAACAACCATGTTTGGACAGATGAAAACCCGCATGCAACAATCAAACAACGACACCAGCAGATTTCCATCAATGCCTCGTGTTGTATTCGTGATTTTCTAATAGGTCCCTAACTACTTCCCCCACACTTGACAGGACCTGTCTACAGGAACTTTCTGGAGCAATCACTGCCAGAATCGGTGCAGGACGTATCGCTCGCTAGACGTTCGCTGAAGGGTGCGGTTCATCCACGATGGGCCTACAACACGAGAATACCCGAACGATGTTTATCCTGCAAGGTGGATTGGCCACGGCGGTTCCTTTCCTTGGCCTGCTCGCTCATCCGACCCAAATCCCCTTCACGTTTTCCACTGGAGGACATCTCGGATGTCTTGCGTACGATACTCCAGTAGGGCGACGGGACCCAGGCAGAATGTGGCACCGTACAACAAACACCTGGTATTTACGAGCGTGTGCAGCAGCCAGTCGTGCGTTGCTGCAAGTTGTGCAATTAAATCCGTGGTCGTCAGTTCGAACAGCTGTTGCAGTTGTTAATGATGAAACGCCTGATCATCATCATCATGCTGTGTCAGTTTACCTTTGCACAAACAAATCGCCTCCATTAATTACGTATAGGATCTTCAGTCACGTTTTGAAACCTCACAGCTGCCACTGAAGACGGCGTTACCCGCCGTTACATGCTACGTAGGGCAGAGTGCGCGGATATTCTGTCCCTCTCCCACAGAGTGCCTCTCAGAGATCTCAGTGATGACCAACCACGTGGAACCATGCACAGCGGTCCTAAATATACAGCTACAGGCAGCGACAGAGGTGCAGAGATGGCTGCAAACACCAAAGGGACAACGATAGTTCATCGGCCAGCATCCTGGTAATGAGGGACGCAGATATGTCGGAATAATTTTTCGCAGTACAAGTATACCTTGAATTCATTCACAAGCCCCAAACGTTTGTCGGTGGAATTTATAAAACACTAGATATACTTATGCCGGTTACTACTTTTGTAATTCTAACAGCATCTTCAAAGGCACGTAGGCCTATCTTCAATTACGTGTAGGACCTACGGTGATCCTACGGGTTCCCTGCGTAATTTTAATGGAATATCTACAAAGGCATAAACCTGGCATTACATATAGGACCCACGGTCACACAAAGGGTTTCTCTTTATACTATAATGGCATATCTACGACAGCATGGATTTTGCATTACAGTTAATCTTCAGTGTAAGAACTACAGAACTATTCCTATGTTGACTTCAGCGGAATCGGGGAGGCCAAGCAGGTTGGTTTAGCTTAACGCTGCAGACTCGTATTCGGCAGGTGCCTGGTTCGCATTTAGACCGGGAGACCGGCGATCCTGACAGTTTAACGTGTTTTTCCTCAGTTCCCACAGACAAATTCTAGGATAGTACCTCGGCTAGGACATGACCACTTCCTTCAAAACCTTTCAGCTTTACCACCTTCATACCCACCGCTGTACAATCCATGCGCAATCTGTGGGACGCAAAGTAGCACTGTGACAATGTTTTATCCAAGTACTTTCGTTTTTTCATGATTATCGTTCCGTCAATGCTCCACACTCATTCACTAACCTATCACTGACACGGCATAATGTTAGAAACAGACAGCGTCGTTAAATAACAAACTTAAAAGAATACATAGTCTGATACAACAGCGTCCTAAAACAAACCACAAACGAAGAAAAGGACGAAAAATTAGACCTACACTGTAGGACAACTGGAAGCATTACTGCATACAGAAGACAATTTTATGTATAGCAGTGTAGGAGGAGACGCATAAATACAGTAAATGTTCTGTTCCAGACTCGCCGTTCGCCTGACATTTGCAAAATTGAGAGACTATGACGTAACCCTGCATGCCAGGCACACAGGTACAAAAGAACAGTACGGGGAATACAGAAAAAAAGGGACAATCGAAGACAGAACGACAGAAAAGAAAGAACCACAATCGAAAGAAACAAAAAACGGGGTAGACCGAGGTATCAGGGATTTGAGGACCCAAAACGGCCAATCATCTGACACCAAAGAACTGACCCTGGGTCAAACTCCCTAAATTTCAGCACTTAACCTTTCGCGCGAGAACACGTGGACATTCATGATGCACTTGTCTATAATGTCTACCTGCTGACGTGCAATGCCACAAGTGACCGAAAACCGAAGCTGATGTCACTACCAGCCATAGCTTTTAAGCAACGCATGTTTATAACGAGAAATTGGCAGTGCCCACTGATCTGACAATGATCTTTTATCGTGTTCACGTGGGAGAAATTGGCAGTGTTCTCTGATCGCGTTCACGTGAGAATATCGCGACCATAGTGCTTTGCATTTCCGCTGTAAACTGTTATGTGGACGAAAGCAGTTTTGCTGTTAGCGCTTCTCTATTTATTTACGTCTTTCTTTCCCTCTCTCTCTCTCGCCCCCCCCCCCCCTCTGTCGTTCCTCTTATTATTCGCGTTTTCCCTGTATTTCCTTTTCTTATCTTTCACCCCCTCTTCCTTCTTGAATGTCGCTTTCCTTTCTTCCATTATAGTTTCATCCTGTCTCCTTTTCGTGTCCTCTACTTTTTTGTCCTTGTGTTCACCTCTTTCTAACACGCTCTCTCGAGCGCTCTCTTCGTTTTCTTCTTTCTTTCCTATGCCGTCAAATAGTTATTAGCCTTCTTCCTTGTACCTGAAGTTTCAGGGCTTGAGAATCCTCCAGTAGGTTTGTTACGCTAACACATTTCGTGGCCTTGCTTAGTGCGTCCCGGCAAATGCAGTAACAAATTAAAGTGGGCTACAACCGATTCCTACCACAGACTTCCCAAATCAAAATTCATATAGGCTATTTCCTCATCGTTCTTCGATTTACATCCACAACACAAACACCACCAATATGAACACAATGAATACTTCAATATATTAATAGCCTTACGCCTATTTCTTCCTGCAATCATCTCCTTTTCTTCCAGCGCGCAATCAGTTCTGCGAAAGACCTGCACTGCAGTGCCTGTGGGTCGGCCCCACGCAACGATTAGATTAGGCATTGCCGTCATAGGCCATTATGAAGGAAGCCATCGTTCAAGAACATTTAACACGTATATCCGAGTAGAACTAATAAACCTTAATTACACCAATGTGGACTGCAGCGAGGTGTGGAATTTCGCCACTAGGCTACATGTAGGGACTGAATGAAGAGTTTTCGTTGATAGTTTGGTTTTCGTGCAAATACACAGGTCAGAAATCGAATCTGTAGAACGCATTATGTATTCGAAATTCGAACAGCTCTTAACAGACTTGTGACGTAAAATCCCGTGTAAATAGCAGTTTTAATTTTCACATTCTCAGTTCAAAGCACGCCTTATGCTTACGCCAACCGTGAGGTCCATTCAGTCCATATCGTCACACCCTATGTTTTAAGACACGGAATTACGTCTCGGCATCTTCCTTTGAGAAATCCCAAATAATATTGGTATGAGTAGCAATAATATCGTTAAGAAGAAGTAATAAATCGCGTTAAGGAAAGAACACAGACCAGGGGCGGCCAGTTAGACTAGATTCGGGAGCCGCAATTCGTGAGGCAACTTAGGCAAGAGCCATGAGTTAATAAAATCAAATATTCTTTCCTTACTTGATGGCTTCTTATTTTTGTTCCTCCAACTACAATGGGCCAGTTTCAGTTAGATATGAGTCTCGTTTCTTTAGAAAATCTTTTAACATGCCATTTAACGGCCAGCCTCGTGTACATGTAAACTACATGAACATTACTTTTTGCAGGCAACTAGCATAAGCAGCACCAGTGACGTGCCGAGGTGCGTTGTGGCTACCCCTGACATAGACTGTGGATGTTCCAAAACAGAATAACAAAGATGACATGTAAACCAGAGAGGGAGGAATTAACAGGGCGCTGAAGAAAATTACATAATGAGGAACTTCATAATTTGTACGCCACACTAAATATTATTCGGGTGAGCAAGTCAAGGAGGATGAGATGGGCACGGCATGTCACACGCACGGAAAAGAAGAAAAATACATACATGGTTTTAGTTGGAAAATCTGAAAGAAAGAGACCACTTGGAACGCCTAGCGTAGACGGGAGGATAATATTAAAACTGATCTTAAAAAGTAAGATAGGAGGTTATGGAATGAATCTAGCTCGGTACAGGGACAAGTGGCGGACTGTTGCAAACATGAAATAAACCTTCGGGTTGCATAAAACTCGGGAGATTAACTGAGGACCCATTACCTTTCCAAGAAGGACTCTGCTCCACGTAGTTATTTATCCTATACCAAGGCACGCAGTTCCCCAAGCAGATCCTCACAGCGCGATCGTGCTGTTGGTAATAGCGCTAAGTAAACAAGACGAGGTGTACAATGTTTGCGTAGCACTGAAACACATTTCTGCACGGAATTGCATTGCATTTGGAACACCATATCACCATCACACTGAGGGATCCACACAGTACGGACTTCAGGCTACATCATAGGGTCCGTGTATTATTTTAAAATGCTTTATTAGCAACAAGAGTATTTACCATCGAATGACGTCGAAAACAGAGTAGAACGGAACATACAGCATGCACTTTTTACACCAGACTTCAGATATTCAGGCATATTTCTCGAAATTAAGTCACGACACTGCATGGGCGGTTTTAAAGACCTGAACAATACAGTTGCAGGAGCAACGTGAGGTCAGTATGTGGGTTCGTAATGGCCAGTCCTCTCCGACCCCTCTTGCTCCACCACTCAAAAGTCATCGTGAAGCTGCGATTCTCTCAGATGAGATAACCTGTTGCTACCGTGTTGTTACGTATATCAGTCCAGACAAATGTCGCGATAGCAGCTTCTGGGTCGAAGGTTTCCAAAAATTTTTAACTTCGCGAAGCGCCTGGACACCAAGGCGGAATACCATAAAAACCGATGTTTTATGCCATCATTCGAATTGGTAACAATATTAACCTTTATTCCTCTAATGAGAAGTACACACAATTTTTACAAACTGACAGCAGCAAACCCCTTACGCCTAGTTGGGAAACAAAGAGACACGGGCCCTCTTGTGCTGCGAAGCAAACGTGGCATTTAAAACGTAATGTTTCTGAGCGGAGTGCAACAGACCGGTTTTGAAGAACCGAAATGTGCAGTCGGAGGAGGAAGTGGAGGTCAATGTCTGGATTCGCAATAGACCGGTTCCCCTCCAACCCCTCTTACCAAGCCAAGTCATCGTGAAACTGCAATTCTGTCAGATGAGATAACCTGTCCATGCCATTGCATAAAGAAAAGCAAACCAATACGTGGCCTAACATCACACTGCAGCTCACACTGATGGCTATACCACATTCTCGATAAGAACTACTCTTGAAATAAGTCTGTTATTATCCGTTCACGGTTATTTAAATACAAAGAATAATGGGGTTCGTGATGTGGCATCCTAAAGACACCAACCATGCTCAAAACAGGGAGAATTTCTTCTGCAGACGTGCTACTCAGAACGCTGAAGCAAATCCAATTGATAATCGTACCAATGTAAACTTCTTACATACAAGCTACCTACCTAAAGACGCAATTTCGAAATTGAAACAATTAATTTTGCGCCACATTAACACATGGGCAAAACAAGAAATTTAACACCGACATAAAAAGAACGACAAAGGACAGGGAGAAATATAGGCAACAAGAAATTTAAAAAAGGGGCGAGAAAAAAAAGCAACTCATTTTGGACATAAATCACAAAGCCTACTTTTCCACTGCATAGATTTGTAGTTCTACATACATACATACATACATACATACATACATACATGCATACATACATACATACATGCATGCATGCATGCATGCACAGCCATCCACCTAAGTGTATCTGTCTGTCTGTCTGTCCATCTGTCTGTCCATCTATCTATCTATCTATCTATCTATCTATCTCTCTAGCTATCTGACTAACTGGCTAACTCCATAAGCACAGTCCTTCTTAATTAGCTAACAGGTCCTCAGCTAGTCAATAATGTCCAGCATTTCATCCAAACCGATGGTTTATCAGAGTGTCTGTCCCTATCCCGAGCCATACAAGTGCATCCACTCCACGCCCTCCAAACCTATTCCCCAGCCCATTTTAAGATTATCCTCCATCTACGCCTAGGTGTTCCAGGCGGTCCTCTTCTTCCAGATTATTCAACCGAAAACCTGTACTGTATTACAAGTGTCTAAAGAAAGTACTGACACGTACAAAGAAAATGCACTGCAACTAAACCACTGTACAAATTCCAATCCCTCTTTGAATGTATACACACTCTCCTGTAAAGGACTCGATCCAGGCCACTGCTTATTCAGATGACTCCGGCAACGTCTAGAAAATAAGACTGAAGAATTATAAGCACCATAAAGCTCGCCTCTACCGCCTGTAATCTGAATAAAACGTTTGTGTGCAGCGAACAACTTTCATTTCTGGGCCATTTCGAGAAATAAGACACGGTGGACCACATTTAGAACTTGCCTGATGTGTCACAGTCTCACCTGAGCATGAGTCAAACTAACTGTCACGCGGACGTTACGAAGATCAACACGCGCTATTTCTTGGGTAAGGGTGACAGCAGCATCGTGTCTGACGTCATACGAACTTTAATTTATTAACAAGGCTCAAGGAAACTGCACTTTATTCAGCAGTACGTTCAAATAATGAGGAATTTATGGCGTATCTCTTAGAACAGTATGCGTTTGTGTTGTATCTGTTAGATCAAGAACTAAACAAACTTTCATGCTTGAACCTGAATCAACACCGCTATAAAGCCTACAATTTGCTTTGACCCGGAACCAATCGTTTCTCATCCCATCTTAACGTTATCCTAATATGTCCTCTTCTGTCTTCCAAGTGGCTCTATTTTCCTTACCAAAATTATGTACACATTTCTTGTTTCCCGCACCAAAGCTACTGTTCAGCCTTTCAGCCCAGCACCCTTATGCTACATCTTAACAAAATTATGCTCGGCGCTCTCGACCGTGTGGCCTCTGAGATCGGAAAGAATTACATACAGGCCTAAAAATTTGTATAAACTACGTGGAGCTAGAGCTCCATGAATTCTATCTGTACATTTTGTATGCGAGCAGTAAACACCACGATCCGGCAAGCATTACCCACTGTGGACAGGGCATCTGGTTTCCTCACTTCCGACTTTTTTCTTTCTGCACTTTTCTTTGTTTCCTTTTTCCTTTGCTGATCCCCTGCTTCCTTTCGTGTTTTATATGTACTTTTTCTTCCACAAAACAGCATGACATACGGGGTTCACAGCTGCTCCTGCAGGAAATCGGACCCGGTAGTCGAATCAACCGTCCGCCATTTTGCTGAAGTATTACGGCCCACACACTTCACGTGACGTCATTCTACGGCAGTAAATCCTGCTCGTAAGAGAGTCACACGGTGCACCTAAAAACACAAATAACATCGCACCTACGCATCGCTTGTCTACCAGGCATGAAGCTGGTATGTAACGGGAAAAGAGTTCAGGTGAAAGTACCCCACACTCGCGCATGAAGCTGACCACTTTTACATATGGTGGCAGCAGTTCATCCGAAACGTCAGGACCAATCTACCAAGGCGTCATACCTCAGAACACCATAACTTAACACGCTGAAATATTTTGGTACAAGGCATTGAGCATAAACAGAATCTCCACGAACCGTATTAGGCTAGACGTGCACATTTTTAAGTTCATTGTCATGCAGTAGTGAATATGTTACTTTTAATATAATGATTTATGTAAGTGGCGTGCGGCCTCAGTAGGTCTCACATGCCACCACCGCCTATTACCATAAAAAATACAATAAAGTTACAAGTAGGTATATCCCTAACTGCTAGTCTGCGGTGATTAAATCAAGGGGACGATACGTTAGCATGCATGGAGGAAACTATACAAACCTTCATCGGGATATCTCACGGAAAGATAACACTGGGGAAACCTAAGCATAGATGTAAGCGTAATATTAAAATTGATCTTACAAACATAGGCTGTAAGATATGAATTGGGAACAGTTGGCTCAACACGGTCTAATAACCTTCGTAGACATGGCAATGAACCTGCTGGTTCCATAAACGCGCCGAATTTCACAGTAAACCTAAGAGCGACTTGATAACTATCAACTTCTCATGAAGCATACGGCAACAAATAGGCCTATGACACACTGGATGTCTTCCAATGGCTGCCATATGGAACAGATGATGAAGTACGAAGCATGAACAAACAAAAATGGTGAAGGTGTCAGATCTCAAGAGTACACATTTCATAAAGGAGTTGCTTGTGATCTTGCCTACCTCAGTGGCCTTGATATTCATTCACTGCAGCTACTAATTAATCACTGCAAAGATAAGAACACTCGACGTTATCACAAAGCATGACGCAAATGACTACTGTAATTGTTTTTGTTAAATATCCACCACACTGAAAACTCTTCCAAATGAAAGCTGTACAATGTAATTATATCTATAATCACGCTAAGCAGGAACCTTTAAACTGTGAGCCATTTTTGTGGAAAATACGAAGTCCGATTTCAGCTTTGTATGAAGTACGGATTGTATAGTGTTGGTGAAGATTGAATTTTGAGTTTGTCCGAAGACTTCTAGTATACGAGGGCTGTCCAAAAAGTATCCGACTATATTTTTTCCCGCGGTAAGTAATGGCGAAAGGGTGGGGAAACTAAGCGTAGTGGTAGAAGGGACTTTCATGTGCATGCGTGATTTTTTGCTGCCTCGCAACACCGCCGGATGCGTCTGTCGCTGCCAGATAGCGAAGTGGTGTAACACGTGTTCGTCGCATTCTCGTTTCGCTCAAGATGACAGAATGTTTGGAGCAGCGATACTGCATCAAGTTTTGTCAGAAACTTGGGGATATCCAAGCGGAAACAATCCGCAAAATTCAGCAGGCTTTCGGTGATGATGCAATGGGGGTCACTCAAATTAAAGAGTGGTTCAACCGCTTTAAAGATGGCCGCATGTCGGCGGACAGTGACCAGCGTTCCGGGAGACCGTCAACGAGCCGAGATGCTGATGTCATTGACAAAGTGCGGACATTGATCATGGAGGACCGTCGTTTCACCGTCCGGGAAATTGCTGATGAGGTTGGGATCAGCATAGGTTCCGCAAACACGATTTTAACTGAGGATGTGGGCATGCGAAGAGTGGCGGCAAAATTTGTGCCCAAGCTGCTTTCGCCGGAGCAGCAACAACTCCGCCTTGAGGTCGCGCAGGACATGCTGGAGTGCGCCAACAGGGATCCTGAGTTCCTGAAGACTGTGATCACTGGTGACGAGTCGTGGGTGTACGGATATGACCCGGAAACCAAGGTCCAGTCGTCACAATGGAAGCATCCAACATCCCCGAGGCCCAAAAAAGCACGACACGTTCGGAGCAATGTGAAGGTGATACTGACTGCTTTCTTCGATTACCGGGGTGTTGTGCATCATGAGTACGCACCACTAGGCCAAACTGTTAATAAGGAGTACTACCAAGAAGTCCTCCGTCATCTTCGTGATGCAGTTCCGGAGCTGTGGGACGCACGCAACTGGCAGCTGCATCATGACAATGCCCCAGCTCATTCATCACACCTGATCCAGGGTTTCCTGGCTAAGCACGGCATTCCGCAGGTTCGCCAGGCTCCCTACTCTCCTGACATGGCTCCTTGTGATTTCTGGCTGTTCCCGAGATTGAAGACACCGCTAAAAGGCTCCCGTTTTGACAGCCGCGAGGACATCATACAGAACGCGACGGCGCAGCTGCACACCATTCCAAAACAAGCCTTCCAGAATTGCTTCCAGCGATGGAAGGACCGCTGGGCTAAGTGTGTGGAGTCACAAGGGGCCTACTTTGAAGGGGATTAGGTATTGTAACCACCCAGATACAGAACCTTTTTTTTCCCGGCCCAAGGTCGGATACTTTTTGGACAGCCTCGTAGACCCCTAATAAAGTCAAAAGATAAGGCTGGCAGTATGCTTACATAATCACGTCAAAAAATATTTATGCAGGACAGTGGGGGCCCCGCAGTTTCAATCCCGGTGAAATAATTCGTGCCCACTAGAAAGGAGGCTCGGTGGCCCTCCAAACCCGGTATGAGCACAGAGGTAGCATAAATAAACCTACTTCACTGCCAGAAATCCAACCCGGACGCTCAGCACTAATACATATGAGCCATCTTGGCGCATATAAATCCCAAATATATAATTTAATACGAATCCAGTAAGTAGTTTCAGAGATGAATACGTGAAAGGACAGCTACGACATCCCCATCACGCGTTTGTTTTCAGCGCCTTGTGTAAAGATTGCATAAACAAGTTCAATTTATGAGGACGAGGCGAGTTTTTATTACAAGATTATCCGCCGAAGCGCCGGGTACGAACACGATGTGGGTTGCAAGGTGCAGCAGATTTTACAAAAACGGACGGCACAAGAGAGACCTTCGCCGTTACTAGTTACCCTGTCCACACTTCGTTGTCTTCAGGTTTCTCAAAACTCGAGTCAACCAGGACGCCAGACTACGAGCCATTCTTGCATTTCAACGGCGAACTCACAACTGGGGACATGAATTAAACCATCAATCTGGCCTACCCTTAGGCTATAGGTGAATTACAAAGGTCCATGGGCAGCAAATGTCCGTCACAATGTATCGTAGACTATTGAACGGGAAATTTTTTAAAAGTCCCGTCTATAGTTGTGATTTATGCAGAAACCCCTTCAACTGACCCGTTCGTATATAATATAGCCCCAGAGGGGTCCCATCAAATCACAGTTTCACTGGATATTCATGCCATGAATTCGAGAAGCTCTTCAGACATAGCTCAATAGATTTTGTCGGTAAAGTACGACGCTGCAAGGCCGACCGAAGTACGGGTACCTCTTGACTGCTTCGTAACGTCATACAATCACTGAATATTCACGTCATGAATTTGAAATTCCCAAGGGACAGCTTCATAGACGTTATTGGTAAAACACGACGCCCGAATACCGAACGAAGGACAGGTACCTCTTGAAGGCCTCATAACAACAGACCTTTTTCGAGAATCACCGCCGTGTGGCGTATGGTAAACTGTATAGCAATCCGGGTGCTACTCACTCACACTCCCGGTATAGTATGCAGGGAGATGCAAGTAAATACGCCTACAGTTCATGTACAGATAAGACCGTTTGGTCTACTTAACACGAAGAATGCAGCTCGAGTACAGCTGAAAACAAAATGCTGACGACTTGCTCCTTACTTATTTAATTAACAATGCTTTTTCAAAATACGTATGAAGCAGAACTGACAAATGTGTGCATAAGTTTGGAGATATTGCAACGGCTGCAGCTTATTTTAAGGCAACATTAATATTTGCTTGTTTTATGTTATTCATACTGTACATTTTTTGATTATTTACGTTCAATCCGACAAATGTACACTTTTATTTTCTATTATTCAATACATATATTTCAATGAAATATATGTATTGAATGATAAAAAATAAAGGTGTACATTTGTCTGATAGAACCTAAATAATGAATACTTACCTATATGTACCGAAGAAGCCGACGAAAACATGAGATAGGACAGTCTCCCGATCGAGATATGATCACGGAAACCATTCGACAGCTACATTCGGTACAATATTGAAAGAGCAAAGAAAGTAACAAGATGGATAAAACTGCACAATTAAAAGCCTTATAGACAAGAGGTCTACTCCTTACTCAAAAGCTCTAGGGAAGGGGACAGGTAACAGGAGCAGGTGTAATGGGAGGATAATATTAAAATGGACCTTACACAGCTATAGGGGATGGACTGGGGTGAACCACCTCAAGACTTTTGTAAAAACGTCAATAAACCTTCGGTTCTTCAAAAGCAATTGAATTTCTTGGCCAGATGATCAAATTTTCTTCAGCCCCTCCAAACAGATGCTTACATAATACCTAAAGATCACGACCGCTTCGTCTGACCAACCTCGAAACTCGCCACCAACAAGCACCCTACCGAGCAAGTTGACTCTGCAGTAATATGTCTGAACTGTATTCGGAAAGCGACTGGTTCTAATTACGGTCTGAACAAGCTATCCTGAAAAACCTTCGTGGTTTTAATCAGAACTGTCAAGCAAATGATGGGATAGTCCCTCAAAGTAGGCTACGACTGCTTCCTTCCACATCTTCTCCAACGAATTATTCATTAAGTCATCTTACCATGCGTCACTAGGGCTATGTAGTGTCACATGGCGTCATTAAATAAATAAGTAAATAAATAGTTATTTATTAACAAATAAACCAACTAACCGTCATATACTTCAATAAAATATAACTCGTGCAGTTGTTACAGCGCCGTTACACAAACCTAAAAAACAAATGGGCACTTTCGGGGAACACTTGTATTGCAATGAATTAACTTACGCAACTATTATCTCGTTCCTAGGTCATAAAAGGACCGAAACTCAAAGCCACTGCTTCATACGCCGTAATGGCAGAGTGCCCTGGAAAAACTTTATCTGTACCTTGTACTGTCTATTTGGTAAACACGGATGTACATAAAAATGAATCAAGTTACAAGTACTTGCATGTACCAAGAGGTAGGAAGCTGAAAACAGGATATATCAGGGTCGGAAGGACGACTGCATTCAGTCGTATTGTTTCTCCTGAAACAGGATTATGCAAATGGCATCAGCTAAATAACAGTACGCAACAGATTTTCACTTTTTTCGATAATATGCATAATACGAAACTCGTTTTGACTGAATACAGTATGGTGACACTAATATGACAGTCAGAAGTACGGCGCACAGCTTTTTGTTATGATGTGCTTTATTCGAACACAAGACACATTAACGTACATACCACTTATTATGCAATTCCAATTCATCACGTTCCCCACTGATGGTGCTTCCACCTGGTCGTGGTGGTGGGGCTGTGTGTACCAATGACCTAGACAGCTATGCCGGCGGTAGCGTAGCTACTGGTAGGGCCTCCCAAGCCGGAGAGGTCAAAGGGTAGGTACCAGACTAGGAGAAGCACCCTGGTCCTCCAGGTTGGGGGTTGTGCATAAGGTTAACACCCTTATCACATAAAACAAATCCTGTTCAGAAAACGACACTAACGCCTCGGAATGTGGCAGATAGTGGAGGAAGCCAAGGATTTTTGGACCAAGTAAGAACATGGATGGCTCATGGAGAATTAAAACAAATGAAGAGCTTAATAAACTAATAAAGTATAAGAATATAGTAAATCATATTAAAGCACAAAGATTAGGGTGGTTTGGGCATTTGTACAGAATGGAAAATGACAGATTGGTTAAAAGAATCTATAACTGGAAGCCTATATCTATACGAATGCGTGGAAGACCGAAGAATAGATGGGAAGATGATGTTATGGCAGACTTGAGGATTCAAAATGTCAAAAACTGGAGAAACTGCATCCAGGATAGGAAGAAATGGAAGGATATAGTTGAGAAGGCCAAAACCTACAAAGGATGAGGTTGTCGTGCCTGTATAAGAAGAAGAAGTGGAGGAAGCCAAAGCCCACCCAGGGCTGTAGAGCTGGATGGTAAGGTAATTCATCACGTTAGTTTAATGACAATAAACTCTTATTCACTAACAGATCATGTGCTCTCATTATACACAGTTTCTATTCCTCAGTTCTGCCAACATTCACTGCGCAATACTTACTTTCAAACAGCTACATAAGATGGTCTTTACATTTTTTCCCCCAAATCTGTGACGCATATCAACTAACTCTTTAAGGACGAAACCGGATCTGTTTGATTTGAAGACCCAGCCCGTACCGCGCAGTAAACACTCTCCGCCTCGGTTATAAAAACCGATCAGTTAATACAGTATAGGGAAATAATCGCTGTTTGTTCTGAGATCCATACGAACACAAAAATGCATTGTGGGCAGAATATAGAATTTTTGAAAGTTAAAGTTGGTGGTATATAAAGTAACCGTTAGGCTTTAAAAGGTTAAACGGCAGTTGGAAACTCTAGAACGTTCAAGATCAAGTCCATGAGACAGAAACTGAGCCCACAGCTTAGAGATTAGAACGGAATACACAAAACTGATGTTGTGTATAGCCTGATACAGAAACGCTTGAAAGGCCAGTTCTTGTGAATGGACTTTCAATAACGCTGTTACAAGCGGCATGCGTTGCGACACTGTCCGAATATTCAAAAGTTTCACGTTTGCTGTAGCATAAATGTATGTAAACTAACTTCCGCTATCGCAACTTTCACATGTGACACTCATCATTATCAAGCACATTAAAACACAATACACAGACTTTTCTTCTTCGAACTGTACGATAATCCTACCAGACTGCACTGAAGGAAACCAGAAATAAAATACAGAAATCGTATATATCAGTAGTTTAATCACTGTGATAACTCTTCCATAACTGCAACTGCTACACAGTGCTTTTTGGAGAAATGTCAGTAAATGTGACATTAAATTATAAATTTGCGTCACAAACAATAATTATATATATTTAACAATATATGCTACATGTTTCGGTCATGGTCGAAATGTAGGAACATGTAGCATACATTATTAAATAAAGAATTGTTGTGTCTGACGGAAATTTATAATTTCTTGACAGTTAACTATAACACAACGGGATGGATTCCATCAAAATAGACATTAAATGTGCCGCTAGTCACTCTTAGAGAGCAGGTGAATTCGAAAATTTCCCCCGTCTTCGCATTAAAAAATAATAAAGAAATTATACTGTTGTTTCATATTGTGTGAATATTATTGGAATAAAAACAACAAATAAGATCTATTTTTTCCGCGTTCTGAATTTATAACTTTCATCCAATGCGTCGCCGTCAATACAAGTGCCGGAACGCCGTACCGTTGCGTACCGTCACAAAAGCAGCAATGCCGCTACAAATATGGCTGACACGAAATATCATTTTTAACACTCAGCAGTACATTTCAAATGAACAGGCTTCTAAAATCCCCTTGTTTAAGTGGACGAAGGAGAAAAATACGCGGTCGTGATCTACTTTATGGCAGTCAATGGGCTAATTTATAGTATGCGGGATGGAAGACGGGGTTGGGGTTACGGCTACAGAGGGCATATAGGCCTACTGCACTAAAGACCTGCAACTGTTTCTCCTTTCCAAAAGCAGCACAAGGAAGTTGGGCAACGTGTAGACATTTGTATACGCATATTCATAAAGTCCTATTTAATATGTGACAGACATAACCTCGAAAAATAAACTAATGTACGAAACGGACTATCGAATCTCGACTCTGAAGATGACGGCACTACAATCTTTCGAAACGTATGTAACAATTCACCGTTCGATACGGCGTGGTATCCCAAAAGACTTGAATATTCAGCAAAACCGCTGTGATAACTTCAAACCTCGCACAAAAGGTCTAGTTTGTAACAAAGTAGACCTACTAAATCAGGGGCGTACAAAACCCAGGCGCCAGGTCGCCAGGGCGACTGAACTTTGTAAGGTTGCACCTAATATTTGTGGGTCTTCAGTATCTTAATGGCTTCATGTCACTCTACTGGCGCCTAGAATTTTACGTTGTTTCTAGATTTCTGGAAGATTTGTGCAGTCCTGTACTAAATACTGACTGAAAGTTTAGTCTGAAATACCGACCTACGCTTACGTGATGTTTAATTAACATCAACATGAATTTAAATGTATTAAAATCTGCAATTGGAACTGTAGGCCACGATGTTCTATTTGGAGCAAAAACACATTTGGTCGATGCATTTACCAATAACTTCAGTCCTACTCGTGCATTTAATCAAAATCCGATAATCTAGAGCGACGGACGGACGGACAGAGAAGTGCAGTACTATGAAGCTGCGCACTGTCCGAAACTAATTACAGAGAACGAAGCTGTAATGTGGGTAAGATTCATTTGCACCAGAATGGGATGCGATGGAGGAGGCCTTTTAGGGGTTGCAGTGTTCTCATTCTGGTGCTAACATCACAGAAGTTAAAACTTGTGAGAGAAAGCGTTTGTGCTGATCTCCCACACCAGATTGCGCGTCTCTCGTCCGCAATCAACCTGTCTTTTACAGCACGCCGTTAATCCACAATTAGCAAATTGGCAGTTAAATACATCCCACAAGATTGCGTGACTTCAAAAGCAGAACATCAACAACACGTGGCCAGGTCTAGATTCCCCGGGACAGATGCACTTTCCTGTCCTTGACTAACTGCACGCGATGTGAAAATTGCATTGTTTCCTTTACAAATGTATGCAGCTCTTTAACCTTTAAATATCGAGTACATTCAGGGTCATGATTCTGAAGAATACTGATAAGGTACATGGTTAAAATCCCGGGAGAAGAATCGGTTAATCCAGCTGCATATAAACCTGTTTTTAAATTTAAATTCTTAGTTTATTTACGGACGATTTTTCAGCTACATGATTATAGGACCGGCGGTGGCTTATTTCCTTGTAAGCCACGAAAACCCTCAGGCAGGCTAGCAAGCTTCAAAGCCAAGACTCAAACCCAGAACCTCCTCAACACAGGGAGGTAGTGCAACCACCGCAGTACCACTGAATAACTCCTCATGCAGTAAACGCAAACGGTTCAATGCCGTATGCAGCCACGGAAACGATGTGAACTTTCGTCGGAAGTAATGTCTTCAGCATGTGTCGTACACGAGTTCATGAATACGTGCATGTTAAGCAAGGCTATTAATAACACACTGACAGTTTCTTGTAAATAGCTACTGTACGTCACTTCGGTTCCCATCGAATTCCGCAGTTAAGTGGTTAGGAATCCTGTTTCGCATACACGATTCCTTCCGCATCCTTCGCAATTCATCCTATCATTAGTTTCAATATAGGCCTGCCATGCAGTTTAAAGGTATTATTACCTAAAGAAAGAAAAAATGGCACTTATATTTCCTCACCTACATTCAACTGACCTCTTTTCACAAAAATTTCCAACCAAAAATTAAACGTGCACTTCTCATTTCCCACCTGTGAAGGCCTATTACTTGTCCGACGTAAATCACGATGCATAATACAAGCATCCAAACGTACTGCCAGTAAGTGAAGATTGAAGCCAGCTGTAAGACAGCACAACTGAGATATCTGTGCGAGGTCAAACCGCGAAGGACAGGAAGTAAATTAAAATGTGAGGCATATTTAATGTTAACAAACTGCCAGACGATATCAAGAAACCAAGCAGGTTGGTGTAGTGGTTAAAGTTCTATACTTGTGTGTGGCAGATCAATTCAAATCTCGGCGGGGACACCGGCTTTCCTGCAGGCAAACACTAGTATAGTAACTCGGTAAAACCACCGCGGCTTCCTTCTGACTCTTTTCCAATCCACAGATCATTCTCCCATTCTGACAATGCAGTAAAATAAACCACAGACGAAAGTAACGCAAAAACGGACAAATCATGCTCATCGGATGGAAAGTAAACCACTTGCAAATAGCCGTTATTATATACAGAGCGACGTAAAAGTCGCCTGAAACTACAGACAACATGTTAAACATAGAGCAACAGGTGACTTTTGCGTCATCCTGTACAAAGAGCAAGAAAGGGGAGCTGATTGGGACGACGCCTTACGAAATGGACGATGCAGTTTGCGTACTTCTGAATCGAGTCAAAATACGTCGGCAACTTGCAAGAAAGAAGAAAAATGAGAAGGCCGTGCAAGCCATAAAGTAGGCTACCTCATCGTATTTCCAATTCTCCCCCTTATTCCCCCCTTCATGAATTTCTCGGCGGCAAAAATATGGTCTTTGACCTTAAACGCAAGAGTGGGAACGTGAACCGTGACGGATATGCACATTCCCCAAACGTGTTCTAACAATTTTGCGGAAATCATCGACCTCTGATATCCACTTATTGCAGTCACAAATCTGCTGTGGCGTTACGAACACACATCGCAGAGTGAGAAAGCAGTTTCCCCACATTTCGTTAAAGTTGGAGAACTTAATTAAATATTAGAATTATGGCATGTGCCAATATCTCTAGTACAACGATAAGTGTCTGAGAAAACCGTTAAAGTTACATTTGCTTTTCATGAAACGTAAGCGTTAAATTAAACCGAAATGAATTCAGGCTATTAGTAATTAGTGTAGAACACCCACCTCAAATTCCATCAAAATCCCTTCAGTAATTCTGGAGATGAAAGCTCGGCCCAGGTGGACACATCTCCCCCTGCAAACGTTCAATTCTTTCGAAACACCGAACAGAGCAGGTACACCAAGACGCTTCACAGGGAAAACACCGAATCAGGGAGGGAGACGTCTAACTACACTGCGTTTTCTGATCGAAGTCAAAATGAAACCCAATCCAGTAACCAGGCAGGTTGATGACCATTATTTAATCTAAAGACACCACTCAATCGTCCGAACAAATCACTGTACTGCACTGTACACAAAGGCTAGGTCTCCCGTAATGGGTAAGAATTTCTCTATGCCAACACAGAAGTGCCAACTTATTTTAAGCGTTCGGGGTGATTCAGAGTTAATTTTGTTCCTGAGAATTACCACAATAACGTAAAGTCAGAAATTTGTGAAAATAGTATACAAACTCCGTGTCCTATCTCGCAGAAAATTGTGCGTCTCTATTACAAAACCAAAGAGGACATTCTGTTTAGAGAAATAAATACTGTTTGTCAGAAATATACAAACACATAAATACTGTGAGGAAAAAATTCGTAGCTTTTTAAATATTAAGGGATACAATATACATAAAGAAGTCGTCAGTTTATCTGACAAATATTATTTGCCACTTCTCGCCTCTATTCCGCTGCGCGTGTGGACGTTCGGATGAGTGGGATCCGTTAATACGATAAGGCGACAGAATTTGATAAACAATATTTGTCAAATAGAACAATGGCTCCATAGTAATCAACGCGATTTCAACGGTTAACAATAGGCTATGAATGACATTACGCCAGAGGCTGTGATCACATACATGCTTACGAAGCCACACTTCAATACTTACATAATTTGAGGGCTAAGGTTGCTCAGAGTAAGCCAAGGTACATACGCACCAGCCTTACTCACCTGCAAGAAAAATTAGTACATTTAACTTAGCAGTTGGCGGAAGGTTTAGCGATAACCGATATACTTCCTACCTTCTACGTAGTAGATCGAGCAGGATGCTTAGCGCTAACGTGCGAAACTCGAATTCGTGGGGTACATAAATCGAATCCCTGGAGGGCTACTTGCTAATTACTGGGTCATTTCGTGATTTATTCAGTCACTCACGACGGTGTCCGAATAATATCTATAAATCTCATTCGATGCAGGCCTACATAAGATATGTAAGCGAATGGGGGTCATTAAATAACTGAAAAAATGGAATGCTTCTTCCTGGAACTCGGTAACGTAAAGAATAAATTTAGAATTGGTAAGAAAACTGTGGGCCGATACCAGTGGCCGTGCGGTCCAAGGAGTGGGTCTGCGGCCGCTCGCTTACTAGGATCGTGGGTTCGAATCCCACCGGGGGCATGGATGTCTGTCTCTTGTGAGTGTTGTGTGTTGTCAGGTAGAGGTCTCTGCGACGGGCTGGTCACTCATCCAGAGGAGTCCTACCGAGTGTGGTGTGTCTAAAATGTGTGTGATCGTGAAGCCTCGAAATGAGGAGGCCTAGGCACCCGAAAAAGGGCTGTTGAGCCATAGAAAAAAAAAAACTGTGGTCCTGTCGGTTATGTCTCCATGCGTAAATTGTATGATTATTAACGACTCGAGAAGGGTAAAACGGGGATTCATATCTGCGGACGGGAGCAAGATTTTCATTTTATTTCCTATGACAAGATGACGGGTATAGATGAAGATAGGTACCACAGGGAACTTTGGTGCTAAAGCACATAGTGTTAAAGAGCTCAAACAATGGGGTCATGGGTTTCAAACCCACTGACAGTGTTGTGGCGCTGCCCCGTGTAAACAGAAGTCTTGCAATGTGTAGATCCCCGTAATAGGCAACAGAACTATATTTCGGTAAAGCCAAAAAAATCAAAATAAATACCGATATAAGAGAAGGTATCGCACTCCTGCAGGGATCAATTGAAACCCCTAATTTATTACTCTAAGCAGGATGTTATACAATCTGCGTAACCAAAAACATCGTTAAATATATAGCAAATAACAAATTCACCCTCAATTTCACGGCAGCGCTACCGTGTATCATTAGCGCATTTGTAACAATTCACCTATTATTTCTGTTTCATAATTCTACAACTGACCTAAATCATACGAAACTAGTAGGCATAAACCATGACAGACGGAAAGGAAAACACAGACGACGGCGAAGATAATGTGGCAACGGAACATAAAGTGGCCAAACGAAGAGCAAGTTTAGGCCTACATGTGCTCGCAATTCATACTCTTCGCTTGGTACAGCAATTAAGTATGAGTGTGATGGGCGGGGTATGTAGCACAAACGGAAAGAAGTGACCAACTTCTGACAAAGTATGACAGGGTAACCTCGAGAAAGAGGCCACGTGGACGGCCTAGACACAGGTGGATGATAATAGTGCCAAATGTGAAACGGTAGCAGTGGGGCTCCTAGAGAGCAGGAATTTCTTAATCAGCCGAACAACCATCAAGAAGGAACGGCACCATGCGTTCGACGGGTGTAACTTATGAAGGTTCTTATTATACAATTTTATCCATTATTTTGTTGTTCCATCTCACTTAGATCCAAGTATCTCTCTCACCCTCACTAATGATTACGTAGGCATTCTGGCGATTTGTTGAAGATTCCAATACGTTGCTGATGGCAATATGCCTTCTGGCGGATAATTGTTGCAGATCCCAGTACAGTACCAATGACCATGTAAATGAGATTGCACAATTTGTGCTGTTCTGCAAAAGCATTAAAGAGAAGTACGTCAAATCAATACTGTAAACCTCCCTGAGGCCCACGAATGTCAAAAGCAAGAGGCATGGACAAGGGGACGGCGGAGGTGAGTGAGGTTCCTAAGCTACGTTATTGCATCATGAGAGGAACTGCGAAAACGCTTGCGCAACACCCTGCGAGTTAGCCAACCCGCACGTCCATCACGTAAATCGTCCCGCCCTTTATTTTCCATCATTGCTTTCCTCCCCCCATTTAACGATTTACTAACTAAAGGATAATGGAGAAATGACATAATGCAATTATCAATATAAGCTTTGTTGCCGCGAACGAGTTCAAAAAATTTCAACAGCAAAATGACTCGTTTACATAACTAGCAACTGTGTAAATATAGTCCGTCTCTGGCAAGCTATTCCAAAGTGCGTCATTCCCTACGACTTCAAATTGGCACAAGTTACAATTATATGGCAAATGTGTTATTCCGTCGAACACGTCAACACAAAACTCAGAATGACAGAACAAAGGACTTGGTTATCGCCCTTTACAAACAACGCAGTTTTCTCAAAAAATAAATACAGGGTATACACAAGAGAATGGTGCGGTTTCCCTTTATTCGCCATTGAAACCGCACCATTCTTTTGTGTATACCCTGTATATGAACCGCATTTTAAGCCACTTTATGCTGTTCAAAATTATGTCCGACCTAAGCAGGGCTATTTTTTACAAAGACGGTTTATTTATTGTGCTCTTTAAATACGCTTTATCAATTGCTTGTTATTCAGTCCAAACACCATCATCTTGCACGATATTATCACACATCAAGCTACACAATGTCACCCGTTGTTTTGAAAGGCTGTCAATACTAACCTCTTCCTTTCAAGGAAGCACATGCACTGCAATATTTGAAACAAGCAGTTCCGAGCAGAACGCACAAAACCAGCTTTCACGACGGACTGACTTGTAGTCCGAGAGAACGATTACTCTGTTACTATCCATATGGCATTTATTTCTGTAAAGAACTCATTCCTTAAGAACAGATTCTGCAGCATGTAAGAGTATACGTTCAGTTGCCCGGATATAAACTCCAACGTTGTGCATCGTCGTCGTGTACGAAACTGTTTACTTACAAACAATGCTTCGTGTGTCTATGATGTATCGCCGTATCAAATTTCACAGGTGTAGTTCACACGAAAACTTAAGAAATTATTTGTTATTTTAAATGCTACACAAAATGGAAATAAGACTTTAAAATTTTCTTAAGACCTATTATCACACATAAAAATCACGACAAGTAAGTAAATGTCGCTATCGTCTTTTCCCATTTCCTAGGTAGCTGTTATTACTATTCCAACAGCACTACGTTCATGCCAAGTTGGTATGCGGCGCACAAACGGCATGGCGATCTCATAGCCTGAGCCCTATGTTTTTCATTGCAAGGAAGAAAAGTAGACTCAGAAGTGCTGATAAAAATATCTGGACATAAGAGGCTTAAAATTAGAGGCTTCTTTACTATATTACATCGAAATGCGTATAAAAAAATTTTAGCGGGGATACTTTTTGGGAAGCAACTACCTGTAGGATCGAGAAGACGAGAAGATAACATTAACACTGAGTTTAGGGAAGGTGGTTAGAAGTGGCACAGGACCGTATCCAATTAACTTTATTTTGTACGTTCTTTTAATGAAATTTGGCAGAGGAAGTTCACTAATATTGGAAGACTTAAGTTTGTGCAAAACTGGGCGGAAACATAGAGAAACATTCTTAGTCATTATCTATGAATTAAACGCAATATTCAATTTTTGTACATTAATCCATACATATTACATTACCTGCGTAAAGACACGGTACTACATTCCAGCCAATGTAAGAACATACTCTCCCAAACTGAACAAACACACGCATGTTCCTCAAACTGACCATCATACCGTAAAGTTTAGTGGTGACAATTCGACACAGCAGTAACACCATGTTTACTATGTTATGGGTTACACTTGGATGTGGTGTGCACAAAATAAGAAAGGGAATTTGAAAAAAAAGCACTGACTGCTAGGCACAATGCTACATGTCTCACCTTCAAATTACACAGCTCACTAATAAAATATTACATATAATATAACCAGTGAACTGAAGTTTCTTGCACGTTACGAAATTAGATAAGAGAAACATTTAAAACAAATACATTTTGTCTATTTTCAAAACTGGACCACCTAAAATGTCAGTCCAATAAAGGTATAACGAAGGATTCCCATATATATGTATACATAAAGAACTCAAATTCAATATCCGGTAGTAAAAGTACAAAGCACAAGCCGAAAATAACATTACAAAATTTTATTCATGTAATCTCATACTACAAGATATGCAAGCAGGCCAATACCTCATCTATTCTTGAACCTGTATCACTCATAATTTTACATAGCTGGCGCAGAAATGATAACTAGTACCAAAAACGTCGGACCGTCAGCTGTTGAAGACACTCTTTGTTATGGAATCCGAAGATTCATCACCGTCACCACAAAACGCGAGGCTGTTCAGATCTTAAAAGCCTACTTCCATGTAATCGATTTAAATTGTAACCGCCCACACAGGCCTACGTCTTGACCTCCAAGTGGTCTGGTACCTTCATGCCTCAGCCTTTGCACGAGCCCATTTTTTTTTCTAAATCCGTGATTCTTGTTCGCTCATCTAACCTCGCACACATTGCTGTCAAGAAACAGAAAGACCACACTAAATAACTCATAAGCCTTACCGTTCCAAAAAACAATTACACCAAAAATGTCACCAAAAGAGCACGGTATTTGAACTAGGGTAATGGTTTCACCGTTTCTAATATGCTGTTAGCGTGGCATAATTTATAAACACAACTAAACTACTCAAAACAACATTTTATCTGTTTTAAGGACTCCTGATGTCGACTGCGGTGCCACAGTTCAGCCGGTTAGTCGCCGGCTTTTCACAAAACAGGCCTGGGTCAGTCCCAGTGTACATCATATGGGATTTGTGGTGGACAAAGTAATACATGGACAAGTGTTTCCCGAATACTCAGTTCTTCCCCTGTGAATATAATTCCGCCGACATGCTCCATATTCATTCATCTGTCATCGGAGAACTCGATAAAGGGTGCATCAAAGGTCGCAGTTTCAAGATACGCACTTTCACCTCAAGAAAGAAAAGCAGAATAAACCTAACACCGATTAGGGGTATGTGAGAACAGTGTGCTCAGAATCTCTGGACCAAAGACACAGAAGTAAAGGCATAATGATGAGCTTCAGAATTTGCACTTACGAAATATTCTATCACAGAAAATGATACGACATAAGCAACACCGCGGGTGTAGCTAGGGTGGGGCGAGTGGTGCGGCCGCCCCGGCCAGCAGAGTCCAAGGGACGGCAAAATGGGTGGCAAAATAAATATTTTAAATAAAAATATTTATTCTGAGCCCATAAAAAATTTTAATTTATTGAGACAAATAAAAGAAAATTGAATAAAAGTGATTTTTAAAGCCTGTAATTTCTCTCAGGGGCGGCCATTGTGATTGCTTGCTACGCCACTGTGCAGCAAGCAAGGCGGAGATACGAGATGTGTACAATATGAAAGGAAGAGATTAGTTGAAGACCAGGGTGTCAACTGAATGATAATATTAAAACTGATCTGAGTGTGAAAATGTGAACTGGTTTAAACTGACTCAGTATTGGACAATAATATTTTATGAGGTCAGTTCGTCCTCGTTTTCTTGGGACTACATACAGATTAACGCCGGGTTATCGCTGTAGTAACGTTTTACCGTTAGGTACATTGAATACAATTCTTCTATCTTATTAAACCGCTCACATTTGACTTTATTTAAATATGTACCTACATCTACAACCAAAATCCCGACTAAAAAGACCCAGTCTATTACGATGCAATAACCAGTCCCTCAGTCTATTGACTCGTATTTCTGAATATATTTTTCCCAAAATATGTAAGTCATATTCCTCTGCAACTTCCAGGCTCTTCTTAATTTCCTTTCCCTTTATAAACTGGTTGTATACATACAATTTTCCATTCTCTTCGAAATTATCTCTTATTGTTAATCCTATTACACAATTCTGTCACAATTCAATCTCTTCATCTTTGGTAACCAACACCTTCCATACCTCAGCCGGTATACCACAGTACACGGTTTCGTTAGCATTTCTCATACCCAAAATAGTTTCTTTTACCTCATGTATTATAAAATCTACATCCAATTCACCTGGGCCCACAGACTGAACTTCTGCTTTTAACATGCCATCTTGTTTTGTAAACAACATATAAAAATTCTTACCAAACTATCCGAAATCACAATCACATGGTTTTCCCGTGTCTTCACAATGTTCCACGCTGCATCCCGTATGTTTCTCACATCTTTCTGTTTAACCAAACAGTTCATAAGTAGAGATCCAATGGCGAGCATTTGCGTACGGTAAGGAACCTTTGGGTTCAACAAAAGCGACGAATTTCTTGAAAAAATAAATGACTATTACTTGAGAAACATAATCACGCATTATTCTTGGACTACTCGCAATATGACGGCAACAAGCTCCTCCACAATGTTGGTACTTAACATACCATCTACACGGCGTAACATCGCAAATGGCCTGAAATCTGCATGTATCATGGAGTTAGAAGGGACGATAAGATATGCATGTATCTTACAAGGATTTCATAAGTTAACGGCGGGAATGCAATGTTAAAAACAAGATTCGCAATGATGATAACTCCTACAGAGTAACGCTTACAACAGGCAGACTTGCAAGCAAGAACAGAAACACGCAACACGGCCGTGCACATTTCATTTGTATAATGAGTCATGACTAGAAGCAGCAGAATTATGCGGATCTCTCAGTGGCGCAACAGAACACACAGGCTTTGATTGGTGCTAATTTACGCTTCAATGTCACCTCTCGCAATTTTGTAATCAAAGGAGCAGTGTACAAGATCTGGATACGGTCAGCCTAGTAAGTGTCTCATTTCACTGTACAGAAAACGCATTCGTTCAAATAGTGTATGAAATAGTGACTAAAAACCCTAAATTTTCCGATTATTTTTTCCCATATTTGGGAGTGATGTAAATGAAAACGTCCCTTCTATATGACGGTCCTGATTTCAATTTCAATTTCATTTAGCATCCATAATTGCTACAGTAGTAACACTTGGACAAGTCAAGTTACACAAATTACACAATATAAAACACTCAATAAAACTATAGTATATAATACCATACAAAAACCTTAAAAAATATTAAATATATGGATTCAAAAAGAGTGATAAAATTAACACATAACAATAAATTTTAAGACGTTTCATCCCCGATACTCACAATTTGCCACTAATTCGTCAAAACAGAACCTGTAAGGTTGCTTTAATAGTAGGTCTAACATATTACCTTTTCAAATTAACAGAACCTTCTCGATAAACGTTAAAATTTCTCGGTTCCTTCCTTAAGACAAGTCTTCAGTACAGTATCATCCAAAAGACTGTCACCGGTGTTCGTTGTCTTGTAGCTGCGAAGCACGTGCTGTTAGCTGATGCTGGTTCCGGAGCTTACAGCACCTTGCTAAAGTTTGCAACGATATCGCCAGGCTTACAGAACATTGTTTAAACATGAAGCTTAAGGTGAATCCCATTTCAAGACTCAGTTCGTACCGCGCAGTAAACACTCAGTCTCGGTTATAAAAACCAATCAGTTAACGCTGTATGGTGAACTAATGTTCTGAGATCCACAAAAATCGCAGCAATACACTCCTCGGGCAAAATTTGGACCAGGGGTGTACAAATCCCGGTAGCCAGGTCGACCAAATTTTGTACTGTGGCGACTAATATTTGTGAGACCTCAGTATGGAACTTGTTTCATGTCAACCGTCTGACGCCTAGATTTTTGGAACATCTGTGCACCTCGATGTATAATTCTTTAATGTTAGATCTATTGGTACATAAAGTAATTACTGGGTCTTAAAGGGTTAATGCTGGACAGACTAGGAAGATAGATGGTAACCTTCAATTCGCGTCTTGTTTAACCCCCGACAGTAATGAATGGATAGGAAATCAGATCGCACTGTTGGCTGTCTAGGTAGTCATATGGTAAAGGTAAAGTTATCAGTGTGCCTAAGTACTGCGACATGAAACCCACATGAGCATAGGAGGTAGAACTCCACTTTATCTTAACATCGAAACACTCAGACACTCACTGTATAGAGGGCTGGGTGGACCCCACGCCAAGTACGGAATCGAAAACCAGTAGAGACAGTACAATACGGTCGAGAACGTCATAAAACATATTCGAATTAATTTAATAGGGATCGAACATGTCCCATAATAAAATTGGAATGGGAAGAAAGCAGCAGTGTTCATAAATTTTAATGAAATAACCCCAGAATTTTTTCGGAGAGACGAATAAGAATCCGATAAAAATGTGCCAGAATAGGAGCTGCCGGGGATGAGAATCGAATTCTGGACTCGTTGAGCATGAAACACACGCATTAACAATTACCCTGTGACATTCTCTTTCCTGTCGTATCATTTCCATACAAACATACACATATATCTACATATACCGACTACATGTAAGCCCAATCATTCTAACGGTGTGTCACCTAAACAGTTGACGTAATATCGCTGAATATTACACGGGATAAAGAACAGTATATTTCCCATGGGCCTTAAGAGAGCGGCCCGATATGTTAGAAAACGCCATTTTATATTCATTTTCCGGCAGAAAAAAAAAAAACAACAACAACCCCGAAAGCAAAACTGCAAAGTTTCGCACGCGTGGTGTGAATTACGAGTATATCGACACAAACGCAGTGCGGTTGGCACAACTATGTACCTTTTTATTTCCGATACTGTTGCTATATTTTTCGGTTGCAAACAGCCACCTTCAGGCATTAAGTCATGTGTAAATCAGTACCCCCCTTTTTTTACAGTGCCATTTTTGTAACGACGGGAATATGGCATAGAAGTGACATAAAAACCACAAAATCTTAAAACATAACATACAACAATGATTCAAATTATATACAGTCGAACCCGGTTATAACGACATCGTTTTATGCGACACCTCATCTATAGCGTCAGGTTCTGTGGTACCGATTAATACCTCACTTTTAACCATAACATTTACTCCTCGGTTATAACAACACTCGTTTATAACGACACAAAATATTCAGTCTCTTTCTTGACGTTATAACAGAGTTCGACTGTAGTCTTATTTATATTAAAAGTTCTGCAGCATTTAAATTCTCGGGCTTGGTGGTTACCTTTGTTCTTTTTTTGTTTGTATCCATTCACTAAATAGCGAATTTAGTTTTTTGAGTAAGTTGAGTTAATTTTCTCTTTGTTTTCTTCGGTTGGTTTTTTAGTAGTTCAACAGACCTTCTCATTAAAAGTTTTTGTGCGTGGGTGTGAAGAATAAGTCAATGCCTGCCTCTTATTCTTGTTTGCGCTGTATTATTCCCAATTATTTTAAATTTGTGTTTTTCTGACGTTGATGTTTCCTCGGTGTATGCAAATGTAACATAATAACTCACAGTGCAGCATCTACCCGTAATTTAACTCACCAATTTTTAAGTGCTTATCACAAACAATTTTACGCAGTAAGCCCCGAAATAACAAGCAGTACCAAGAAAGTCGGGCCGTCAATTACTCGTATTTAAGAAACAGTTATGGAACCTCAGGATTCATCACAGTCACCACAAAAGCCGAGATTGTGCTGGTTCAATCCAGTTCAAATCTTCAAAGTATACTTCCTCACAATCGACTTAATCTCAGTTCTAATATATTCGTTCCAATCAAAAACAGCGCAGTCGGTATAGTGACTAGGCTACGGGCTGGACGACCTAACAATCGTGGTTCGATTCTCGACACGAGAAAAGAATTCTTTTTCCAAAGCGTCCAGACCGGCTGTCATCGATCGAATACTGCATATTTCAATTTATATAAAATATAGGTCAAACTCCAGTGGTAAAATACGATAGTGTATGAAAATCAGGTGACAAATACAAATAAGAACAAGAGCGGCAGGAATGATAAATTCTTAAAAGCCTCATACGGGTATAAGTACATTATTGGCCAAAGAAAGAAGTTACTGAAATATGCTTGGAAAGGCCCGTAGGAAAGAAAGGAAATGCCATGTAAAAAGAATAAAGAAGAGGAGTGGCTGAAGATGGCATATTGTGCAACAATTCCTATATGCCTATGGCTAAGAAAGAGGAAAACAAAAAGAATTTTTAGGTCTGTATATGCACGAAGCTGTTATACTCCGTTAAGTTAAACAAACTGCGATCTGGAGCACGTCAGAAGAAATCGAAGGTAGAATGGCTTAGAAACACAATCAGCGAGCACCTCATCAAATATTGACAACTTGAATAATGAATGAACGCTCTGACAACGCGACCCTCCAAAAATCCAACGCCATGAGCCGGCATGTAGGCCTATCCACCTCAAGTACCGTTAGTGCATTCTCCTTTCAGGGGCTCCGCACTGTAACTGTTAAACCCCACACGTCACACTGAAATGTAACAGTCGTATCTTTGCTACTATGATATTATTTTGTATACCAGGTGTGGCTATAAAGTCCCCGGAATGATTTTATCACGCAGCTTATCTTGTGACATTAGACTTCATCGTTTCGGAATCAGGTCTGTGCATGTTTTGACTTGTGCAGGCTGCGATTTCAACACTGTGGCAGCAATAATTGGTGTTTGTACTTATCTGTCGTCTAAAAATGAGTTTAGAGCAAATAATTAACATTATATTTTGAAGAATCGGATCATGAAGATGACGACGCTTAGATCCTTCGAAACTTCGGGAATTACACACCCAACGACAGAGCGTTACACTCCTGAAGACCTGAATCTTCAGCAACACTGCTGTCAGAGCCTCAAATCTTTCAACATCAAAAACTAGGTTCGATGGTACGCATCCCGCTGTAAATATGGCGGTGTGCTTGAATTTTCCGTATGGTGTTCTGGTGACGAGACTGTCACAGGTCGATCCCTAACAAATGGGATCATACGGAATGTCGTACTAGCCCACGACACTGCCATACCCTTAGCTAAAACAAATGAAGCGTTCGACCCGCTAAGAAGTGGAGGAGAAAATCATATATACTATCTCTTATTGTCGAAGGACGGATTTGGCACAGCACTTAAAGCTAGTTTATGCCCTCCGATTTACTTGGAAATACCCAGTATTACCATATCGCCCTGCGCTCCACACGGGGCCACGGCCCACTCAATAATTTACAAAGCAGAAACAAACCACTATCGATATGCTGACACGTGATCATGGACTGTAATGTGTTCTTTTGTTCTTTCGGAACATGACTGATAAGAATTTAGGCAATACATGGGTATGAATAAACATGCTTAGAACACACTACACAAGCTTACCTCGCTTGCAGGTAATTAAACTGTGCAGAGAATTCTACACTAATTCTCTGGTCTTGAGACCCGAAGTCCACCAACCCACTGCCTTTACAATTATTGGTGTGAGATTATAATTCGTTAAGAGCATTAAGTTTGACTGTCTAAACAACACTCAAGAAAAAACAAACCGGCTCCTACCTCCACAAAAAAAAACACTATGCATCAGGTAGCAAGACGTCATTTAATTCACATACTTGCAAATATAACTAATCCCTGTTTATTTTAAGAGATTTTAGCATTCATAACTCGGTACTTCGTCTCCAGAATTTACTACGGACGTCCTTTAGCTTTCACAAATTATTAATCCTTAATCGTTAAACACCTGGTATTATTCTTTTGAAAAAAGAACGGCCCATCGCATGTCCACCACCTACGACACAGGAAAACAGGAACGTCACGCCATGAGCAGGATTTGCAACCGCTACCCGAGCTTTCCAGCAATTCAAGACTGTATGCGCCTTATACAGCGTGGCAACATTGATCGGTAGGCGCCTTACACAGCGTGGCAACATTGATCGGTATGCGCCTTATACAGCGTGGCAACATTGATCGGTATGCGCCTTACACAGCGTGGCAACATTGATCGGTATGCACCTTATATATCGTGGCAACATTGATCGGTATGCGCCTTATACAGCGTGGTAAAATTGATCGGTATGCGCCTTATACAGCGGGGCAACATTGATCGGTATTCGCCTTATACAGCGTGGCAACATTGATCGGTATGCGCCTTACACAGGGTGGCAACATTGATCGGTATGCGCCTTATACAGCATGGTAACATTGATCGGTATGCGCCTTATACAGCGTGGCAACATTGATCGGTATTCGCCTTATACAGCGTGGCAACATTGATCGGTATCGACCAATGTATATATTACTGTAACCGTAAAATCAAAATTTTCTCGGGGTCCTCGTACTTCTCAGAGATACAGCCCTTAAAACACGAAAGCCCAACCTTAAATAAATTACACAACATATCCTGGACGTCATACCAATGACATATCTCCCACTTTATGGCCAAAGTTTTGTAAAGTTGTAGACACTGTTCGAGATATTTTATATATCACAACACGCGAAAGCTAACTTACAGACAAGAGTCAAGCTTATGTCAGTGTTAGAACTAGGGGTAATTATAGGATATAAGTAATGTTACTTTGTGACATCACTACAAGCCCAGCTGCGAAGAACTAGAATGGAGAACACATTCATCGTCAACCCAATGAAAAGTCGCCTTTGATATTCGGCTGGGAATGTAGGATTCCACAATCCACTGCTACGTAACTTTGCGATAACAAAACTGTCTAAAGCAGAAATGTCTCAATTCGTTACAAGAAGCTTACCGTAAATAAAACAAGCTGGGAACTATCGGCAGAGCGTAACACTTCCGGAGCTCTGTTAGGCTCCCAAGATTTAAGTAAAATCGTTCAAGCTTGATTGTAATGCGATATCTTTTCCGTTTACGAAATAGGGCCAACATCATATTTCTTGTACTGATTTCGTAAACGGCGAGGTTTACAATCGATCATGTTCGACTGTAATGGGGTATCTCGACGTTTATGAGATACGGTCAAATCACTTAAGTTGCGAGATGTTACGTAAGCAGTCTTCATGTAAAGTGTTTTATTTTTGTCCGATGTTAAACAAAATTGTAACGTGTAGAAAAACTCAGTAAAAAAAAACCCACAGACACAATTTCACGAAAATCCGTATATATGGTGGGAGTCAAGCTGTTCCATACGGACGAGAAGCTCATAGTCGCTATTCAGAATTCCTCTGCGAAAGGGCCTAAAACCCATGAGGAAATCGCATGCATTGCAAACAAGATTCATCTTGGACTGCAATACAGGATTCTGGAAATGCGACACTAAATAAAGCATGGAGACGAAAATGAGAGTCGAAAGCTGGACAGAAAATTCGAAAATTGTCTGACCTTACAGACTTTTCCAACACCAGGATGCACTTAGTCGAAAACCTGAAGGAAAGAGGCAATTTAGGAAACGTACACGTAGGCAGAATGGCAGGCCTGATATTAAAATGAGGTTCGAGCAAAACTCACAGCGCTGCTTTCCTACTGCACACGTTTCTAGCTCAGTACATATCTTAGTATTAACACTGCTGTTTACTTTCAATCTGTAAATAACATATTAAGTACAGAATTTGTGTACATCACATTTTACGGATATAAACTCAAAGTTTAGTATCATGGCCAGATTTGCTCACTGTTAACTTCCAACTCCTCCGCAACAAATTTTAGAGTCCTAACTCAATTGGGTCAATAATTACCGCCTTCAAACCTAATACTAAACAAATTTCGCGTGGTTGTCATCTTGTTACATTGTAATCTACAACAGTAGGGTCTATTACCTTAAAAAACTCACAAATGTTTCCGAAATCTATTACCACTCTTATCATTTTACGACCTGAGGTAATTAGTGCTAGCGTCGCTCACGCTGCACAACCTCGCGTGTGCGCCATGTTGTTATAAAGGATTGTAGTAAATTACACAGAAATAATATCCTATTAATTATATTACATTATACTGTATGGGACACACACAGAAAGCATGGTGATGTCTTAAGTGTGCTTTCTTCCCTTTTCTATGAAAGAAAGTAGGTTCGACAATCATTAAGAAGCAGCATAAAGGGACGCGGACGGGATTCAGCTAGTTCTGAATTCGGTCCGGGAAACGGCTCTTGTAAACATTTTGATTCCATAAAAAGCAACAAAATCTTGATCAGTTTAGTGACTGGTGGTCGCTCAAGAAGTAACAGGCCAACACTATCAGTGACGAAAATTCGACGTACGAAACAGGGCAATGTACATTGTCTGCTTGTTCAAGTAAATTGGAAAAATTGGATCTTAAAGGTTAAAAAAATAAAATTAGCACAATATGAAAGTCTTCTAGAAGAAGCAGCAGCCTCAATGCATCCGCCCTGACTTAACATTTTAACAATGGCGACTACCAGGAGACATGAATCGCATATTAATAACCCCCTTGTTCCGTGGCATTAATGATGCGTGTCGACACAAAATAACCTCTGCGTGCATTTGTGGTGAATATACAAGAATATTCCACCCCTGACCGAAACCATCTGCAGTTCTGTTTGTCGCAGAAGTTACAATTTACCTGCTTCGGTTTACGATGGCAGTAATACACATATCATCCTGAAATTAATGTTGCTTAAAGCACAGAGCATACTGTCAACACCGCAATGTAATAACGGTTACCTAGGCACCAACAAACGTGTGCAGGGTGGGAGGTACCTATCCACTGATCCACTCACCCTTCCTAGGGAGAACTGGAATTATACTGCAGAATAAATTACACTGCCTTCCTTGCGAAATGTGAATCTCCAGCTTCGCAGTGGGTCAACAAATTCTCCGCTATCATGGAACCAGAATGTCCAATGCAGCGTTCAAAAAACTCAACACTGCATCCTATCCCAAGCCAATCCATTTACAGTTTAAATTCTTTAGTTCTCTTAGATAATTGTAACATTAGTCTTTCATGCCGTCGCTTCCTGTTTGATTTCCCAACAAAAATGTCGTGCACATTTCAGTTTCCCCCCCCCCCTCCCCCGTTATCCTTAAAGCTGATCCAAGTGACTGCACGTACAAGAGACGTCACACATGTGAGGGGCAGCAACTACGTCCTAGGGATATGTAATATTATTTTATGGGGCACCCTGTTACTAAAACACCGGAGCCATACCTGTTGGTATCTCGAAGTAACGACAGAAACCTGACGGCCGGCGCCATTGCTGTCTGCTGTGCCTCTGGCTGATTATTGCTTACACTTTACCCATCGGTGAGGTTCACAAGCTGAAATCGCAGTGCCACTAAGGAATAGAATTATCCTGCAACCATCATAACCACTCCTCTTCCCCCTCGCCAAACTGTTGCACCATGGCGACCAACTGAACTTGGCGCTTTGCCAGGAACCAACAGACCTATGGCTTAGAAATCCACCAACCAGAAACCACGTTACGTAACGTGGAATAAAAGTGGGGGCGGAATTTTCAGGGCGGCGGAGGGTGAAAGGGGGAGAGAAACGCGGCATTTTGTGCAGCGACCTTCGCCGCGGACGATGACAGTGGGGCAGGACCAAGATATGACAAAATGGAGTAGGATTTTTGGTGAGAGGAGGCGATGTGGGAGGGGCTAGAGAGACAGAGAAAGAGGCTCCTGCAGGGGTTCTGTTGCATCGCGGCATTAGCACCAATGACGAAACAGCTTTGCTGCAGAAGAACGGTAGCATCACAAGCTGAAAACGAAATACGATACCATTCTTCGTATTAATTTACTTCAGCAGTAAAAGTATCGGTGAAAACGGGTTCCGTAGCTTTGAACACCATAATTGATTTGTTAATGTCGTTCAACACAACACGAAACGTTAACTATAGTCGATTTGTGCATATTAGGCGCCGTAACTTAAACGCGATCTGTAGAAACCGTAGCCACAATTGTTGTCAATTTGCAGAAACCAGACCCTACCAGAAATCGACTTGCAGAAATGGGCCGTAACTGAAAATGATGTTCTGGTACCATAAGAGACACAGAAACTACAGCCGTACCGGTAGACTTAACTCCATCGATTTGCTGGTGTAATGTCGATGTGGAAAATCTGACGGACGCGGACCATTTCGAAGACCTAGGCATCTTGAATCTTAAAGGAACACGATAGGACTGCGTGGACTGGATTCATCTGGCTCAAGAGAGGGCAAGTAGCGAATTTTGTGAATACGGTAATTAAATTTCGGCTTACATGCAATTCGAGAGATTTGACTAGTTGAGGAACTATTAGCTTCTCCAGAAGGACTCTGCTCCATGGAGTTAGTAACGCGGACTATCAAATATGATACATAAACTGTAGCCGTACCAGTAGGCCAAACTTGTATAGATGTTCTGGTGTGGACTGTTCAATACGATACTTAAACTACAGTCACAAGGCCAGGCCTAACTTAAAACCATATGATGGTGTAATGAGCACTGTACAAGCACAATCGTAACGCAACTGAAGTCGACATGCAGATGTCCTGCGAACTGTTCAAGTCGAAACAGAAGGAACAAAAAGTCTTAATTCTCAGCTATAAAACGAAGACTTTTAATACAGTTTTGTATTTAAAAGCGAACTACGACAGAATACATCGGCCTTGACCTAGAATTGGATCGATTTTATTGGCTTTGACTCCCGTAGCTGTTTCATCGTACACTGTGTGGCTACAAACAGGCATATTCCTAATGAAACGTAGCCAATGCTATCACATTACATTTTATAGGCCTAAGCAAGGCTTTAGTGTCTTGACGACTGTACCCCTTACAGGCAAAACTGGTGACAACTAAAATCCTCGCTTTACGAAGCACACACAGAACGCATTCAAAAATGTTAATTTCGACAGCCGGGCCTATATGATGCTCTGAAGTAAAAAATGCCCATATCAACGTACCAAACAATACGGAACATTCATCACTGCTAATTTGCCTCAGGGTAGCCCTACATGGGATATGATCGTAAAGATCAAGGCATTCTAAACCTCAACATCAGACAAAGGTGTGTAGTTAGCTTCGCATTCATACCAACCCTGGATATATTCCTCAGGGTCACTTAAACAGAATGCTCGGAGGGACCCAAAGTTATTCCGGGTGTGGTAACGAAAATCAAAGTCCCTAACCCTGCCGGGAAATGAAACCCGGAGGTCTAGCCAGTAGCAAGTATCTTCGCTAAATTATATCCGATAATACCAAAGAGCATTCTTTTAATGAACCTGCAGGTCTAAACTGACAAATATTTTGTTCTTACTCCCTGATCCAGCTAATGTCTCTTTGATAAGAACTTACGATAAGATAACTAAAGCTTAAAATAAAACCGTTCTTAAAAACCAGGCCCTTAAAATCTGTCAGTTATGTCAATCTTACACTTTCATTCCACTAATTTATGCGAACCCAAGTTCTTTCTACAGGGCCTAATGCCGAAAAAACTAATCCATCCGTATCCAGTCAGGCCAGGTTGTGGTCACTGGAAAGAATGTCGGAGAACTAGCATAGTCTTAACCAATCTGCATCTTCATGTTAAAGCTGACAGTCGCTCAGCTGTTACAGAAATTCTTCGTCTTTTACGGAACCCGCGGGCTCGTTACCGTCTTCACTGGACCCTCAACTAAGACCGTTCAGTCGCCGTGGTAGTTTCCTCCTCTGAGATCTTCCACGATTAGAAGGCATTATTCCTCATCTGCCCCAAGCATGCTACATATCCCAGCTCCATCCTCCTCGATTTGATCAATTTAATATTTGACAAAGGCCATAACATAGGAAGATCGCACGAGATATGGGGCTTCACAGGTGTGTTGTTGAAGACTCCAGTCGTACATAATATACAGGTTCCAAAGTTCCGGAAATGCTTGCTGTTTCCCTCCTCCGGGTAGCCCAATATGAGCGGGTAACCTGCAAGACTGAAAATCTGACACCAGTCTACACGGCATCATATCCTAGAAGATTCGAATTAGTCATTGTGTGGGCCTATTTCTATCCATCTTCCTGTCACTGTCTCATCTCAGGTCGAAATACACTTTTCAGAAACTTGTTCTCAAACGCTCTAAAATCTAATCTCTTCCCTTAGAATGAAAAACCAAGTTTCACACCCATACAAAACACAATGTAGGTTTTTCTGACAGGCAATGGATGAATAACAGCTGTGAACAGAACAGAAGAAAATATAATGTGAATTGCTGATATAATTAAAATAAATATCAGACTTCTCTACTTCCAGGACATTAAATTAACTTTTAAGCAATAACGTGAAAGGGCACGACGTGCCGTACGCCGTAGGTATATTCGTGATAAAAAGTATTTCTCTGCAACTCTGACAACCCATGTGACTCCACACACAAGATAAGTTTGTACGAAAACGATCTATAGAGAATGTCATAAGAATAAGATTTGTAGTTAGCTAAACAGACGACTGCGGAATATGCTGTATATATTGCATCGTGCCTCTGCTCGCGGGGGTTCTCACTAAAGTATTACTGAATACAAAGCTCGCATCCTCACAGAATTTAGAGTCCGGCTTCTACCTGCAGTTCAACTTACCTTATTTCATACAAAAGCCTCAAGGTGCCGACCTGCAGTTCAACTTACCTTATTTCATACAAAAGCCTCAAGGTGCCGACCTGCAGTTCAACTTACTTATTTCATACAAAAGCCTCAAGGTGCCGACCTGCAGCGTCCAAGCATGGCCCGCACTTTGTGAAAATATTTCGCGACACATGACGAAGCACCTGTCTTGAAACTACTGAGCACTAGAATGGATTCAAAAGGCTCAGTACAGAGTTCAATGGCGAGATGTTGTGAACACATTAATGAACATTTAGACATCAAACAATGTAATACATTTCTTGACCAGATGCACATCTTCTAAAGCCCGGATTACTAGGCAACCTTCAATAACAACCCCTGTGCTTGTAATTAAATATATTCATCCTGGTATGAGTTCACGCTGAGAGGAACTCCTGATCGCAACATCCGTCCAGAGCCACGTTTCGTGCATACACGAGACAGGATAACAGTTTCACTGACATGGATCTTAAGAAAACGCGTAAAAGCTTCTGTTTACAGCGTTTCATGCCTTGCTGAGTTCAGTAACGGGCTTAATTGTGCAATGGGAATAGTCTAAACTGTACACTTACTTTGTACCTAGGAAATGTGATGACAGACTCTTTAAGAAAACTGTACACTCGTTACGGGTAATTTAGCAAAGCGCAAGATGGTGTGAGTGATGTTACTTCAAGCATTTCTGCAACACTCCAAATATGCAGTTTATTTGTCCGAAATTCGTTAGCTAGGCCAACTATTAGAATCCCATTATCACAACTCTATAGAAGGACGGTGTATTAACTGCGTTATACTCGAGACAGATCGAAAAAAAGAGAAAACTTCCGATGAAGCCCTGCGCAGATTGTTAATTTGGGACTACACGACGATAAAACAAGTGTCACACAGAACTCGCAGACCTTCTCAAACACTAGTACAGAACTTGGTGCAGAAATAAAGGAGAAAACGGTTAAGTTCTAGTTCATGATTCATCACCGGAAAAGAGGAAAAATTATTGCAGCCTACAGGAAGCTAGAAAATACTTCAGAAAAGTGTCAAACGTAATGTACTTCTGAACGAAAATAAAAAATCGAAATAAGTTAATACTCATTATAAAATACACAGGACATAAATTCGAGAAACGCACCATTTTTCATTCGAAAGTGTTGTAAGTGGGAGCCATATCACGTCACTGTTCCAAAACTAAGAAAATTATGACCCAAAGTATTATTCGCGATGACGTAAAAATCCACACCGTAGGTGGGATTCAAACCAGTGACAGGACAGAAGACCACAAGCATCCTGCTTTTGTGATGATTGCTAGTTCCGTCTCCATTACTGTGGTAGCTACCATTGGAAAGTACAGCTGGATAGGCAGACAGACAGGATAGACAGAGATACATAAAGACAGACATACATGGGTGGATGGATGGATGGATGTAGGTGAGAGACGGGATATAGATGATAGATAGATAGATAGATAGACAGACATTATAGATGGACGGAGGTACGGACGGACAAACACACAGATAGACAGATAAACAGACAGATACAAGCAGGCAAATTTACTACGTATATAGCCCTCAATAGAACGTTAATTTCGAAGATGGGGTGTCTGAAGTTAATTCAGAGACTTCCAGAGCGGGGTTATTTGACCAATAGGTTACAGGAATTTAAAATGTTTTGAATTCGGCCTATGGGACTTTTGCAAATTTGCATTTCGGCCTATAGGATTAAGCCTACTTTTGAGTTTAGGAGAGGGGAGTAATTATGCTGAGAGTTAACGAGATGAATGTGAACACAGAACTCTCTCCCTTTCGGCATATGGAGCAGTTCGGACACAAATTATTTGTCCTCCGTGATGTTCGGCCATTTTACAACTAAATTATAACTAGAAGGAATTGTCATGTGAAATATTATCGGAATGCGATACTGGAGAGTGATAGTGTGAATAGTAGTGTATTTCGTCACAAACTTAAAGTTTAACATATATATAATTGATTGAGCGGTGTGATAACCAGATGTGATTGTATCAAACTGCTGGGTTCAAGACAAATTTCGAAAGTGAACTGTGTTAAATACTTTAAAATTATTGATAATAAATTAAGAAAGATGTTAAACTATCGTTTGACTCCTTAGTGCAGCGTGGAGAGTAGAACTGCAGTACGTTAACGTACCGCACGTTAATATTCCCTGACGTGAGACCTTATGCCTACCGAGCCTGATTAACAAACTTACCCACACCTGTGAATTCCGTCACCTGCAGTAAACACGTCCATCAGTTATTAATATACGTGGGTCGTTCAAATTTAAACGAGAGTTTAGTTCCCTCTCGAGCACAAATCAGCTTGTACGAACGTGCTTGCGCTGACAAGTTATGACGTGTTTAAACTTGCAACCCACACTAGTCGGGTCCCTCTCCACCTCAACCATCAGGTGCAATCAAGATGGCAGTGCAAGCAGTACCCAACAGTGTTGCGCAGCGTATAATTATCAAATTTCTCACGAAGGAAGGTGTCATTCCTTCTGAAATCTTTACCAGGCTTCAAGCACAGTTTGGGGGTGAATGTTTGTCACAGCCAAGGGTGTTCAGTTCGGAGAAATCATTTCGAGAAGGACGAGACCGTGTTGAAAATGAACCTCACGCTCGGCGACCAAGAACTTCTGTCAATCCAGACAACGTTTTGAAACTTGGTGAACTTATTCGGGCTAATCGTCGCATAACTGTTCCTGAACTGTTTACAGGAAGTAGGAATTAGTGTAGGGAGTGTTGAAGAAATTCTGCACAACGAGTTGAAAGTCAGTAGAGTGAGCGCAAGGTGGGTCCCACGGCCACCGGAGCACAGGGAAAGACGTTTAGTGGCCGTTACTCAACTTTTGCAACGATACGAGAAGGAACCGAATTTTTGGACTCAATTGTGACCTGTGATGAGACCTGGGTCCACTATTTCACTCCTGAATCAAAAAGAGCAAGCAAGCAGTGCAAACACACACATTCTCCATCCCCCAAAGAAGCGAAAGCAATTTTTTCAGCGGGGAAGATCATGACTGCTGTGTTTTGGGATTCAAAGGGTATCATTCACCTGGACTTTCTCACTGGTCAAAAAACCATACAATGCGCAGTACTATTCAACTCTCCTGAATGAAAAAGTGAAGTCGGCAATCCGCTTAAAGCGAAGAAAAAGGCAGGATTCAGTTTTCTTCCTCCAAGACAACATTCGTCCTCACACTGCGGCTTTAATGATGGCAACTCTACTGAAACTGAAGTGGGATGTCCTGCCTCATCCACCGTACAGTCCAGACTTAGCTCCATCTGATTATCATTGTTTGGACCAATGAAGAGGGTTTTAGGAGGCAAGAGATTCCGGAATAATGGTGAGGTCTTGCAGCTGTGCAAAGATGGATAAACAAGCAACCGAAAACCTTCTTTGAAACTGGAATTAAGAAGCTTCCAGAAAGTTGGCATAAGTGTATGACAGTCAACAGGGACTACATTGAAAAGTAGTGTGAAATACTTTTCCATTTTATTGGGAATAAATTTTTTTAGAAACGAATTCTCGTTTAAATTTGAACGACCTAATAATATAATATGAAGTACGTCCAAAAGTGTTTACATCCTATTTGCAAGTACTGTTGCTTGCTGGCGCCCATTCTCAATCAATCCATCCCAATCCCAACAATTCAACACGTTTGAAGCTGACGTACTTGGGGAAGGAGGATACTTTCAAACCGACGATCGGGAATGAGAGTTTACATGAGGATAGTAATGATAATGGTGTTAAGAGTAGTAAACTTTGCCACATCAAAATATCTGGTTGTTAAGAGCGCGATGTTCCCGCACAGAAACGTTCATAAATACACCTGGACCTCTCCTGATGGGAAGACTCATAATCAGATTGATCGCGTATTGATAGATATTCAAGTATACTCGATGTGCGATCTTTCAGGGGAGCTAACTGTGATACTGATCACTATCTGGTGGTTGCAAAAGTTAGGGAAAGACTGACAGTAATTAAACAAGCCGCATAGAAGTTTGATGCAGAGAGATTTAATCTCAAGAAACTAAGTGAACTAGAGGTTAGGAAACAGTATCAGATAAATAGAGTCTAGGACTGTATGAAAGGAAGCAGCATAAACCATGGTTTGACAAAGAATGTTAAAAATTTTTAGATCAAAGCAAGCAGGCTAAAATGCAGTGGTTACAGAATCCAAATCAAAGTAATGTAGATAATCTGAACAATGTAAGACGTGAAGCTAGTAGACATTTTAGGAACAAAATGAAGGAATATCTGAAAGCTAAAATTAATGAACTTGAAACAAACAGTAAGAACAAGAATATCAGAGACTTGTATAGGGGCATCAATGACTTTAAGAAGGGTCAGCAGCCTAGAACTAATGTAGTAAAGGATGAGAAGGGTGATCTGGTTGCAGACTCCCACAGTATTTTGGCTAGGTGGAGGAATCATTTCTTTCAGCTATTGAATGTACATGGGGTTAAGGATGTTAGGCAGAGTGCAATAAATGCAGCAGAGCCACTTGTGCCTGAGCCCAGTGCCTCTGAGGTTGAGATGGTTATTGAAAAGCTAAAAAGGCACAAATCACCAGGTATTGATCAAATTCCAGAAGAACTGAAAAAAGCAGGGGGTGGGACAATTAGTCCTGAGATCCATAAACTTATAAATTCTATTTGGAATAAAGAGGAATTGCCTGAGCAGTGTAAGAAGTCAATCATTGTACCTATTTATAAGAAGGGTGATAAAACAGATTGCAGTAATTATCGAGGCATATCACTTTTGTCAACCACATACAAAATTCTATCCAACATCCTTCTGTCAAGGTTAACTCCATATGCAGAGGAAATTATTGGGGATCATCAGTGTGGATTTAGACGTAACAGGTCGATTACTGATCATATATTCTGCATTCGTCAAATACTTGAGAAGAAATGGGAATACAAAGAGGCAGTGCATCAGCTATTTATAGTCTTCAATAAAGCCTATGATTCAGTTAGGACGGAGATCTTGTATATTATTTTGCATTGAGTTCGGTATCCCCATGAAACTAGTAAGGCTCGTAAAAATGTGTCTAAATGAAACCTATAGCAGAGTCCGGGTAGGCAAACGTTTGTCTGACACATTTCCTATTAAGAATGATTAGAAACAAGGAGATCATTTATCGCTATTGCTTTTCAACTTTGCTTTGGAATATGCCATTAGGGGGGTTCAGGCAAACCAGGAGGGCTTGAAATTAAATGGTACACATCAGCTTCTAGTTTACGCTGATGATGTTAATATATTGGGCGGAAGCATACATACTCTCAAGAAAAACACAGAAGCTTTATTATTCGCTAGTAAGGAGATGGTCTAGAAGTAAATGCTGAGAAAACTAAGTACATGGTCATGTCTCGAGATCAGAATGCAGGACAAAATCACAACAAAAAGGTAGATAATAAATCCTTTGAAAGGGTGGAACAGTTCAAATATTTGGGAACAACCCGAACGTATCGAAATCCCATTCAGGAAGAAATTAAGAGCAGATTGAATTCGGGGAATGCTTGTTATCATTCGGTGCAGGATCTTCTGTCTTCCAGTTTGCTATCCAAAAATATAAAGATTAAGATATACTGAACTACAATTTTGCCTGTTGTTTTGTATGGGTGTGAAACTTTGTCTCTCACACTGAGGGAGGAACATAGGCTGAGGGTGTTCGAGAATAGGGTCTGAGGAGGATATTTGGGCCTAAGAGGGACGAGGTAGCAAGGGATTGGTGAGGACTACATAACGAGGAGGAACTTAATGATCTGTACTCATCACCAAATATTATTCGGGTGAAATCAAGAAGAATGAGGTGAGAGGGTTATGTAGCACGTATGGGAGAGGGGAGAGGTGCATACAGGATTTTGGTGGGGAGACCTGAGGGAAGGAGACCACTTGGAAGACCCAGGCATAGATGGGAGGATAATATTAAAATGGATCTTCAAGAAGTGGGATGGGAGGGCGTGGACTGGATTGATATGGCTCAGGACAGGAACAGGTGGCGGGCTCTTGTGAATGAGGTAATGAACCTTCGGGTTCCATAAAACGCGGGGAATTTCTTGACTAGCTGACGAGCTGTTAGTTTCTCAAGAAGGACTGTGCTCCATGGAGTTAGTTTGTTAGTTAGAAGCTGACGTATGCAGAAGGTGTTCCATCGCTCACGTAAACCATAGCGATAGGTAAGCGCCCTTCACCAGAGCATCTAAATACACCGAACCAAGGTAAGACAGAGGGGCATCCGGAACGTTTCACGCCGAGATGGACGGTGGCAGGTTTCACCGGATCGACGTGAACAAACAAACACTAAACCTGCCAGACAACTTTTAATATAGACATCGGCCTGAAACTGGCACAGATACGTTTTTTACTTTAAGTCACTCTGCTGATCAAGAAGCGCCCTCACTTTGTGGGCGGTTCACTGTTCACATGACCGCGTCAACGGGCAATACCCTAGTTCAGTTTAAATCATCCCACGACCTCACAAGCTAATTATTTAACATTCATTTTAATACTGATTAACATTACTATCCTCCCAACATACCTAGCAATCTCTCCCCTTCAGGCTTTCCGACTAAATATACTGCATTACGAGCACAGAAGGACTTGGAACATCCCGTTTACCGTTCTGCATATGGCCTTGTACTTGAACTCGATGTGGATAGGCAGAAGGTGTTGCACTCTTTAACACTGTCACTGTACCGTTTCTATCAGATATACAAATCTACCTAGTGCTGTGACACACCAGAGATTGTAACTGCTCCATTTCTGTCAGATATGACTTAGCACGCGACAGCATGCCGATTCAGACAGAGGTCTGTCACAGGTTACATGAATATATTCACACTAGCTACAGCGGGCCAGTAGTAAGCAGAATAGTTAAGCAGATGTTGTTTGGCTCTTCAAAACACTGTTACCAACCTGCGGTTATTGGAATTTTCAGCGAGTTCTTAGTTTTACGTAAACACACTTCACTGAGCGTCAGACGGGTGAGTGATCACTGTCGCCATCTTCCTGAGCGGACTGAGGACAGCCAAGATAAACCCCCGGGCTTCCGGTCAAAAATCGAATCTCGATTACTGTAGGAAGAACAGAGAGTTCTGAATTCTGATTACACTAAAAAAATTCTTATTCACAGTATGTCTGGGAGCAGGCATCAGGAACGCCTCTTCCGCCATAAATGACAACTCACTTTCTAAGTGAAGGCGGTAAGCCCAAAAAAATGAAGATTATTTGGTGCAACTAATGTTCTTGGGAACGGAAATGTGGGAAACAGCCAGAAACAAGAATTCCATAAGAAATTTTAATTACAATTTCTCAAATACTTAATTCATGGTTTTGTAATAACGGCGTGATAACAGACGATCTTAGAGCCCATAATCGAGCCCCGAAAACCACATAACATCTACGCCGCAGCTTTCGCTTGCACGGACTTCCCATACTGACAAGCGAAAAACAGAACTGCATCACATGCAACGGGCCTGCACGTCCTATAGCGTGATTCACGGATAATAATCTTAAAAGTTATTTAAACTGAAGCTGTAAATCTGACATAGGCGTTAGGAAATGCGCCTCTCGGGTACTGTCAATAATGCCTTTCCCATGACTATTCACCTGGGCCTCACATAATTCAGTCGTACCTCGCCCGTTCATGTCACTCAGACTGTGTGACACAGCTCGGTAACGTTACGTCAAACCATTCGGTACTGAAGCATCAACCCATTACTTCAACAACAGAAAATGGGATGCCAGTCGTCCTACACTCAAATTCCACGTATGTACAGTGAATTGCAGGACTAAATTTCTCTACTATTGCGCTTAAACTTAAATAAGGAGAACTATCTAAATAGGCCTACGTGCTGCAGGCATCAGACATTTTATCTACATAGGCATGATTTTAGCACTCTTTATTATCATGATTATAAACAATACGAGTAATAATTATTATTCAAAATGATAATAAACAAGAACTGATCTATGTTATAGTTTCTCATTTCCCAAGGACCCTTCGGTTATGAAATTCAGCAGAACTTGCAACGAGCCAGTTACGTGAATCCCAAGTCACTGAACACTCCATTCTTAGCACTGCATATATTCTTAACCAGTGCTGTACTGTGTGACAAAGATGTGAAAAAGAACTGTCCACACAATTTGCGTGACGCTTATCAGAAATTGGCGGGTTCTAGCATGCAACCTACAGATTAGGAATCTTATCTACAGCTCTCAAACACGAGATGTGACAGAGCAGTGTGGTACAAAAAATGCTGCTGTAATTTATCCAGTGAAATAGGGGTAGACAAAGGTGTAAACGAAGATTCATCAACAGAGAGCGGTCACTAGTCCGTAATGCTGTGCTCCTCAACAAGCTACACGTGCCGGCACAGTAAAATATTCAGTACTCCACGTCATACCAAGTAATGTCGAGTGCCCGTCCGAGCACGTGTATGTATGCATAAATTAAGTTCATGGGCCTATTATAATCCAAACTTCGTTATGTTTTGAGATCTACGCTCTTCTGGGATATTACACAGCGTCGAGTGATAAATCTTTACCGATGTTTCGGGACAATCTATGGGTCCCATCTTCAAGGTTCAAAAAGTCCAAGAAGTCTTGGACTTCTTGACCCCTGAAGATGGGACCGATAGGTTGTCCCGAAACGTCGGTAAAGAATTACCACTCGACGCTGCGTAATATCCCAGAAGAGCGCAGATCTCATCAACATCACGGCGGAGGCCTGAAATCATGGAAACTTCGTTATGTTTTAATCCAACATTTTGCGGTACCTGCTACAGATCATACAATTTTAGAGATTACGAACATTTCAGAAACGAGCATTACGAGTAAATGGCTAGTGACAAAGAAAACATCTAACCTGTAATTCAAAATAGTTATATTATATCTAAAAAAAAACCTTAAATATTGTGCCGTGTTACGTCACAGCGTTCAGAGCAAGTCAATAGAGACGATACCCGCCATTCCTGACCTACCTTCAGTTGGACCTTTCCGTTCCTCCCCTACTTCAATCTGGGTATGTTCCTTTGTTTACCTGTTACGTTAGTATATTTCGTGGTCACTCAACAACTTGGCTTCGAGGGATAAGCATATCTAAATTTCGTTTCGGCCAAGATATATATGGAGTTGTTGCAGTCCTTGGTAGTGCTACGGTCTGAGTGTGTTTTTGTATCGACACAGCACTACCAAGTTTTAGTTGAACATGTATGGAGCTCCTCTTTAATTGGTCATTGAGATTGTTTTGATGTATTTTGATTGCATGTGTTTTTACTACGCTTTCTGTAAGTACTGTTTTGGTTTTCATATGTTTGTTATAAATAAATAGGTGCTTTTTGATTTGATGTATTTACATTGGGCACCTTGCGTTAGGGCTGGTTGTGCCGCCAGATATAACCGATCCACGATAAATAATAGAATAGACAAAGAATACTAGTAATAGGGCACAATACGAAAAATATTCAGGCAGCAACATAAAAAAGGGCACAGACCGATAACATTGTAATCTTACAGGTCTGTGTTGGTTCTATTTTGCAAAACGGGGCAGAATCATATCCGACTGACATCACATTTGTGAGCTACTGTTACGTCGAAACGAATCTGAACTCAAAATGTACAGCCCCAGTGGCTGAAAAACACTAGCATAACTTACTCCAGCAGAGCCTAATTCTTCTTTGTTTCTGACGTAGGCTTTCCGCCTTTTGTTGATACTCGCTGGCAAACTCGTCAAATATGCGTGAAGCAAACTTATCCTTATGTTTCAGCCGCTTTTATCACCAGGCGTCATACTCACTACTACACACCCCAGAAGCAACAGCCAATGAACCAAAGGAATAAACTGGTTTCAAAAAGACAGTTTAGCAAAGAGCGATGAACATAGTCTTTCGTACGTGTCACACCCTCTGAACAGACAGAAAAGAACTGGACCTTCAAACAGTGGCATGACATTGCCTAAATAAATATGCACATTCTCGTCAGCAATAAAAATAGCCCACTATTCTCACAGATTTTGTAAACGGTATAGCATTTTACGGCAAATTAAAACTAAAATAATATAAAAGAAAATAAAAATATATGAAATAATAATGCCTATAAATAAATATGTAGAAGTACAAGAGAAACAGTAATTACGGTTTAACAAATCCTGTGCGAGTCTCACCGCAACGCCAAGAGCAAAGGGGTTTCCGCTGTTACCAGTGGTAAGGAAGAAATGAAATTTCTCTCCCTGTTTTTTTCGGTCACTTGTGGAGTCGCACTGCTTGGTCCCTTTGCTTCATGTTAGGAATTTGTTACCCTCATAAAGGTCAAAATGAATCGGAAATGAGAATATCGTACACCTCCCATGTCAGTTTATTTAACGACGCTCTCTCAACAGCGTAGGTTATATACCTAGAACGCTGTTTGTTGGTAGATGACATGATTTGGAAGGAAATATTCGTTGACTATTAAAGAATCTGTCCAAGCATTTGTGTGTATGGTTGGATGAAACCAGGAAAAGAACTCCACGGCGAGGATCAAACTGGGATCTCCCGACTAGGGACCAGAAGTGACAAACACTGCACCGTGGCATTCGATGACATATGTATCGCAATACGTAGCAGTCTCCAACATACAACAAGCCCATGCCGAATTTATTCATACCCCTATACAAAATTCACACTGCTGTATGTCTATTTCATGGGTCAGTGGGTACCCTGATGACCGTGCAACGAAGTTACATTGTTCTTTATTAATTTATACACAACCAGTGGCGTAGATAAGGCCTCCGCACAACCCGCGGTGGGGGGGGGGCCACAAACGTACAAAATACTAAAATATGTATTGTATGTTGCGGGTTCTTTCGGACTGGATTCCGTCCTAGGAGAATGCAGCATTCAAAGGATCTGTAACTTGACTAATAATTATAACAGGGGGGGGGGGGCGATTAAATGGCAGTGGGCCCCGACTGGTTACCTTCGCTACTGTACATAATACTAGGCATTTAAGTGCGATGTGGCCATTTTAGTGACAACGTGTTCGAAGTTAGACGGAACCAATTCGCAGTACATCAAGTAGGCCAAATGCACCTTCCGGAGGGTACAACATTCTTTGGCACGTCGTGCAGAAGCACGCATTTTTGTTAATGGTGCAGAGTTCCAACACTTCCTTCAAAGTGTGGCTGTCGTCTGTAAGTGTACCTATGTCAATAAGGAGCAACGGAAATAAATAACTTTATGGTATTCCTTTGATTACAAAACACGCTCACTTCCAATCGGCTGTATTTCAGTAATGAAGACTTTTGGAATAATCTTCATACAGATCCGGGACACAATTTAAACATCCGAATATTATCTCGGAGTTTAGACATATATTTAGTTCAGTAATCCCCTGCATGTATTTTCATTTCCAGACTTTTCGGAAAAAAAACGGATGTTAATTTTTTTACACTTTCATCTGCTCGCATCTCAGTAATGAATAATTCGAGGGTTTACGTTATATGGAGTTGCTGACAGATTTCAAATGCCTGAATAAACCCTCGGACTCTGTAGTGTAATTCTGAAACACACTGTATATAGGCTTACTGTAAGTGCTAAACTTTTGAAATAAAAATGAAGACTTGACGTTGCAGAACAGCGAAACTTACATGTACCGTAGCATTTAATAATTCAAACCACAATTACCTGCAACAAAGATAACACAAATTATACTTTTATTTATGTGCATAAACTACGTAACACACAGCGACATTTGGGATAATTTAATCCTATCTTCCCTGCGATCCTGAATACCTTAATTTTCCGTGTATAATTTCAGTCTCGACTACAAGTACAATATCTAAGATCGTCTCATTTGTAAACCTACACATAACAGTAATGTATTCGCAGGAGCAGCGCTAACCATCAGGCGAACTAAGTGGTCGTCTAGGACACCGACAACTGAGAGGCGCCACAAATTCTCGACAGACTTAAATCAAATGTCCTGCTCCCATTAAAAAAATAATTTACATTTCTGATGATATTTCCCTTACAGGATCATATGGCAATTCTCCACGTGTCAGGCACGAGGACTTGAAATTAATATCTCCAATTTCAGGTGTACTGCTTCCCTCCTTCATACGATACTCTGTTTCAGCTTAATACACGCAGTAAAGAAATTCAAGAGAAGGAATTACATATAGGCTACAGGATGTAGCTCAACAGTTGAACGAAATAAAACGTTATGGAAAGTACAGGAATGAGAACAAATTTGAGAAAACATTCAGAAATTCAGAAACACTTGCTGAAAGTTGAGCATATCAGAACCAAACCACATTAGGGAAAAAAGACAGTAGTTTACATAGAAGGCACACGATGAACCAATTCAGAATCCTACGTTCGATGTGAATATTTATTTTGAAGGCAGGCACGGTACTGTGCCTGCCTTCATCTTCTACACAAGGTTTTTCTAGGACAGATAGTGATTAAAAATCCCATACTACTGTACTAATCAGTCTACTTCATATGGAACACCCTTCACGTATCCGCTTCTACTGTATGGAGTTGCATATATCAAGATCCATCACAAAATCAGTTTTAATTTTAATTTTAAGTTAATTTTAATCTTATTTCATGGTTTATACATATTACGTGACGTGATTCTCCCTGAAGATGATCCATAATGGATCGAAACATGTCGGAAATATGTTTCAAATGTAAAAACCTATGTACTAAAACACTGTGCACTTTGTTGGATAGTATTTAATATTTTAATACATGACATTAATTCGTGCGTGTGCAGCTCCCACCTGACAGTTCCTCTTTCTTGACAGTACGACCCGTTGTACACGACAGGAAATTAAAAAGTGGGATGGCCTCCAGTAGCACTATTCTCATGCCAAGTGTAATGAATACAGGGCATACACAAAAGAATGGCGCGGTTTTAATAGTGTTCACTATTAAAACCGCACCATTCTTTTGTGTATGCCCTGTATATGTCCACTCTTTGAACAGTTACGTTTACCAGCGAAAAGTGGGGAGAGGGGCGCAGATATACTCAGTTTCCCCTGAAGGCGAACCTAAAAAGCACGCCATAAAAATCGTATAAGGGCGCATGCATGTACACCGCTACACATGGTAGAAAACGATAGCAGCTCTACAGTAATATATGTGGTCACCTTCATGCTCCGGCCGCATTACTGTCGACTTACTAAGTGGACCACACAGTCGGCCGTGGTCGAGAGTCCACGAATCAAATTCCGGCCGATAGGCATTAACTTGCCGTTTGTTAACTGGATCGTTCGGGTTCCAGAAGTATTCATAAATACCGTACTTAATACACAAAGCTAACGTTGTACATCGATAGCCTTTTAAAACCTTAAATCCCTACATCACGTAGGCTATAAACAATATATGGCATGATGACAGCGCACAATCATATGAAGCCACACGTATATAAGTATTCATATACAAAAATAATGTCCAAGGTGAAGTCTGTAAGAAACGAAAATTCCGCATCTCGGTTACGTAACTAGTACAATCCTCTCTGTACGAGACCTTAGATTTCACAGCAGTAAATATGAAGACTGCGGTATTCTGATACGTGACGCCGTGTAGTTGCGTAGATAGATAACAATGTTTCGGAGGGATCTGCCGCCTCCATCTTCAAGGCATTGACACTGTCGGCATTGCGGCTGGATCCCTCAGCCAATCCGTGTCAACATGGTGTCAAGGCCTGTTTGGGCTCTTGACAAGATGACGTAAACCAAGAAAATCGCGACCTCTTCGCAGTTTTGTACCTACTCTCCAAGGAGACGTGCAGAGATGTGTGACGTATGCTGCAAGTACGCAGAAGGAAGGGCCTTATTTTCCCACGACAAGTTTAAATAAAGATTACTCTAACGGTTAGGCCCTCTTCTACCACGTCTAACTCCTTCCTACGTCTCCTTCGGTGGCCAGTTCACCAAAAACCTGAAGGAACTGCGATGATTTCGCCACTGTCTCCTGTTGGCTCCATTTCATTATCGACACCTTCATGAGCAGGCCCCATGGGCTGGCGAGGCTGAAGAGTATCCAACAGGATATCTAATTCACAGCGGTCACCTTCTCTTCCCTGACACTGACCTTCACAGTAGTCGAAAGCTCAATGGGTCTCATCAACCTGCATCTCAACTCCAACTCATTCTCCACCAAACAAGCAGGCTGTGCGTAGGGACTGACATGATATTTGTGAGCCGACTTTTCACCGTTGTTTTCAGACGGAACACCTACAGCAACATGCATGTTCTTCGGACTCCTCATCCAACAGACAAAAAGTCTCTCCGTCTCTACGTCCTGTATCAGAAGGGTTTGTACCCTTCTGATACAGGTAGCAGGTTCCTCCGATACATTGGTATAATGTACCAAACTACACGGTGTCACATCCCGGAAACCATAAAATTTTCTTATTAATTTAGTCATCGGATAAGAAGCGCCCAACAATACAGACCTATGTCCGAAGAATAGCCGAACGTTTTTACGATAAATGTTCCTTACATCCAAACCCGTTGGTAGGAGCAATCGGAAAATACACACTTAATGATCTAAAAAGACAGTACAAAAGATATAAACACAAGCGGACCAAACACTGCTTGCTGTGAGAAGCGAAGGTATTAGGTAGTGTTTTTTGTGTGCTAATAGGTAATTTTCACTACTCCCACCGAATGACGACAGTCACAACACTAAATGACCAGGGGAAAGAGTCCCCACATATGCCGAGATGTATGAACGCTGGTAAAGGGAACGGCGGAAACAAAGATTATGTAACAAATTTTGTATATACAATACGATAATAAAGCTTTCTATCTTTAAAAAAAAAGCGCCCGGTGTTACCTATCCACCAAGCTACACGGTGCCACATCCCAGACACCGTGAACTACGACTTATTAATCTCACTGTGTAAAAGGCGTGCAATGCTTTGAGCGGCATACGACATAACACGTGCCATCTAGCACACGCAGACGTGATACTTATCAGGTCGGTTCAGCCCCTTCCAAGAAGGAAGGCATTATTAGCTGGAGTTCTGCTGCGTTCAATACTACTTAATCTTGCGGGATTATTTTGCTGCACAAATGGCCGCTCGTGGCGTCACCCAGATCGTCGAAAGGATGCGCATACTGCATTATCTTCTCGTTGCTAAACGCGTTTGCCAGGCTACTGTAATACTGTCATGCAAGACTACATGCTACAGAGCTGCGGTGTAGCAACCGAAATCCGCGGGAAAAATACTAAATATTAATATTTACAAAGTATCGTAAGTTCATCAAGACTCTGGTAGAAAGGAAACAGCGACAAGTTTCTTACGTTCTTATACACGAAGTTCATGACATCATACAGGTTCCGTATTTTACCCGACAACTACCGACTGTCACTTCTCGCCGTTACTTCGTCGCGCGTGTAGACGGTTGGCTAAGTCGGCTACGTTAACACGACAAACTAGCCGACAGGAAGCTGCAAACGATAGTTGTCAGATAAAATAATGCCCCTCTACATGAAGGTAAAGTCAACATTGTCGGCATAGTAAACTGGGCACCACGCCATGATGGCATATGGGAGTGGAGAGTTAGGTCCACGCATTCTTAATGTCGGCGCGAGGTAAAGGTAGGCGGTCATCTTAATGGACTGGGCGCTTTAACACTAGGGAAAGTGTCTCAGGTACCGACTGACTGGGAGGCTGGGTGGGGACCTGGGCGGGTCTGAAGCTTTGGAGAAGATACACACAAACACATATTACAGTTCGTCTTCATACCTATTAACAGTAATAACTACATACCAAAGAAATTCATACACGTTTGTCGGAAAACAAGCGAAAAGACCGTGCAGTAAATGGAAGGATAATATTGACATGGATCTTACAAAAACTGAGTGTATGGGTATGGACTGCGTTTAAATGTTTCAGAAGTTCCTTAAATGGATTTTCGTCAACGTGTTGATTAATCTTATGGTTCCATTTCTTGACTAGCTGAGTGACTACTAATAAATTACAACAGAAAACACTTGTTAACCGAAAAGTATACAAAAATGCAGCTATTCAATGAAGCAAGCCAAGTCTTACACGTCATTGTAATCATTTGGCTTCCACAAAGACTCTGGCAGGGCTACAGCATTTTTAATTCTCTCGTGTGCACATTATGTGTAATATCGTTCTAAGGCTTGTGTGTTAACACACACGGCGTTTTGTGCACCACGTGTTCTGTCAAGTAACATTTAAAATTCTAAATGTTCTGTCTAAATGCCATGCGAGGAAGACTAAAAAACGCATGACGATTTTATGACTTAGAGCTATAATGACGAAATGGGAGTCGAACTTTGGCCTATGAACTACAGGACCTTGTATATTTATTATTTATTAGTAACAAGGCTAATACCATAGTACAGAGTCTCCTATGGAGAACTGATCGTTGTTCATTTGGTTAAGGAACTCCCAGCTTTTACACAACCCGAAAATGCTTCAACCTTCCAGCTTTGGGCCTATCCAGAGCCAACTCAATCCAGTTCACAGTCTCACACCTTATTTTTCTAACAACTATTTCAGTATCAGGTGCATCCTCTCACCTGCGCCTAGTCTTCCAAGCGTTCTAGTCATTTGAAGTTGCCCAACCAAATTTACGTGACCCACGTATCCAATCATCTTTCATTTAATTATCCTAAGAATACTTGGTGAAGGGCACAAATTACGAAGGTCGTATTTGTGTAATTTTTACCAGCTCCCTATTATCTCCTCTTTCCTACGTCTAAATACCCCCTCAGCATTTGATTTTCAAACACCCCTCACTTACATTCTTCCCTTAGAGTCAGAATGTGTATTTACTGCACTTACACTAATAAGATAAAATAATAGCATGTAACACACTTTAAGACTTAAAACTAGACAGCCACATGGCAGTTCAAGACTAAGGTTATGTATCATTACAATGGAATGGCCGTTTATATTTATTTTTTTACACAATGCATTTTAGATTAAGAAAACTGTAACGTACAGGTCTAAATAGGTTATGTGTGACAACTCGTAAATTGCAGCAAGATTTCCACAAAGTACAGTTCTGTATAGGCAACAGCAATAATGTTCCGAAGCATGACTCTACACTGGCACGGCAAGGCATTCAAGAACAATCCTACTTCAATAAGGTATTAATTCCTCATTTTAACGTCCTTTCAAGTCTTACATCACATTCCTCGAGCAGTGAAACAGGAGGTCGGCGGTGTTCATATCGCCAATCCGCCACGACATAACCTGTTACTTGTCTAAAAACGAGTGCCTTTGTAAAGTCATAAATACACAAATATAATTATGTTCATACTATAAGTATCCAGGCTCTAACATGACATCAAAGGACCTCTAACGCTCATGCCTTGATAAATGCATCTGGCGGGAATCCACCTAGAGACGCTTGTTAACCACAAGGTGGCCTTGTGCTGTATTGGTTTAAAGCGTGTTTGAAGAGAGCGGAAACGATACGCTCAAACTCTAAGGACATAACGTTTGTTGCCAAACACTTTACCAGCTCACGTCACCGACAACTCAATAGTTTTGATGCCATTTATTGCAGGTATAACCTACTGCTGTAGATATAAAAACAACGTTGCAGAAAACAATCACACGACAGACATAACTTGATTTCTTGATATGTCACACAACACACAACATAGCGAAAACATATCAAAGACAACTTATACATCTTAATGTGGTCTTGGGCACACATAATTACATCTTGTTACGTATGTTGTGTGTATTGTAATCACTTCTAATTCTGTTGTTTTTTATAAGACGAACAGTTTTGAAGGAAAATTATAAAATTATATTTCAGTTTCATACAAAGCACAACACACAAATGAACACATATGGATCAAAACGGGATCCATTCGGCAACTTCTGCTGTACACCCCTAACAAATTTAATCGAAACATAAATAACATCGGAAATGAAGCGTGCGGTCTTATGTGTATTGCACATTGCCTTATGTATTGGGAACACGCAAGTTCAGGTAGTGAAACTAAAAATTCAGTTCCCGCCTCACAAAATACCCTTTGTTTTCACTACAACAAACAAACCGGTTGATGCAGTTTAGGGAAATAATCATCGTTGTTTATCGTGAGCGTCATACGAAACGTAAATACGGTCTGTGGACAAAATGCAGAGATTATAATGACAAAGTACTGTGCTCTAGAGTTCATAAATTGAAGAAATCCACGAAGAGTCTCGGTCAGGACAGCAGGCGATGAGGACGCAACCTTCAAATCGCTGGTCACAAGAATCAAGGCTTGATCTAATATACTCGGTAAGTCATAACCACAGTAAGTTATATATATTTAGACACTTATTTTGGTAATATAAACAAACAAGGGCAGGCGAACCTCAGACACAAGACCGTTTAAAACTCTCTGTCAACATCCAGCGCTGGAAGTTTCCAACCTACAAAGCATGCTATATCTGTATCTATGTGGGTGAGTCAGAAGGTACTCGGAATGCATTGTTATAAAACAATACAATATTATTTGAGCGTTTACAGTTGCATCACTTTTTTCACATAGTCACCCCCATTTTGAACGCACATAGTTCTCCGGGCTACAAGTTTCCGTGTGCACAATGAGCACTACAGTCAAAACAACAGCTCAGAAGAAGTCTTTAAGGATACTTTCTTGTTCCGCCACGTATATCTATACACACACTGATCGAACTATCAGAATACAGCGTTTCGTCACAGGTTCAATAGGCATATTACTTTTCGCGAAGATGCTTTTTATTGTTTTATTATTTTTTAAACACGTTAAAAATATGTCTGGTTACTACGTGTAGTGATGGCACTTCGCATTGCAGCCATGTTAGTACTGCTGATGACAGGGGTTGTGTTCGACGGACATAATAGTTGGTTTTGTTGTTTTCATGTTTACAACGCAGCGGGATGAATCACCTTAGGACGGCAGTTTGAAAATACTTGAAATACGGACGATCGCAGGTCCTACCTTCCCAGCGAGTTTAATGTCAAATTGTTAACGGGTCCGGAAATTACGCTGGACACGCAAGCACAGCGTGTACCTACCCAGTAGGGCCTACTGCTGTTTTCTCTACGTCGCACACCACTCCAAAAAAGCCCATTGTTTGTACCATAAATCGAAATGACATTTGTACTTGCTCATCTACACTGACGATCCATCCCCAAATAACACATCCTACAACAGTTGAAATATTATTATTAATAAAAGGCACAGTAATACGTACTAAACAAATAACAATTTATTACAGATAAGAATTGTGCTAATTTTTAAAAAATAATTACAGTATTTATGAATGCAATCCAGAATTGTAATTTATCACAACCCTTTACTTTGCAGTTGGTACAACAAACAACACGCTTCTTGTTATGAATCATATGGAAAATTGTTTACCAAGCCGTTTCGGCTCTAATTAGCCTTACATTATGTAATCTGGCTACCGACGCTAGAAATTATACTTCAAACCTCCTCTTAGTACTTGTATTTCTTGCAAAGGACGTACAAAAAACTAAACTAAAAAAATGAGTAATACGTTTCTCAGGCATTTCCAGTCCAGTATACAGAACACAGGGGCAAGACACTCTCGTTAACATACACTTTTTGGCAGTCCTAAAATACTGCTCCCAAACAGTCATACTTCATACATGCCACTACACAAAGTACGTATACAGCAATCACTTAATAACTTAACAGTTTTAAAGCAAACGCAATATACAATATATCATCCACGGTGCAAAGCATCTAACACACTGATTTTTAAATTCGCCTGTTGATACAAGAATGTCACAACACTGTCGCTGGTGGAATCGTTTTAGCACAGTTTTACCACAATTTAAAATTAAGGTACCACTAAAAGCAAGAAAAAACACAGAATATCTGTTACGGAATATAGGTTCCAATCTTATTTCCGTCACCTGTACCTAAAGGACACGTAACATCAATTTATCTTCCTAAACGCAGGTTTCATAAAGATAACCACGAGCAGGAATATCAACTCTCCATCTTCTGCCCCCTTCCACTGCCAACTATTTCAGAGACCGTGAGACCTTCGGAGGGGAAATAAAACACACGAGAAAAAAGCGTCTTCTTTAATTATGGTTTATTTAGCCAGAGGTGCACAGAGTAGAAGGATGGTATAATTACAAAACAATAAAATAAAAAAATGTGGAAAGAAACCGGCGTGGCAAAATTTGCTGGAAAGGTCTGAGGTAAACCATGAGAAAACTCAGTTGAGCGGCTAGCACTTCTGCTTCGTATTCGGAAAGTCCCAGGTTTAAATCTCGGCCTGGATAACGGCTATCCTGACTGAGTAAAACCATACAGAACTCAGAACAGTCCGAGATTTAAACTCGGGACCTGCCGAATATCAAGCACGGGCGCCAATCACTGGACCATGACGATGGGTTTAGAAAGGTTTAATTACTTTATATAAAAAAGTACGTGTCTTGATGCAGTAAAACCTGTGCCAGTGTTTCTCGGAGTGACTGTACATGGTATAAAATGTTAGATAACTACACTTTACAGCACTGGAGAGAGATGGTTGCATACTGGGCACGAAGCCAGTTCGCATTATTAGTTGAGTTTCACGGTGAAGGTCGGCGCAATGTTGCCACAGCAAGCAGCTAGTGATGTAACAACTTGCGTGCACACAAGACCAATCAGGGGTGCACTTCAAAAGCAAGACGAATAACTCTTCCTACATGCCCCTTACTTGGACCTCTACAATAATGGTTCATATGATTCTGCTGACGTTCGTAACAATAATTTAAGTATATCGCAGTTATCTTGGACACTGTCCACAATCTAACACAAATCCAACACATAAGAGTTTTAAGTTCGTGACAATAACTTCAACTGCATTGCAGTCGTTGGGCACTGTCCAGTGTCCCAGGCAGTTTCAAACTAACGTGTTTGAAGATCGTAACAATAACTTAACACCATCGCAGTCATGTTGGGCACTGTCCAGTGTCTCATGCAGATTCAATACAAACGCGTTTAAAAAATTCGTGACAATAACTTCACAGCATCGCAGTCATGTTGGACACTGTCAGTGTCTCGTGCAGATTCAATACAAACGCGTTTAAAAAATTCAAGACAATAACTTCACAGCATCGCAGTCATGTGGGGCACTGTCCAGTGTCTCGGCAGATTCAATACAAACGCGTTTAAAAAATTCAGACAATAACTTCACAGCATCGCAGTCATGTGGCACTGTCCTAGTGTCTCGGGCAGATTCAATACAAACGCGTTTAAAAAATTCAAGACAATAACTTCACAGCATCGCAGTCATGTGGGGCACTGTCCAGTGTCTCGGGCAGATTCAATACAAACGCGTTTAAAAAATTCAAGACAATAACTTCACAGCATCGCAGTCATGTTGGGGCACTGTCCAGTATCTGTGCAGATCCAATACAAACGCGTTTAAAATTCGATTAATCACAGCATGCTTACCAATTGTCAGTCAACTAGTTTTGGTTATACGTTCTTTCGTCTAGTGGTTATTTTTGTAGGTGTTTTGTGCAGGGCGCAGCGTGTACGGACGCATCGCAGCCTTGAGGATTATTGTGCACCCTGTGATGAAGATGATTAGTTTTTCTCCGTTTTTCCGTTTGATGAAGCACCGGGGGAATGAAATTGACAGGGGAAATCCGAAGTGCTCGAGGAAAAACCTGTCCCAGTGCCACTTTGTCCACCATAAATCCCACACAGATTGGCCCGGGATCGAACCCGGGCCTCCGCGGTGAGAGGCCGGCGACTAACTGCCTGACTTAATATGACGTTTCCATAGTTGGGTCCATTGCCGTCTTCAGAGCAATAAATCCTATCTACAATTAAATGTGTATTAAACGAAAATCCTTTCGCGATCTCAACAATACAGAGTGAAAACCAACGTAAAATTACATCTAATAAACTGAAACTGCCTAATGCGGAACCTGAAAGGAAAGAAGAACATAACGGGGATTATAGTTCTGTTGAATACTTTCTCTTCTTGTATTTTTCTTCCGTTTGTTCTTCCTAGTATCTGTCGGACAGAGAAGAAACCGTGAATAAAATGGGAAAGAATTAAGGAGTTGTGTTAGAAGACCTCACGGCAGCTAATCACCGAGGAGAAGTTAAACAGACTGGTGAGAAATACCGGAGACTGTGAATATGTAAAATATACTCAATTGGTTCTAGGCCATCGTAAGCGATGATGATAATGATGATAAAATTACGGGTTCCAAAGCAAAGGAAGGGAAGGGAATTAGTAAAATAATAAATAAACCATCAAACACAAATACGTATACTCGTCTAGTCAATAAAACCACCACTGTATCCTCGAGGTTTTTCAACCACCAAGTGGTCATCCCCACGGCGGAACACGTACTATGTAATTACAAGGCAGAATGTCCGGTATACAATACAGGTAAAGTTAACAATTTGTGTATATGATTTATCATCATATAAAACAGAGTTCAACACAGATATAAATGGTTAATCTTGCCTGTACTGTACACCAGAAATTTTAACCAACGTAATTACACAACATGCGCTGACAGATATGTTATCCCCTCAGGATGACCACTTGATGGTTGAAATATATTGTCGATGTGATTGTGGTTTTAATCAACAGACGCATACAGAAAGTAGGTTGTGGTTGAGGGTTTATTTATGCGTAAAACAAGAGAGGCAATGTATGTATAACGTAACACTGAGGCGCGTTCACGTAACTACTGTTGCCGTGGAGAAGCAGTATTACATATTCTGAGTGTGTGTTTGTAGCCTTAGTTATCCAGCATGCAAACCGCATGTCTGGCTCTACTATATTTTTCAATATTATCTCACAAACGGCACGATTTTCGGAAAAAAAAATTGTATCGGACATAAAATCTGTGACTTTATTTTCTCTACAAATTTGGTCTCAAACATTTCTCATTCTAAGAAGAATTCAGCGAGATACTACCACAAATGTACATAGGTCTTCATGTAAAGTACCAGTTATTCTTGTCAGATTTTAATCACGCTTGAATTTTCGCGAGAGGTTTTCGAAAAACCCTCAAATATCAAAATTTCATGAAAATCCGTCCAGTGGGAACCGAGTTGTTCCATGCAGACGGACAAACATGGCGAAGCTAATAGTCACTTTTCGCAATTTTGCGAAAGAGTCTAAAACGGTATGGACACCAGATTCACTAAAGGAATCGATTTCATGTACAGTGCAACGGGATAGCAGGCTCAAGGAAGAATGTGCACCATGGAGCGAAGGAATCACAGTAAAGTAGGACTAGACTAAAAAAGTCATAATGGAGTCATGCTGAAAACTAGGTTTAGTGAGTCACAGTTTAGTCACCGGAAGGACCAGATTTCAACAGTCACAGGAACTATGATGTTTATTAACTACGAGTAGAATATCCGCAACCACGTTGAGATAATAAAGGTTGCGACACAAAAAGTCACTAGTAAAACAACGCAAAATAAACCATCAACGGTTGAATTCTAGTCAAAGGAAACAAAAAGTTAACGTAAGTTATATAAAGCAGAGAGGGAAATGCACACAGAAAAAAAAACATTCGCTTTCAAATGCTTGTTAAATTGTTAGCTAACAGACTAATATACGCCTAACACATTTACCTCCACGCTATCGTGAAAGCAGACAAAGGCCATTTTGATTCCTGCAACCGCATATTTTGAAACTCGACTGCCGGTGGCGGGGATAAAGCGATGTCTACATGGTGTTCACCTATAATGTAAGAAAACTTTGGGGTCATTCAACGGACACGTCCATTACATGAGGATGGCTCATTATTGCTATTTCACATCTTCAAGTAACTCATCCCGTTGTGTTTGTATACAGTAAACCAACCGTCAAGCCTGACGGTGGCTCGCTAAAAGCCCAAACATGTAGCTGATGGTTTTATATCAAGATACGTTGTGTTTGACGAATATACTTATTTGTTTATTATTACTATCTCATAAGTTAAATATAGTGCATAATAAAGTCAGTATTATAAAATCGAACGGCTTTTCTTCTTATTCTTCTTCTTTAGCACTACAGCCCTTCAAGTTTGGCACTGGCTTCCCGGACAACAGATGCCCATTCTGTTCTGCCCAAATTTCTTCTTCTCTATCTTTTTACACCCATATTCCTCAGATCCTATTCAACATCATACATCCACCGTAGTCTAGGTCTTCATTTTCTTCTCCTTACCCATAGTCTGCCTTCCAGTAACGTCTTTACTGTCCTTGTACCATCCACTCTTACAACACGCCCTACCCATTCCAGTCTACTTACTTTAATTACGGTTACATTATCTGTAGATTGAAATTTATTACAAATTTCTTGACTTATTTTTATTCTCCAAAAACCATTTTCATATGTTGTTCCGTATATTTTTTTTTATTATTTGCCTAATTAGGACGGTTACGGCGAGTATAATGAATTACGCATCGTATACAACGGACAACAGGCGGTCCCCAGCAAGGGAGTTCAGTGGTGGTCTGACCGTAAAAATGCAACCTGTCACAAAATGTTTCACATGACTTCGCATTTTGGCGGACTCTTTCGCACAATTTAAGAAACGGAATACAGTCAAGACATTTCGAACTTCGAATGTCGGAGTCTATAGGTCAGGTTCACTGAAGACAACTACAAAAAAAAGCGGCGAAGTATAACACAGACTCTTATGTAACTGGGAATGCAAGAGATAAGTGTGACACTGAACCAACAGAAGATTGTACGTTTCCTATGGAAATGGGAACGCTAATTGTCAGTTTTGAACAGAAGTTCCGTACACAAGGGAATCATATCGACAGCTTTTAGTAACAGGAGGTCACACACTACCATTATCTCCGAGCATAACTCATGTAACAGCGATACTGACCCTGCGTCATAAGTTTATTTCATTTCTATTTGATGTTACCATTTGATATCCTTTCCACATAATGCAAGTAAGACACTTAAGTTATTTAAAAGGCGCGTTGTTCCTTATTAACTGATAGAACAGACCTAGGCCAAGCATATTAATTTTAAACAAGACGCGCCCCACATAAAGGCCTGTGTTGTAATAGGACTGGACTTGTATAAACGACGCTTCTGGAGTATAAAGAAACATCTGACTACACTAATTCACCCACTAACAAAGCACCTCGTAATCAGTTATTAGTAACGGATATATGTATTTAACTGACGGTACATATCACATTTACGAACGTTATGTGGATCCTTGCCGATCCCAGTGGCCGCGCGGTCTAAGGCGTGGGTCTACGGCCTCTCGTTTGCTGGGATTGTGGGTTCGAATCCCACCGGGGGGATGGAGGTCTGTCTCTTGTGAGTGTTGTGTGTTGTCTGGTAGAGATCTCTGCCACGGGCTGGTCACTCGTCCAGAGGAGTCCTACCGAGTGTGGTGGTTTGTCTAAAGTGTGATCACGAAGCCTCGAAAAATGAGGAGGCCTAGGCCCCCTAGGGGCTGTTGAGCCATACGAAAAAAAAAAGTGGATTCTTAGTGCATTACGGCGTTATGTCACGGCAAACTGTCAAATGTTAAAAATAATACAATGTAAAAACTGAATTAAACCCATGGCACAGGATCTTTCTTGAACTGTTGACAGTCGCTCATGTCATGCAGACATCCCATGCTATTGAAGAACAGAAGGTCCATCATCCACAAAAACGTGCCAATCGTATCTATCCTGAGCCAAGTTAATCCACATCAAATTGCCAAGATCCTGCCCTGCTCTCTTCAGAGTCATAAGTAGTTTCTTCCTTGAGGTTTGTACAATAAACTGAGTGTTAAACTCAACGTTCCCTTAAGATAACCCAGCAACATCAAATACAAAGGAGGAGACGGAAATATTACCTCGTCCAGAGATCCAAACATGTGGAACTCAAAACTGTGCTAACGTTAAGAGTAGTAACATCCACAAACTAGACACACTGAAATGCTTTGTGTGCTTGATATATTTTATATTCCAGTGCACGAAATAATTTCTGGTCCTTGTTGCGACTTACACGCTGAAATAATTGGCGAAACGGACCTAGATGCGTCACCAAACTTGTGCACACAATCTCGCAGAAAACTTAGCGACATCGCCGCACTCTGGGACACTGCGAAACTCTGTAAACCCCTGAATGACATGACACATGTTTTCCACATTTCGCTCTAGCACTCGTGCTGCATCTGCTTCGGCGAAACACTGCCGTGTCGCAGCAAAAACACGTATTTGTCGATGATCCTGGCACTTTAAGCACATAACAAACAATACGCGAACAGCTTCAAGTTTAACAACACAGCAACCCATTACAAAAATGTATAAAACAGTTGTTTCGCGTGGGGTTTTGATTTCTAACCCTAAATACACAATGTACGCATTTAGAGAGTTGGAGAACAAAGTGCCGAAGATAGCATGTGATTTCAGTACAAGAAAGTAGTAGGAACATGGAGAAAATTACACAGTGATGAGCTTCACTCTCCACCCAATACGCCTTTTAGGTTGATTAAATCAAGAAGGATCGGACAGACGATACATGTGGTATGTACGAGAGAGATAGGGGAAATGCAAAACTTCAGTCGGAAAGCCTTATATGAACAGACCACTTGGAAGACGCAGATGTAAATGGGAAGATAATATTACAGCCAATCTCAAAGACAGAAATAGGGTGTTTACTGGATTCATGCATTTTAGAGTAAGGAACATTTGCAGGCTGTTCTACGTAGTAGATACGCTTCTGTAAAAGTCGTGGAGTTTCCTGGCCAACCGACTGACAGCATCTCTTCAAGAATTCTGCATTACGAAGTTAGTAGGACCTAATGGTGTTCTAGAATATAGGCTTGCTGAGTTTCGAGTCTGTAAATTTTCAAGTTTTCTAATACATGCGGCTATAGGTACTTGAGAACGATACTAATAAAACGCTCCGGAAGGCATTTTGGAATAGAACTCCGTTACAACCGCCAAAACGAATACATCTTGAGAACAGCCCCTCCACCCCCCCCCCCCCAAAAAAACTGTATTTTCCGTACACGTTAGAAATATTACTACTCTTTGTGTTCATGTTCCTTGATTGTCATTTTCAAGAATTCGCGCCATCGTTGAGCAACTGAGGGTCGAACTGAATGTGGTAGAATGAGCTTCGACTATTAATCCGGAGGCATCACAGATGGAAACAAAGAAATAAATAAATTACTGACAGAAACGCAGAAGAAAATCAAGAGAAAAATAAACATACGAAGAAGAAAGAACAAAATAAACACATTAATAAACAAATCTCCAAAAGAATAACTATGACATTCAAACTGAATATACACTGAACAGGTGAGCCGGAATAGAGTAGTCCGGTCAGGGTTCGAATCTCGCCACGGCCGAGAGATTTTCTCTTCTCAAAAAACCGTCCAGACCGGCACCACACACCCACACCACCTCCTATTCAATGGGTACCGGGATTCTTTCCTGGGCGTAAAGCAGCGGGGGCGTGAATTTGGCCACTCACTTCCACCTAGTGCCACAGATACGAACGAGTGAAGCTGTGCCTCTACTCCCCCTATATGCCTTCATACACACTAAACCAACGAAATATCCTCACAGTCATCCATGAGGAGAGTATAGCCTTCGGGACTTCAGTTAATACAGGTTATTCCGCTGCTATACACGGGTTCCTCAAAAGAAGGGAATGTCGTTTGATGGAGTTATGTATTACTAGCCACATGGAGCGACAATGGTAGTCCTAGCTGTTCAACATTACACCAAAAGGTACGGGCAAGAAATCATGCGCCAAAGGTCGCGCAATGTTCAGTGCAACACCAGGTGCTTTGAAAGGATCGGGCACCGTGCTCAATCCTCGCAGTCTCTTCCTCTTACGCTGCTGCCTGTAGCGTACGTTCTGGATACTTTCATTTCAAACGCGCACTCTACTGGACTATGAGAATTACCTGATCAACTGACTTAACATCCAACGAAACAAGCAAATAACCAATCCCACAAAAAATAAACAATCCCCAGCCAACCACCCGACCAACCAATCAAGCCAATCAAACCAATCACCAAACCAATGCAGGGAGCAGGTAGCACTTCTACATCGTATTCGGAATGCGCTGGGTTCAAATCTTGGCACGGAGAGCGACCATCCTCGCTGAACTCTTTCGTGGTATAGGCATGCTCAATATATCCAGACAAATTCCGGGAAAGAATAATAAATACTTCAAATTGGGCCACTACAGCTTCGGTGGTATGTAATTTGCTATTCGACTTAAAAGCGTCATTACAAAAACAGTGAATAAATTCGAAGGATGTACAGGGTTAATACCACAACCAGTTATTATTAAGGATTCTAAGCCAGTTTTATCCGTCGCCATCCTCACAACACAACTTTCTAAGACCCATATTCGTGTCATTCTGCAATGTATTTCCGTCTTCGAAGTGGGTGAAATCCAAAAGATCTCTCAATTAAAATTCTGTGTGCATGTGTCCCTAAGCATGGAAATACCAGAACGCAATATCCTATTACCTTCGGACTGCGATTGAAATAGTGTCACAGAGTTAACCCACATAAAGTCATTGCAAAGGTCAATGCAGCTCCGAAAACAAAACGCAAGCCTGCAACAATGACAAATATTCTATCCGTAACATTATTAAAAACAGGATGTAAGACGCATACTAATCTCTGACAGTATTCTCGACAACGTAATGATGGTCCACGTAAAGGTGGTGTTTCGTTCCGTCTAGCTTGTCAATTAACTACGCGGACCGCATTCAAAGGACAGCACTAACGTTCAACGACTCAATTATGTACATCGCGGCTAATGACATCTCCATGGTAGATGGAACAATTACAAATTAGGCGGTCATTAACTGACACATTGTCCTGAGTAGCAGCAGGCTCGGCCAGCAGTATGCTCAAACTGAACGCTTCCCCACGTACAAAATGCAAATTTTGTATCTCAAAATCGGTTGTTTTGTAACATTACCACGAAGGCGCTCAGGGCAAAGAACACGACACAGAACTGACTGTATCTGTTTCTATCGAAACATGAAAACACAATTATGACTGCCGCATGAAAGAAGTTTTACCTCAAATAAAAAAATGTACACACTGCATTTATATGAAAAGAATATCCAACATAAAACAGTTTTAGATTACAAAATACTTGTAAGATGTGGATTTTTATTATCTAGGCCGATGTTCATATGTAACTATACACTGTAGGTCTACATTACAGTGTTTGGAGTTGGCCAGGAATTTAGGCGTTGTTACTTGGGGAAGAAATGCCTTAACGCAGCTGAAAGGTTTGCGATACTTACTTTGTAAATGAATGTGTAATAACTGATTCACTAAATTAAAACTACTAATGTCGAACTCAGCACATAAGTTACAGTTATCAACACTTGCCCGATGGCACAACCTTTATTCCGTGTTTCATAAAAATCACTCGACAAAGAATCGGACAGTGCTGATTTACAGACAAAACCTACATTCTTGCAGAAAATCTGACACTTTCCCCGTAGACAGTGCATGAATGACACGGTGTTGAATCCGGAACTGAGTAAAGGCACGGCACTCTAATGTTTTACATGTTATTTAACGACGCTGTCAATTGCTAAGATTATATAGCGTCGGTGATAGATGAATGAGCATGGAGCACCGGTTGAATGAAATAGACAAGGGAAATATGAAGTACTCGGAGAGAAACATGCCCCAGTGCCATTTTGTCCATCACAAATCCCACATGGACTGGCATATGATCGAACGTGGACATCTGCGGTGAGAGGCCACCAACAACCACCTGAACTATGGCACAACCCACTGGCACTCGAACTGCTTCGCCCATTTGCTACTGCACTATTCCGTTCATATCATCAAATAAAGCACAACTGTCTTCCTGACGGTAAAAACACATCCCGCAAGTCCGTAACCAACACTACCTCGCCGGCATGTGGTTGGCCTACAACTCAGGCTGCACGAACTAATCCCATACTGGAATGGGAAGAAATGCAACTGGCGATATAACCAGTAGCAAGAAATAATAGTCTTATAAATTACTGCAACAAATCAAGCCATATAAAATAAAGGGTTCTGATGTTATGATTGTACTTCAAATCCTTTCAGATTCTAAACAGGTGAACTAGAGCAAAGATTATTAAATGTGTTATCATGTCCATCAGAGCCCGCCACCAGAAGCAATCCCGAGCCACTTTGTCAGCCCACACCATCACACCCTATCCGTTTAGACTTCATCTTAATACTGTCTGTTTAGCTATGTCCATATCTCCCAGTTTTTCGGCCTATAATAAAGTACGTATTTATGATTTACATCATGGCTGTTGAAAGCCCCGCCTAGATCTCCCTAACAGTATTTCGTGAACAGTAAAGTTATGAAGCTCATTTGACAGTCAAGTGTCGGTGTTACTCTTGGAGACGGAATTCTGGGAAAACTGATTTTTTCTAACTCAGAATTTAGGCAAAGTGGTCAAAAACTAATATCGAGCCGTTATTGAAAATACCTATCACGCTCGGGGTAAAAGCAAGTTAACAGACTAAATCACAGCGTAGAAGTAAAATTAAGTCACTCCTTTTAGGACGGAACAAATCATGAAAAATCTGTACAGTTTTGTTGCTAAATGCGGGAGTTCGAGCACAAGTGAATTCCTTCCCCCATTATAATATCACACTCAGGCAAACCCCGTCGCTCTTGGAAAAATCCAACTTGCGCCGGTGCTAGATACTGGAAAAAGTAAAATTTGCTACACGGCTGCGATACGAGGAAAATTCGCACTGGTAGTTTGTTATCGCGTTCGGGGAAAACCAAACGCTCAACTACAGCTCCCGTGCTGGGCGACGGGGAAACGCAAATTATTCATTAGACTTTTCTGCACAAAAAGGCTAGTTATGTAATATTATTCGTCTTTCTTTTTTACTTTCTCTTCCTTTTATCCCATTACTCTTTCAAGAACATTGTGTCTCAAATACCCTAACTACTTTATTCCTTCTCTTAACGATGTTATACTGGAAATGCAAAGATAAAAGATGATAAGTTAACCAGTATTCCCCGAATTTAATCTGATCTTCCAACTCCTTTGTGAATCATTTTCATTTCTTGTTATTATACTCAAACATTTGAACTTCGCTATTTTTCCAAGGACTTATTGCCATCTTTATGGCACTATTCTGTCCTGCACTCTGACGACGAGACACAGACATACGAGGTGTGGTAGAAAAGTAATGAGACTGGCAACGCTGTGCACGAACCGACAACGCTGCTGCCTCCCCCTTCACATGGCAGTTAGGTTAACCCCTGCCGTAGACTCAGTACAAGTTTGAACTTGCTATAGTTGCTACGCGATTGTTGAGAGCGTCTGAAGTGGAGTTGTGTTTGTGAGGTGCGTTACGAAAATGGACCGGCAAAAGTTTGAGCAACGTTGTGCCATCAAATTTTGTGTGAGGCTTGGCGAATCCGCTACTGTGGCTTATGAAAAGTTACAAAGGGCTTATGGAGAACATTCCCTATCCAGGGCACAAGTGGAAGACGAACCTCGTGCGGGAAGGCCTTCAACCTCAAAAACGGACGACAATGTGGAAAGAGTGAGGTCTCTTGTGAGGTCAGATCGTTGATTGACGTTGAGAATGATCAGTAGTGAGTTAAATTTGAACCGGTTTACTGTCCATCAAATTTTAACACGGGATTTGGGCATGGATGCTGCACCACGACAACGCCCCATGTCACACGGCAGTTTCCATCAATAAATTTTTGGCAGACAAAAGCATTCCTGTGGTTCCTCAGCCCCCTATTCGCCGGATCTCAGTCCCTGTGACTTCTTTTTATTCCCCCGGCTCAAAAACCACTTGAAAGGGCGCCATTTTGGTACTTTGGATAATATCCAGAAGAGCGTAACCGACGAGCTGAAAGGTATTCCAGCAGAAGCCTTCCAGCACTGCTACCAACAATGGAAACAACGCCTCCGTCGCTGTGTAGCTGCCTAAGGGAACTATTTTGAAGGGGATAACCTTAATTTGTAAAAAGAATAAAATTCATGGTTAAAAGAAAATCAGTCTCATTACTTTTCTACCACACCTCGTATATTTGGATTCTATACATGAAGAAGTTTATCGTATACACAAAAACGAATTTAAAAATAATCCTGTCTGCATGGTAGTAATTTATTTATACAATACACACCATCTCAAACGGATATACGACGTTTCGAAAGTTCAGTTTCTCCGTCTTCAGATGAAAAATGACTCGTTACGTAAAGACGGTTCTTATCATTAGGCTTACACATCTGAAGACAAAGACAGCTCTCAAAACGTCGAACACATTCCTTTATACAGGCAATGGACATTGTGCACAGAAGACGATGATAATGATAATCCAAAGTCAGAAACATTTATTAGAAACAATAACTCTCCGTCCGTAACAGATGGAAAGTGTGACGATTCATATACGTGGTCTAAATGATCCAAGGAGAGGCTTCCGTCAGCATTACTATCAGAAACGTACTCACTGAAAGAACCCCAAAACGAAACTAAAAGCAACAGAAACGAAATGCGCACAAAACAGGTGGATTCTGACAATAATCAGAATAGAAGGGACTTAAAAATTAAACCTTCTTACTATAACGTAAAAGGCAATTCAAAATCTCTGGAAGAATGTTTTGTTGGAAATCGCGGTAAACAGCCCGTCTGACGTGGGTGGAATAAAGTATGACCCTAGAAGTCTGTCTGTCTCCTGTAATTCCTGCCTACACATTTAGAGAAAACTTTCGCTGGTGTCCGGAGTGCAAGGTTCCATGTGGATTTTCTTTTGTCCATTATATGGATTTTCTTTTGTCCATTATGTCGATTATGGAAACAGATTACCCAAAATCCTGTCTTATCGGTGCGGGATTGCCAGTGCACTTCCTAAGACACCACTCCCAAAGTTTCTTCTTTGAATGTAAACAGTAAGCTGAAGTCCCTGCTCTCGTTGAAGATGCTAGGTGTAGAGGAGCTGTGCGCAGGACTCGCTCAGGCTGTGTTCTGTGAAGCTCCCTCGCGTGAGGCTGTTTTCCTTCTGTTCGTCTATGGATTTGCAGGAATCACATCTCATTGAGGCGTTAATACTCCTCGTAGTTGCCCACGCTCATTTGGTCGAAAGTAAAGGCAAATTTTTCCCTAAGCCCTCTACCAATGGCGTTGTTCGGTCTGGAATTTGACGACGCAGAGACGTGCTTCACGTCATGAACTGGCCACACGTTAGATGTATGTCAGCCATTTCAGCATAGGTGTTCTCAAGCAGGTCACCAGGTTCGCACATCGAATGGAAGAAACTAACTGGTGTGCTACGGGAGACCCATGATTATATACCGCTTTTTTCTTGTACTGTGGTGCAGACTCACCACCTGAAGTTTGGCCGTGAATTATCCGGTCACGCTGTACAGCGCAGAATGCGGACAGTAGTATGACACTGTGTTACGAGTAGTTCGGTATCTGTTTGGAGACGGCAGTCGTGGTCTTCTTCAGGGTACTGTGCCTCGATCGGGGTGGAGTAACCCCTGAATACCCCCGAATGGCCGTTCAGGATGTATACAAGATTGCGGTCTGCGTTCAGATGCCAGCTTGTCACGGCAGTCATTATCATGATGAGGTCTGCAGTCTTCTGGGATGTGACGTCGTACAGTTTGGTAGAAAGGTACCGACGTTTCGGAGGAACGTTGTGCCTGTATCTTCTGGTAGGTTTTGTAGCCCGCTGTAGGCAGCAAGTGTCTTACGAAACACTAGCATCTAGCTACCCGTACACGGCGTCACGTACAGAAGACACTAGTCACACTTGCAAGTGCTGTTTACGTAAGGTCTAGAGCCTTTCCACAGCAGGACAGATGACTGTTTTAAACCAACGATCCTCTTCAGTCATTGTTGCCACGTACCTACTAATCAAGACGAGCCTGCGTTCAATGTTACGAGTACTATGTTACTTCTTTTCTTCCATTCGTTTTGCAGCGTTTAATATAGTGTGGCAGCCAAGTGGCGACAAGATATGTGAGTTTCAGGGACGGTCGCTGCACGGGTCAGTAGGATGTTCGACAGCTTACATGCTTTCATACAGGTTGACCCTCGTGTATAGACCGAACCGTTAATACAGAATACTCAACGCTGCTCATTTATACATTGCATCTTTACATGTATCTGTAACAGGTTAATTAGATCTGCAAGTTGTACAAAGTGACACATAGAAGCTATATCGGTCCTTGGAAATTCCACGGCAAGTTGAACCGGTCCGTCAATCTGAAAAGTCTGGGCAGATGTGAAATTAGCGCTCTTCTGACTGTCTTCAACATAATGAAAAATAAACCAATCGTTGTATTATTATCCAACAGTGCAGAGAGGCGGGCAACAATAAAGGGAATATAAAGACCTTTGCGGAAGAATACAATAAGCACAACCTGCATTCACTGTCTAGCAAAAACACCACAAACGGACCGTCACAGTATGAGTGGCTATAAATGACAACAGATTTATTCTTACTCCGACATGCTTCGGTCGTATTTGGCAGTCCTCAGAGAATTATGAGTATAAACATGAACTTATAAAGGTTTTACATTACCTTATATTTTAAGTCAAACATACTGTATGTACATAATTGCGAATTAATTCTATTGCCCCGATACTCCTAACACTTAAGCGTCTAAATCGTTATGTATTAAATAACTGCTTTGGTTGCCTCGTATACTTAATATCTTTGAAATTAACTGCTAGTTATTTTAAAACCTAAAATCCTGAAAACAGTAAAAGTGCGTATTCAACGCCGCGTACATATTAACATACCAAATGTGCTGTCACAGACACACAATTAAAATGTTCTGTTACCGTCTTTGTCAACAATTTCAAAAATTTTCTTTAAAATATTCTATTATAGCTAAGGAGGTGTAGGAAATGTAGAATGCTGTAACTCTCGAGTAGAGTGTATTAAGCTGCCGGAGTTACATGATACACCAGGTGTCGATGGGATCTGCAAACTGGAGACCTCGTACTGTAATCTGTTGTGAATTAGCCCATGTCGATTTGTTTGTAGGTGCGTCTGTGTGTGTGTGTGTGTGTGACTTTTTCTACCAAAGATGGAAGCACAGTTACATTAATGTTACATTTTCCAGTTACCTAATAATAATGAAAGATTCTAACCAACGTTTTCTACAGCAACATTAAACTGAAGCAGAACAACCTCAATTATACATTACGACTTGTATCATAATATAAGAATTTCTCTAAAATTATGAGTATATTAAGTATGTGGTTTACTGATCAGCCTGTCTTTAAAACGCTGGGCAATGCGGACTGTGTGCAGTAGGTGTTGTTTATGGCAGTGGCATTCAACCTTTTTTGTTCGCGTACCCCCACACATAATTTCTCTTCACTTCAACTTTGTACCCCCAAAGTTGTTTGGTGCATAATTCAAGTTATACATAATCTATACTTTACATCTAAAATAAGTTAAATAAATTACACCCAATATAATGTATTAAATAATAAGTTTTAAATGAAAAAAAGGAGAATCAAGCTATTAAATAACAAATATATTACTGCCTATCATATAAAAATTAATAAAGGAAAAAAGGTATTTTCGCAAAGCAAAATTATATGCACTATGTGGAATAAAATGAAACTAACCGCCCAGATAAGAATCGCATAAAGGAGAGAGAGAGAAAAAATGGCGCTCCTAAATCGCATGTCCTTACGTCCGAGTCTCTTGTGGCTAACCCTAAATCTGGCCCTGATGATTCAGTGTTTATCATGATATAATATAATCATTTTTTTTTTAATTTTACGTACCCCCTAAGATGTCTTCGCCTACCCCCGGGGGTACGCGTACCCCAGGTTGAATACCACTGGTTTATGGGATGATAACAGTGCTTTGGTACATACCTTAGTTGCAGGGTCTGTCCTATTCGGGGTGTTCCTAGTAACTGTGATTAAGAGGGGTGATTCAACAAGGTATGACGTTACGTTTCAGACTAAGCGCGTGCGCACGACATCTGTACTTTGCTTGTATGTTATCGTTCACAACTGTACACATACTACAAAATGTTATTACTATCATTAAAGTCTGTTATTATATTTATGTACAGAACTTACTATTTATATTTTCCACGATGATTTTATCGATGTTAAATTTATTGGTCAATTATAACCTCCAATTGTATCCCATCGAAATACTTTTAATTCCTCATGTACAAGCAATACTTCTTCCACAATTTGTTGGAATAGTCACCGTATATCTATATACCAAATTTCACATTCCTAGACACGATAAATATTATTATTCCACGTTACTTTCCTTAATTATGCATCACGTAAACCGTAAGAAGAAAAACGGGCAGATTAATATCGATTACTATCGATCAGTATCGAAGGCAACAGCGGTAACGTCAGCAACAAAGGAGTCATACATGTAGGTAGGTCTTCGTGTAAAAGGGTCTGTCATTTTTGTCCAATTTTAACCAAACTCGAATCTTCTCGACAGAATTTAGAAACCAACACCCCCACCCAGTGTAAAATTTCACGAAAATCCGTCCAGAAAGGGCACCGACTTGTTCCACGTCGACAGACGGACAGATAGACATGACGAAACTAATATTTGCTTTTCCAAACTTTGCAAACGCGCCAACACTTCCTACTGCCGTTACGCAAATCTAACATCGAAGTTCACCAAAATCCTACTAATCATTCTGATATTTGAGATATTTGAACTGAATGTTTGCCACATGCCGTGCACAACAAAAAGACAAGTTATGTACAGATGCCATATTTCTTTGCTGTCAGTTAAAGAAGCCCTGCAAGGTCAAACTAAAACATTTATTCGGAAACTAGTTTTAGAACCTTTCAGGTGTATAACATTAGCATTACAATTCAGATTCCCGGAAGTAGTAACGAAAGAAGTAAGCCTTGACAGCGTTCTCCGAAGTATGTCCTTGAAGTCGAATTTCGACGGAAGATCCTAGCGTAACCAAGCGGTTAACGAAATAGTCTTGGACTGACAGTGTTAGTATAAGCCTGCAGTTCGAGACATCTGTGGCCATGAAATCAACGCGGGAAGGGGGGGGGGGGAGGTGCAAAGAAATGGAGACCTTCCATTTAATTGTGTAGTTCTGCCAGTTTGTATTCTGCAGAGCAGAGGATATTGAGACAACCAAAAACGTATTCCAAATTCCAAATACATGGAGTTTATTTCTTCACAGACATGCGTCCCGGTAGCCACGTGGTGTAATGCGCACATCGTTTTCGAAAACTCGAAGATTGAAATGACGGTAACGAAAGCATATCTGCTTGTGTGTATGTGTGTGTGTGTTGAGTTGGGTTGCTCCAGATAGGAGATGCCATGGGTTGAGCCCATTCGTCATCGCAAGAAGCTACTGAATGTTAAATTTAAACCACCACACTGTCTTACTACGGAATGAAAACGCTAGAAGAAACACTGACAGAAAAGCCCAATGTCGATGCTTAGGTCATTCAACGACGGTGTTTCAACTGTAGATTTTACAAGGCCTTGCATGAGACAGAAATGTAATACATGAACGTTGAATATGTAAGGATTCGGTAGTATGAGCCCCTGACATTCCACTGGATATTTCGGCAATGATCTCAGCCACCATTTCCGGTGGTCCAACCAATATTCGAACACAAGCAAAGATCTTAAGACCTTAAGATACTTGAGCTGATAGCTACAAAACGACAAATGTGCGAACTTCACAAGTTCATCACATCGACAACACTGTTCCACAAATTAAAATGCAAACCCTATACACTTTAAAGTGCAGCCAACAGCAATTTGAAAGCGGAGAAAACTTTATTTTTGAGGTAAGGATATCTGAATGACTGACATAAGGGTTTCTAAAATACTGACACACGTCACTCAAAATGTACCTCGCGACAAAACTTTTGGTATAGGCCTACGTTAAATGTATAGAACGAAATGGTTCAATGGGTGAAACACGACAAGGAATACTGACAGGCTCCAGTGTGAAAAGTAAATAAAAGGTAAAGAGTAAAGTTCTCCCTAGAACAGGCCATGAAGGCCCAGAGGGGGAGTAGAGGTATAGCTCTACTCTTTCTTTAACCTTGGTGCTAGATGGGGGTGGGTGGTCAACTCCACTCCCCGGCCGCTTTACCCCCGGTTTCCTGCACCAATTTTCGTCTAAATCAAGCCATAGCATAGTTTGGCAAAACGCTCATATTCGTCGGTCCTGAATATCGAGGGCCAATGTCGCGAAACTAGAGTAGGCCTAATTACTTGTACATTACGACCATCGAATCGAAGAAAATAACACAAAACAGTAAGTTTGAAGCAACATCCACAAGTTTGGACCCCAATCGGTCATCCTCAGGTGGTACATTCTAAAACACTTAATAAAAATAATGTTTAAAGTGGCGACCGATATATAACTCAAAAGTTATTCGTGTAAGCAAATGCACTGAATACTTCCATGTTTGAAAGTATGTCTTCTTCGGACGGCCGATTATAGTAGAAACGTTTTGAGCTTGCTTAAATGTATCGCTGTAATTAATTCGCTGTTATGTGGTGGTCATAATATGTTAGTAATTACAGATGAACACAGCGACGGCGCAGTCGGTACAGTAACTGAGCTACGGGCTGGCCGACCGAGGAGTCGTGGTTCCGATTCTCGGCAGGCGGAACGTACTTCCCTGATGTCCAAAGCGTGTACGCCGGCTGTGTTAAATGGGTATCGGGACCTGTTCTCCGGAAGTAAAGTGACCGGAGCGTGAAGTTGATCACTCACCTCCATCTCGTGCCAAGGTTAAAAATGCATGGAGCTTTCACTCCTTCATATGCCTTCAGGGCGTGTACAAGAATAACTCAAATTTTTAGAGTGGTGGTGAGCCCAACTTGTAACTGTCTATAAGGCCTATTTTCAACCAGATTTAACTAGATATCTTGCACCAAATTTCGTTAAAATTCGTAAAGTTGACACCTTCCCAATTAAGATACTACACACGTACGACACATACTACTCACACTGCATACTCGAGAAGATATGAGTAAAAATATCAACCAGTAAATCGGCTGCCTATACCGGCCGAGGTATTCGAGGTTACTCAGTCACACCAGACAAATGTCAGGACAATACCTCAAATTAGGCCACGACCACTTCCTTATACTTTGTTTCCAATTCACTTAGCATCCTGTACTTCAACACTATATAGCAGCGTTTCCCAACCACGGTTCCGCAGAACATCGTTGCGGGTTCCACGAGAAATAGTGGAACAGGTACATAAAAGTTATTAAATACCGCGAACAACTCTAGATATCCCTCAAAATATAGCAGAAACTTTCGTACGGTAAACTTAATATTATTCATTCCGTACATTTTCTTTATATATTTATAGTTTGACAAATGTACACTTTATTCACATTAATTGTGTAACACGGTCCTACATGTTTCGTTATGAAGAACATATCAGATACAGCCGAAACAATGACCCACAATCAGCTTATGCAACACATATTATCAATAACCTGCACGAATACGGAAATATCAACGACAACATGTCCATGTTAAAACAAACAAACAAAGGTCCATATATGAATACCTTAGAACAATTCTACATCCAACAATTTGCATACAATAATAAACTGATACCAGAACAAAATATAGACCACAACCCAATATTCCGCTTTATCTACGACATACAAAAAGTCACTCCCCCACGTGACAGTGACCTACTTAAATACCGGTTACACCCCTCAATAGCCAGTACTGTTCTCACCACCTAATAGTCAAACAACTCCTACAAACAGGTATGTACAACGTTGACTACTTCAACTTACGTTCTACCTACTAACTAAAATCATATTAACTTAAATACGACTATCAATTACATCTTAGATATTATATGTTTCAGGATACTATAACAACACAGATTATTCGGCTTTTAACATTTTAACCTGTATAAGACTTGATTTATAACAACGCAACAGCAGCTACATTTACTTACCTTTTATTATTTTAACCAGTGTATAAACACTATTGTAAAACTTAACTTTCTGTTTACCGTGCATTATGGTAATAGATAACCTTCATCAACCAACAACTGCACTATATGTACGGCAATCTTAAAGTGTTAAATAAATTTTAATTAGTGCAGTTGTTGGTTGATGAAGGTTAACTATTGTTAAAATTCATGTTACTCAGTTTTTACTATTTTAACAATTGTACCAATTGATGTAAAATGTGAAATATAAAATACTGAGTCCCTGAAGATGAGCCAGAATTGAGGCTCGAAACATGTAGGACCGTGTTACACAATTAATGTGAATAAAGTGTACATTTGTCTGACTATAAATATATTTTGTACGGTAATTGATAACACTGTAGCAATCTCCGTGTGCTACAGACTGTTTTTTGGGACCTGTAAACGTTCCTCGGGATGTGAAAAAATTTTGGGGGTTCCTCCATGGAAGAAAGGCCGGGAAACTGCTGTATAGCCTGAGCCAATTGAAGTATGGTTAAGCAAACCAAACCTACGACAAGGATGTGATTATTGTCGAATTTCTCTTCCTCACCAACGTGCCACAAAATAACGACTAGAACAGTAAAGCTGTGGGCCGGGATCGAGTATCGGTATAGCTGCTCCTTAAGGGCTGGGAGGTCCAGAGTTCGAACCCTTGCGGGGACGAGATTTTCCCCACCCGTCTAGACTGGCCCTGGGGCCAACCCAGCCTCCCGTACAATGGGTACCGGGCCTCTTTCGCGGGGGTTAAAGCGGCCGGGCGTGGTATTGACCACCCACACCCATCTAGCGCCGACGTTAAAATAAAGGGTAGAGCTATACATCTACTCCCCCGTGGGCCTTCATGGCCTGTTCTACGGTGAACTTTACCTTTTAACAGTAAAGCTGCATATCAAAATGCATGTCTTGCGTAGCAAGTAACGGTATGGGCGAATATCAAGCACAACAGTAGACAACTGGATCGAATTTAATTAAATAAAACCCGTACACAGTGCTCGCCATAGGTGTTACCTCTGCCTTGTGTAATTTCACGAACATTTAAGCCTCACATCGCTCCCTCCCACACGTCACCATAGCAACTTCACGTCATTGAACTCCGGATACATGGACACCCTAAAGCGGCCCCTTGCAGTGTCCTGCAGATATTGTACTTTCATCTAGCTAACCATTGCACAAGGAATTATGTATATCATTCGCTTTACATCGGCACTGACCCTAGCGGCATTCAGGGAAAATTTAATTTCCTATTACTTCTTACGTAATACTCACTACCGGAATCGGTCAAGTGAAAAAAAAAAAGTTTTGCATGACAGTGTATGAGATGGATATCAAACAAGAGACAATGAGACCCGTTTGACATTGCACAATACTTTATATGCGAAAATAACGTGAAATCATTAATATGCTACCCCGCACACGAACAACGAGCAAAACATGAATCTCTTGTCTTTGTGTCCATATGTCTCACCTCAGAAACGGCATGACATATTTTCATCAAATTTGGTACTGCACATCCAAAGTAGAAAGGAAGACAAAGCCCACCAAGGGTTGTAGTGCTGATGATGATTATGACGATGACGTCCACACTAGAAGGGGCAGCCTGAATAGAATAGCCGGTACAGTAAATATGCAACGGACTGGATGATTCGCGGTTCGAATTCCTAAGGGGTAAGACATTTTTCTCTTCTCCAAAACGTCCAGACCGGCTCTGGGACCAACCCAGCCTCCTATTCAATGGGTACCGGGGTTCTTTCCGGGGGTAAAGCAACGGGAGAGTTAACTTGGCCACTCACTCCAATATAGTGTCGAAGTTAAGATTGTGTGGAGCCATATCTCTTATCTCCCTTATATAACTTAATGGCGTGGACAGAGGCAACTTTACTCCTCAATTAAACTTGTCAGGTGAGTTTCATGTTCGTCCGTATCTGTCCAAAACACACACATACGCCCAGATTTCTCTCTACAGAAAATCGCATGCAGGCCAATAACTTACAGGTATACAAAGGATGCATCTCGACAACGGAAACCTTGGGTCCCACAAAGCTCGTGAATGCCTGATCGGCAGTGTGTATTAGCTTCTCAAGAATGTCTCTACTCCGTGGAGTTGGTTGGTATCGACTTCTCAAGAATGACTCTGCTGCGTGGAGTTGGTTGGTATCAGCCTTTCAAGAAAGGCTCTGCCCCATGGAGTGGGTTGGTATCAGCTTCTCAAGAATGGCTCTGCTTCGTGGAGTTGGCTGGTATCAGCCTTTCAAGAATGGCTCTACTCCGTGGAGTTGGTTGGTATCAGCCTTTCAAGAATGGCTCTGCCCCATGGAGTGGGTTGGTATCAGCTTCTCAAGAATAACTACCCCATAGAGTCGGTTGATATCAGCTTCTCAAGAATAACTGCCCCATGGAGTGGGTTGGTATCAGCTTCTCAAGAATAACTACCCCATAGAGTGGGTTGATATCAGCTTCTCAAGAATAACTGCCCCATGGAGTGGGTTGGTATCAGCTTCTCAAGAATAACTGCCCCATGGAGTGGGTTGGTATCAGCTTATCAAGAATAACTCTGCTCCATGGAGATGGTTGGTCTCACTTCTGAAATTGTGAAGCGTCAAGTGCGAAGACGAATGCAAAAGGTAAACTTTAAAGAACTCATATTAATATTGATCATATTTAAACCCGAATTAGGTAAGCAGATGATCATGTCGATGCACTAAAATTCGGCCAGTGCTCATACACGCAGGTATCGAGCGGGTTTCGCTAGCAGTCCCTTAAAGACAAATGTAAAGTTGGATATTAAAACCCGAAGCATGTTGTATTTATCCTTCATAAAGACTACAGAAGCAATACAATTGACCGGGCAGCACCTCCGTGTCATAGAACTGCCACTTCTTTACCAAAAGCAAACTGGAGGAATACGAGTATACGACGCTTACATCCTCTAAATGCCTTCGTCCGAACACACCCTGATAGGAATTAATTTACACAATTTAGTGTCAAGCTGGGATAGCTCAGTTATTGTAAAGCCATAGTCCCACAGGTGGGTGTGGCCGACAGTGCGCGTTCTTTACCATGCGGCCCAATAACGATCGGACCAAAACGAGTGTCCCTACGGAAGATTTTATCATGTGGCTGTCACTATTAAAACGCCTGGGAACAGACTGTTGACACCACTGGTTCCCAAAACATGCTCCCGCGGAAGACGAGTGTCGTGTTCCGCGGTCTGAATCGAGGTGTTCCGCCACTGAAACTAACTGCGAACTATTCCCAATCCACAAAGAAAATGAAGTTAGGAGATAAAATGTTTTCAATTTTACACTTTTCTCGTGATCTCATATACACGCATGGCGTAAGACCCGATTTATAATATGACACCATATGTTCCGCTAGTAATATTGTTCTTAATTCGAATGATGCCACAAAAATAATTTGTTCGTAATGTTTCGCAAAGAGAACTATGACTTCCAGGTAATTCGCGGACTGAAGAAGTTTCGAAACACCTAGAAAAATACAGGAAAGAACGGTAGAGGTAGAAATGAAACAGCTGAAGGGAGATGTGTAGGCAGAGAGTGTGGGGGGGGGGGGGGGGTAGCATCAACGGGGCTTCCGTCCGTGGCATCCGTACAGTAAAGTGTATGACTATGAGTTGGAAGACAGGAGTTCGAATCCAAATGGCATTCGTCAAGATCGGCTCAAGGGTTTCCAAAGTTTTACCAGGCATTTTCCACCTGGGCAACAAAGTTAAGCTGGCCCGTCACGTCCATTTAGCGCCGAGCTTAAAAATGTCAGCAATGTCACTTTCACTCCCCCACATGTAGTCCTGCGTGGTTCTTAATCAAATAATTTTACCTTCACATAGACATTTTATTTATCTATTCCTGTGCCTGTGCCCTATTGTACAGATTCCCACTACCTAAAAAAAATCCAAGTTACAAATTTTACTCTATTCCAATGTATCACAGAAAATACGTACGTAGATTTATGACATCACATTCATAACTGAAATGGCTAAAAATGTATTGCTGTAAAACAACATTCTGAATACAGACGTGCCTGCTAAGTTAATTATGTTCTACAAAACAGTACTACAATAACGTTTATGTTTAGAAGCTGTTTCGCACTACAAATAACTTCAAACCTTTGCACGGCTGCAATGTTTGAATTGTTTACGGTACATTTTAAAACCGTGAAGGCGGGATAGCTACCTATGGCACGGCGTTCATAGCAAATTTCACGGAAATCGAAGTTATCTGCAGGACAGACAACATCACAAACAGTTGCATGGAACTTCAACGCTATTTCTGCAGCATATTCCAAGAATTGACCGGCATTCGGAAAGCTACGTCATCTCTTTAGTGAAAAAAGGAACCGAATGTAACAGCTCTGCCGCCCTTCATGTATTTAGTTTATGTATTCTAAAATCTATATGTCAAACTCCAAGTGCACCCCGAAAGTAGAACAGTCCAATATATTATACGCGAGTCTTGCAAACAACACTGAAACCTGACTCACAAAGTTGGCTACAGCGGTAGCTTGTATTCTGGAGGTGCCCCTTTCAAAACTCGGTCAGAATATCGACTCACCTGGTGTTTTGTAATTTTTCTCAGTCCCTTCAGGTAAGTTCCGAGTCAGTAGCTCAAGTTACGCCACAACCGCTTCCTTCCACATTGTTTCCAATTCATCATCCAATTATTCGTCGCTATATAGTTACCGACAACGTCGTTAAATAAACAAATACAATACGGTATTGAAACCTCGCCGGAGAGGAGCCATGAGAGATCCATAAAGCAGGATTTAAAATATAACCCTAAAGAAAAGGTTCATCTGGGAAAATCAGGAAACATAAATAAAACGTAGAAAGAAGGGTGGAGTACTCGATGAGCAACCGAACTGATACCTGCTTAGAATTCGGCCACGTTCGGCTAACGCAACTGAAGTTAAAAGAATTTTTCAGCCTCTCCAAATAAATGCCATCGCGAATTCAGATGAAGCACATAGTTTAAAAATACATGTGCAATTTGAGTCAAAACTCTCAGTGATTCTGGTGACATCACAGACTAGAGACTGTGTCACGTGATGTCACACAGCTTGAGGAAATTTCGAACTGCTGACACAAATGACGTCAACTGTAGATGCTTCAATGTCTCACACTCCGTCCTACCATTAAGTTACATTAGTGGACTACAGACGAAGACGCCGTAAGCCTGCCGATAACGACTTTCTACAGCATATCTGAAATAAACGGAATTAGAAACTGTGCAGGGGCGTTTCTAAGCTGCTCATGACACTAAAAAGTTAAGGGATCGTTAACATTCCTTCATAAGGGCTGAAAGTTCTGGATGGCCACCTCCCGGAGTCGGCCACATTATTACAAAAGAGCAAGAGTCTACTTGCACCATGGTGTTCTCTCTTAGCAGCAAACCTTTCCAAGCCGGCTAAACTGTAAGCAGTAGACAATAGATAGTTTATTTCCAAACTATGTGATTAATTTTACCTAAGATGACCACCTGTTTAATTTAAATCCTGGTCGCCTATCGATATAAAATATAAACATTAAAAAGCCCTTTTAAAGTGACAAGATGTTACATTATCTTGCTGACTGGCAAATCCAGAGTTTTTCTATATTCTTTAGGGATATATTATGGTTATGGACTTCGGTTTTATAATTTTCTTGTAAGTTGGCCACCTATGTACTTCCGATGATCACTTCTCAGCGGATGCACATGTCAACACGTCACCATGGTGGTTAACTGTCATGATGCGACACTGAGAGTGCCCGGTTTGCAGAATCTACTTCAGACTGTGAGAAAGAAGCTAGAGTACCACTACTCTGTAAGACAACACTTTATGATGGCACCTTACAGTCCCTTTACACTTCCCTCGACAGTGAACTCCAGTCCACAGACAATTACAAGTCCAACACAAACCAGTGTCCGAAGAACGCAACAATTTCGAGGACACAAACAACGCAACATCAACCAGCGTCAGGTAGGTCACTGACAAACAGCTTCACGCATTGCGCTTCGAACTTCGTCTCCCTGTAGCGCCGTAGAAATCCTTAATGACTGGTGGTAAACACACACACGTTTCTCTACGTCATCTAAAACTGTCTGACCGCAAACGGTACTTCTCATTACTTTGGGCTTTAAGGCACTAAACGCTGACAAACGTCCCCATTTCAGTCTTTGTGCGTTTAGGCTGTGAGATGAATGCTGAATTTCAACTTGGACTGATCCTCACACACGAGCTGTCATAACACTAGATTTTGATGGGTAACTTATAATTCAGAAATATAAACTAATCCGGTGGCTTAAATGACGATTGTGAGCTGGCAACCACATACTCGCAATATCCACTACGAACTTGCGTTAGAGGTTTTATTAAACATGCAGACATTATTACAAAACTGGGAGATGGACAGATGTCGTTTGAATTGAAACCAACAGCTTCAATGTAACACACAGTTCAACGTGCAGAATATCAAAACCATATCAAACAGACTGTGCACTTACGTAACAGTGTTCAATATTAGGGTGACAAAGGAAGTCCACCAGTTCGTTTGTGGAGGGGAACAGGATGGAGGTTTGTTAGTCTTAATTCAGTAGATGACCCGTTGGCATGACCTTATAGGCTCCTAAAAGCAAGAGCTGAAATAAAGTAAACTGTGTGACATTCATCATGAGAAAGTGAGCCTGGCCGCTCTGAGGCAAGAGTCCGATATGCATGTAACTGGCATTTTTTTTTTCCTTACAGAAATGGCATAACAATTTCCGTGTTTTAAGACGTAAAAAATCTCTGCGTGACAATAGGCCACTCAAGCATCAAGAATACGTTGTTCCAGTCGGTAACGTCATGTATACAGCCCCTTCACCAAAAAGCGTCAAGACAAAATAATCCCTGCGCCCACAAAACGCGCCATTAAATTGTACCAACAGACAAAGCTCTACGCATCCCTAAACACGACACCACTTCGTGGCGAGTGGTCACACTACTACTATACTACTACTACTACTATACTACTTTCTTCTTCTTCTTCTTCTTCTTCCAATGGCTCGACAGCCCCTTTTAGACACACCACACTCGGTAGACTCCTCTGGACGAGGGACCAGCTCGTCGCAGAGACCTCTACCTGACAACACACAACACTCACAAGAGACAGGCATCCATGCCCCCGGTGGGATTCGAACCCACAATTCCAGTAAGCGAGCGGCCGCAGACACACGCCTTAGACCGCGCGGCCACTGGGATCGGCACTACTACTACTACTAATAATAATACCACTACTACTAGCAATAGTAGTAGTAGCAGAAGTAGTAATATCAATGAGGGACCAATGTTGTGTGGGACACAAATAACATCCAGCAGGCCTATAGGTAGAGGTGAAGTTGCTCCTGTGCTCAAATTAAGCACCAGGCCACAAAAACTAATGGATGAGTAGAGGTGAAGTTTTATGCATTCTTAACCTCGACACACTAAACGGAGGCGAGTGGTCAGCTTCAGGCCTGCAGTCTCTTCAACCTCTAGGACAAGGCCCCACGTATCCATCGGACGAGTTACAGAGCCGGGTCTGGACATTGTAGAGAGAACAAAACACTCTCTGCCCTTGCCCGGAATCTAACCTATATTCCTCGGCCGTTCAGCCCGCAGTAATCCCAACACACATACACACAAAACGAGACCATGGGAAAGGACCTAAAAGGAGACCCAGATACACTTGGGAAGAACACACTGAGAGGGAAAGGAACGCGAAGAAAAGAGGCCAAATCGAAAAGAAACTAGACAGAAAATATACAGTATATACAGTATTGTGGCGCATTCGCGTAACCACTGTCGCAATGGAAACGCAAGAATGTGTTCTGTGTGTACTGGTGAGGTACATATCACTGTAAACAATACAGTACGGGGTGTTTAACAAAAATGCTTTTATGGAAAATTTATGTCGCCGGCAACAATAAAACGCATTTAGGGCTTCACGTAAAGTGTCCGATATTTTTGTCCGACTTATCCACATTTGAACCTTCTCGACAGGTTCTCACAGCCCCCAATATCAAATTTCACGGTAATCCACTCAGTGGGAGCCGCGCTGATACACGCGAGCGAACGAAGTACACGACGAGGCTAATAGGGCGATTTTCGCGATTATGCAAATGCGCCTAAAAAAAGGATCAACTAAATAGGGTGCAACATTCATATCGCACACAGAAACGGAAGACGGGGCATGTACAGACGCTGAAAAGCAACTTTCTGCTGACACACGAAAGAAAATACACGGAGCTCTAACTTATAATGGCGTGCTAACCGTATCTGATCATTTTCTTTTACAGCAATCGAACTGGGACCGGCACTTACGCAACCATTAAACTTATACTGCAGTAAATGTAGTGAGCCAAGAAAACAAAACCAACTGAACATTTTAAGTGAATTAGCATTTTCAATGCACGTATAATAAAATGTTTATATGAAACTTGCGAGTAAACACAGCATTAATTACAGATTACCAGAACTCAGAGCTCCAGCCCGCATACATTGTACTTTAAAACTGATTACTTGATAGACAGTTGATGACACTATATAAACTGTAACTTCAGACACCACAGCACGAGACGTAAGACGCTCTTGTGAGGTAAATATGAAATCACGGAGTGATACGAAGCTACCAAAAACACGCGAAACATTAATTACAGTACATCACACAGTACAGTTGTACAACAGAAACACATATGTGTACGGAGACCTGCATTTCGTTTACTCTTTAGGTAGTCACGTTCCCACATTAGCCAAATTTCATGTTATGGCAATTTTTATTTCAGTTCAACTAGCACTGTGGGCATGCGAGTTCTGCAGTTACGCTGGTAACTGGTATAAAATCAGAACACTACAAATTCTGTGCAAAATACTGAATTAGATTGGTACACCTGAAGATGGCCGAGAGGGCCGAAACATGCAGGACAGGGTACATAATGAACATATTTGTGATCCACGAATTTGTGAGCCGTGTTGGTTGCAGTATTTGACAGTCTACATGACAACAATTGGTCACAAAGATCGTGCAGAGTATGAGGTTAATTCTGGAAGATTGGAAGTCGTCGCAATCTGTACCAGTCAAATTATGCATAGATGTTGGCTCGCCTTCATTTTGTCGGATCCCATACCTCGTCGATCGTTACACTACAGCAGTCCTTCGCCAACCGCGGGGATTACGTTCATGAAAAACACGGAGGCTGGCAAGACCAAGGTCTTATGAGAAACTGGGGGTTAAGGGACCATGGCCGCCCGTTAACACTCGTAGAAGCCGACATACCGTAAGCCGCCTGTTAACACGCACAAAAGTCGAAATGCAATAAGCCGCCTGTTAACACTCACAAGAGTCGAAATACCGTAAGCCGCCTGTTAACACGCACAAAAGTCGAAATGCCGTAAGCCGCCTGTTAACACGCACAAAAGTCGAAATGCAATAAGCCGCCTGTTAACACTCACAAGAGTCGAAATACCGTAAGCCGCCTGTTAACACGCACAAAAGTCGAAATACCGTAAGCCGCCTGTTAACACGCACAAAAGTCGAAATGCAATAAGCCGCCTGTTAACACTCACAAGAGTCGAAATACCGTAAGCCGCCTGTTAACACGCACAAAAGTCGAAATGCCGTAAGCCGCCTGTTAACACGCACAAAAGTCGAAATGCAATAAGCCGCCTGTTAACACTCACAAGAGTCGAAATACCGTAAGCCGCCTGTTAACACGCACAAAAGTCGAAATACCGTAAGCCGCCTGTTAACACGCACAAAAGTCGAAATGCAATAAGCCGCCTGTTAACACTCACAAGAGTCGAAATACCGTAAGCCGCCTGTTAACACGCACAAGAGTCGAAATACCGTAAGCCGCCTGTTAACACGCACAAAAGTCGAAATGCAATAAGCCGCCTGTTAACACGCACAAGAGTCGAAATACCGTAAGCCGCCTGTTAACACTCACAAAAGTCGAAATGCAATAAGCCGCCTGTTAACACGCACAAGAGCCGACATACCGTAAGCCGCCTGTTAACACTCACAAAAGTCGAAATGCAATAAGCCGCCTGTTAACACGCACAAGAGTCGAAATACCGTAAGCCGCCTGTTAACACGCACAAAAGTCGAAATGCAATAAGCCGCCTGTTAACACTCACAAAAGTCGAAATGCAATAAGCCGCCTGTTAACACGCACAAGAGCCGACATACCGTAAGCCGCCTGTTAACACTCACAAAAGTCGAAATGCAATAAGCCGCCTGTTAACACGCACAAGAGTCGAAATACCGTAAGCCGCCTGCTAACACTCGCAAAAGTCGAAATGCAATAAGCCGCCTGTTAACACTCGCAAAAGTCGAAATGCAATAAGCCGCCTGTTAACACGCACAAGAGCCGACATACTGTAAGCCGCCTGTTAACACTCACAAAAGTCGAAATGCAATAAGCTGCCTGTTAACACTCGCAAAAGTCGAAATGCAATAAGCCGCCTGTTAATACTCATAACAGTCGAAATGCAATAAGCCGCCTGTTAACACGCACAAGAGCCGACATGCCGTAAGCCGCCTGTTAACACTCACAAAAGTCGAAATGCAATAAGCCGCCTGTTAACACGCACAAGAGTCGAAATACCGTAAGCCGCCTGTTAACACTCGCAAAAGTCGAAATGCAATAAGCCGCCTGTTAACACTCGCAAAAGTCGAAATGCAATAAGCCGCCTGTTAATACTCATAACAGTCGAAATGCAATAAGCCGCCTGTTAATACTCATAACAGTCGAAATGCAATAAGCCGCCTGTTAATACTCATAACAGTCGAAATGCAATAAGCCGCCTGTTAACACTCGCAAAAGTCGAAATGCAATAAGCCGCCTGTTAATACTCATAACAGTCGAAATGCAATAAACCGCCTGTTAATACTCATAACAGTCGAAATGCAATAAGCAGCCTGTTAACTCTCATAAAAGCCGAACTACCGTGAGCCACCTATAAATATTATTACGAGATAAATTACCATCAGCCGCCTGGAGACATTCATAAGAGACGAAGTACCGCAAGCAGCCTAGCAACACTCATAAAAGCCAAACTGCCATAAGCCTCCTTGTAACACTAGTAAAAGACCAACTCCCATGGCTTTCCTGCTCAAACGATACATCTGTGAATCGCATGTGTAGAAACAGTAGGGCAGTTGCCTATATCGTACTGTGCCTAAACTCTACGTTTTATAAGTGACTAGGAAAACGATCTGAACAGTCATGTGGTGGTCCTATGAGACATTGTGCCTAATCATCACCAAAAGGTGCAACACTTTCGATCCAGTGTTCAAAGTAAGTACTGTCGTGTATAACGTGTGAATACAAAATCAGGCCTCCTTTGACAATGGTACTGTTCATTTTTTGAGGTAAAATATATTTCACAACTTACAACAGTCCTAAACTCTATATAATTACGTATACTTTCAGATACTGACATTTATTGTTGGTCAAACACGTTGATGTTAGGAGCCAATATTACTAAGAAAAAGGCGGGGCTCTTAAATCGTACTCAGGCACGTTCCGAAACACTCCCTGTACGATTTCGGAATACGCTGTACATCAATATTATTTTGACAGGATGAATAAACGGCACTATGGTGCCTGGACTGCTTTTCCGGCATGATAATCACCGAATGTAGATAACCTGCATGGCCTACGAAGTATCAGAAATAAGTTTTTTCAAGCACGTTATAAACAAAGATATGAAAAAAGCGAGAAAATGAAAAGTATTGCGACTTCATGAAGCATCATCAAGACTTGTCGTTACAGCCAGTAAATTCTGCTCCCACTGAAGGGCCCGCGAAGATAAAATAACTCGTTCCTTTGAAACGTCGGGAACCACTCACTCAGTGACACTGCGTCACATCCCAGAAGACCTGAATCCTCAACCAGAAAGTATTTCTACGGGTAATGCAAAGGGAGTTTTTGGGGAAATTCTCAATCAATTATTGTATCCTTGGAACAATTTCTGATGACAGCCTCATGAGACAAGGATCTACGATCTCCACATATCTGGATTGTCTACAGTGAAAAATATATGTTAAGAAATGATGACAAAGAGGAAAAAGAGAAGTTGACTCAGTTGCCGGTGGTGAGAAAGTTGTTCATAGCACCCTTGCGGCCTCCGAGCCTCAGTGACACTTCTCAAGAGAATCAAAATGAACCCTTATCTGATGAACAGGTCTCCCGCTGAAAGCATCGTAGGGGCAACAGGCACGGAGTATATGAGCAGTGAGCTAGCTGTTACTCGGCTGAAACATTTCACCGCTTGTGTTCGCCCGAATCTAGGAAAGAATATGGTGTTGGTTCTAGACAGGCACACAACACACTCCAAACACCTGGACTTAATGACATGATCCTGTTACAACTATCGGGTCATACTACACATACAATAGAGCCACTGGATGGAAAGCTACTACGATTAAGGAGTTGAGAGGTGGTCAACATCACACCCAGGCGCATATTTAATGCCAATAAGGTGTCTGAATTACTGTAAACAGCCTACGAAAAGGCAGCATCTATAGCAAACTCCTTGCCAAAACTTGGATAAATTGGGTTTTGACCAGTAGAACGATGTCTCCACTGACTGCGATTCTACACGCACTGAAGCTCTTGAGAGGACCTGAACATCGCGATGAAAAGCCATAAAGATTACCCTAGGCTGCTAAAGACAACAAAGTGACACACGAATCAGCCACAACTGGCATGAAAATTGCACAAAAAGAAACTGTTATTTTCAAGAAAAAGCTATTCGAATTCACACTGTTAACTGAAAAAAGGCGAGCTGTAGTAGCGAGCATGACATTTTCGCCGAGGTGCAGCATTAACACTGGTAATGTTTCATTTGTGAGGAAAACGGTGTTCAGGATATGGCCAGTGGCCTGCTGCTACCACGTGGGCATATGAAACGCGTGCTGCTGTTGCCAAAAAAACGCAAACTTCATCTTTAAATTGTGTTGAATTTTTTAAAGTCTTCATTTATTCCTACTCTTTCCTTTAAATCAAATTATTCAGACAATACCTTATGTTTTGTTTATATTTAACGTATCCACAAGTTTAACCCTATAGAGACTAGTGGTTACTACATGTATCACACATTTCAACACTGAAAAATTCTACATTCTGCTTACAGAGTGTACTCCTGTGTTTTGCATGGGTCTCAGAAAAAGGATTCATCATTTCCATATACAGCATTAACTGACTGATTTTATAACCGAGACGAAGTGCGTCCACTGCGCGGTACGAACTGAATCTTTAATAAAATTCAAGTCAATTTTTGTCTTAAAAGGAATAACGAAATGCATGATTAAATTCCAAACATAAATGTCACTTCTTTTGCCTTATTTACCTTAAATTTAACCTTGTGGTACAATTCTGGAACTGCAAGTACGAATTAGGAGCCCAGATGTTGAAATTGTACCCTTTCGATAGATTTGGCAGCAACCCCGATCCGTTTCCCGTAAAACAACAAATCCTTAACGGTTACGACTTTGGCAACTCTCCCCCGGTACATGTTCGTTTCTTGCGTTTTTTATTTTACGAAGCTGTCAGTATCTCAGCGTGCACACTAAGGAACATTAGTTAATGATGAACTGACAGGGATTTAGGAGAAAGCTAATGAGGCCTATCCGAGGTACTATCTCTACATCTCCAAGCAGAGGCTGAGGAAAGTCACGACAACCCCAGGACGGTCCATGTTCGGCCCGAGATTCGAACCATGCACCACTGGAGTACAAGTCTGTAACGCTATCGCCACACCAACCTGTTCGACGATGGCCCGTAAGTTCACGTAACATTACAACAGTGGCCTCTAGCAAGTCCATCGGTTTACGTTTCAGGCATCAGATTTATGCAAGTTAAGTCCTCGATGATAACCAAGACAATGATAACGATTAAGATTGCTGTGCTCACCATCTTCCTGCGCCAACGAATCCCCCCCCCCCTTAATGTCATCTAGCTGCTTAAGTATTCTTCATCGTCGTCTCGTCCCTTCTATCTTTCTTTCAATAACGTGTGCTAGAAGGCAGTTCCTACGCAAGATGTGACCAATCCAGTTAGCCTTACTTCGTTTTATTATAAGTAGGATGTCCCTTTCTTCCTTGATTCTACGCAATACTTCATTTTTCACATGATCAGTCCAACTGATCTCCTCCAGCCTTCTCCAGCACCACATTTTTTGTTTATGTACACAAATTAAGACCCGATAGAAGGTCCACATAACAGTGAAGTATTTTAGTTGGCAGAACTAAATACAAATTGGAAACCACGGATATTTGCTGTCTCCGCTTGGCAAGCGATTGCTATACTTTCACAGACATCGTGAACAAAGTAGGCTAAGCCACATTAATTACGGCAGATATCCAAGCCTTAGCGTGACGAGTGGAGGATGTCTCGCCATATGTGGGAACACGTGGACAGCAGGTGCTAAGGTCGCACGTGCGGGCAGGTGAATACAGACCCATCACAGATATCTACGTACATGAAATCCGCCCCCCCCCCCCGACCTCTTATCGTCAGTCCATTAACCTGCGTATCGAACAAAACTCAAGAATAGAAACACGCCATCTAATTATTTTTGGCACAAGTTTACTTTTTTAAGTAATAATGCTTTCTGAACTTTAATCGGTAAATCTGCCAGATTGGTCACAAATTAGGTTGAGCAGACATAGTATGTCACACTGTATCACAAATAAATGTGTTCACAACAATATGCATTCCTCTTACGGAGCCAGCAACAGATTGGTTCGTAATATAACGTGCTAACAACGTATGGTATACAAGTACTGTGAGGTTTCAGGTAAGCTTAGAAGCATAGCACGGAAAGAGCGGAATATTTATTCTAGTGTGTTGGCAGTGCTGCAAGACCGATAGGGTTCAATGCATAATTACAGTACGAATTTGTCACTGATTTCAGTTTCGTAAGACGTTCATGTATTTTGTTTTGCTTATGTTCATTTCAAAAGAAATTCTGTTATTGGAATACAAAGGAATTTTTACTCGTCATGGAATTTGTTTTGTTTTTTTAAAGGGAACATGATCATCGGTATAAGGTACGTTGATACAGAGCCGTAACTGAGGTTTTCTGCGCCTGGTGCAAACTTCTGAACGCCCCCCACCCTCCCCGGTAATGTTTACTTTAAAGTAACCGTTGGAAATTATTTGCTCCTATATTAATACTTTTCAGTATTTTATAGTATATATAATATTGGACATATAAAATGTATACAATATTGTATATATTTCATACACTTTAACCTTATTTTAATTTTTCGCCCCCAAATGTAATGTGCCTTCGGCAAATGCCTCATTTACCCCACCCTTGTTACGCCTCTGTGTAGCCTTATATATGTATCTGATATATGTATCTCATTTACTTGGCTTTGCTACTCACTTTGGCTGTTTTGGTATACCGTATATTAGAAGTACAAAACACAATCCCAGCAACACAGCTAAAGTACACCAAGTCAGCAACGGATGATACAAACCATGCGCTCAAAGCAACATCAGTCAGCAGCGATGAAACACCAATCTGCTATTTTAATAAGTATCCGTAACCGACTGAGTCCATATCGATGAAATCTGGGTCGTGTCAAATCCTACTGATGTGGAAGACAGGATGCCCTCAAAAAATCAACTTCGATTACTGTTCTGTCGATGGACTGCCTCACTCAGGCCTGAAAACTTTGGCCGGGGTTTCGTATTGGACTGGAACCAGAACGTCGGACGTAACGCGTAACGTCAATACAGTATTCACCGAGCAGGCTAGTGCAGCAGAACCGACCCTACACCGTATTCAATCTACTGAAGATTACTACTGAGCTTACTTTGTTCTCATTAGAGGCGAATATTGAGATACTACCTTGAAGAAGGCCACTACCCCTCCTTCCAAATTCTACCTAATTCATCATAAATAGGCATCCTTCAGTTTCATTTGACGAAACATCATCCTGCAGTTTATATAGTATCCGTAAGAATCTAAGGACAGATAAATTCATAAGAACTCTCTGCTCCTTGGCCTAGGCACTGTAGCATATGTATAGCCAACAACAGCATTCAATGAATAGACGGACGGACGATTGGGAAGCATGTGACAGCCCGTCACTGCCTGTTTTTAAAGGTACTAAAGGTAAAGGTAAAGGTAAATTTCTCCCTAGAACGGGCCACGAAAGCCCAGAAGGGGAGTATAAGTACAGTTCTATTCTTTCTTTAACCCTGGCACTAGATGAGAGTGGGAGGTCAACTCCACGCCCAGGCCGCTTTACCCCCGGGAAAGAGACCCGGTACCCATTGTAGAGGCGGCTGGGTGGGCCCCAGGGCCGGTCTGGACGGGTGCGGAAAATCTCGCCCCCACCTGAATTCGATCCCCGGACCTTCCAGCCCGTAGCGAGTCGCTATACCGCTATCCCGGCCCACTGTTTTTAAGGTACTAGCAAACATTAATTGAATAGACTAAAGAAACTCGCCAAAAACTTCGGGTTGCAGGACGAGATCCGAGGTCGGTACCTTTCAGATGCAAAGCAGAAGTTAACACTGCAAGCTTGCTCGACAACTTTTTGTAAAGACTCCCATACCAAATTTAATGAAAATCCGACAAACGGTTTAGTCGCCGCTACTAAGTCACAGACGGACACACGGATAGACGAACGTGGTCTCCACATACGGCATTCCTTTTCTAGTTCGTAAACAACGCCTGGCGTCTGTGCGTGTTGGAGGAACACAACGTGTGTTCTTACGCAGTTAATTTTTACTATGGATTTCACAAGCTACCGCATGCGACAGTTTTATGGTGCAAAAAATTAGCGACTATAGCACGGAAATTACGAACTTTTGCTTCACGTCGTATTTTATGCATCATGTTAGGATTTCGTCCATCCTAATATAATTTTGTGTATATTCCATTACAATACGCACTTAACTTCGCTACATCTTTCGGCAATTACTGCCATCATGAGGCGTAGCCTACACAAATGCCAAACTGCAGTGCACCTGTTATAAAATACAAAATAACATAAAATTTAACTACAATGGAAGGAGTTATCGCTCGAATAAACATTCATGGCCTTGATTTCAGGCTTCCGCCGCGATGTTGATAAAATCTACGCTCTACTGGGGTATTACGCGGCGTCGTGTGGTAATTGTTTACCGACGTTCCGTTGTCCCGAAACGTCGGTAAACAATTACCACACGACGCCGCGTAATACCCCAGTAGAGCGCAGATTTCAAGTGTTGGTAGGTTTATTAAACTGACACACGTTATAGTCGTTGAACACTGTTGTTTTAGGTACCGTAATTACTCACTGGCGCCAACTCCAGCGGCTCTCTTGGAAGTTTGGAGAGGTGATGAAATCACAAATCTAAAAATATTCCTTATTTGTTGTTTCGAATCTTCACTGCTGACATGTCGCCAAGTTCTTGTCTTCTGTATATTATTACCTGTGGGTGCAGTGGCGCAATGCTGTTGACGTTATTCTATATTCTATAGGTCTACTTATTTTGCACGTCAATAATCAGAGGGTAAAGAAAGCCAGGTGCAAGTACGCGGTGCAATGAACAGTGCTGCTAGTTTGGTAATTCCATGAACACTTATTCGAGCGATAACACCTAAAATTTTAGTCATATTTTGTGTCATTCTACATTTTAAGACCGGTGCACCGCAATCTGGCATCTATGCACGCTATGCCAGAAAATAGCAGTAACTGCCGGAACATGTACAGACATCTAGTGAATGTTCTAGGGTTGACACACACAAAGTTGTATTAGGACGGAACCAACTCTGGCGTTTGTATAGTACTGACGACGAGTTATATCTAGCTTCTTTTATATACTCTCATCATTCATAAATACGCATTTTGCACCTACATTATAGGCCTACTTCCTGTTTCGGTAGGCAAATTTTATTTTTTACGCTGCCTTGTTACGTGTGTCCATACTAAGAACATAATGACAGCCAGTCTATCGGTCTTAATCTCAGGCCTCCCATACCCTGGTATCAGGCTTCCCTGTCACGGAAGCGTTGAAGAAATTTGCAGAATTTAAAATTATACGTTATTTTATAACTTAACCCTGTTTACATTTTTGAAACTTGAACCATCCTCAGATAAAATAATGAGCAACTGAAGAAGGAGACTGACGCATCGAATAATACTGTATAATAAATTAATTAAATATAAAAATTTAAGTTGTCTCTGAACCCTCCCCTCACTTCCCTACACATATACACACGCACGCACAATATATACGAAAGATGTTCATACACCTCTATTAAATGGCGGTTAATTTCGACGCGGAAGCATGTTTCGCCCACAAACACCACGTCACACCACGAAGTTCTTGAGGAGACCCAGTTTCCAGTGTCGTTACCATTGCACATCAACTTATCCCCTTACTGGCATCTGATTGACTCACTCTTGCACCATGTGTTGCATGTGACCCCTACTGCAAGTGCCACCTCCTACCGGAATATAAAATGCTTGATTAACACAAAAATTACCTCAGTACATATACATGCATACACGAATGCGCACAGGAAGACGATGACATGATCCGAGCGGAATTCGAACCCCGCGATGCCAGACCGCAAGCGTCTTAGGTCGCGTGACCTCTGTTGTCCGTTTTTCATTACGATGAAATATTTAGCCTAATACAAACATACATGATGAGTCCCACAGGGCAGTGTTTAAAATAATAACAAGAACGGTCCTTGTGCGTGTATAATATTTTAGACCACATGGAAGTTCTCGGATTATGAAATATTTAAGGACTGAAACGGCTGGTTTGACTATTTCAGGAGGAATATGGGTGCATTAAAGGTCTTACAATAAAATGACCTTCCAGCGATGAATGACCTTGACCGCCATACTGCGCGCCTCTGTTCCAGCTGCTTATCGATTTCCCCACTAGTAGCGCATGCACCCCTTCCAAAAGGGGCGGCCCACAGGCCATAGCTGCGGGGGCGGAGCATGCAGTGAGAAATACGCCATCACTCAACTAATTATATCAAGAAAACGCCTGGTCCCATTACCGTCCTGGGTTACGTACGTTACAAAAAAAACTGTTTTGCCACGAGGAGCACATGCATTGTTTTATTATGCTCGTGGCTGTGAAACGGGTGGGAGGGGGGGGGGGGGGGGGGAATTGCAAATGCGAACACATAAAATGGAATTGAATATTTCTCAAATGACAGGACAAAATCTGCTGCCGACTGCCGATAAGACTAAATGAGATCTGCGCCCTTCTGGGATATGCAGCGTTGAGTAGTAGTTCTGTACCGACGTTTCGGGACAACATATCGGTCCCATCTTCAAGGGACAAGAAGTCTATCTTCAAGGGTCAAGAAACCCAATTCTAGACCCCTGAAGATGGGACCGATAGGTTGTCCCGAAACGTCGGTACAGAACTACCACTCAAGGCTACGTAATATCCCAGAAGAGCGCAGATCTCACCTATATTGCCGCGGAAGCCTGGTATCACGCAACACTAAACGAAGCACTCAAAATCTAAACACTGTTTAAGAATGCAAGATGTCTTTAGACAGAAAATCCAACTTCCTTTCTGAAGCATAAGAGAAGTGACACAAATAGCTTTTACTGTTAACATATTAACTCACTCCAGAGTCTTTCTTGAAAAGCTAATAGTCCATCCAGTCAAAACATTTCTTGCATTTTTTGGAACATGAAGGTTTATTACCGCGTCACAACTGCCCGTCAGTTCTCTATATCCTGCACCCTCACATCAAGTTTCTTTAAAATCCATTTTACTATTATCGTCCCATCTTCTTGAACACCTAAACACTCGCTCAACCCCACCTCTAATACAACCCACTGCTGATCTCTGTTCTGAGCCACATTCATCCAGTCCACAGCCTACCACACTATTTCTATGGCACGTTTTGATACCCCATCCTTTCTCCGAGTACTGAGGTTTCCATCTGACATCATTCCATCAATGCCCCACATCCGTACTCATTCATCTGCAATCAACGCTATACAGTCTAGTCATCGACAGCGTCGCTAAATAAACAACTAAGTGGACGATCACATTTACGTATGCCTCGGTATTCAAAGCGGTCTGCTCCCTTCAAGTTTTCCGACCAAAATTGTGTATGCATTTGTCCTCTCTCCCATTCATCGCTCCTCCAATCCTCCTTGATCTGACAGCCCTAATAATAATAATAATAATAATAATAATAATAATAATAATAATAATAATTTCATGGCTCAACATCCCTAGTGGGACTAGGCCTCCTCATTGTTGAGGTTCCGTGATCACAATCAGACACACCACACTCGGAAGGGCTCCTCTGGACGACTGATCCGCCCGTCGCAGAGACCTCTACCTGTCAACACACAACACTCAAAAGAGACAGACATCCATGCCCCCAGCGGGATTCGAAACAGCAATCACTGCACGCGAGCGGCCGCACACCCACGCCTTAGACCACGAGGCCACTGGGATCGGAAATAATAACTAACTCCATGGAGCAGAGTCCTCCTTGAGAAGCTAACAGGTCCTTAGTTACTCAAGAAATTCCCGCATTTTATGGAACACGAAGGTTCATTATTGCACTCACAACAGCTCGCCACCTGTTACTATCCTGAGCCATATCAATCCAGTCCATGCCCCCCATCCCACTTCTTGAAGACGCATTTTAATATTATCCTCCCATCTACGCCTGGGTCTTCTAAGTAGCCTCCTTCCCTCGGGTCTCCCCACCAAAATCCTGTATACACCTCTCCCCTCACCCATACGTGCCACATGGCCCGCCCACCTTATTCTTCTTGATTTGATCACCCGAATAATATTTGGCGATGAGTACAGATCATTAAGTTCCTCGTTATGTAGTCTTCTCCACTCCCCTGTTACCTCGTCCCTCTTAGGCCCAAATATCCTCCTCAGAACCCTATTCTCGAACACCCTCAGCCTATGTTCCTCCCTCATTGTGAGAGACCAAGTTTCACACCCATACAAAACAACAGGAAAAATTGTAGTTCAGTATATCTTAATCTTTATATTTTCGGATAGCAAACTGGAAGACAGAAGATCCTGCACCGAATGATAACAAGCATTCATCGAATTCAATCTGCTCTTAATTTCTTCCTGAATGGAATATCGATACGTTCGGGTTGTTCCCAAATATTTGAACTGTTCCACCCTTTCAAAGGATTTATTATCTATCTTTATGTTGTAATTTTGTCCTGCATTCTGATCTCGAGACATGACCATGTACTTAGTTTTCTCAGTATTTACTTCTAGACCAATCTCCTTACTAGCGAATACTAAAGTTTCTGTGTTTTTCTTGAGAACATGTACGCTTCCGCCCAATATATTAACATCATCAGCATAAACTAGAAGCTGATGTGTACCATTTAATTTCAAGCCCTCCTGGTTTGCCTGAACCCCCCTAATGGCATATTCCAAAGCAAAGTTGAAAAGCAATAGCGATAAATAATCTCCTTATTTCAAACCATTCTTAATAGCAAATGTGTCAGACAAACGTTTGCCTACCCGGACTCTGCTATATGTTTAATTTAGACACATTTTTATTAGCCTTACTAGTTTCATGGGGATACCGAACTCAATGATAATAATATACAAGATCTCCGTCCTAACTGAATCATAGGCTTTATTGAAGACTATAAATAGCTGATGCACTGCCTCTTTGTATTCCCATTTTTTCTCAAGTATTTGACGGATGCAGAATATATGATCAGTAGTCGACCTGTTACATCTAAATCCACACTGATGATCCCAATAATTTCCTCTGTATATGGAGTTAACCTTGACAGAAGGATGTTGGATAGAATTTTGTATGTGGTTGACAAAAGTGATATGCCTCGATAATTACTGCAATCTGTTTTATCACCCTTCTTATAAATAGGTACAATGATTGACTCCTTCCACTGCTCAGGCAATTCCTCTTTATTCCAAATAGAATTAACAAGTTTATGGATCTCAGAACGAATTGTCCCACATCCTGTTTTAATCAGTTCTGTTGGAATTTGATCAATACCTGGTGATTTGTGCCTTTTTAACTTTTCAATAACCATCTCAACCTCAGAGGCACTGGGATCAGGCACAAGTGGCTCTGCTGCATGTATTTCACTCTGCCTAACATCCTTAACCCCATGTAGATTCAATAGCTGAAAGAAATGACTCCTCCACCTAGTCAAAATACTGTGGTAGTCTGCAACAAGATCACCCTTCTCATCCTTTACTACATTAGTTCTAGGCTGCTAACCCTTCTTAAAGTCATTGATGCCCCTATACAAGTCTCTGATATTCTTGTTCTTTCTGTTTGTTTTAAGTTCATTAATTTTAGCTTTCAGATATTCCTTCATTTGTTCCTGAAATGTCTACTAGCTTCACGTCTTACATTGTTCAGATTATCTACATTACTTTGGTTTGGATTGTGTAACCACTGCATTTTAGCCTGCTTCTTTTGATCTAAAAATTTTTAACATTCTTCGTCAAACCATGGTTTATGCTGCTTCCTTTCATACAGCCCTAGACTCTCTTTAGCTGAGATTTTGATACTCTCTTTAATGTTTTCCCAAACCCTATTTATGTCCTCACTAACACTTAAGTTCTCCAAAGCTGCAAACCTGTTTGAGATCTTTATCTGATACTGTTTCCTAACCTCTAGTTCACTTAGCTTCTTGAGATTAAATGTCTCTGCATCAAACTTCTGTGCGTCTTGTTTAATTACTGCCAGTCTTTTCCTAACTTTTGCAACCAACAGATAGTGATCAGTATCACAGTCAGCTCCCCTGAAAGATCGCACATCGAGTATACTTGAATGCAACCTCCTATCTATCAATAAGTGTTCGACCTGATTATAGATCTTCCATTCAGGAAAGGTCCAGGAGTATTTATGAACGTTTCGGTGCGGGAACATCGTGCTCTTAACAATTAGATAATTTGATGTGGCAAAGTTTACTACTCTAACACCATTATCATTACTATCCTGATGTAAACTCTCATTCCTGATCGTCAGTTTGAAAGTATCCTCCCTCCCCAATTTTGCATTAAAATCTCTTAACAAAATTGTCATATGGTACTTAGGAAAATGGTTAAAAATCTGTTCTAATTCCTCATAGAAACTGTCCTTTGAGTCATCACTTTTCTCCTCAGTTGGTGTATGCGCGTTCAGAACAATGATATTACGCCAGAGACCTCTCAGCACTGTATATGACATCCTATCACTGACAAACTCTACTCTCTTAATAACTGATACTATTCTCTGATGTACAAAAAAACCTGTTCCCAGTTGGTGACTATCATTTCCTTTTCCATAGAAAAAAGTATAATCCCGTGCTCTTACAGTGCCTCCTTTGTCCCATCTAACCTCCTGTACACCCACTAAATCTAATTTATACCTCGCTAATTCCCTGGCCAGTTATAAGTGACCCTGATCTATACAGGCTCCTCATGTATCCACATATCCCTTTCGAAAATAATAATGGGCAAATATGAATTATAACTTTCTCCAACTCCTGTTACTTCCTCGCTCTTACAGCCCTCTTCTCAAACGCCCTCGATGTTATGATAGTATGTTCTTCCCGTAATGCGAAACACTAATTTTCACACCCATACAAAATGTATTTTAGTCTTTACGTTTTAAGGCAGCTGATGGGAAGGCGAGGAGCCATACATCCATTCCTCAAAAATCGTCACGGCACGATGTTTATTAAGCACACTAACAACTTCGCCTGACGTTCCGCTAATTTCTGTCTGAGAGGGAGCCAGACATCATGAGACAAGGGTATTCGAACCGCAGAGCTCTTGGACGTGGCACATATGCTCCAGTTTTACGAACACGACTCATTGCAGACCGAAATTGCCGGAAACTTTAGACGGAAGTTACGAATTAAAAAGGAAGACAGCAGCACGCTGCGTATGCACACCTGTCTCCTGAAAGTGGGGGTGGAGTAAGCCTATAGGTTGAACAACGTTTCGAACTTGTCAACTGACATTGCCCTCGTGTTACAGTACCATGGAACGGGATTACTGCCTCCTGAACCTTGTATATATTATTTTTTAAGTGTGTTATTATTTCACTACGCTGTCAATTGCTGGCACTACACATATAGCATCGGCGGTGAATGAATTAGCATCGGGCACTAGTTGAATGATACTGACAGGGTAAAACTGAAGTACTCGGAAAAAAACGCTGTCCCAGCGCCGTTTTGTCCACCACAAATGCCACATATATTGGCATGGGATTGAACCCGTGCGTCCGCAGTGGCAGACCGGCGACAAACCGCCTGAGCCATGGCACGGCCCCGCCTGTACTCTTACGCAACACGTAATTTCCGACATTCCAGATCTGTCTGTATATAATTCCATAATCCTTAATCGCCTATGGACAAAATGACCCAGAAAATTTCGTGTATCAATTCCCAGTTTCTTAAGATGGTGCAGGAAACGTCCATAGCCTACTGAAGTTCCGAGCATGGTCGGATCAGAGAAATTTATCTTATTTGAGAACTTGTCAAACATGACATGGTAACCCACTAGGTCATTCCTCTGCGTTGCTGGCAGTCCAGTAGCTGGACATAAAGACGCAATAATTGCGTTAAAATATGGTTAAATAATTTTGCATGGCCAGTTTCCCCAAATCGTGGACGCACACTATTTAAAATATTTCAAACTGAAGAAGTAATACCAAATAAAACTGGACTGGACAGTAAGTCAAGAAATACGGTTAGGCCCGAAGTACACTACACCGAGGGAAAGTAATGGAATTTTCCGGCAGATGCCGCATACTAACCCAAACACTTCCAAATGAAAACTTATAAAAACTCTTAGATGGTTTTGTTTAAATTTTGCATCAGCCATACACAGTGCAAAGGCGTATGTGGATATTTCTACACATTTAAAAACCATACATTTTGTCTCACACTAACTAAATTTATATTTTACTGAAGCATTTCAAGAACGCCACTCACTTTCAGATTACTTTCTCTGCTTTATAAGGTAAGATGTGCATATGTTACATGTCCGTCGGTCCGTTTCTGTGGGTCGTTTCCCAACTGGCAGATTCTGTTGTAACTTGACAGAAATATCGTGTGACAAGAGGCGATCCCACCGTCATACTTTACATTTCCTACCATTAATAATACCAACATGACGTGCGTGCAAACCTTTGAGGTGGAAACCATACTTAGGTAATTCATAGTACAGTGTTGAAATTTTGTGTGGTAATGGTTTAAAGATATATTACATCAAATGAACAGGCTAAAATTGCTGTGGTTGCAAACATACAAGTCAAATGAATGGAGATGCTATGCAAAATATAAGATGTGAAAATAGCAAAGCTTTCAGGAACAAAACAAAGAAATACTGAAACACAAAATTAATGAATTTGAGACAGTCAGAACCGAAATATCTGGTACCTGAAAGGATAGCAACCTTCGAGTTTTCTCTGCAATGACTAAAAATGACAATCTGCTTACAGATTCCCACAGAATTTTTAATATACCCATGGGAAAATACTTCTGTCAACTACCTCAGATGCATTAGGTGTTGGCCTATGTTTTTGAAGTTAATTCATTCAGTGAATGGAGATGCTATGCAAAATATAAGATGTGAAAATAGCAGAGCTTTCAGGAACAAAACAAAGAAATACTGAAACACAAAATTAATGAATTTGAGACAGTCAGAACCGAAATATCTGATACCTGAAAGGATAGCAACATTCGAGTTTTCTCTGCAATGACTAAAATGACAATCTGCTTACAGATTCCAACAGAATTTTTAATATACCCATGGGAAAATACTTCTGTCAACTACCTCCGATGCATTAGGTGTTGGCCTATGCTGTTGAAGTTAATTCATTCGGTGAAAACATAAATGCCATGCAGGATAACACGGCTGCTCATTTTAGATGTTTGTAATAAGTGTTACGCTTGTTGTATACTGTTGTGTGTAGCCTACAACATAACGCCCTTCAGTTAAAGACGACGACGACGACGACGATGACAACAACAATAACAACAACAACGACGACAACAACAATGAGGGCTACATGTTTCAGCTTTTCACTGTCATCAGGCCCCAAATATCAAATGTGTAGATGTAATAAGTAATATATACTACTTCAGTAATACCCAGAATATAATAAATATAATGATTTTTAAAATTCTAGCAACTTGAAGACCTGTATGCACTAGACATTATTTAAATAACTATGCCCACAAAAGAACTTACAAGATAATATGGTAAGTACTGTTAATTTAAGAGAATAATGGAAAGGAATAAACTCATATTCATTTCAGTGCACCAAGCACTACACAAAGTCAATATTATTTCCAATTACACTATTAAAGTGAAACATAAAAAGGGTTATGAATCTATATAGTAATCATGTAATAAGAATGCCAATAAAATATTATTATTACCAACATATCAATGACACAGGTGTTAAAAAATCTGGGATTCCTCCTCCACCTAAAGGATAACAATAATGTGTGATGTTGTACATCTTCTGTGCAACAGTCTAATACACACAAATTTCACTACCAACTAGTTGCATATGTAGCAGCTTGGTATAATAAATATAAAAACACTGTGCAACTAGTTGGTAGTGAAATTTGTGTGGGTAACAATAAGTCATGCTGGTTCTGGTCCAGCAGTTTTCTTCCAGCTGGCAAGCTTATACTCTTTACCAGATACATGGGAAAATGGACTTTTACCACATCTGATGTCTTGCATTCTCATTCCATTAGAAAAGAAAATCCCTAGTAAATTAAGATTTCAATTACAATAAAAAATCTGTGTCTGACAGTTTAAATACATATATTTTGCAACAATTACACAGTGTCCCATTGAAACTGTACTCCACCATACATGACTGATGAACTATATGAATCCATAATTAATCAGTTATCCTCCATAATGAAACTTCACTAAAAGAAACAGATTCAGCAGGATTTTGCTGCATGTCATTTACCAAGATGAACATTGGATGTCATAAAGCATTTTTTGGGGACAGGATCACTTTTAATAGATTGTGACCACCTACATTCCCACATCTAACATCCCCTGACCTACTTTGTGTGTTGTCTTAAAGTACTTTTGTACCAAAACAATCCAACAAGCAAGTAACTGGAAGTAAATACTGAAAATGCTAGAGATAACATCTTGGTGGTAACCCTTACACATGCCCCTCAAGACATGATCAAAAGGAACGATGAAAATATAGACAACAATCAGGAACACACCCAACATTTTTTAACACTCACTAATGTTATATGTTCAGTGAGATATGAAATACCTGCAGTGTTCATAACTTTGGTACAGTTTGAAATGGGACAATCTGTACATACTGAGATGCATTTATAGGTTTCTGACAATTCAGGAAAGCTGCTGTTATTGGATCACATCAAAATAGATACTGACAGAAGTACTGAAAAGAGGCAAAAGGCAAGCAATAATCACAATCACATAAACTAGAAAACTGTACATAGAAGTCATTTAAGAATATTATCCACTTTTCCACCTTCAAGCAATATTGTGGAGAATGACTGTATATTGACTTGTTATTTTGTTCTGAATTTTATATTACTTCAAGTCACAAGTTAATATACTACAACAAATTGTAAATGAAATAAGTAAAGTAACACTGTGGTACAAGATCTGATACCACAATCATGAATAACAAATAATTAGACTATCATAAAAATGAAATTCAAAAGACATTTTGCTTCTCCAAAATGTGCCATTACAAATTTTGACAACAGAAATTTTCATTATTGAAAATCCTTCTGTAAGACACAGACAGTGAAGAACTGAAAACTGACATGCAGGCAGAATAAGAAATTTATACAAAGTGCTACTCAAATAATTGCACTATGCTGGAGCTTAAAGAAGTGACACAAAATACTAACTTTCTAAGCCAATACTATGTACAGGGTTTGTGCATGATTACATTATATAATTAATACTGTGCATGCCTTTGGTGCATTTGCTCCAAATGAGAAAAACAGATGTCAGCAGTTAAAGAGTTTAATCCCATTATTTCTGAAGAATATAACATGGTTTCACTGGGAATAATTACCTTCAGTATCAGAGAAATGAATATCTCTCAACATCACCTAGCAATTCCAGTTAACTACACAGGTTTTTCCTTGTGTAACTACATTACAGCAGAAATACCGAAACAAAGAGGTAATTTCCTTTTAACTGTTCATTTGCAAAAGCTGTGTAAAATGAATGCATAATACAGAAAATTATGAATGCCTGTCACCATATAGGTTTCAGCACAGAAACAACTATCATATTGTAATGGAGTTTGGGATTTTGGGGTCAACAATAAAAGTTGTCAATTGAGTTTAATTTTGGCCCATACAGAAAATGTAGGTAAGTTAACATCCAGTTTTACATGAGTATAACTAACACTTCATTTGTCTCAGATTTGCAATAATAAACTTGTATTAAAATAAATAAGTAAATATCAGAGCCACTGAGATATTTAAAATTGCAAATAATTAATTAATTTGGCAATTATGTATGCTCAAACCAGAGTACATGTTTCCAGTCTTGTTTCTCAAAAAGCCTGTCAGTGGAATAAGAGTGTACAGTGTGACCACTGTATGTTAAAACTTAACCCCTTTAGTGGTAACTGAAATGAGAACCAAATGTTTGGAATATACAGTAGTTATAATTATTTAAGCTAAGAGAGCAACATGACTATACTGTATGTGCAAAGGGCATATAATATGGCCCCTAATTACCTATGGTAACCCCCTTTTACTTTTATTGCAAGGTTTGATGAGGCAAAGAATGTATGACTATGCATTATAAAATCATCGCTCCATGTTTCTATGCTCAATTCCAACAATTACAGTGGTCATAAAAATGCAACTGAATGTATTTACGTCTGTTTCTGACATCTGGCATAAACATCAACAACGACCAGAATCTTCAGACAGTCCTGTCCATTGCAACACTAAATTCTGCTTTATATGTTATGATAAACACACATACTGACACTGAAAGAACAATGCTGTCATAGGACCCTAAAACATCCTGTAAGTTGTATGTGCACTCATCACAGATCTGATACATCTCTTCAGTTCCTACATTTAGGATTGTCCCCACGCATACGTAGCTCATGTATCTCGTATTGGCAACAAATAACATTGCCGCTTTTCACATAAAATTAAACGTCAATCACATCAGACTACACTTCCTTCTACATTTAACGAGCATTGTAAATTACGGTGAAGCTTAAGAAAATAAATTAAGCAGACCTATTACATTCTCAAATTAAAGTAAACCATAACAAGAAAGTATCAATACTTAAAGACGTATTGTATTGCATTTATTACACATTCCAGCACATCCATACATCGTTATTGCACAGCTTGTCAATGGCTGTAACAAGTAAGCGTTCTTTATCAACCTCCTAAACAGCAAACCCCTCTGTTAAAGTGAATTTCGGTAGTTGCAGTCTTAAGCAACTAACCGACTACATTCATTCCAATCGAAGTTACAAACCATGCTTGTTAACTTGTTGTGCCCATGTGACTAGTTAAGGTTATGTACCAAATAAAATGAAAGCGTGTGGAAATATACTTCAACACACACATACATAAACACTTATTTTTAAAATATGAAGGCCTGTACTCACCTCTGTCAAATTTCTTTCCTTCTGGATCAATATCCTTCACATTAAAAATATCTTCAAATAACACACCCGCCATTTCAAACCGGCACCACTAACCTGTCGGAAGTAATATAGAAATCAAATTATCCACACTTTCTTGATACATGAATTGATAACGGTGAGAGAAAAATTAATTCACTACTATAACCAATAAAGTAGTTGTTAAATATCCGTCGTAAGATATTTTACGACATTTGTTTGTTTTGGTCTCAAGAATATAGAGCGTGTAGTAATCTTACTAGTTGTCCTGTATTAACATGGCGGCTATTCCGCCTCGTAAAAATCCCATACAAACAAAAATATCGAAACCGCATTTATCTCCGTTACAGATATTGTTGCAGATGGGCTTTCCTAAGCACAGAGCGTAAGCTTTTCCTAATACGTTGCGACATATGCTGTCGATACATTTTACGAGATAATTTACAGTAATCCTAACCTAGTTTCCCGTAACCATCCTTTCGTTCGGGATTTCGTAAATATAATTTTTATTCCGTTGACGTTGACTTTAGACATGCTCAGGTGGTTTATAGTCAGATGATACGAAGGTGTTGTTAAGTGTAATTTCGTTTTGCTAAGTGTCAGATGGGGCTTGGTTTAGTGTATGCAGCGACTGATGTGTATGTATGAAGATAGTTTTCCCTGGAATTAACGACTTTGCTTTGTGTCAGTTATTTGGGCCCCTTGAAATATTAAATTAACACAACGAGTTTTATTTAAATGTGCGCCGAATAAAAGGCTTACTGCCATTGGAATAACAAACGAAATTTGTTTCAGAGAGAAGGCCTTGGCTGCCACAGGAAACAGAGGTGTAATGCTTGCATCAGATTGGTTATTAGCACATGTAAATGATCCAGCTTTAGATGACAACTGCCCTCGTGAATACATCTTGTATGCATGCCCAACTGGCCCATTCATAGAACAATTGCAAGCATTTTGGCAAAGATCATTATCTCAGTGTGGTTGGAATGGTGCTCACAACTTTATGCCTCATATCACATTAGTTTCATTCTTTAAGGTAATGGCTAGAAAGTGATGTAAAGCTTATTTTAAAATTATATGACAATGAAATGTCATGTTGACAATTAATAAAAAAGTTGCTGTTGATATGACATAATGTCAGTTTAGGAGCAAAATTAATGTCCCCATGATAGATCTGTAACCGGAATCATGGAGTGACAGCTATTAAAAGTAGCGGACTTTTAGTTAGTCATTCTGAATTTAAATTGTACCTAATATTATGAACAATTCACTGACCAGAAACTACAGGCTTGCAATAAAACTTCCATGTATTGTACATAGTGTGATGTGATGGATTCTGAACACTAGTAGGTGGATGTGTATCCATCAAACGCATATATTTTCCCATTCCTTATAAAGATTTATACATAGGCACATGAATTGAAGTATATACCACACTTAAGTCCATAAGACCTAAAAGAAGTGAAGTATGGTATTGCTTTGTTAAAGATGTTTAGGACTTTGTCACCTATTCAAGAAAATGCTAAGATGATAATTTAAAATGGACTCTAAATTACTGCTTCCTAATGTCAATTGATATTAAATCAAAGGTTTCAAAAATATGACCAGTCCACATTTCATTACATGACTTATCTTATGCTAATGATGGTCCACTGTTTACAAGCATTAAATTGAACCCACAAACAAGAATTTAAGTAGGCTGGAAATATTCACAGTTAGACCTGTGCAAGAAAGCACATACATGTACATACACTATGTTATTTCACAGGCACCTGATGAATGTGCCCAACAGCTGGCCAGAACACTGAAGCATGTTGTTGAATTACAGCGTGTGGATCTATGTGAGACACTGAGATTAGAAACCTATATTTCACAGAATTTTATGGGTTTCTTTGTTGCTGAAGAACATGCAGATCTGCTTAAGAGGATAGCAATGCAATATGTGAAAGAAGTATCAAATGCAAGTGAGTTGGTAAACCTCTTCAGATAGGATTATTGGTACTTTTGTGCATGGGTTGTGGGGGAAATATGGAAGGAATCAATTAGACACCCTAAACTACTAGTAGATAGTAATGACTGAATCTGATGTGTTGGTGAGTTGCCTGGTTTGTATTTGGAGAGGCTGAACCCTGACTCCAACTTTCTCAGTTACCTTCAATTCAATGTTTATTCCACTCCCAAATCAACATTTTTATGCTGTTCATTTAGTACCCATGAGGACCTAGTGTCAAGAGGATAATTTTCTGTATTCAGTTGCCATCTTCTTGTGCAAATATTAATCTGCCAGTTAACACTTTCAGTGTTAAAGTGTTCTGATTTAGGATCTCAAATTCATCCTCCTTTGAATATTATTTTTCTGTGCCAAGGAATCTTTTCTATTACGTTTACAAATTGTAAACTAATTATCTGTGGCTTTTCAGAAAATGAAATTAAGTTTTTTTTTTCATGTAAAAATGCTCCAAGTTTTAATGGTTAGAACTGAGTTTCAAATGGCAATTTATTTTATGTATTAGTTCACATTTTACTCGCAGTCTGTCGTCTAGTTCAAAAAGTACAGGAGAAAAAATGTGATCATTATCTACATGTAAAATGGAGAATGCAGACATCTTAAAATAGGTCACCACCATTTCTGTTGCCATTTTTTCTCTCCGGTACTCACTCACAATATCCCAACATCCATCATCTGAAACATGATTTCTTAACTTACAGATAAACATCCCTTGCATGGTTTTTTGACAATTTTCGTGAACAAGACTGCTTAAGGATAGAGGTAGGTTTCCTTACAATTAGTTTCCCTTTATTTTCTCTGAACCATTTGTCCAGTACTTGCTGTGTCATCAAGTTAGGAAATTTACTGGGCACTGCAGCACAGTGCTTAGCACTCCTGTTTGATATTCAGGCATATTTCACCCAGTCTCTGGAAACAAATTCATGGCAGTACACTCATTACATCAGACATGGAGGAAATGCCACTACATTTTGTATGAGGTCCTGAATTGCAGAAACTGACTTGTGAAGTATAACTAGGTGCTGAGGAAATGCAGTTACTAAAATTTAAATTAGTTAAGTCTAGTCTCTAGTTTTTGGATCATAATAATTTAGTTTGTTAACATAATGAATACACAGTGCAGCTGAGTCAAATTGAATCAGTCACATAACCACACAACGATCAGACACAAATTTGAGTATGCCTCTTTCACTGCTTTAAAATAAAACTTAATACAGATTTAGAAGTAGCATTTTTGTTATTCCTTTACAGTAATTAATGATAATTATGAACATCTTGATGCCCTCTCTGCTTGTTTCCCATGGTGTGCTACTGCAACAGATAGATATGTACCTCGAGGAGTCAAATGTAAGAAGGGATTGCCCTAATCTATGTGACACACTGTAAATATTGTTCTCCTGCAGCATGAATACAATTTCTAAGTTACATCCTCATTAGATTTGTTTGCAGAATTCAAGAAATAACAAATAATTTTACTTTGGAGTATAAATTTAAATATTCCATACAACATTTTTAATTGTGTATTATTTAATTACATATGTTTTAGAGTTTGTTATTCCTCTTTTCCCTGGATACTAGTAAGAAGCATGAAATCATTTATATGCTGTATCATTTTATGGCTAAGCTTTTGGTTGCTCGTTTACAGCCTCTTGATTAGAACATTCTAATGTTCTGAACATGTAATTATACTTTGTTCACATTCACTACAAGAATTTATGAGCATGCAGTGGTTACCACTGTAGAAAAACTGTAATGTGCATGACAGCATGAATGCTAAGGACAGGGCTGAGTGCCAGCATGAATATAGAATATGTGCCATTTGCAGTGTTTTGTTTGCACTACATTACATGGGACAGACTTCAGAAGAATAAAGAAGTGAGCAGTGAATGTTGTCAGATTGTGTAGTAGATTACATGGTACTCGTCATTAGTCTGAAAGTTCGTTTTCCCATCCTTCACTGAATAATACTCATGCTTCTACCCAAACAGTGAGCCAATAAATTTTAGTTACACTTGTTAATAAAACTTTTAAGTCCACCATCCAGAACCAATTCTGTTATTCAACAAAATGCCCAAAGGCTGCAAGGAAATAAATATATTACTCAGCAAGTAACATCAGGGAGTAATGTTTTCAACATTAATTTATTTACTAGCTCCATGAAGCAGGGGGCAGGGTCCTTCTTGAGAAGCCAACAGTCACTCAACTGGCCGCGAAATTCCTCGCCTTGTATGGAACTGAAAGGTTCGTGATCATGTTCATCCTGAACTGAGTACAGTTAACACTACCATGCCCTATTTTTATGATTCATTACAATATTATCTTCGCACCTCTGCCTAGGTGTCTAATTTAGTCTCTTCCCTTCAAGTTTTTCAACCAAACTTTTGTACCCCTGCCTCATATCTCCTATTTATGCTACTGCTGCTTGATTTGACCATCCTAACATTTGACGAAGCTCAGGCACACACCCAGAATTTTTCTTTGGGGGTGGGGGGGCTGACCCTGAGGCTATGTATAATTTATGTTTGATTTTAAAAACTATGTTATAAAAATCATATCATAAATATAACTGTAATATAATATTGTTTGCAGCTGCATTTATATACATATAAATGTAACTACATGTAATTTCATATCCAATCCAACTTGCGTGGATAATGGATCAGTGAATGTATGTGTATATGTGTGTGTGTGTGTATGTGTATGTTCCATGACTCACTAACTAACTAACTCCATGGAGCAGAGTCCTTCTTGAGAAGCTAACAGGTCGTCAGCTAGTCAAGAAATTCCCCGCGTTTTATGGAACCCGAAGGTTCATTACCGCACTCACAAGAGCCCGCCATGACTCACTACCCCAATTTAAATCACAAGCTCTAATCGTCCTAATTTGGGGGGGGGAGAGGGGGTGCAGCCTGACAGCCCCCCTCCATTGGGCATGCCACTGATGAAGCTTACAAATTAACAGGCTCCTTATTACGTGATTTTATTGATTCTCCTGTTACTTCCTCTCTCTTAGGTCCAAAAATTCTCAAACATAATCCACTTTCATCTCTCAAGGTGAGAGGCCAAATTCCATATCTGAGTGAAACAGCAGGTGCAATCATAGAGTTTTCGATTCTAAACTAATTGGTAGGACCTATCCTCTTACATAAACTGCTTTTAATGTCATGAATGTGATTTTGTCATTGTCTTAGACATATATTTTAACTTTGCCACATTTTGAAAAGGTCTAAACACCATTACATGCATTCAACAGATACTTAGTTTGAACCTAAACTTTGAGATTAACCATCCTGAATGTGGTTCTCTATCCTGGGAAAATATTGGCCAGTACCTTGCTTCCCCCTACATCTTTCTGACCTCACTACTTACAATCAAAGAGCCATTTGAGCATGAAACTTAAGATACAACCCCACTCTGCTTTTATTACATTTCTATGGAAACTGTTCATCCAGTTATGTGAATACTGTGTCTATAGTCAGCATGTTTTCAATGCCTGTTTACTTGCACATATTGCATGTTTCAGGATACAATGGTGGGGTTATACTACTTGTTTCAATGTTATAAGTCACACTGAGCTTTCATGTCATACACTAATGTGCTGTATACCACATTGCTTTTTTTTTAATCTCAAAGCACTTTTCATAACAAAACAAGGGCAACAAAACTGAATTTTATGACCAAGCTCTTGAAAATGATACAACTACTACAGCAGAATTCCTTTAATCTGTCATTAGATAATCTGAAAACCTGATAATCCAGCACTTAGCAAAGTAGTCCTAAGATCATAAGTTTTGCTTCTTACAAGCAAAAAGCTTCATCAATAGAACAGGCAGATGTCAGGGACATGTTCAAGAAGGCCTCCAAGAGTGTCTGCACATGAACCATTCCTAACCTCCTGTCTCCTACTCCATTAACTTCTTCAGCTATGAAGACTCAGAAAACACAGGACCCTGATTACCCTCAATGAGCCGGTGAAGGAGATATCCATATGGAATACTACTTTGATTAGTTGTGCAGCCCAAGTATAGGAAGAGTAAAAAAAAATTACCTGTAAGAACGTAGGTCAACATAATACCATCTGGTAATCTGGCACATGTCCAGTACCATGGGTGCCAGATTAATGGAATCTTACTGTATTATGGAATGAACTGATACACAACCTGTATGATACTGTATGAGTACTGATTGAATTGTAGCTATTACCCTAGAGCCCCATGTCAAGTCACTTCACCTGACGTTAGCATACCAGTTTGCACCTGCACAGTTTACTGCTCTCAAGACACTTGTGGAGGAACTAGACTCCTCTGCACCAGCCACTTGGGAGCTCCGACTGTACTCTCGAGATACACGAGTCACTTCTAAACAGGTTAGTTAAACCGCCAAGCACTGTGAAAATAATTAACTAAAATGTCACTCAAAAGGCAATGGAAGCATATCCCAGGAGGGTGAAAGTTTCTTGTCAACAAAATATTCAACCAGCTACAAAAGTATAAACAATAAGAACGTACCCTTTTAATATAAGGAAAAATATACATGCAAATGTAACCATATTAATTACAAATAAAAATTAATGAATCTTAATATCATACATATAGAACATAAGGGTGAAAGTGTCACTGTGCCTAGGCATCATGACTTAGCAAGTCTCCATGGAGCAGAGTCCTTGAGAACCTGTTATGTGGTCAGCTTATTAACATATGCCTAAGCACTATGATTTAGCAAATGTAACTACTTAACTAGCTACATGGAGCAGTCCTCCAGAAATGGGTACATGCTGAGCTGGTCAACAAGTCTGATTTTTGTGGAACAGAGACGTTCATTATTGTTTTCACAGAAGCATGACATCCATTTTAATATCAACCTCCCAACTAAGCTTAGGTGACCCAAGTGGTCCCTTCTGTTTAAGTTTTCCAACTCAAATTTTTTAAGAAACTTCCCTATGTATGCCATGAGTTCCACCCACCTTGACCATCTTGATTTGATCACTAATAATATTTGAGAGTACATATTTTGAAGCTCATTATGCAATTTCTTGATTTTCTTGTTACTTACTAGGTATAAGTTGTTACCACAACAGCAAGCTTTACCTCGGAAATTGCTATTCCATTCTGCATCATAGCTTCATCTATTTCTAACGGATTATACCTAGTAAATTGTAACACAACTTCTGACAAAATAATGAACTCACTCATGCTACAGGGTCTTCCTTGACCAGATGATATGTAATGAATCCATTTCATGGAACATGACAGTTCATCAATGTGTACACAAAAGCCTGTCCTTTTTATCTTAAAAGCATTTTAATAATCAAATCATCAGATAATCTAAAACACAGTATTTAAAACGGAAGTGTAATTCTGCTGAATGTAGTGCAACATGCTTCAAGTCCCACAGCCATCTGTGGCTGAAAAAAGAACTGTGTGTTTCAAATGTGAGGACTGAAAGAAAGGAAGTGAAAAATGAAACATACTTGGCACCAGCAGATAATAAAATGCAATTTATAATTATGATTTGTAATTATGAACAAAATCTCACAGTATCTCAAACTTCTTGCTTGCAGGTGCATAAGGTGTTGTATTCACGCATGCCAAGAGAATCAGATGAATTAGAATTAAGGATTGGTGACTACATCTTTCTCAGCAGTGAAGCTCTTAATGCTTCACCTGATGGTTGGGTGGAAGGCACATCATGGCTGACTGGTATGTCACAAACAGCTCACTTACACTCTTTATACCTCAATCATGACTAGTTGTACCACCTGCCTCAGCACTTCATGCACATAACAGATTGGTATGTGGTTTACAAACTGTGCACATAAACATTCTATTAACTCTTTATACCACACTGGTCACTGTTTTCACCATCTGCCTTAACACTCAGTAATTCAAAATTTTGTCAAGAGTATACAAGGGAAGTCAAAAAGTAAGGTTCCCTATTTTTGTACTTGGACTGTAAACAAGGTACAGTGCTGACACATGGGTCAGATGTAGGGACATATGCAGCCTATTTTTGGACATAGTGGCTGTATCTGTTGAGGCAATTACCACAGCCAGTCAGACAGTCAAAGCCTTGGTGGTGAAATGATGTGTCCTGCAGATGCAGCCATTGCTTGACCTCAGCTTTGAAGTCTTCATCAGTTTGGAACTAGTTAACATTACATTTTGAGATTTGAGGTTCTCACTGTATTGGATATTAAGATTACAATCTTCTGGGATGTGACACCTTTAGTCTGGTAGATTGGTTCCTCCAATACAGTAGTCTGCATGTACCAGACTACATGAAGTCATATCCTATAAGACCATAATCTTAATTAAATCTCTCACCTATGTACAAAGTAATTCTAAACATGTGTATGTTTTCCAGGCTGTAGTGGTTATCTACCAGAAAATTATACAGAACGGACAGCAGAATCTGATGCATGGACTCTACACAGGTGATATATCATGAATACTGTAGAGTTACCTATAACCAGGCTGCTATTCTGTCCTTGTAAAATGCAAGAAATATCTTTGGCAGGTATTGCCAATCATTTTTCAACTCCATGATGGATACTATGATAATTTAAAAGCATCAAATGATGATAAATAATTATACAACTTGAAGAATAGGGAATTAATTTTGAGACAATGAAGTCAGCCTTTGCACAGAATGATTCAGAAGAATTTTAAGTCAATAAAAATGAGCATTCTTTGTAATTTTACAAAACTTCATGTTAACCTTCTGCAAACAGAAACCTATCATTGAAGGCTAATAAACAGCAGAGGTATGATGTTACATAGGGACATCATTTTGTTACCCTATGCTAAACTTGTATACCATCAAAAACATTTGAAATAAAAGTTGTTATGTTTATGATATCTATGTTTCATGTTATAAGCTGATTTCTAGTATGGTAAGCCACTTTTGAGAAAAACTAGCATTTTATTTCAGTTTCACATATAATGGGCTTGGTATTGGACTCACAAGGCCCATTGATACCCAGTGCATTTAATAAATTCCATTGATTACTTTCAGAGATGAATTCACAGTTGCACCCTTTTGCACATACAGCTTAGTACCATCTGTATAATAATCTCATACCACATCCTACAGATTGCAGTTTACTTCAGTAATGTTATGCAATATTTCCAAAATAAGTTCTAATGACTATTTATATACACCAACTGGATGCAACTCGATGCCAAACAGGCAAAATTGATAAGCAATTACAGGAACATCAAAGAAAAACTGCAAAGGACTAACGCGTCGATTTGGTTTAATAAGGTTTGTAAAGCAGATTAAAAGATGCACGGTGATTACAGAATAAAGTAAGTTCTAATGAATTTTACAGAACAGTGCCATTGGGCAAGCTGGGGAACTCAGATGATTTGGAAGGAGGAGACAGTGTCATGTCCTTGCTAAGGCAGCTGGCTTCAAGTCAAAACAAGCAGGAAGGAAGCATAGGAGATGTGCTAAGCAGTAACAAAGCCTCTGATGCTACTAGTGACTCAAGTGAGGAAAAGCAGCCCCCATCAACTGTGACAGAAGTGAGTGCACTGAAAGTATTTTGAGTTCATCAGTTTATAAATTGAGACAGTACATAATCTGAAAAATATTCAAGACTTATTTTTGTGATGCATATGTGAGTTTGTTACCTGTACACATTTTAATGGGTTAAATTTACATTTATTTTGTGAAAATATTAAAGAGTGGAGAAGTATGTTCCACAGGACTACACATACTTACCTAATTACATTTGATTTTCATTCCTTGCAGATAAATATGTTATTGCAAATTTAAATACAGATATCCCATTGCATGGAAGCATAAATGATTACATTTTGTGTTTTGTTAAATATTTTTAAACACACTGAAAAATGTACTGAATGAACACTGTAGGTTGTAATGATATATATATATTTTATGTCATGTACCAGCTGTTTGGTTTTTGAGAACACTGACAAAATTTAATTTGAGCTTAGTATAAATGTTATGCCAGGCCAGTCTGAATCACAGTAAATCTCCCACAACAGCCTTTATTGTAGCTCCTCCAACACTAGATTTCACTGAAATGAATTTGATAGTTCCATGGATGATACGGGTGAAGAAACTAAGAGACATGACATTCCCTGTATGTACTTGCTTCATGCACACTGTGCATAGAATCCAGAATTACTTATAACTATACACTATATACAGCTTATAATTAAGCTGTGCAAGAAATATTTTAATGCAAAACGTTTTTCAGTATGCAACACACTTACAGGTTCATTCTGCCTCAAAATATAAGACATGCTGTTCAATAGTAAGAAGTAAATTTGTCTACTTTGTATTGTTTATTTACTTATTCCTTATTTTCAGGTTAGACCACAAATTCAGAAAGTAATCATACCTGAGCCAATCCCAGGTCCACGTCATGTTTACATTATCAGGCATGGAGAAAGGGTGGACTTTACATTTGGAACATGGATTCCTTACTGTTTTGATGAGACAGGTACTGACAGCTGTTCCAATGCAACATTATCCAAACATACACATGCGCCCAATAAATAAAATAACTTCATGGCATGTATCTTCCTCAAAAAGTTGATATGTTCAGCTACTCAACAAATTGCCTTTTTATAGGACTCAATCCATGTGCACAAAGTTTATATTACACCATATTCGGAGTCATTTGAATCCAGTCAATACACTCATATATTATTTCTGTAAGACTCCTTTTAATACTATTACCTTCCTTGCTACACTACATTTCCCAAACAGGCTCTTCCCTTAAGGCTTCCTGACTAAAATTTTACACACACATTTCTCATTTGCTCCATGCATGCTGCATGCCTCCCCATCTAATTTCTTTGATTGAGTGTAATATACTTGTCAGCTAAGTACAATGATATTCCCATATACTGGACCTTAAAACTAAACAGAGGAAAAAGTAAATGTCAGAATTAAGTGCTCAGCTAACAGATTTTGAACCACAAAAACTGCATACTAAATGAGACATCGGAAAATATTAAATGGGGAATGTACTATAAATGTTAAGTTCAGAAACCATATCTGTACTTATTATATCCAAACAAATAAAAAGGTTGACCTTGTGCACACTAAACATGTACATAAATCATCACAGTAATACTTTAAGCTACATTTTCAACTATTAAACTGAAAATTATGGTATAAGACTGTGCATCTAAACCCTTGTCAGAGTGGAACAAAGCAGACTTTCCCTGTTGTACTTAATGTAAATTGCATTTGCATGAACAAGACCGACAATGAATTTGAATTGTGACACAAGAGTAAGAAATTAGCCAATGGAATTAAACAGTTAATCACATAATTGGACTCAAAATTAATCACAGCCACACTAAATTATATATATATATGTGTGTGTGTGGAAGGGAGGTAAGTCCTCAAGAAGATCTCAAGACTTTTGTCTGTGAATTCTTATAAAAAATATGCACTGGATTTATGCTTCTGAGTGTTTATATATACAGTTACTGGAGAGCCAGATCTTTCATCATCTGTAATATCTTCCCTTCTATTTTTTTAAAGCACACAAACACCCATGTTACTATTTGCTGTTCCATCATATGCACTTACTGTAATGTACTGTAACTGGTGCTGGCATTTTTCTTAAATTCTGTCAAACATTTAATGTTGACTCTATGTTCTAACAATTTATCACCCATGTTTCTAACAAACAAAACACTGCATGCAACCACAAAGCAAACAAAATTCCAGTAAATAATATAAAACTCTTGAACCACACAGTCACACGATCCTAGATGCATTCACTGTTGCTAGCTGCTACACAGAAACATTAATGTGAATATGTAATTGTCAAATCACTATGCTTTCAGCTACAACATACATGACAGTGCCCTATATCACTAATTTTCAACCTTTTTGATCTTGCATTCCACTGGATTAGAATGTTTGTAGTAGTAGTAGTAGTAGCACAGGCAATGGTGGTAGTAGCGACAGCAGCGGCAGTTCGTGTTAACACCCCCCCCCCCCCCCCATAGTAAAAACAAAGACATATTTTTACAATTCTGTGTATTTCTGTATTACATTAATGATCAGTGGAAATTCTTATTTTTTAAATTTCATGGGCCCCCCCCCCCCCCCCCAGCCAACTGTCCAAGTCCCACTGGTTGAGAACCACTGCCCTATATCATTGTGATTTTTGTCATAGACTTCACATCTGGACTAACTCTGGGCTTTATTCTCCAGCCACTTTACCCCAAGTTTAGGGTTACTTAGGGTTAAGTGGCTGGAGCATCAAGTTGACTAAACATTTCCATCTAGTACTAAAATCTAGAATGTGTGAAACTGTTCCTGCACGCCCCCCCCCCCCCCCCCCTTGTGGCATGCTGGTTATGCCAGAGAGCAAGTTTACTTTGACACTATGAACACATATTGTCCTGTATTTTCTGATACAATGGACTTATACATTGCAGGAAAATACATAAGAAAGGACTTGAACATGCCAAAGACAGTTCCCTCTCGAATGACTGGACCTCAAGGTTTCTTCAAGGACTGTCCATTAACCAATGTTGGGGTGCTTCAAGCCACCCTGACTGGTGAGGCTATGAAGGAAGCAGGAATCACAATACACCATACTTTCTGCTCTCCATCTCTACGCTGCATACAAACCTGTACTGGAGTACTGAAAGGTTCATTTATGAATTTAGTTCTGTTGTGTAATGAACATAACTTTAAACAGAAGTTTATTATTTTATTTATTTATAGTTTATTTAATGATACTACAGTAGCTGAGCTGCAGTGAGTATACAGCACTGAATGACAGGATGAGTGCATGTATGGAAAAAACATGAAATCCTCAGTCAGACAATCCTCTGTTCTTCAGGCTGAAATTCACACATGGAACCTCTTCACCATGAAATTGCAGTGTTCAAGAAATTAATGACTATGAGGGTATGGTGCCTCCTCTCCTTTACAGGCTTCCATCTGTAACTACAGAAACTGTAAGGACAATGTTATACATCCATTCCAGGTTTGGGTCAAGTAGAAAACCAACCTATAGCAATAGAGCAAGGTTTATTTGAATGGCTTGCCGGGTATCCAGATTCCCTGCCTGACTGGATGTCAATAAAAGAACTACAGGAAGCGGGCTACAACATCAAACCAGATTACAAGCCGTTTGTTCGTGAAGAGGAGCTTCATGATCGACAGGAGAGTGCTGAGCAGTTTTATATGCGCAGTTTCTACCTAGCACAGAGTGTCATCAGAAGCACAGCAGACAGAGGTAAGTTGAACTTGTTCTGCTCACTTTTTACATCACTTGGTCAATCATCTTGTTCCTCAAGGTGCAGATACTGCAAAAACCTCTCCAGTTTTCCCAGTCCTTGCATTAAGATCTATTCCTTTTCCTCTCAGTATACAGGTTGGTCTGGGTCTTCCTTTAGGTATCTGTGCCATATTTGATTATCCTTCAGTTACCATTCTGAAGATTTGCCTGAACCATCACAGCTATGATTTTTCTACAGTTGCATTTAGTAATTAACCACAGAAGTTCCAAACCTTTTAACACTTGACCAATGTAGGCAGAATATCTGATTTTCTTAAAACATGGACACAAATCACACAAGGAGAATTAATCTAGTTTCAGAAACTGTTTTGATGTACAACTGTTCAAAAAATGTAATGACACTCTACATGCTAAAACACAAGACACCAGGAACTGCTCTATCCTGTAGTCATCCATTTTAATGAACAGTTATCCTCTATCTGTGTATTTTATACTTGCCACCAATTCCAGGAGGTAACATCTTGTTGGTGGGACATGCAGCAACATTGGACGTATGCACACGCCAACTTTGTGGAGGAGCACCTCGCACAAGTCAAGCAATGACACGTCTCATCCAGAAAATTCCATACTGCAGCGTGGTCTGCGTTCAAAATGTTGGCGACAACAAGTGGGAACTAAAAGACATCCCATTCCCACCAGTCACCCATTCCGAAAACATGCGGTTTGACTGGAAAATGTTATTAGCGTAGTACACCACGCAACATATGTAGAATTTGACACTGCTTGATCAGTTGTGTGTACAGGGATGCAATTGTTAATATTCCAATCCTGCATTATGCTGTGTCCTTACAGAACCAAGTTCCAATTGTGCATAATTATTACACGAAGTATACAGTAATGACCGTCATGTCCCACATTTCCTATCATGTGTATTTGTTACAAATATTTTTATAACAATTTATAAAGTGAAGCCCTTTCTAAACTTTTGTTAATTTATGAACAAATTCTTTGGCCATTAAAAGGATTATGAATGCTAAGCTGCACCAAACAACAACAAAATTAAAGTATCCCCCTCTCTTCACTGTTTCCTGCAGTATCGGCTTCATGGAAATACACTGTGCACCTGTAATCATGTCCCTGAGCAGAGCAGCTGACATACAAGCGTTGATGCATAGGAAACCTGCATCTGCTGGGAATTTAGGGTCAGTTTTGCCCCTGCAGTTCAACTTACCAAATTTCATACAGGGTCTCAAAGTGCCAACCTCCAGCTATTAAGTAGCCCTTGTAAACCTGCATCTGCTGGGAATTTAGGGTCAGTTTTGCCCCTACAGTTCAACTCACCAAATTTCATAAAGGGTCTCAAAGTGCCAACCTCCAGCTATTAAGTAGCCCTTGTAAACCTGCATCTGCTGGGAATTTAGGGTCAGTTTTGCCCCTACAGTTTAACTTACCAAATTTCATAAAGGGTCTCAAAGTGCCAACCTCCAGCTATTAAGTAGCCCTTGTACATTCTGAAAGTATTTCTCAAATCATGATAGAGCTCATCTTCAAATATTGGCAATTTATCTCTGAATACTATTCTTCAATTCTTGCAAAAAATGTGGATTGTTCAGATAAACTCTATCTTTCAGTATCCCCTGCAAATAATAACTGCACAGATTGAAATCTGGAGATCTACAAGGCCACAGTCCACGAGTTGTTTAGTTTCTTGAAGAAACACAGGCGCTATGAATTTGCGTGCACTGATCGCACACCAGACTCCAACTTTTAAAGTCAAGCAAAGGATATCATGAACTGCATGGGGATTTTCAGAACACTACTGTCTGTTGTTCTTACTGTTTACATTCCCATTTACATAAACCATACCTCATACAAAAAAAACACAAGTTTCAGATCAAGGAATCCAAAGGCTACTGATTCTTGAAACCACCTGTAATACCAGCTCTTACTTCCCAGTCTAAGGAAAGAGCTGTTGTATGGCTGTAATTTTATATGAGCATACTTCAAAAGTTCTGTTGCCATGTCAGCTGAGGATTTTGACACCTCACTATGAACAGCCAACTGGCACAAAGATTTCCTGGGACTTGTTTCCATCTGAGTACCAATATTGTCCAATTTATTTTCAGTTAAAATATAATGGTTTGTATTTTCTTTTTGTCCAGCACTGAAACTGTCACTCAGATGTTCCATTGTTCTGTATACTGTTCTTTTACATGCTAATGTTGAGCAGGAATAGTTTTCACAAAGCTTTTGGCAACATTTATTCTGTGATCCACACTGTGCAAATGTCCTGCAAATGAACACTCATTCTTCATCAGAATTCAGTTCTCACACACTGTCCATTTGCTGTATATGACTCATAACACATGTGGGCTGAGTCCCTTAGGCCACCCAGCATCATGTTTTCCTATGCTTGTGAACACAATTAGAGAGATCCTGTCTGTATATATGATTTATTCCACAAATTCATAAGTTGAATTCACTATCATTGTACCACCAGAATATAAACACTATCATTCACATACATTTTCTTGAACATATCAGTAAAAAAACTTACTCATCAAAGTGACAAGAGTTGATGAGGTCACCAAATACAAAATGAAATGCAGACAGGAAGGGTTGTTTGAAGAAGTGTTCCAATTATGTTCTGGGTTGTTATATCATGTAGTCTCCTAGAGGGATACCAGGACTTCAAGGAGCATGCTGTCCCCATCTACTGCACGCCTGTTCACACCAGGTGCAGACATCACCTCTGTTACTTCAGCTCTTCCATCATACAGTATCTAAAAATACCCCTTTTAAGGGCCTACATATCTTTAGACTCTCCTTATTTCTATTTTTACCTTTTATTATTCTATTTAATTAATTTGACTTTATACTCTGTATTTATCTAATTTTTAGTATCTATCTATTTATCTTTACATCTTTACTTTTCTAGTTTACTCAATGCCTTTCTACATCTTAACCTTCACTCCCAGCCCCTCCCACTACCACCCCTATTGGCTTGCCACCCTCACTGGTCATCCACCACCCATGTCAGTCATTGACGTATCAGTGACGTGAGGGATTTCAGAAGAACATGAGGTACAGACACCTCACTAGAAGAACTAGGATCTCATATGCTACAGAAAATCAGTCCACAGGTTTAATGAACTTGCATGATTGTAATATGTTCCCTTTCAAAATTTAAACCTAATACAGTACCAAATCTGCCGATCCCAGTGGCCATGTGGTCTAAGGCGTGAGTCTGCGGCCGCTCGCTTACTAGGATCGTGGGTTCGAATCCCACCGGGGGCATGGATGTCTGTCTCTTGTGAGTGTTGTGTTTTGTCAGGTAGAGGTCTCTGCGACGAGCTAGTTCTTCATCCAGAGGAGTCCTACCGAACGTGGTGTGTCTAAAAAGTGTGATCGTGAAGCGTCGTACAATGACAAGGCCTAGGCCCTCTAAGGGCTGTCGAGCCATAGAAAAAAAAACAGTACCAAATCTAAACATGGATATAGTATTTTGCAGCTGTACCGCCTGATTAAAAGCTATTCTGTTCACAGAATTACACACTAAGTCGGTGTTCACTGCTCATTGTTATGATTAATGAAACCAAAGATTCAACAGGGTTCCGTATTTGAACCTGAAGTATGTTATTTACCCCACTAATAGAACAATTTTGATTTTCGTTTTGTTAAATAATGAGGGGTTGCCTTATATTCACAAATGAAAAAAAAAATGCATAAAGATGAAACACAATTTAACAATTCCTCAAAAACTAAGACATCTGGCAAATGTAGCATGCCTTAAAACTTGTGCATGCACAGTATATCAGCATGTTTCCCAAGCAGTTATCACTTGCACTTGCACTGCTGTTACCACTGTTACACTCTGTAAGAGAAAACTGAGTCTAATGAATTTATGTCAATAAAGAATAAAATACATTTTCCCTCAAAATTTGGCACTGGGGAAAGGTCTTACAGTTGGGTATATTATGGTGAATATGAAGCCTTCTTCTTCTTCTGCTGCTTCTTCTTTTGTACATATGTATTATATTACACACTTCTGCAAATTGTGCTATCTTTGTAGTCATTTTTACTGATAGTAATTTTGAAGCTTAAAAAGTACAGAACATATGTGTGCCTGCATTACATACTTCAATCAGAATAAAATATGATGTACTTCAATGTCCTGTAAATGTATTTCAGTAAAATCTACCTAATTTTTAAGTACCATTATTTGTCCCATTCATAGGTAATTTCACAATGGTGTAACAGCGCATGCTAGGTGGCATGAATAAATATGAATGTATACATCATAAGTGATAAGATTAAGTTGTTCTGGCCTTCATGTGCCATTCTAGCATTCAGCAGATGAGACAGAGAAAAATCACAAAATCCCAGGCAACGGTCTGTTCCACCTGAGGTTCTAATAATTAGGTGCCTCCTCTGAACTTGACAGTGCTGCAGGCATTATCATTGTAATTACCCTACAGGACCTCTTTCACAATGAGGCTACCACCCTGTACATCATCAGCGGTGGACAGCAATTTAATTTTTATGGCATTTATCACACACTTTTTCCTTGCCTGTTAAATGAAGAAAAACATTACTCATCCAGGATGTCCCTAGAATTTTTCATGCATATTCTATGTCCCACTTATTTGAAATGATAACACCATATAGATAATTTCAACCATAATTTCATATCAACTTTTGTAACTGAGAACATTGATCAAAAGTAAGTATAACAGGCATAACTTATTAACTACTTCACAAAGCTGTATGCTGTTGAAAAGAAACCTGAGCATGTCCTACTTGCAAATACTGAAGCAATACTGCTCTGAAAAATGAAATGCATGTACATGCTGGTTCAAACTGGTCTAGACTTGTATCAGCATACATTAAAGCCTGGAACTTGCCTAAGTGACCTTCCAGTACTGCACGTTATCACAGTATATATAGTATGCTTGATCTGCGATTGAGTCACACACCAGTTTCTATCGTTGTGATAGAGCTTGGCTTGTTTGTGATGTCACAATATGCATTTCCTTGATTATAAGAGAGCTTGGTCAGTCTGGTTTCTATGACAAGCAAATTAAAATCTCAGTTAGATGTGACAGCAACACCAGATTGCAGGAGTGTCACAGAATTAATAAACTGTTTGCTCTCCACGTCCTAAAGGTGGTTTTAATGCTTGGTTTGTGAGTGAAGTCACACCCACGTTATGGTTATGGGTTTGGTTATAGTGATATCATCAATAAAAAATAAATACTTAGGCACTGAGACGTACCTTAATATGAGTCATCCTGTTGTGTTGTGGTACAAATGGTTGTGTTCAACTGCCTCTTTAGTACCTGAATTCATATATACCTTCCATCCCTAATTAACTCAACAGTTCCTACTGTGCTACAGTACATGCACAACTCAAATGTGGAGCAGTACCAATACTAGAACTGGGCCCATCATATGTCACAGTGACATAACATTCAAGTGTTAATCCACAGCTGCATTAATCATGCATTTCTTGATGCATGATGGCATTTCACCTGGTTTGTGATTGAATTACACTCAGGTTACTATGGTGAGGACAGACATAACAACATCTCTGAAGTTATCAAAAAGTGAAAAACACCCATTATGACAGGTGGTGTTTATCCGAAGAATGACACATACAGTATGCTGCATTAAACAGTTTTTGTGAGTTGCTGTGAGTAATTCCTCCAATTCCTGGCCTTGAGAGTATTATGGCTTCCTACAGTTTATGGGGCCTGGAATTCCTAACATTCATAAATATTTTTCTTTTCACTTGTAAAGGAAGGGAAAGACATCCAAAAAATTCTGCAATGGATCTGCTTTAAAACTCGAGACCTCTGGCAAACATAAAGTACAGCACCTTACCACTGACCATCACGTCTCCAAGTTTAATTTTCTGTGCCAAGTTCCCATAAGCATATTATTTCCATTAATTTTGCAAAATGAAATTTTAAATATTTTTTGTACAAACTGCCAGTATATTCAACAGGTAAGGAATTATAACATCTGAAAATCTCACTATTTTCAGATATTCCTAGCAAAGGAACTCTGTAGCAACCCAATACAAACAAATATGCATTGCTTTTTGGTCAATTTCTTATACTTCTGCAAATGTTAGAGACTGTAATTATCAAATTCCTCTCACATAAACTTGCTAAACAGACTTCACGTATTTTTTAAAATGAGATCACCCATGATATCCAGGACCAATAATAAAAAAAAAATTCTGGTGCATATATATTATACTGAATAATAATATATACAATATGAAGTAACAATGGCATTTATGGCAACTGAAATTATATAAAGAATATATGTATATTATAAATGTTTATAAAAACTTACTGTACAAGATTCTGTACCTTGAGGGATTAATTATTTTGAAATTGTACCTCTTCTGTCCCCAAAACCTTCAACCTGTTAAAAAGAAACAATATTGAAAATAACTGTACACATTAACCACTGGAATGTCTTGTGACATACACTGTCAGCTGCTGACACCAATACATTAAGCACAACTGGCTCAGTACTCAAGAGACTTCATACTCAGAAGACTTGACACCTCAGCTCAGCTATATAACAAAGGTTTTTCATGAGTTTTGGGATTTCCATCACAGGAAAAATTTAGATTATGGTCTTCTGGGTCATGATTAGGTTTGAACATTTGTAGGTGGTCAACAACTTTTCAAATTAACATACTGCTTCATTCCTCAGTGCATAAGTGAATATGGGGATAGCAGGTTCCTCCAAAACATTAGCAACCACCTACAAAACTACAGAACATGGTGTCATTACACACACCACCATCTCAGGCTCTCGAGTCCCTCCAGACAAATGCTTGAATGACATACTCTGTTTATGATGCCTTCAGAGTTATGGGCAGCTAGTGATGAAATTATGTCACCTCACAAGTGTAGGTTGCATGCTAAACATGTCCATTTCTTGTAACAGAATAACAGAGGTGTAGGCAATATGATGCAGTAAAATACACACAAAGGGTGTGGTTAGTGTTTAAATTAATTAGACCAGTAATTGATGGTAAGCTGTGACAAGAAGCATGTAACAGTCCAGATAAAAATCCTCAGCTGGCTTGTTCTCAAATCCCTCTTTCAAGTAAGGGTCATTGTAATACTATGCACATTCTTTGAACTTTAAAACTAGTTTCAAAATATTTATATGCTCCACTGTATCTCCATTCTGTTTTATGTCCTTTAAATAAAGCAGCAGTTAATTTTCCAGACAGTTCCTATAATAAGCTTTAGTTTATACATCCTGCTACTCATATATTGAAATAATACAAACACCGTCGATCACAACTCAATATTCGAGTTATTCAATATTTAGTACAACATGTTTTAGCCTACATGGCCATCTACAATACCTGATGATGTATTAAATATGAAATAACTAAAATACTGAGTTCTAATTGACAGTCTTTGTATTACTTCAATACTTGTAATAAGCAGCTGCCAAACATCACTCCACAAAATGTAGTCCAAGCAGGTAGTTCTAGAGTATGTCACATCACACATTTACCAGAAACATCTTTTGAAAACTTCTTTGCACTATTTTATATGGACTTTGCTCAGACCAAGAAGGAGAATTCTTTTATTATTAATACCACCACATGTAAATTCAGCCTCATCTGCAGCAGAATGTCAGGCAGGATTTTTAGCCAAGGTTGCAGCCATTCACAAAATTGAACAAAGTTGGCATGATCTCCAGGTAAAAGGTTTCATACTGTGTGGATGTGATAGTGATAAAAATCATCCCAGCAAAAATTCTGTGCAGGTATGTTGGCAAGTCTGTGTATGCATGCAAGTCTGCTTCACTGCACCACATCCAGAACATCAACTTAACCAAGCCACAGTTTTCCATATGCTACATTCACTTGTGAGAAGGAACCTTAAAATTGCATCTAAATTCTGAAACATGTTTTGATGTTGCACTCTACGACCTGGATATCATTGCTGGTGTTCTGTTGTGGCAGCCCTACCAATTTCATGGCAGAAAGTGAACAAAATGGATTTTGGCCTCTAACACTGACATCTGTAAGTGTTCGAGGCATTTCCAGCAACAGTGTGTGCAACAAAAAACAAACACACCACCCAAGACATACAAACAGACTGAGGATCAAATGGATAAAGTAGTGCCAACTCATACACCAACACTCAACTCAATGAAGGTACAGCTCACTTAGCTCAATAAGAAATGACCTACAGTATACAGCCATTTTGCTTCAAATGATCTTTTAGAATATGCTCCTGAAGTTGGACCAACATGAATGCAAAAGTTGCACAGCAAGCACACGTGTGTGTATGCACATGTGCACACAATATCTGGTAGGTTTATTTTTATTTTTGTGTAGGCTGAAGGTTAGTGTGGTTGGCCATAATATACTATAAGGAGATGTGACATATTTACCTTGTGTGTATAATGGTTGGAAGTTCCTTTACATGTAAATAAGGTCTGGTGATGGGCAGTCATGACTGAAACATGTAACCAACTAAAGTGAATATAAAGGCCTATACAAGTTGCTGTTTCACAGAAGAAAATACACATTATGGCTATTTTAAGATCGTATCACAGCATTTCAGAGATAAAAGCAACATCTGGGAGGCCACTGACTTAAATGAAACTAGTGAAGGCAGGTAACAACAGAGAAATGACAGGTGGGAAAAACAGAGCACTGACTTCTATGGACAGGAGATACAAAAACACTCCTCATGGCATGGTGTCTCAGCTTCCACAGGGACAACGCACAAAAACACTCTGAATGATACAGGCACCTCACATTAGCCAAAATCAACACTGATTGAATGAATCTCTTTCTTAAACCACTGCCTGACACTGCCAGCATCTAGCCAGTTGGTTCAATGCAGTCAATTCTAATGCCTGTGTTCCAGCCATCAACAATGGCAGGGCATGTTCTGTGTCACCTGCAACTGCATTCTAAATATCAGCAATTTCCCAACTGCATTAAACAAATTATTATTTGGTACATATTTACAATAATAAAACTATCAGCCAATTGGCTGACTTACCACAATCATATTTATTGCACATGCCCTCCTTCCTTCAGCTTGATGATCAGCTGATCAACATCAGCCAGGATGACACCAGCCTGTCGAGTTGGAGGATCTTCAACACTCAGTACTTCAATACGGGCAGTTGTATCCACACCAAGTCTTTTGGACTTACTTTTTTTATTGGTTTCTTTTTGGCTTTCTGTAAATAATTTGTCAGTAGTACACAAGACACAGCATTCAGCATATTCCCAAGAAACATTACTTACTCCAGTTCGACTTTTTTCCACCGTCTCATTAAACTACAACATTCTAACAATGATATCCTTCAGCAACCAGTTCTCTATCTATCCTGAGAGATTAAAGGGGCAAAAACCTACTCAGGTGAGTCCATTTGATAACAATAATCGTTATCAGTTAGTACAGGAACAATCCCAATGGATGAATATATGCAAGAACCATCACCAGTACTGACTGGGAAGTACATACGTAATCAATCCTTGACAAAATTGTGGTAGGTCAAATACTACTAACAACAAACTCTACTGGAGGATATACCTATTTCGCAAGAAACCATGGTTAATCAAGAAACACAGATATATGCAAGTTCAAATGCCAATTAGAAAATGATACAAAAGCAGAAAATAAATGTAATAAGAAGCATGTAGTTATACACAGGCGATGGTTGTGAGTAGTCTGCTTCTTTGTTGATAGGCCAAACTTGGTAATTTTCCCCTCCTTTGACCTGAGGACACACATGGAGCCACTTGCTGAAACACTGCATTCTTAGAATGTTATGTTTTAATAAGGCAACAACAGACAAAATCCAATTTTGATTTATTGTCGTAATCATCATCATCATCATCATCTTCATCATTGCCAGTGTTCATGTCCTGTTGTTGTTAACGATATCACCACCATCAAACCAGCAGCAGGCAACGGCGACGACGATGACGATGACGACGACAACAACAACAACAACAACAACAACAACCCAGTTATTCAACTTTGGAATGAAACGTTACTTACCATAATGTTCGGAAGTGTTGCATATCTGGGTTCATTGAGTCTCAAGTCTGCACTAACAACTGCTGGTAACTTCAGTTTTATTGTCTCCAAGCCTCCATCAATCTCCCTTGTAACTTGCAGATCACCATTCTGTTTCTCAATCTAGTTTTACAAGGTCAACAAACAAAAGTACTACAAACAGATTCATTCATACCAAAACTTTACCCAAGTTTGTGAACAATTACCATAATTGTCAGCTTTCAAATTATAAAACTTCTTTCCTTTCCAGAAAACACAAATGCAATAATCAAAATTAGTCCTCGCATTTAGGTTAGATGCAGGCAACCCCATGTGAAAAAACATATGTGGCTAATACTTCCATTTTGGTAGCAGTGATGATGGCCAACAGGGGACGTACAGCTAAAGCCTAACAAGAGATCAGAACCACATGGGCAGCCTGGTATTTTTTACATAGATGAAGTTCTGACTTTCTCAGAGGCATGAGAAGGGGAAGGTATGCAGAAAAGTCTAAGCTGTTTCTAGCTGGTTTTGAACCCCCAAGACTTTCACAGCAGAAGACCTTACTAAACTCTATCTTCAGTTTGTACCTAATCATAGCCAACAACTACAGAGGGAAAAAATGCTACCTGTGAATATAACAATGACAGCAGCAAACTGCTGTGTAAGACATGTACACACTGTTTATAGAATAGTGCAGCACCATTCTTACAAGAGGACAACAAGGCCCAAATCAGTGCCACTTCCTCAGCCAAGTTACACAACATGACGTGGAAAAATGTCCACTACGTGCAAAGAATACGCAACAGTTCCTTTGGACCGCAGAAGAGTTAGAGGTTGGTGTTACCACTAGTTCAGTTCACACTATATCAAACAAATATTTTCATTGGTAAAGCTGAACTCCTACTCAACTAATAGGTGAGAAAAATATGAAAGTGTTTACTCGAGATTAAAATAATAACATCAGTAACTTCTTCACAACACTCACCTTTGAAGCAAAGGTTCCTTGGGGCCAGTCTAATAGTGCAGCAGTCATCTGCGCTGTCTGATTGGAATCATCGTCAATTGCCTGGGTGAACCACAGACAGTTGCAGAATTAACAATAAATATCACAACTTGAATAACAAGTACAGTTGCTATGTATGCCATTTTTAACCCTTTTCTTATCTGACAACTAAAAAGGATTATGGGACAGACCATGTGACAAGCATAAATTGTTCCCAACTGAGGTGCAAACTTTCACATTTCTATTTATCACAGCAATAACTATGAAGGTCACTCAAAAAATACTGCCCCGCATTTATTTTCTCAGCAAAATATTACCAAAAGCAGCTCAAGTTTTGCACATACACAATACTTCTACTTTTCTTGCCTTAAGTAACAAAGCCCTAGAACTGTCTGCCAGTTGTCGTGGGCATAGGCAGTTTTCAAAATGACATCTGATAAAGAAACTTGTCATAAAAAGGAGCTGTCACAGAAATCCTAATGGCTGGCAAGGAAACAGTGGAAATATTCAAAAACATTTATGATGATGCCACTGTCAAAAGAAGCACAGTGGGACACTGGGTGAAACATGTGAGATGGCCAAAACAAAGGAACATCATGGCCAAGGCTGGGTGGATGCTGCATGGCTGATCACATATGCTCTCACATAGCTTGCCCAACATCCAACTGTGCTTCTACTGACAGCAGCATGCCCATCAATATTCTTCAGATGCTTGTGAATATTCCCAACTTACTTCCTACTCTGCCATTAAAAACTGTATGACAGCTCTTTGTTTATAACAAGATTCACTGTCAGATGCCATTTTGATAACTAACTACATCCATGACATCTGGTGGAAAATTCTGGACCGTTATTATCTGAGACAAGATAGTTAAAAAATAATGTATGCTGTCTGCTCATGCGGGGGAAAGACTTATGGAGTTTGTTTATGAGGGATGTCGCTATCTGTTGACATTCCGAAAACCCACAACAGGTGGCAGACCATTGTTTAGTATAGGTGGGAAAGTTAAAACATACTGGAAGCCAAACTTCACCACTTTTCAACAATTTCCTGCTCTCTCTCTCTCTCTCTCTCTCTCTTTTTATATATAAAAGGAAGAAGAAGAAGAAGAGAGAGAGAGAGGGGCAAGTTTTGAGTGGCCCTCATATAAAAAGCACAGCTGCCCCTGCAACTACGCATCACACGCACCATATATGATGAGTCTGGAAGTAAGCCTCCATTAATTTTCAACCCCAACACTTGAAGATATGTGATTTATTTCATGCCCTGACCATTTTACACCTAACAAAAAAATTTCAGTACTCACTGAACAGAAAGTCACAGGGCATCCAAAGCATTCTCAACAGAGGTGAAAACACAAAATTTCGTATACTTACAATTAATCAAGCCCCAGCTGGTCAGTCTGTTGCCATAATCTTTACCGACCTATCCCCAGTCCCCTGACCTGCAAGCAATGTACTTCTAATACACTTATTCTTCCACAACTAAGTCTCGGACACTAAAATCCAAGGTTCAGCTTTCCTAATACTGAAGCCCAGTACAAAGATTGATAGCTCAAGTCTTCCTTTGTGTTTCCCAACACTGTAACCATCATTGAGATATCTAATGCACAAAACGAGAACTAAATGACTGAACAGGTAAAAGTGTCATGTGATGTGGCTGGCAGTAATACTAAAACTATGGTCCCATTCTGCACATGTTTAGCAATAAATGAGCTCATAAAGTTACAAAATAAAACTGTTCACTCACTTGTTTACCAACAATAATAATGTCCGCCTTCTCATCCTGTGCCAGCTTTGCCAATATCTTGGACACATGTAGTGGCTGTAAGGTGTCATATTCAGTGCCCGAAATTTCCACATGAATTCCTCGGTCCACACCCATAGCTAGAGCAGTCCGAAGTGTTTCCTGCCAAACAAATTAAATAATTTACCATAAGACATGCATAAAATTACTTTAATGAACAAAAATATTAGTGAATGATTGTGTGACTCTGTGGTATTAATCAATTCTTTGGTCATTTAATGACAATGTGTGTTGCACAGTGTCAGATGCATGATGACTGTGGCTGAAAAATTGGTAACAATGTGAAAGGAAGCAGTTGTGACCCAGCTTAATATATCAACTGAGCATTTTTCTGAAGGACTGAGGAGAACCTCAAATTAGCTGATCTATAAGGTCAGATTTGAATCTGGAACCTCCCAAATATGATGCAAGAACGCTAATCACTCGATGGACAATACCAGGCAGGTTGCAGCAAGGGTTACACACACAGACTTACATTCAGGGAATACTTTACATGAAATGCAGCTGACTTAACAGCTATCCTTACTAACAGTTTGTAATTTCCCTTACACTCTCCAGGTAACTGCCAAGATAGGTCATGACTATGCATACTGCCACATACTCTTTATGTTCAATATATATATACATTACCTGCCTGGATAAGTCATGACCACATACTCTAGTATTCCATAAATACAAACTGTCAGGATTGGTTATCATCATGTGTGCTTCTGCATACATTACTACAGAGCTTTTCAACCTCCTTTTCCTCGCGTACCACTGTCACGAACAAAACAGTTACACATACCACCAGGTACTGAAAATATTAATAACATACAGTTTGCACTTCTCTAGCTTAACTTTATAAATACTTCATAAATGTCTTCCTTTTCATTTAAATACATTTAAACAATTTTAGCAAAGCAATCAACATCTTTAAAATTAAATTATGAAAAAAAAAAAAATTAATTTCCAAATAACTTTGTGTAGCACCAGTGGTACGTGTACCACCAATTGAAAAGCACTGCTTTCATATACCATAGATATTAAGTGCAAGTTTATTTCAGTATAATACCTATTACCTATTCACTGTCAAAAAGGCTTTCATACTGTGTAACAACTTACAAAGACCTGATGCTTTGTCTATTCAACCAATGAAGGTCAATCAGCAAATAACCCTAACAAAACTCTCGACAGAGTGGTGCACAATTAAATAAAAGAGGGCAAGTGATAGCGGCTACCATTTCAAACCTCTCAGTAATAAGTCACAATGAAAATGTTTGTAAGTAATGAGACTTGTGACACAACACAGTAAAGAGTCACATGTGCAAATCATGTGTGAAGCAGATACAAAATATTTATAAGGCAGAACTTAACAATCGTCTTGATCCCAAAACATATTCTAACCTGAGACTGTGCTGGTCCACAAGACACTGCAACAATCTCTTGCGCTATCTTCTTCTCCTTCAGTCTTACAGCCTCTTCTACAGCAATCTCATCAAATGGATTCATAGAATGTTTAACCCCATCTGTCACCACTCCTGTCTTATCAGGCTTTACTCGAATCTGAAAATTAAAACTGCATTACGTTTTGAACATTAACAATAATAAATTATGGATTTTTAAGGTACATACATCATTACAGTAATGTCAGGATCACTGGGAGACCTTGGCATACAATGGAGAATACTGTATTTAGGCAATGTATGACAACAATTTGTTTCATAACTTATCATCAGAAAAACTGCGAGTCACCTTATGATCATGCACAAAGGTAAACACATTCAATATAGGTATTTTTTTGAAAACTGAAACCTATGAAGGGGGGTCACCTTACATGCAGGATCATTTCATACTCAGGTAAATATTGCAAGATCCAGGGAACTGGATTATTAGGACATGAAACTGATTCAAGTAACTCAGGATATTCTGAATCTCTGGGTCCCATAACAGTAGAGAATTTCTTCACCAGCTGAGTTCAGATATTTCAACAAACTACAGACTGGACTTTACGGATAACTTCACAATGCAATAACTAGTTGTCCTTTGATTGGCATTTAGGTAGTAATTGTCAGTAAGATCAGACTCAATGTCAGATTAAAGGCTTATATTAAATGGTTTTGAAGATTAAAGAACTGTAAATAAACTCCAAATTCAGAAAGAGATAGAAGTTGTTGTCAGCACTGTAAAGTTCTTTCACAGTTGCAAGTTTTGAGGTTTTCACAGCAGTGTAGCTAAGGATTCTGTTCTTCTAGGATATGAAACTGCATCAAAGGGTAATCAAATCCTAACATTTTCAGGTAATGTGTTGTCCTACAAGAATTTCTTCTACAACCTACTGACCCTTAAAGATGAAGGGTTGTTGCCTCAAAGCATCAGCATCTGATTATCCACTCACACAGCATCATATCCCCGAAGAAAATAATCCTCCTTGTCTGCAGTTCAGTTAATCACATGCCCAATTTCATTAGGTGAGGTTTGATGAGATGTGTCCTGGCTAATGGCCATTCAAATAATATTCAAATGCAGTAACAGGTTAGGATTAAGTAAGTTATAATGGTTTAGGTTACGTCAAGACAGGCAAACAAACATTACGTACAACGACTACATATGATAATTATAGCTTAAATGCATTCTCATTTTAATGTATAAAAAAGGACACATCCCAAAATATCAATTAGATACAGTCAGATGTTAATTCATTTCAGAACTAATGCAGAATATAGGGTGCAATTATATCCTTGGTTTAACTGTCTACCATTCGTCATTCACCAACATTTAAGAATTGTCTTATTCCTGCAACAGAAGCCATAGTTAGGAGTGAAAATTGTAATATAATCAAAGTAAGTACCTTTATTTGTGTGTTGCTATCTTTTCACATCCGATTTAATGGAAACCATAAGGTGTGTGGCCTGCCAACATACATTGTGAGAACAGTTGAAGTGATAATTGCCAATGCACATTGAGTTTCTGTCTTTAATGTGAAAACTGAAAGCCTATCCTTGGTAAATGTTTTCTTCTTATATCTTAATTATGTGGTAAATGGCTGCTATGACTTGAATTTCTGTCACCAATATGAAAACCCAAAGCATAACCTTTTTTGCTTACATTTTGTGTGATGTTATCTACATTCACTGTCTCTAATATGAATAGTCAAAGCCCAGCCGTAGTGAGTTAATTTTTTTTTGTTTGTTTTTATCTGTGTTGTCTGATGCTAATATTAAAACTCAAAGTGTAACCCTGGCAGATTACATCTTATGAGATTTTATCCACGCTAGAAATTGTGACTTTAGTTTCTGTAACTTGGTGTGTTGTCACCCCTGATGCAATATGGTATGAAATGCATAAGATGTGAGAAGAAATGAAAGTATATACTTTGAATATATTATTATGTCCTATCACAAATTCTGCTTTTGTTAAGGAAATAAGAATACACCTTTATTTCTTTATTTACATTTACATTCACATTCATTGATCCACAAAAGGTCACATTAGAGACTATGGGATACAGAATTCAATGTTAATGAAAAATTATAAACAGTTAAGTCCTGCATGGTAAATAAGTGTCCCTTCATCTATGTTTGTGCATTCATTACATAACTTCAACACTGCAGCAGCATTTTTATTATGTTCACCAGAAAATGATTCCATCACAATCAGTGGAACTGCTGAAATGCCCATGTTAGGAAAATTATAATGTCTCTGCTGGGCGTAAAAGTTACAGCTAACATTTGAATCTAGTGACAACTTTGGCAGGACGTTTGTCCAGTCTTCATGATATTACTAAAATGGACGCAACTCTGGGATCTCATCGAACACTGTCAAATCTTTTACGCAGGTATAAAAATGGTCTGAAAGAATGTAAACTGGAAAAAAGGGCAGAGTTCTGTCCTGACTCAAACTGCTGCGGTGTTTTGTATCCTTGTTCCGCCAATCAAGAGATATACTTAAAATATATATATTCAACATTGACCATACACCAAGACCTCCGTATTTCGCCAAGTATTACCAAAAGCTTGTCTAAATGTGAATGAGAGGGTTTAGTGTATACTTGTATACAGTCATATGTTCTTTACATGAGCCTCTGAAACCTGACCACGAAAACAAGATTACACTATTTATTGAAAATTCGTTAATGCTATCCACAATATCGTTACACTAACCTTAACTGCATAATCAATCACTCTCTTTACTCCAACCAATACACGTGCCATTTTGGTTGTATTGTTAATTAACCTTCATTCACAGTTCTCTTCCACTTAACTACACCGAGCAGTCGATAACCGGTCGCTATAAGAAATAACTAGTCCTAACGTCACCAACTTGCACCATTAGGCGTACCACAGCCTTCTAAGTCCAACGCACGAATCGTGTCCAACATTTATTACCTGTTCTTCTGTTTGCATGTTAATAATAGCAATTATGATGGTGTTTGGGTAGCGCGAGCAGTGCAAACTCTGGTCCGTGGTTTGATCGATGTACCTAGATGATTACGATTTAGAGACATTTGGTTCTATTCATTTTCTAAAGACACACTCCATGCAATTTAAAACAAAAAATACTGTATTAACTGGGACTATAGTTCCCTGTAACAATAATGTAATTACTGAAGTTCCCCATATTACTTTTCTTGGCTTGGTAATAGATATACATTATCCTGGAATCTACATATAGATAATGTTATGAAGAAATTAACCAGTGTTTGTTATATGATGAGATCAGCCAAACCCTATATGTCTTTTTCATCACATAATGATTTATTACTCCTTATTTCATTCTATTTTATCTTATGGCATTATATTCTGGGGACAATCCACAAACGGTAAAAAACTCTTTACATTACAGAAAAGAGCTGTTAGAATAATAACAGGACATGGAAATAGGACTTCATGTAGGGATCTCTTTAAACAGTTAGAAATCTTACCACTGAAATCTCAATACATATTCTCAATCTTGTTATTTGTCTTAAAGAATAGAAATCTTTTTATCACAAATTACGACAGGCATAATGTACAGACCAGACAAAGTGATAATCTTCATCTTCCTACCTCTTCATTAACCTTGTATCAAAATGGCACATACTTCACTGGTATTAAAATTTTTAATAAATTACCATCTGAACTAAAAGAGCTTGTAGAGTCGCCTAAAATATTTAAGAGAACTTTAAGAAGATATTTGGTTTTGCACTGTTTTTATAAATTGGAGGAATTCTATTGTATGAATTGTTAATATGTTTTTTGTCTGCATGTATTTCAAATATAATTGTAATTATTTTTTACCTGTGAGTAATGATTGTGTTTCATATATTTCTTTTATTATGTTTATTTTGACTTGTTTCAATGAATAATTGGGACACTTTTTTGATTTTATGACACATTCTATATCCAATGGTTTGTGAACTGACCTATATATGGATCTGCTTGAATTTGAAATAAATTACAATTACAATTACAATTATGAACAGTCAAAAGGGCGAGCAAGTTAGTCTGAACCGCCGGTTAACTATGTACCAATCGACATGGTGTAATATTCTAGAACCCTTGAATTTTCAGACAGATTGTGCCATAGCTCAAGTGGTTAATTGCCAGCCTCTCGCCACAGAGGGTTGGGTTCAAACCAGGCTAGTCCATAAGGATCTGTGGTGGACAAATTGGCACTGGGACGGGTTTTCCTCCAAGTACTCAATTTTCCGCCATCAGTATCATTCCACCAGTCCTCCATACTAATTCATTCATCTGCCACTGATGCTGTATAATTTTCAAAATTGACGTCATTACATAACACACATATCTAAGACAGTTCTTTTACTATTTACTGTATGGTAATATGCAAGTTTCATCACACACTGTTGGCGTAGAAATGTTTCATTTCATGAATCTCATGATGCTCAGAGAGTCGGATGGTGACATGCTGCAGTTCTTAGACGGCTTTAGTCCCAATACATCATTGCATCAATAGTAGAAAATTCCTCCCAGATGGAAGCATACTTATTTATTTCTCCGCTTCTGAAAGTCTGATATCCTGGAGCCTGTTCCGTAAGTCCTCTACAGGAAACGTTTACAGACGACATGTACAAAATGGGATGCCTTGTATTTTGATACACAGCATAACTTTTTCAAGGATTCTTTTCATATTCTGTAGCATTACTAAGTAATTTTCTGTTAGATGGTTTCAGATGAGCTATGTTCTGTATGCGATCATGGCCACGCGGTCTATGGCCGCTCACTTGGATTGTGGGTTCGAATCCCGCCGGGGTCATGGATGTTTGTCCATAGTAAGTGTTGTGTGTTGCCAGGTAGAGGTCTTTGTGAGAGGCTGGTCACTCGTCCAGAGGAGTCCTACCGAGTGTGGTGTGTCTGTGATCATGAAGCCTCGACAATGAGGAGGCCTTGGCCAACTAGGGCTATTGAGCCATTGGGGAGAAAGAAAAACTATATATTAACAATAAGCTTCATGATATTGAAATAAAATACCCATTAATGACTTGAAGATGGCCAACATGAAAGGCCAGAACATGTCATAAAATTGTGTAGCATATACAGTAATAAAGTTGTGTTAACAGTGACAGAATCTATTTCTCCAGAATTGCAATAAACTTCATGGTTTTTGCAAGTGAGAGTGACTTGTTCCTGATGTGGGTAGCTCTGTAACTTTTATTTGAAAACATTTTCAACGTGTTGCATACTTAACAAATTGTGATGACAAGGGTAAATAATTTCTGACTATGCAGTCTGTCATTGCTTTAGCAACAAGACACAGTATTTATAAACTGACAAGGCCAATGAGGTACACAATATTTCAAAGAACATACTTCGAAATTATGTGGTTCAATGGGGTACACCTTTCTTCTCATTTTTGTTACTTGTGGCTCACATGGGCAGATGATGTAGTCAAAGATATGGCTGAATGAAAGAGTAAAATTACACTACAATGCAGTGGGTGCCAGATATTTAGTGCATTCACTTAGTTCTGACTTCACAGAGGTTATTGTTTGTGTTGGTAAAAGGAAAAATCCACACTGCAAACAACTTGAACCTCAGACATTTGGCACAGGCCAGTACCTTCCCTTCAGGTCACCAGACTGAAATTTCAAGCCAAAAGGAGCGACAGTAAAGGTATAGCTGTCCGTCTCCATGCAATGAAACCATATAGGGGCAGTGGACATACAGCTGCACTCATTCTTAACCTTGACACTAGATGGAGGCAAGTTGTCAACTTCTTGTGCCAGCCACTTTTTCCCCATGCAAAGTGCACTGGTGTCCAAAAAAATTGGAGGCTGGATGGGCTGCAGAGCTGGGCTAGACATTTTGGAGAAGAGAAAATTCTCTTTCCCCTGCCCGTAACCTAGACCCTATACTGCCTATGCTATCCTGGCTCCTCAAATGGAGGAAAATAAACTTTTAATTAATTAATTAAACAAGCATGGATTTGGAGGAAGACAGTCATCATACTTGTGGAGAGCATTTACCTGGCAAGACTAATGATAACTTCCAAAGTATCCTTCGTCAGGATATCCAGCAACCAGACAGGTTTGAACTGGATACCTCCCAAATACAAGTTTAGAGCTCCACCAGCCTCTTCAATGCAAAGGTTTAGAAATATAGAGGGAATGGTCACCGATCCCAGTGGCTGTGCGTCTAAGCATGGGTGTGCAGCTGTTTGCTTGCCGGGATTGTGGGTTCGAATCCTGCCGGGTGGGCATGGATGTCTGTCTCTTGTGAGTGTTGTCAGGTAGAGGTCTCTGCGTTGGACTGATCACTCATCCAAAGGAGTCCTACCAAGTGTGGTGTGTCTGAGTGTCATTGTGAAGCCTCAATAATGAGGAGGCCCTAGCCCATTAGGGGCTGGTGCACCATGGAGGTGGGAGGAATGGTCACCACATAAGTGATCAATGGGGACCAACCACCTAAACTCAAGGCAAGAAAACCTAAGGGTAAAAGAAGAACCTGCCAGAAGACAAGTGTATACTGAAAGTCAGTTAACAGTAGCCCACTCTATGAAACATGTGCTCTGCCCTTGCCTTTTAATAAAGCATATGAAAACTACCAGTCAGATACATACTTTGAGCTCATCACATAACAGTAAGCTCTTTAGGTTCAAATGTGTGCCATGTAGAATTCATCACAAACATTTATATTTGTGATTTTTGTTTTATTAGATGTAACATACAAAATGAATAAACAAAATTCGTAACTTACATACCTGATTTGATGACGCCTTATTCTGAAATTCATGTAAGTAAACACCAATACTTATTGAAACTTTCATTTTCTTATCATGCCACTAAACAATCATCTGAATGTTTCTGCAAAAACTTAACTTTTAACAGTATACAGTTACATAAGAACTTGGACAATAAATATTATCTCTACACTGGATACAATTACATTTTAGTACATTCTGAAACACTAAACAGAATGACAGTGTAAAGGTGCACACAGAAGTGGACTGAATATGCCAGAAGTTATGCTGTGCACACATTTCCCAACCTGTTCTCATCAAGACACAATATGGTTCTGTAGCTGAATGGATTTTCATACTGGTAACTCCCATTAAAATAAAACACTAAGCTGCTATTTTCAGCCTACTTCAATGAGGGCTGCCAGTGTAAAGTAACCTGTCATATACTCACCAAAACAAGAGACATATTTTATATAAATGTAAACAATTTGACAGGAGCATTTGCATGTAGTGAAAAAAGGCACTTGACCAAGTATGAAACAAAATGCCAATCAGAAGAAAAGAGGAAGCTGCCATCTGCAGTTTAAGCTTAAAAATATTTACCTGAGACACAAAAAATTAGACTTCCATTTTTGAATAAACAACACACCTTTAAATGCAGTCTGTGTGTGCATCTTACCACCCATGTCACCTTTAAAATAAGGCATTGCCTCTCAAATATGAAAATGTATTACCCCACATGGCACTTCGTCACACACATGGGTCACTCCACAGGTAATTGCAACCTAGTTCTGGGGGCCAAAAACATGGCAATGCAGGAAATGGTAGTATAAAGCATGTGGAATGTACTTGTATATGGTACCATCATATGGGGATATACAAACAAAACTGCACATGCATTTTGCAAGCAAACATGTTAGCAAGCTCATCCACAAAAGGAAATATGTACAGTGGAACAGCGTGTATACAAGGAAATAGTAATCCTCCATCACAGACGTGCATCGAAGTACCCAACATAGCTACATCAGACACTGGATGATCATGGCCTACCATATCAAACAGCTGCAAAGCTGGTACACACATTCAGAAATGCCAATATGCATCTCAGTGAATGTTTCAGGTCTGTTCACACAGACATGTAAGCAGCCATAACTGAAAAGTGCATAGATGAAAATAGGCGCTGGACTGTGAAGGACTTAGCCGAGCATAGAGGGACTTCTGGGCCCACAGTGCTGAAAATTTTATGATGACAGGACTTAAAAATGTGCAAGACTGCTGCCAAGTGCATGCAACATCATTTCAATGAGGTGCAACAGTGAACATGCTACAAGACATATTGTTTTAATCTGGAATGATTTTGTGGTGATGGGGACATTTTAAAGCAGACTGATGAAATACAGACAACAGCCTACAAACCAGAACTCGAAAGACAGTCCTCCAAATGGCATCAACTCAGTCACCACCAAAACACAAGAAGGTTTGACAAAATCTGTCATCCACAATGCTCATTATTATTTTGGTGTAAAGCATCCAAAGTGTTGGGTGTCAATACAAGTGTTTCACTTTTCTCCTACCAGTGCCTCCTGTATATACACCACCATACAATGGTAACACTTAGTACATCCCATGTGCTTTTGAACATATATACTCCATCTCCTACATTTCCACACTTGTGGACAAAAATATAGTTGTTGTGATTTATGGAAGGGCCCTTGTATTACTTGGATCTGAACCATATTCAAGAATGATTCCAGAATAAGCATACTTTGTATCAAATGTTAACAGTTTAAAGTTACGCAGGAAGAGAAGTATCATAAAAAAACATGAAAAACTAATGTGACCTTTAAAGACTGCACACTACAAGTGTTTGCAGAAACCTTCTGGATTCCCTCGCAGGTCAGTGTAATTACGTAAAGCTGTAATTAAAAGTAACCTGTGTTCTGGCTGCTTGCATTTAAAAGCATAAGATCTCAACTCACTTTCAAGAAAGAATTATAATACGAAATCAAAGAACTGACAGTAGCAGTGAAGTCTTCACAGCTCACTGCAGTCTGCAGTTAACAGTTAAATGCATTTTAATTGGGGCGTACGAAAGGGCACCTTCTGTAACAACCTTACAAATATTTAGATAAGGACTTTGGACAACAGTCATCAGCTCTTAAGCTGTAAAAGCATGTGGTAAGTAAAAATCATGTCATGAAACAAATGAACGATGAATTAGGATAAACATCATCATTTTAACTGACACAAGATCAATGTTTCAGAAAACTTGCGTGCTGGGGAAAACTCATCGGGACTCAGTTTAAGGTTGGCCCCTCATTATGGTTTGCTGGAGATGAATAAGAGAACATACCCACTACAAACTGGTGCTTGCAGCCCAACAAAACTTCACTGCATCCACGTTCTGGCATCTAACGAATCAAATATGCTCTTAGAAAGAGTGGTTTGCTGCTTCCACAAAACGATAAATTTGAAATCAAACAAGATATTTGCAAGCAACATACGTTTTATTGTCAAAAAAAAAAAATTGAGCATAAAACAGGCCAAAAATGAGTCGAGTTAAACTGGAACATAACATTTATATTTGTGTCATAAATGAGATACAAATTTTGTAGGTGGCGTTGCAACAGCTAACATGACCCTGACTGACAACAAGCAATTATAATAGTTTTCTTTCACAAAAAAATAAGTGCCATGTGTAGCTCTGTATAGTCAACAATGAATGAATGAATAACGGATAAAGAATTTTATGAACAATTCTAAAATGCTTATAGGTCCACATAAAAATTATACAGCCATATCTCACCTACTTATCATAATCTGAAAAGTGACATGTTTGATAACCTGTTTTTTCATGGAAAGTCAAAGATCAAAGTGCATGGTTTTTCAAATGGACCTACTAGCATACGAACCTTGATATATTACCTGTAATATGCGTAAAGACCAATTTTGTAATATCTATCACCCTCCATCCTTGCATCAAAGACCTCGTACATTCACTTTTCCTACAGCACCAATATTCACCCGTTCATCTTGCGTTATGGATGCTGTTCTAAATATTTTCTGAAGAGTTTTCAATGCATTTCTGTTATGAAATATTTTATACTGTCAAATTGCTGCAAACAACTCATCATTCCTTTCAATCACACTATACAAAGATTGGGGTGAATGGGGAAAAGTAAAGTTAAAGATATTGTGTATGTTCAGAAGTTACCAAAAGATTGCTAATGGCAAAACTAAACTCTCATATGTTTCACACCGTTCTCAATTTATTGTCTCATGTTCTATGTAATAAATGCATGAGTTCTTATTATAAAATGCATCACACGATGACTAACTCACATCAGAAAGAAGCGCATTAAGGGATCAGATGAAAGAGACCTGCACAAAACCAAGGAGATGCTCCACTATTATGAACGAGTTATTTAATATTTATTAACTGGTTATATGTCAAGAATGAATAATATTAAACTGATGTGTGTTTAAGAACTGTGTTTATTTATGTATTTTATTAACACCCAAACTTTTTGACATTATGTTTTTACAGCTTGTTCTCTAGCCATACAAGAAGAAGGTGGAAAGTTCTAATGAGAACACAGGTAAGGTTGTGAGTTTCAATGTTAAATATTTACAATATAATGATTAATTTATAGAAACAAACTTTCCAGCCACTCTTCTTCAGCTGGGAAAGAAGCTGTTCATCTACCAGTCCAAGCTTAATTTTTTTTTTTTGAGTACCATTAACTACAAATGAGGCTATTGTTATGAATGGGCACCCATCATCCAGCATGACTGCCCAGTCTCATCCATCCACTTTCTGCTTGTTCTCTCACAGACCAACTCATCCCTCCCCCCTCCACTCTCTTTTAATAACAAAGAGACCAAACTGTTAAGATTCATGCAAATGACCTTTCCTTTTAACACCATGGTTAGACTAACCTAATGCACATCTAATTTCTACATATCCAGTTTTTAAGCATGGGTTTGTATGAGCTATGTATATTGCAGCACAATCCTTACAACTTATTGGTGACCACTACTCTAAAATTCATATGCTTCTACGTAATAACAACTTGTCATAAAGAAAAAAAAAGTGGGAAAAGAATACTATGCAATGTACGCTCTTCAATACAGGAAATCACATTTAACAAGGTAATGGCACCTTCAACAACTTTTTAAATGCAACAGATGGGGCCTCTTTCACATCAAGCTAGGTAAACATAACTCATAATAAAAGCTCAACAGTTGACACCGGATGTTAGTGAAACGTTTTGTGGTGCACATGTTCTATTAATGAAAACACCTTCCATTAAGGCAACTGTTCTGTAAGTCTGGAATGTCATAAAAGACTACCAAATTTGCCAGGTCTGTTGTTCCCACACGTAGCTAGACCCGGCTGAAGCACGCAGCCCAATCGATGATACTGATACTTTACTGTGGTGCTCCAGATAGCTAATATTTGAAAGGACCATGGACAAATGACAGAGCTGAAAACTGCCAGCTACAAAAGCAGAATGTTCTCTAACTTGAGCAAGGTGAACAACATGAGGGAAGGGACCTCGCTGGACTGCAGCTACTCCCTGGCCCATTCACTAAGTACTTATGGACAATGCCAGCTTGAATGGTGGATCACGAGGCTTTTAATTTGTACATTCAATTGTTACATTTCTGACAGTTTACTTCAAGTTTTTAAAACTTCCAACATACAACTCTATAATAAATGAACATCTGTGTAAGGGTTATATATTCCCATAATACATATCTATATAGCTCAATTTCAAAGTCCATATGTGTAAACCAATTTTATTTCCAAAATGCTGTCGAGTGTTTTATGAATGCATTGAAACTACCGCCCTCACCGTCAATCAGAGGACATGATACTGGGGTTTGCTACGCAGACGAGATGATGTCGAGACCAGACCCATTAGATCTGACGGCAAGGTGAATGTCTCTGCCTAGCTGTCACATATGTCACGGCCTCAACATCTTATAACAGTGTTAGAACCCTCATCTAAACAAACTAAAACAAGTTAAAGTGTAGATTTAACAGCAGAATCATATACATCTTGCAGTTATAACAACCAATTACTCTTATTCATAAAATACTTTATGATGAAACAGTCTAGCAAGAATGCTGTCTGGCTGAGAACCACCAGCATCGAGTTGCACTAGCACTTCTACCTGGTCCTACGTGCACCAACACATTACAATGTGCATTCTTGTGCCGCCTAGCACATGGATGCCTGTCCGTCCCATGTCTGCACTCTTGTCAGTCCATCTGTGGTAGTCCCTAACAACTGCCTACTAAAATGTGACTCCAGCAAAGCATTTGGGTTGAATTTTGAGAAACTGGCTTTGATGCCCTCAACAGTTCCTAGTACAATGCTGAATGTTAACTCAGAACCATCATCCTCACTACCACTCAGGGACCCATCTTCACTCGCACATTTCCTTTGCACTGCCCAAGCTTAGTAGTATGTTTCCTGCTCCAGCCAGCCTCCTGGATTCCTACGCATGTAGAAACGACGCACCTCATCATAGATGAAGATTGCCAACATGAATGGCATAGCTGGCAGCCACCACACAAACCTGTAAATTGAGAAAGTGTTCCATCAGGATCCCCTTTAAAGTCTTATATTAGAAATTTCCATTCTTTGAAATTAACCTTTCAAGTTGCAGTGAGTACAGTAGTAGTATATGAAGATTGTGAAGCCCTGGCGACACACAGACACATTATCTGGGTTCCTTCTTTTTGGACCCTGAGGATGTCAGAGAACTAAGTCTGGGGGCGATCTGGAACTTTATTAAAAGTACAAGGCTCTTATGCCTTGGACTTTAGCTAAGGGGCACAAAGGGCCTGTCAAAAGCCTACGTGCATCGGGACCGCAAGGGCCCAACCCATTATTTACTCTTTACTCATTACTATATCAAGATGGACAATTAAATATCCTGTGTGCCCTAGCTGGACAGATTTAAAATCTATGCTTCTCTGCTTCTGCAATTAATTTTGATAAATGTCTGTTATGAACAAACTACTTGTTATGGCACTATCGGAGAAACTATTCGTTTTGAGTTTAAAAAAGCTCAAGTGCATAACATTCATAACATCAGTTTTATGCCAATAATTCACAGCTATAATTTTAAGCAGTAACACAGTAGCTTTGAGATAAAGTGGCTACAGACTGTGTCCTGAAAAATCAAAGACTCTTTCAGTAACACCATGCAGTTAAAATACTACCCACCCATCCCCAGAATCACAGATCACTGCAGTTGATACAATGACCAGTGTCCTAATTAAAGTCCTACACTTTCAGCCGTTAAAGGAATTATCACTATAGAAAGAGTCAATTCAATAGTTGTACTCACTTCAAAGGTACATCCTCAAACCCTTGTCCATGCCAGGCAGTATGATAGGAAGGCAGCTAGGGCTGTCTCAAACACCAGTCAAATGTTGAGAGCCCAGTTCCTGCAAAATTTTAAATTAAATTAATGTAAAAACAAAAACAATCTGTGAATCTGTAAACAAAGAACAGTTGGTTAAGTGGAACTATGGCAGAAGATTAACATAAAAAGATTTCCACAAAATGTTTATTTACTGATGTGTTCACTACTTAATGAATAATCCCTTGCCTTCAAGTTTTACAGTGTTTAAAGAGTATCATCCCCAAAAATTTAGTAGCAAAATTCACAACACTTTACAAATACAATATAATGTGTACTGAACTCTGTTTCATGTTCAGTGTGACGTACAGTCCCAAACAATCACTATCAGGGTATCTTCTGGCAGCATACTATGATATGTCAGATGGCCCACTCTTTACAAAATATAAACATAAAGATGAACAAATAAATTATACTAGAAACACCAGTGACTTTCACATGCCAAATTCAAAACATGCACTAAAATTGTCTACCGAATACTGAACATTCATGATGACAGAACACTGTACTAGCAATAACCTCGCTCATGCTCCAAAACATAGAACCTGAAGGTCCAAAACTGTTCAAACTAATGCCCACCACAGGACACTATACTATGCCTGTTCCAACCCTTCATAACCTACACCCAGTAGTAGTCTCCATTGACCAAAAATAATTTGTTACAATTCAACAACATTGAACCAAAATTAACATTCTTTGTATAAAAAAATCATACCTCATTCCTTGATCGACAATAGATTTCCGCCGTGTTTTGCAGATCACCACATCAGACCACTGCACAATTACAATGCTCACAAAGAACGCTGTGTGGCATGTGTACTCCAGTTCCTTCCTATCACGGTATGTCTGCAAAATGAAGAACATGTTTAAGCATTCATTATGAAGTAATATTTCAATAAATCAAATCTTAGCATAAATAATGTGGTATATGTTTCTCTGTAAAACACAAGTTCTGTCATTTTCAAACACAATATGGAACCAAACCAGCAATAACTGTGCTGTTGAATATAAGTGAGTAATAGGAGCCACTCAATTTTTACAAATATGCGTGCATGATACTGTATGCATCCACATTCAACTTTCATTTTCAACAAAAATTACCTCAACATACAACAAATTTTTCAAATATAATCATTCCTCCATATAAATTTTCAGGCTTTCAAAGCTGTTTTTGGTCAGATGATCTTGTTTTGGATCTCTGCACTGTGTAGTGGTTAAATGTTACCAACATTCATCCAAAACTTCAGAACATTTATAATTAACCACTACACAGTGCAGAAGCCCCAAAGAAGACCAAAATTTGATTATCATCATATAAAATTACAAAACCCTATAATGAGTGACATTACAGTGGTGGCACAGCAGTGTATCTCGCAGATGAACTGCAAACTGCTTAATTTCTGCTACTCCATATATTTTAGTTAGTGTCATACTTATACATGTGTTCATTTTACTACAGTTGGAACATATATTTTAATAAAACTAGCTACTTTCTTAATTAATTTCCCCTTCAGAACAAAGCAGTTCATGCTGAACATTACTACAGTGCCTGTCTCTTATGCAGAATTTAATGATGTGATAGGCAGATAACACCCAGAAGAATCATGGATTTCTGACTCAAAGGAAGAACAATAGTGGGGAGATCTAACTCCAATGGATCGTTGCCAGGAGTAGAGAGTCATGGAAGGAAGTTCTACAGGAGGTTGAGGCTCATATAGTGGGCTGTAGCGCTACTGATGATAATGATGTAGTGCTGAGGAACAGCACACAGAACTTTGGAGTCAGTTGCTATGCCACTCAGAAAAGGTTAGGTGAATTGCTGGGTGCTGGATATACCTGACAATTTGAAGTGTTTTATATGCCCCTATACACAAGTTCAATGGGGGTGACCGTGATGTCTGTCCGATTTTAATACCACACAACAGCATTAGTTCTCACAGTGTAAATAAAGGAGTTCAATACGCGATATTGGTAATCAGAGCAGTGAACTATTACATGCACTGTATAATGTGAGACACAAACAACATCAGTCTCTGAAACACAACTTCTGTCTTGCTAGTCTGTAAGTCAGAATGGGTTTGAAAACCAATGGTACTTGACATGAAATTAATAGAGCTGGATGGACTCCAAAACCACCTGACCCTAAAGATAAAGGCACTATGGATCCTTCAAAATGTATCTATGTACCAGTCAACACACTGTAACATCCCAGAAGACTTGAATCTTCAAAATGGCCAGTTGACTGAAAAATTACTAATGGGTAAAAGACAGACACATGCATGTATCAGGACACATCAGGCCTCCCATTCTTTATAGAATGAAAAGAAGGCAGACAAAAGCCATCCTTGAGAGTTGTCACATGTTTTCAGGGGGTTGTGTATTTCTTAAATGCATATGAACCTACCCATTCTTGACCATAACGAATCCATAACATCATTCACAGCCTTTGAATCCCACATTTTTCGGATGCCAAAGAGGTGCATAGGTAAGAAGCCATTTCCTGCCATGATGACAAAATACACAAAGAAGCCAGATGCTGCTTGTATCATACCAATCTGTCCAAAGCACATTGAGATGAGCCTGTTGTAGGAAAAAACACATGTCTAGACAACTGCACACACTGCAAAGTTAAGAGAGCCATAATAATAGTGCTGCAAAACGCAGTGTAAAGACAAGCAAATCTGTCACACGTGACAAGTGTGTGCTACTTTACATACTGTCACTTATGACTGTCACATTAAAACATTAATGATTATGAAAGCTTATGTATCAAGCAACTACTCAACACTTAAGTGAAACCTTGATTTCAGTCATTAATATATATTTACTGTACATAAGGAGCAAAATAAAATACCATATTTATCTGAATAAATGATTACACCCTTCACAATTGTCCATTTTTAGGAAAACGCCTATACAGAATGTTAGTGTCATGATTGCAAGGTGACTCCCCAGTTTTCAAATGAATTACAGAATAATTATTGTCCTCTATCTGCATAAATATGGTACTTATGTATAGCTCTTGTAACTTAAACAATTCACTAAAATGACACAATGTTTAGTTTATTAACTTCCTTCAGTCTGTGGTGTTTTGCTTACCTGGGTAAAAGTAAAAATCCTGTAGTTTATAATTAATCACTACAACTACTGTACAATAGCAATACTGCAAACAATACTACAGACCAGTCACAGGTCCACAAATTTTCCAAAAGTCTAGGAGCCACCTCCAAATTCTAGGTGCCAGAAGGTGACATAAAGCAAGTTCCATGCCGATGATCCACAATTGTGGAGTGACATGTGAAACTTGTTGGTGCTTTCAGCTAGGTGTATTTTGCACGAAAGGGGGGACAAACTGCAATAATTATCCTGAAAATATTAGGTGCCACTGCACAAAATTTAATCACCTGGGCTACCAGGCGCCCAGGATTTCTGCACCCCTCCTATATGTGCTAAATTCATATGATCATGATCTGTGAATCAAATATTGTTCATAAATCCCAACTTACAAGGCTTTTTAAACTAGAGGACATTCAGCTGTCTTTTCCACTTTTATAAACACAATTACACATTTTGCAGCAAAGATTAGACAAGTCAAAGAGGAGAAGAATAACATAAATTACACAAGTCTCATGGAGTCAATAAGATAAATGTGACCTGAGGCTGAAGTCAAGAGATAGTGATACTGGATTAAAATGCCAGTCTTGAAAACAGCCTCTCCAAGGGCTAATCAACTAATTCATATTTTGTGCCAGTGTTACACTCTAAGAAACAAAAACACTTGTTAAGCATGTGTACTTTGCAAATAAAACTGCTTGTCTTGCCACATTTGAACACCAAACCCTTATATCAGAATATAAGGAAGTAACAAATTACAGAATGGTAACAGAAATACCTGCTACCCTCACACTTCTAGCCCCACTTACAAAGAAATTATCAATGACTGGGATTATGATACCAGGTATAAATTTACACTTGCAGTTTTGGAGTTACAAAATTTGAAGCACCTGACTTTTGCTGCACAAGAGTGTCTCAGCTTTGGTTTTGCTTATGATCACATTTTCTGGTCCCCCATTTCACTTTACTTGCAAGAAAACTATTCATCATACAGTAATAAAATTTGGACTAAATGTTTACTATAAATTTATCTTGTATTGGGTATACTGAATTTACTTTAACTAATAATTTTTGAAAGCATCTGGTTATGGAATCTTTCTGTATAATTACAAAAATAGTTCAAAATAGTTTGATTAAAACACTTGTAACAAATGACAGATTATAACTGATTACACAAACAGATACTGTTCTTCCATTAACTATTTCATGTACGACATTTTATAGTATGTATGAAAGTAGTACACACAGACTGATAGGTGCAGATGACTATTTCATTCCAAAACATGCTTGCTGTAACAAATTTATACTGTCATGCTTACAAATGTAGCAACATGGATGGTGTAAAAGTACCGTGAAAACACATTTTGGCATGCTAACATTGTGATGATATGACAAGTGCTTTGCATTCTATAGTGTGTATATGTAGATATGTCTTCAATTTGGTGTTTGTATTCCTCATATGTTGTTTGACTTTTTTCACATCTGTAGATTTATGGAAGGTAAATAAATGAATGAATGAATGTTTAGTCTTTCACCTGCATTTGTTACATATGACCACCATACAGACACACACAGGATAATTTATTTTGCTTACATACACTCCATCATGACTTATGGAATTATCTTTTGGGGTAATTCACCATATAGTATAAAACTTTTTAGAATCCAAAAGAAGGTAGTAAGAATTATGATGGGTCTGAAGAAAAGAGATTCATGTAGGGATTCATTTAAGGAAATGAAAATTCTGCCTCTGTGTTCTCAATACATATATTCCCTGATGCAATATGTAGTAAATAACAGACACCTGTTTACAAGGAATTCTGAGATTCACAATATTGGTACCAGACAAAACAATAACCTATTCCCCCCAATCATTTCTTTAACTAAAGTTCAAAAGGGAGCTTATTATTCAGGCATAAAGATCTAAAATTACTTACCAGTGAAACTTAAAGAATTATCTAATGATCAAAAATCTTTTGGGTCTGCCTTAAAGAGATTTTTGTATGCAAATTCTTCTTACTGAATGTAAGAGTATTTTAATTATAAAATGTAATCCTATTTTAGAGCATAGACATTGAATAGCATATGTTTTTATAAATTTCCTTGATTTTCTTACTTTGTTTATAGTATACCTTTTAATGTTTATAATGTATTATAATTAATATATTTATGAATATGATGTTGGACAAATGCAGTGCTGCACAATTGATTAAACATAATACTGACGGTAACCACATCCACTGGAATGAAATTCTCATAGGATCTATGGTGGACTAATAAATGAATCACTGGATGAATGAACACACACACAGTCATAAAATTACAACTCATTATACAAGCAGCATACCATATCTGAGATAAAGAGATCCCACAAAACATGAAGATTATCAATAAACACTCTTGTTTTGGCCTTTTGCTTTTTCCCTGATTTAAGAAGACCAAGATGGGGAAAAAAACATATGAAATGACAATGTCATTAAGTAAAATATCAATACTCACATTTATCAGCTTGATGCAGTTTTGGCATGCTTGTGTAAGTGGTTTAGTTGTTACGACATTAAGAGATTATCTGTGTGCGTCTTAAAACATAACATACAACAAAGAGTAATGATTACACATTCCATACATCAAAATGAAATTAAACTTACTAAATAAAACACCCCATCCCCCCCCCCACACACACACACACACAAAATCAGTTGTCGATATGCTCAGCATCAATAGGACTGAATTAAGGAGATATGTGTCAGCAACTGCAATAATGACTCCTTCACTGACACTTCACCATTTCATCCACTGGTATAACAAATAATTCTGAAGAATACAACACAAAGGAAAGCATCTATACAGAACTGCAAGTATGAAACTGAAACTAAAACAACATGGGTCAGCTCTCATGTAGCCATGTCATTTTGTTACTTTAAACATTATTCTAGGCACTTTCATGTTTTAACTGTTATAGCACAAGCCTCTGGATTCTCACACACATCGTAACTTTACACAAACAGCATGCAGATAAGAAGTTATTGAAATTCGTTTTATGTCTAATTTTCAACAGTCACAAGAATGCTGTACATGTACATATCTCCATAATCCAATACATGACACATACACACCGCAAGAAGACTTGCACAATACGATGCAATAGAATTTGAACTTCCTCCTCCCATAACAATTAAAATTTACAATGATCATGAAGCTCACATTACACAAATTAAAGTGTGTTTTGATAAGATTCATAAAGTGTGACTTGCGCTTATCGTGCAAGTATTTCTGCACTAAATGTCTGCCAATTTTATGTGAATGACATTCACATACATACTGGGTGGCATGGAAGGGAAATTTTGGTTTGGTCCAGAGGCCATGCAAGTCATTAACAAGGTTATGCATGAGCAGGTACACTGCAGTTCGGCTAGTCTGCTGTTGGCCACCTACAACACACAGGAGTGAGTGAGATGAAGACACCCACCTGCGATTCACTAGATTGTCCCTGTATGGGTCACGAGGCTGGCGTTTCATTATGTCAGACTCTGGAGCTTCGTAAGCCAGAGAAATAGCAGGCACCTATAGTGTTGCAGTGGTAGTAATACAGTAGAAAGTTAGTCAAAATACATGCAGAGATCACTTCCCATCTGAATTGGAAATAGAGATATTCATCGCTAGATGTTAGCTGCATCAGAATAAGAATAGTAGAAAGGTAGAAGTGAAGACTGCTGGCAGACAGACTGGGGAAGGGGATGGGAAATTGAGTTCAGTGCAAGAAAAAGGGGACATAGCCATACTCACGTGGATTTGAATCATGCATAAAAGCAAGAGAAAATGGGTAGCAATGATAAAACCATGATGACAAAACCAAACTAAATGGTTCGGGGTAGCAGAAACAGAGATACAAAATGGAAGAATGAAATGGACAAATCATGCCAACATCGCACACAGATACAGAATGCAAATAAACAACAAATATATGTGTGTGTGGTGTATGTGTTTTTGTGTTTGTGTTTGTAAGCAGGGAAGCAGAAGTTTAACAAGGGCTGGCAGGTTGAGTGGCCTCTGTGGCAAACAGATGCAACTGCTCTGCCAACCAACTGGATATGTTAGAGACAGAAGGTACCGACACCATAAAAAGAACCCAGCACACATCATCTCAGGGAAGTCATAATTTACCTTTCGTTTACGAGTTTATCTGTGAAAGGATTTCGAGGCTGTCGCTTCATGATATCGGACTCAGCTTCTTCATAGGCCAAGGAAATGGCGGGGACCTAACAAAATGGCGCAACATGATGAAATAACCAAATTAAAAAATCAAAAACACAAAAACATAAGACACATGTGGGTTGGGGTTGCGATGTCTACAGATATGCAAGACACAACCAACTGCAGGGTACAAAATAATAAACACACAAGGCAGCAATGTGCAGGCACTAAACATATTAGGAAGGAAGAAACCTCGTAACTTCTTTATATTCAATGGGCAATACAACTGTATCTGTTTCCCTGAGGAAAGCCTACACTACTGCTTAATGCTACAGCTCCAATAAGCCATGTGAATGTAAAGAGTTAGAGGTGGAGTGCCATGAGGGGAAGGATTGCAGTTTTATACATTAGCACTCTGCCTAAGCTATTCACATCCTAAAATAACTATACACACTATATTAATAGCTTACTACACACAAGAAGTGATAAGTAACAGAATTACAGTAGCTCTTAACTGACACACTAGTGAAAAATGGTCACTAAAACTGCTGCAGATATCAAGTTAACAAACTATCATCAATATGTGCCACTCATTCAATATCAACTGAACAAAAATTAACTGGAATTCAGTAAATTACATTTTAGAGAATCTCTCAGTGGAATCTTCATTGTCAGCTGAGGATGCCCATACACAAGAGAAATAGCAACGACCTACAAAAGGTAAAGATTAAAAGTAAAAACTGCGACCTAGATAAAGTGACAATTAAAAGTGAAAACTGGGACCTAAGAAAGAGTAACATTAAAATTAAAAACTGAGACCTTGGAAAAATTAACTGCCAAACGTAAGAATTAAGTTCAATCACTACAAACTAAAAGCATATGCAGTTCTATAACAGAAACCACAATTGGTAACAAAATCATCTAAAGCTATATTATACTGAGGAAAATCAACCAACTACTGTAACTACCGGCACTAAGGTAATTCAACGACATGTTACTGTAACATAATTATAAAGCAGCAAAATTAGTTTTACACATATGGTAAAGGTACAGCACAGGAGAATGCTCAAACACTTAGGAAGAAAACATGCTGTAAAGACATGTTTCACTGTCCTTATTCAGTATGTCAATAACATCTCTCCATAATTTTACTAACGTAAGTCACAGACCTAGTCCAAGGTCTATTATTTATGAGGAGTGAAACTTCCAAATACAAAACCTCTTAATCACCATCAGCTAATGACCCCTGCTCATAACTAACTTCACTGAAAGATTAAGTAATACAGTTGCTCTTTAAACTTCCAAAGTGCAAACACTTCTAGCATTATGTGTACACTTAATTTTCTGTCATAAAATATAAAATTTGTATACAATTCAGTGAGTTTAAGATATATAATTTATATTTTTGGCAATTCACTGATGATTTGGAATTTATTATAAAGTAGTACAAAACAGTTTGATGTATGAAGTACACATTTGGGAAATTTTGAAAATAAAATAAAATAAAATAAAAATCAATTTCATGCAGCATCGCAAACGAGAAATATAAATTCACAAAGCACTGAATACTTTCGAGATTACAGACCATGGTACAGTATACAATTCATGAACATTATTTCTGCCCAAATGTACCATTATAGAATGGAAGTGCTGTTTTAGCACCTGCAGTTTCAAAGAACAAGACTTGTTTGTACCAAATTTCACAAGAAAAATCATATTATTTTCCAAACCTAACTTACTAGATTTCTGGATATACTGACACAATTCTTGCAAATACAAGCATGTGAACTTCATATTCAATAAGTGATATAAAGTATCTTGTACAAACATTTTCACATCCTTTTACATATTAACAGAAAAGCAGCCTAACAAGTTTTCTTGCTTTTCTTTTTGGACTTACAGCCCAAACATTATTTATGGCTATATTCTCTATCACTGAGTGAGAAGGCAATAAAATGCTGTTACAACTCCTTTCAATTAGTCACAGTTTTCTGTTACTATGGAGAGAATTCCAAAGTCACTTGTTCAGAATCAGCAGTATTTAAAGTGTACTTCTGCACAATATGTAACAGAACATGCATTATGTCTTACTGGCAATAAATATAATAATAGAAGTGAAAGCAAATTCTGATAATAAATATTGTATTTTGATAGAAAATGGACAACTGATGTTCAGTAACTCAGTAAATTGAATTAATTTCTGCTCAGACTACTGCTGTGACCTCAGGCCTCTAAAATGAATGTGCAATTCTCCTGAAAGATAGAACTTAAAATGAGGCAGCAACTTCAGTTTTCACTATTCATATACCCAGTACAAATAACAGAGTGAAATTTGTTACTAAGAGGCTCAGTTCTTTAAAATATCATTATTGTCTGTAAATATATTCCATTCACTCCAGTGCTGCAGACATGGAATATGAAGACACCCGGATCCACATCTGACATCGCCAGCCAGTCTCATTCTATTTGTTATGACATCAGCTAGAATCTGTACAAACTGGACTGTAATAATTACACCAACTCTCCTTCTTCTTCAGCTATCATGACTCTTGCCGTCTAGCCTACTGAAATACAACATTAATTCTGAAGAAAAGAAGGCCACTACCTGCAAAGGGTAACACAACACAAGACAAATACAGACATCCACCTATGTTTCCAGCAGAATTTGAAACCATAGTTCCAAAACCCAAGTTACTGCACTGGACACACAGACAAACCTGCACTGAAGTATATTACAGTGTTCCTCTGTAAAAGCAACATATTAAACAAATAGCCTACAGTACACTGAAAAACACTTAACAGTGACTTCATTCACTGGTGAAGGACAGCATAAGGAAGTTGCTTTCATAGTGCTTGAAGATTGCCTAGAAGGTAAAGGTAAAGCAATCCCACTACAGGCCTTGACAGGCCCTTAGGGCTCCAGGAGGTCGAGGCTCCCAGGTTTTTAGACAATCGGCACATGAAGATGGTAAGGTTGTCAGCCCTACGCACCGGCCGCCTTTACTCGCCAGGAAAGATTCCTGGTACTCATTTCTGTTAGAGGATGAGTCGACCCCAGGGCCATAGTGCGACCGAAACGATTATGTCAATGAAAAATTCCAATGACACCATCGGGAATCGAACCCGCGACGTTCCGATTTGTAGCGCAGTGCCTCAACCAACTGCGCCACCGCGTGCCCCGAAGATATATATATATAAGATATATGAAGCATATAAACACTGACACATTCTTGTGCAAGGTGCCATAACTGGTGCACAGAACTGCAGTGTTTATTGTGTGGTGAGTTTAATAGGATCTTATAGGTATTTGTTCAGTTTATGTAATAACTGATGCTTTTCTGTCAAAAGCACTATATACAGACTACTAAACACAAGCTAACACCATTCTTTTCTGATTCTGAATACATATTGGTGGAATTTGTTCTGGAAGTTCAGGCTGTGACAACTGTGACAACATACTGAAATGAGACCTGCATTACCGCTGTGATGCCACAAGCATAGAAACTACAGATGGTACGCATGTTACAAGAAGAACTATTTTTAATATAAATATGATAACTAAATTGTGTTCATTTGACTGGGTTAAAAAATGAAATAGTTATGGGGTTCACGTAAAATTTACATGCCACAACCATAGTACACAGTCCGACAATTATATAATGAGACTGATTTTATTTTTACCAAGATAGAAGTGCCATCTATGAAGCAATGCATGCCATCCAAGTGCCCAACCTTCATCTGTAATCTGGCAACACCGCAACGTCCCACGCTGAGCATGACGGGAAATACAGCGCCATGTTGTGTAGGTAGTGAGAGGACGCGGTCACAGTAGCAGCATGGAGCAGAGAGCGAACATTAAATTCTGTGTTAAACTCGGGAAAACTGCAGCTGAGACTGTGAAATTGATGAGACAAGTGTATGGGGATAATTCTTTATCTCGTGCACAGATATTCAGGTGGTATGCACGATTCAAAAGTGGTGTGGAAACGATTGAAGATGAAGCCAGGCCTGGGCGTCCATTTTCTGTTCGTAACGAGGGACTCATTGTGAAAGTGAGAGAACGAATACAAGAAGAACGTTGTGTGACTGTGAGAATGATGGCTGATGAGTTTGGTGTTAACAGGGAGACGATTCGTCAAATCTTAGTGGAAGACCTGGGCAAGAGAAAGGTCGCTTCCCGGTTTGTGCCGCATTCATTGAATGATGATCAAAGACACGAGCGTGTTCAGTACGCAAAAGACATCATTAAAACATCTCATAGAAATAAAACTTTCTTGAATTCGATTGTAGCAGAGGATGAAACTTGGTGTTTTCGCTATGATCCCACAACTAAACGCCAAAGTGCTGAATGGAAGTCACCAGCATCACCAAAAGGCAAAAAAGTTCGTTTTCAAAAGTCAAAAGTGAAGACAATGCTTGTGTGTTTCTACGACAGCAAGGGAATTATTCACCACGAGTTTGTCCCTCAGGGACAAACTGTCACTGGAAGTTTTTATTTGAGTGTTCTGGAACGCCTATGGAAGAGGATTCGCCGTGTCTGGCCCGAGTACTCAGCACCAGGCAGTTGGTTTCTTCTTCACGACAATGCACCGGTTCACCGGGCAGTTGCTGTACAAGAATTTTTAGCCCAAAAACAAGTGTGCGTGCTCAATCATCCGCCTTACTCCCCTGGTTTATCCCCCTGTGATTATTTTCTGTTCCCCAAACTGAAGTTACCATTGAAAGGGCGCCTCTTTGAAGATGTTCAAGACATCCAAGGAGCTGTGACATCGAGTCTTCGGGCCATACCACAAGAAGACGTGCAGAGGTCGTTCCAGTCTTTGCTAGATCGTGCCACTCGCTGTATCGATGCAGAAGAGATGTACTTTGAATAAAATACAGATAGTACTCAAGTCTTTTGTTCCAGTTTTATTCTATAACCTCAGTCTCATTATATAATTGTCGGACTGTGTAGCATTTATACAGTTCAGTACAATCGCTGATTTAAACCATATCTTACGTAAAGGCACGTATTTTTTCCATGATCTGCCCAAAAAGGTGGTGTCTCAGCTGAGTGGGGACAGAGGCAGTCTGTGCTTGCCAAGATCTAGTAAAGGAATTTTGGGTATGGTATGTGTCATGAGCACTTGCTCTGTTGTGGCATTAATCACTGTAAATTCAGTGGAAACAAAAATGCCCCATCTGGGCCTGCTGTCCATTTTGTCACTCAGCAAAAAGCAGAAGGCATAGAACAATCACTCCTGTTGCACAGTTTGCAGTTAAGTTATCAGCAACATGTCAAACAGTAGAATGCCAAATTGGCAATGTGTAAACCACAGTGCAGCAACACTGTACTTGGGTGGGCGGTAAGATCTGGTTTGTGCAGCTGAAACCAGCATTATGTAACTACAACATGTTTCATGTTTTAAGTCACGGCATTTAGAACAATTCATAATGTAGCATATGCACATAAGAACTGGTACAACTTCATGTGTTACGCATCACTCAAGCTCAGTACAAACAGATGTGTTTAATCCATACATGTATGCATACACAGCACTTTATGGATGGAATGTAGGTGTGCAGCACACAGTGGGAGGGACTTTCCTTTATAAATGAAGGTTCATGATTGGAGGTGACTTGTGAGAACAGGAGATTTTGCAAGCACAAGAACATATTTTGATTCACAGTTCAGGTAACAAAAATGAATTGCTGTGATTTTCATGTCTTTGTGAAAATCACTTCAAATAAGAAAGCATATTTGCTGTATCCATGTTACTTTTTCGTCCTTAGTGCCATATTGTGTTATACATAATGAGAATTTAGGGAACAGACTTAACAGGCTTAAAATGAAGAACTCCAACTATTTTCAAATATTACAAGTACCTGTTGGAATAAATATTTTTGTAAATATTTAAAGGTCTCAGTATACTGAGGTTACACTGAATTTTACCAAAAGTACTCAATATACATAATGGACAGAGGTTACCGAAGGAACCCATTGTAATGGACAAATCATCTAGGTTGTATAACAAACACTTTACAAAATCTCCATGCCAATTTACAACAAAGTTCAAAGTAACTCACATACATCAAACAGATATAACTAAATATTAGAAGGTTTATTAAGTAAATTAAATAATGAAAGTATGAGCAGGATTTGATGACTGATCATTTTAAATAAACACAGGAATGAAGTGAAGAACTCCAATCATCCTGAAATGTAATGCTACAAGAAACCAGTGTCATTTACATAGTCATAATACAGTGCCCTTGATGCAATGGAATGTGCCACAGCCTGTAAAATAAATTGAGTATGCATCTACCACTGAACTATATAACTAAATCAATATTTCTACAAGAAACTTACATTTATACAAGTTAAAAAAGGTTTTCAAAGTATTAAAATATGTATGTAACTTTTACAGATGTGCACTGTCCTTAACACCCTGAACACTTCTGCAATATTACCTAAGTCTTACATACAGTACTCTTTGTCTACACTGATACATAAATTAAAATTCTTTGATCACAAGAAAACATGGAACAGCATAGGGCTGCCATATGTTGATTTAAAAACGAAATACTCGCAAAACATCTTGGAGATGTAATACAGCTGTTTGGACACACAGGACAATCATGTCCTGGAGAGTACATTATTTCAACAGCAAATATCAAATTCAAGCCTGCTGGTGTCTGGAATATGAGGTTGAAAATGCAAGCAGCATGCCTCCTGCTATACTGCAGCATCACACATAGGACACAGTCTCACTGTGACACCTCAGGAACATTTTCTTAGTGAAAGACAAATTTTGAAGTTAACAAAATGCTAAGAACAATATATTCATTATGACAAGCAAACTCAGCAGAGGATAATTCTCTAACTCTGCAATTCTCTCCAATATACATTAACAATTTAACATCTTAAATTGTTGTTAAGTATTAAATTATAACATTACACCTGACAGTAGTGAATTAAAACTTCTGACTTACAAACAAATAAGAATTACAAATGCTGAACTCACCATATCAGTTCCCAAGTCAACACACAAGATGGTGACAGTTCCAAGGGGCAGTGGAATTTCGAACAGGATGAATGCCAAAAAGGGCGAAATCTCAGGAATGTTGGACGTCAGGGTGTAAGCTATGGATTTCTTTAGGTTGTCAAAGATGAGTCGTCCCTCTTCTACACCAGTCACAATGGATGCAAAGTTATCATCCAAGAGAATCATGTCAGCAGCTTGTTTGGAAACATCTGAACCAGCGATACCCATAGCAACACCTGAAACACATCACAACCTTAGTCACTGTACAAAATATCTCATGATACCAACACAAAACAGTTCAGCTCTTGCAGAATATGCTGTACACTACATGCTTGAAGCCCAACATTCACAAGGTATACCAATTTGACACCATAGTCAGAGCTAATGAGAAGTCAAATATAACAAGACAGGCAATGTACGTATAAATGTAACATTGAGGCGCGTTCGCGAAACCACAGTTGTGGAAAAGCATTAAGTAATACATATTCTGAGTGTGTGTCTATAGCCTTAGTTATCCAGCATGCAATGCACATGCACCATATTGTCATCTGTGGCCTGTCGAGCTCTACCATATTTTCCATATGATCCCATAAACAGCACAATTATTGAAAAAAAGTTATTGATCATAAAATGTGTGTCTTGATTTTCTCTACAACTTTTGTCTCAAACGTTTTTCATTCTAAGAAGAAATGAAACAGATATGATCATAAATGTAAAGGACCTGTTATCCTTGTCAGATTTTAATGGAACTTCCAATTTTCTAGACAGGTTTTCAAAGAATACTCAAATATCAAATTTAATGAAAATCCATCCAGTGGGAGCGGAGTTGTTCCACATAGAGAGATGGACAGGCAGACAGACATGACCAAGCTAACAGCTGCTTTTCGCAATTTTGTGAACGCACCTAAAATCATTCTTCATTCTGAATGGAAATGCAAAATGGATTTTGACAACCTCTCTTCTAGTACTGTCAAATACATTTTGTAATAGAAAACACAAGTAAATCTCCAACAATATCATCCATATTCATTGCATCTAATGCATACATTCCTGTACCACAACTTAATATTTAATTTCAATTTGATAAGACTGTACCCTCCATTCATTTCTGCTTGTTAAAGCCACAGAAATCTGGGCTACATTAAATATTGTGTTTAGAGAACAAGTACTTTCCAATTCACACCCGGAGTGCATTCCTAGAAATGGCACCGTATCCAATGTCATGTGATTAATTCACCAAATTTCAAGAGCATGTTCAGGGTGTTGCTTGCAGCAATGTCGTAGATCTAGTGTTAATTCGATGTTGTTATCAAGTTAGGCACTACTGTACAGTAGCAATGCATACAGGCTCAGTTTTTAATAAAACTTCAACTTTTACAAGGAAATCACATTTACCAAATGACCACCTTGTGACTGCATGCATGCTGCCAGGCATTGCTCTGTTGAATGCTACCAATGAATGTGTTCCAGTTTCTTTCTTAAGTGGGGAGTGGCTTTAATTTGTGTTTCGTTGTGTGTATGTGTGTGGTGTGTGTGTGTGTGTGTACATACACTGTTAAACTCAGCCTTACCAATGTCAGCTTTCTTCAAGGCAGGAGAGTCATTTACACCATCACCTGTCACAGCTACAATGGCTCCCATTCGCTGGCATCCTTCCACAATGATAAGTTTCTGCTGGGGTGATGTACGGGCGAACACAATTTCAGTGTGGTATCTGTAACAGTGAGCAACATCAGTAACACGTTGAACGATTCCTGTTATTTATGCTGGGGTTATGTCCAGTTGAACACAGTTTCACTGTGGTATCTGCGACATCAAGTGGCACTGTTAATGTGCTTAAATGTTCCAGTTACTTCCCATTTAATAGTTATAAGACTTTGCAACCATTATTCATTTCTTGAGGGTGGTACTGTATCACAGTCAATAATCCACTGAAGAACACTGATCACTAGTGCACAACATACAAAGTGCTAGCCAAAAATTCCCGAAATTTGAACATTGCACGGGAACCGGTTTTAGCGCGGCATAGTGGCACCTGGTAGCGCTGCACATATCCTTTGTGAACCAGTGCGCCACATGGCTTCGCGCTGAGTGCACGCATTCTTTTGGTCTATGCGTTTTTATAACGTGGTGTTTTTGTGTCGTGTTGCTATTTTCCTTTCGTTGAAATGGTGGACGCGAAGGAGCAGCGTGTTTACATCAAGTTTTGCTTCAAACTTGGCAACAGTGCAGCAAAAACTCAAAAAATGTTTAAACAAGCATTTGGTGATGACGCTTTGGGACAGATGCAAACTTACGACTGGTTTAAAAATCGCCAAATGTCAGTCGACGAAGACGAATGTTCTGGATGACCTTCAACGGGGAAAATGCCAGAAAATGTTCCACAACGTGCGAGGTTATCCGCGAGGACCGTAGGCGAACTATCCATGATGTTTGCAACATTGTGGAACTGTCATTCGGGACATGCCAGCACATTTCGTCGAACTCAACATGAGGCGGTTTGCTGCAAAATTCGTGCCAAGGCTGCTGACTGACGACCAGAAGCAATCATCACCTGGAAGTCAGCATGGAAAGAAAGCACAGCAAGTGACAGGCAATGTGAAGTCAATGCTGATCTGCCTTTTTGACACTGGCAGGATTATCCATAAGGTATTCATCCCTCCAGGTCAGATCATGAATGAGAAGTTCTACTGCGACGTCCTGAGGCAGCTTAAGAAGGACAGAGGCAGAAGCGGCCAGACAAATGGCGAAAGAACTGAGTGCTCCATCATGACAATGCACCTGCACAGACTACTTTGGCTGTGCAGCAGTTTTTGGCCTCCAAAAACATGAAGGTGCCCCCCACCCCCCTTACTCGCCTGATATAACCCCCTGCGACTTCTTCCTCTTCCCAAAGATGAAAATCAGTTGAAGGGGCAAAGATTTGACTCCGTAGAGGAGATCCAGGCCGAATTGCAGAAGGTGCTGAAGGCGCTGACACAAAAGGACTTCCAGGACAGCTTCCAATCATGGCTGAAACGTTGGGATCATTGTGTACACTCCCAAGGGAATTACTTTGAAGGGGACGGTGGCGATTTGGACTTTGAGTGCGTGTATATTTTTTCTGATACATTTTGGGAACTTTTGGATAGCACCTCGTATCTACTGTTAGATTCTATTTCCATAGTTCTTGATATACATTTTATACTAAATGAAGCATGTAAAAGATGATACAGCAAAGTTTGAACTTAAAGTGCAGTTCTGAAGATTTTACTGTGGTAGATGATAATGTGCTGTGAGATAATGAGCATTGAAGACCTGTGTAATGAGAGCCCTGAGGTGGACACAAGAGGTAAATCAAGAATGTGCATCTGTGCCAACAGGAAATGAGTTTCAACTTGTATATTTGGGCATTCCATTATGACTTGAGTTTTACAAATTTTTCTTCACCAGTATAGAAACTGCATAACCACGTTGCCCTGATAATATACATTTGTAGTCTTTATAACGTAAATATGAAATAACAGCTTAAGAAGAACCAAATTTACATGTGAAGTGTTTCTTGCAGTAGGTTTGACATCGTTTTATTAGACATAGCAAATATTTCTGCACTGATTTTCTTTTTTTATTTTCATTGCACATTTAAATTTGATTCTTCTTAATAAATAGAGTTTTTTTACTCTACAGAACCACATGTGTAGAACAATAAAATTAAATAGCAGGCTATTCAGTTCCAGAGCTACATGCAATTCATTCTTCCAAGCCAATCGTGTTCATGGTGTTATATTTAGCGACCAAACTAAGCATTTCTAGACACTGGTTTCTACCCTATAAGACACTGCTTTGATCTCCTCTGTCATCCCTAGAAGTCTGTTGGTTGAATTATTTTACACCTGTATACACTACCTTCATACGTTACGTTTCTTCTGCAGATCACTTTCATGATAAGGAAATTCCTTTATAATCAGCTAACCAACTGAAAGCAACATGTTCCTACCTCAAGATTTCATCCAGTTGGTCTGAAGTCAAATCCCTAAGCTCAGTTCCATGGACCACAACAGCCTTAGCTTTACGAGGATTTACTTCAGCTACTGGAATGTTGAGTCGCTGGGCAATGTCTTCAACGGTTTCATTACCTGGAAATATTTACGTAAAAGATGTTTGTTACTGGACATATTTAATTCTGGTCTCCTGTCATCCAATCTAACCACTTACATAACAAAATAAAAAACATTCTGTAATCTGTAACTTTCATTTGAAACATTTATTCATTTGGGTAACATCTGAGGAATACAATAAAAGAAATGTGACTTAGTGCAGTGGAAATCTTTACAATGGCTTTTCCCCTGAATAAATGACCACATAGCCAGTCAGACATGTAACAAAGCAAGAACTCATTTGAAAATATGTGCTGGAGTATGTATTTCTGCTAGTCTTTATTTTACGTGCAGCAAAAAAATAAGTATGCAATGAAAAAAGTTAATCTTACCTTCTGAAATAATTCCTACAGACCTGGCAATGGCCTTGGCAGTGATAGGGTGATCACCAGTCACCATGATCACCTTGATACCTGCAGAACGACATTTGGCTACTGCATCTGGTACAGCAGCACGTGGTGGGTCAATCATTGACATGAGGCCCACAAAACGGAGTCCAGTGAGTGGGAAGTTAGGGTCATCACAGTCAAACTTGAACCCTAGCGGGAACTTGTCTGATGGGAGCAGAAAGTCACAGAAACCTGCAATATTGAAGAGGTTTATCACCATGCCCATAAAAGCACACCAACACTCCATTCTCAGAGAAGTGAATCCAGTCCACACCCACAACCTACTTGTCCAAGATCTATATTCATATTATCTATCTATGGTTATATTTCCCATGTGATTTCTGACCTTCAAATTTTGTGATTAATATTTTACATGCATTTCTCATTTCCCAGTAACACTGCCTGCACTGCACATTAATATCTTTTATGACAGTTCTCAAAACACATGGTACTGAAATGCAAACTCACCAAGCACACGTTCTCCCAAGCCTCCAAGCTCCAGATATGCATTATTAAATGCTTCCTTCATCTCCTCATCCAAAACCTTCTCCTTGCCACCAATGAAGATGGTAGAACATTTATCCAGAATCCTCTCTGGAGCACCCTTCATCACCATAAGATATCTAGGATCATGGGCATCTTCTGTTTCATGGATGGACACCTGATACTTATTTGTGGAGTTGAAAGGAATTTCACACACCTTCTTGTTGCGTTTACGAATGGACATCACATCACCCAAGGCAAGCTCCATACACTTTAGCAATGCAGCCTCTGAAGCATCTCCATTCACTTCCCTGCAGGAGTTGTTATTCTTAATACACTACTCTAAAACTATTCATCTCCATCTCAGCCAAGTTTAACCTACCAAGGTCTACATATTTTAACACACAGTATCTAATTAAATCAATTTATGTGCTTTAATATAAAAACTGTTGGATTTGATCAGACAATGGAATGGAAGTGATTTACCAGAAGTCAGAATAACCCCAACAGAAGAGTCCCTGGGGTCCAATTATAAGAAAGAATATCTTTAGTTTACATCGCACTTACTTCTTCATAATTGGAACACCTTCTTGACCAGCCTTGAACTCAGTCCGGTTGCAAAGAGTAGCAATTCTTGCCAGTGCTTTGAAGCCTGTACTAGTCCTATCATATTGCACACCTGGAATGCCAAATTCATGCATAACATGGAACAGCAATAATTCTCCAAAAGGTATGTAGCAGTGGCATACTCATTACACCAGAATTATATTGGACACTGCCCGCTGTCTCATACGGTTTTAATATACACAATGCTTTGGGAGCTGGCTATACTCCAGTCTTCATATAACTGATGTCCATTAACTGACTGATATGTAAAGTCTTCCCTGCCCAGCCATGAAGGCATATGAAGGAGCAGAGGTATAGCTCCACTCATTCTTATCCTTGGCACCAGACGGAGGTGAGTGGTTAACTTCATGCCCCAGCTGCTTCACACTCTGGAAAGAACCCCTGTACCCACTGAATAGGAGACTGGGTGGGTCTCAAAGCCAGTCTGGATGTTTTGGAGAAGAGAAAAACCTCTTGCTCCTACTGCAATTCAAACTGATATGTTGTAGGGACATTTATTTTCTTTATTAGTAGAAGTCCATGATAAGTGGGTCCCTGTCACCATGCCATGGCACGTCCTCAGGTTGCGGATGGAGGAACGGCCTCCGGATATGGAGGGTAGCTGCAAAAACATTGAATAAGCAGTTCGCAGACAGCTGACAAGGGGTGGCCCTGCAACTTGGGGGTTGGGCGAGGTGCTAACAACTCCTTGCCTTAAAAAATTACCATGTTATGAAACACATTGCAAAGCCTTGGACCCCTGGACTGATCCTTTGGCACAACTTAAGCAACGGAAAAGGGACCTGGAACGTGAGGAGCCTGTATAGGTCAGGGTCACTTATGACAGTGGCCAGGGAATTAGCGAGGTAACAATTACATTTAGTGGGTGTACAGGATGTTAGGTGGGACAAAGGAGGCACTGTAAGAGCAGGGGATTATACTTTTTTCTATGGAAAAGGAAATGAAAGTCATCAATTGGGAACAGGGTTTCTTTTGTACAACAGAGAATAGTATCAGCAATTAAGAGAGTAAATTTGTTAGTGATAGGATGTCATATATAGTGCTGAGAGGTCGCTGGTGTAATATCATTGTTCTGAATGCGCATGCACCAACTGAGGAGAAAAGTGATGACTCAAAGGACAGTTTCTATGAGGAATCAGAACAGGTTTTTAATAATTTTCCTAAGTACCATATGAAAATTCTGTTAAGAGATTTTAATGCAAAATTGGGGAGGGAGGATACTTTCAAACTGACAATCAGGAATGAGAGTTTACAGCAGGATAGTAATGATAATGGTGTTAGAGTAGTAAACTTTACCACATCAAAAGATCTAGTTGTTAAGAGCAAGATGTTCCCGCACCGAAACGTTCATAAATACACCTGCACCTCTCCTGAATGGAAGACTCATAATCAGGTCGAACACTTATTGACAGATAGGAGGTTGCATTCAAGTATACTGGATGTGCGATCTTTCAGGGGAGCTGACTGTGATACTGATCACTATCTGATTGTTGCGAAAGTTAAGGAAAGACTGGCAGTAAGTAAACAAGCAGCAAAGAAGTTTGATGTGGAGAGATTTAATCTCAAGAAGCTAAGTGAACTAGAGGTTAGGAAACAGTATCAGATAAAGAACTCAAACAGGTTTGCAGCTTTGGAAAACTTAAATGTTAGTGAGGGCATAAATATGGCTTGGAAAAACATTATTAAAGAGAGTATCAAAATCTCAGCTAAAGAGAGTCTAGGGCTGTATGAAAGGAAGCAGCATAAACCATGGTTTGACCAAGAATGTTCACAATTTTTAGATCAAAGGAAGCAGGCTAAAATGCAGTGGTTACACAATCCAAACCAAAGTAATGTAGATAATCTGAACAATGTAAATTGTGAAGCTAGTAGACATTTCAGGAGCAAACTGAAGGAATATCTGAAAGCTAAAATTAATGAACTTGAAACAAACAGTAAGAACAAGAATATCAGAGACTTGTATAGGGGCATCAATGAATTTAAGAAGGGTTACCAGCCTAGAACTACTGTAGTAAAGGATGAGAAGGGTGATCTTGTTGCAGACTACCACAGTATTTTGGTTAGGTGGAGGAATCATTTCTTTCAGCTATTGAATGTACATGGGTTAAGGATGTTAGGCTGACTGAAATACATACAGCAGAGCCACTAGTGCCTAAGCCCAGTGCCTCTGAGGTTGAGATGGCTATTGAAAAGTTAGAAAGGCACAAATCACCAGGTACTGATCAAATTCCAGCAGAAGTGATGAAAGCAGGAGGTACGACAATTTGTTCTGAGATCCATACACTTATTAATTATATTTGGAATAAAGAGGAACTGCCTGAGCAGTGGGAGGAGTCAGTCATTGTACCTATTTATAAGAAGGGTGAGAAAACAAATTGCAGTAATTATCGAGGCATATCACTTTTGTCAACCACATACAAAATTCTATCCAACATCCTTCTGTCAAGGTTAACTCCATATGCAGAGGAAATTATTGGGGAGCATCAGTGTGGATTTAGACGTAACAGGTCAACTACTGATCATACATTCTGCATTCATCAAATACTTGAGAAAAAATGGGAATACAAAGAGGCAGTGCATCAGCTACTTATAGACTTCAAGAAAGCCAGGATTCAGTTAGGAGGGAGGTCTTGTATAATATTCTCATTGAGTTTGGTATCCCCATGAAACTAGTAAGGCTAGTAAAAATGTGTCTAAATGAAACATATAGCAGAGTCTGGGTAGGCAAATATTTGTCTGACACATATCCTATTAAGAATGGTTTGAAACAAGGAGATGCTTTATTGCCATTGCTTTTCAACTTTGCTTTGGTTCAGGCAAACCAGGAGGGCTTGAAGTTAAATGATATAAATCAGCTTCTAGTTTACGCTGATGATGTTAATATATTGGGAGGAAGCGTACATGCTATAAAGAAGAACACAGAAGCTTTAGTAGTCGCTAGTAAGGAGATTGGTCTAGAAGTAAATGCTGAGAAATCTAAGTACATGGTCATGTCTCGAGATCAGAATGCAGGACAAAATTACAACATAAAGATAGACAATAAATCCTTTGAAAGGGTGGAACAGTTCAAATATATGGGAACAACCCTAACGCATTGAAATTCTATTCAGGAAGAAATTAAGAGTAGATTGAAGTCGGGGAATGCTTGTTACCATTCAGTGCAGGATCTTCTGTCTTCCAGTTGCTATCCAAAAATACAAAGATTAAGATATACAGAACTATAATTTTGCCTGTTGTTTTGTATGGGTGTGAAACTTGGTCTCTCACACTGAGGGAGGAACATAGGCTGAGGGTGCTTGAGCATAGGGTGCTGAGGAGGATATTTGGGCCTAAGAGGGACGAGGTAATAGGGGAGTGGAGAAGACTACATAACGGGGAACTTAATGATCTGCACACATCACCAAATATTATTCGGGTGATCAAATCAAGAAGAATGAGGTGAGAGGGGTATGATAGCACATATGGGGGAGGTTAGAGGTGCATACAGGATTTTGGTGGGGAGACCTGATGGAAGGAGACCACTTGGAAGACCCAGGCATAGATGGGGGGAATAATATTAAAATGGATCTTCAAGAAGTGGGATGGGAGGGCATGGACTGGATTGATATGGCTCAGGATAGGGACAGGTGGTGGGCTCTTGTGAATGCGGTATGAACCTTCGGGTTTCATAAAAGCGGGGAATTTCTTGACTAGCTGACGAGCTGTTAGCTTCTCAAGAAGGACTCTGCTCCATGGGGTTGGTTAGTTAGTTATAGTGGAAGCAGTCAGGATCAAACCAATAAACCTAAAAAGACTATACTTGTATGCTATGTACAATACCAGATTTTCCACTACAAGGTGGCCTTTCTAGCCAAGCAAAGGATTCAAAAGGTGTTTTGGGTTGTTCCTACTACTGCCACTAATATCAAAAATATATAAAAAAAAAAATATGTCAGTATAAAGACAAAAAGTCACCTGAAGACTGGAGTGGACCCATTCCTGATATGTCATGTAAATTAACTGTATCTCACACAATGGCCAATGTGTACTGTAATGGTATAGAGACATAACATTAGAATGCATTGGTACTTCATGTTGTTAAACTCACCAGACTGGTCCTCAGTGGTGTCTGCCTCAATGATCTGGTTGTCGAACCACATGTGTGCCACAGTCATTCTGTTCTGGGTCAGAGTTCCAGTCTTATCTGAGCAGATGGTTGATGTGGAACCCAGGGTCTCGACAGCTTCAAGGTTCTTCACCAGACAGTTCTTGGAGGCCATACGTTTCGAAGTCAGTGTGAGGCATACCGTTACAGTGGCCAGCAAACCCTCAGGTACATTTGCCACAATAAGACCTGCATTAAGGTGAATACACATTGTACCAAGGTAATCCAAACAACTATTTTCATGGTTTCATAAGTTACCCCTTAAACAAACAAACAAACAAACAACCTAAGTATACTAACCCATTCACCACAAGGTGCACAACCTTCCTTGAAAAAAAGCTGATAGGTTCTTAGTGGTTAACAGTTTTCATTCCTATGATTCAAGATTCATTACACAATCACAACAGCCCACCTATGTACAATACTTCAGCCAGCTAATCCAGTCCACAAGCTTCTGCAAGATCTATCTCAATACTGTCTCATCTGTGCCAAAGTATACCAAGCAATTTTCCCTGATGTTTTTGGACTGCAATTGTGTGTTCACTTTTCATCTCACCTATATGTGTTAACAGTTCCATCACTATCACCATTCTAACTGATATCATCAACCAATATCAGGTGAGGAGTACAAATTACTTATGTCCTCATTATGTATATCTTTCCACCTTCCTCCCCTTAATTTTGTTATGAGTATCATTCTGATTTTTTAGCAATGTTCCCAACCTCTTTGATTACAGTCTTCATCAACACTGTTAGAAAACCTCAAATATCACAGTTCAGATTAACTAAACTGACAAAATTAAACATTATGTTGTACTTTCTTTCAGTACATACTTTTTCAATTTCTTCATAAACCCTAATTTTTCAAGGCTCCTATAAGAATAATAGCAACATTACCTATCAGAAAGATGACAGCATCAAGCCAGTGATAGCCTAGAATGAAAGCGATGACACAGAATGTGACACCCAGAAACACAGCAATACCAGTGATAATGGATAAAATGGTGGATTTCCTTAGCAATATGGGTGTCTCTCCAGTGTCAAGACCCGAAGCCAGACCAGCAATACGGCCCATCACAGTGTTATCACCACAGCTGATAACAACACCCCTCGCAGTACCTGTCAATTAACACAGAATGTTACCAACATTTCCACTTTCTGGTAAACTCTTTTGCTACAGGAATCAAGTGTACTCAGTTCTCTCTACGAGATTGTCACCACAGCTGCTGTTGAGCAACCTAAATATAAATTTCATGGCATTTATCTGGACTGTATTTATGCTCTAATTTTGAAATTATTTAATATGCCACCTTCCAGTGAACTACATTTGCTCATATTCTGGCACACTGTAATACAGTCTGCATCAACCATCTGTTTTCATTTACCTGTTATATGCACCATGGTATCCATAACAATTTCTTTAAGTGTATCTAGTTTGGAATCCACTGAGGAAAAAGATTTGGATGTCACTTTCAGTGACAGTGATTCTACATAACAAATACTTTCATAGATAGCAAATATAAACAACCACTGACAATAATTCAGCACTGGAGAGGGCCCCACCAGTACTTACTACTGTACCATACAAAAGGCTAACTACAAAAGCATTCATGAACCCATTCACATCTGTAAGTACACCCTTTGCTTTCAGGTTACATGCCATGGTCACTGCAAGTATATATTCTGGGGGGGTGGGGGGCAGGAAGAAAGGATTGCTTAAAGCAGTCCCTTCTGCTACCTTTCAGTGACACTGTGATACTCACAGACAGCAGTAGGGAAATTGCAGACTGAAGTTGACATTTATGAAACCACTCAAAAGTAGTTTTAGGTATTAACAGAAAGGCAAATCTACAACAGTTAAGATACATTTACTAGTGCGGCCTCCTAGAGCAGGCTAAAGAAGGAGCAATAGATACAGCTGCATTAAATTGAAAGTTACAGCAATCTGCAACAGACACTGCATAAACCTGTGTCAAGGAATGTAATCTAATAACCAACAACTGTTTGTTTTTACGTTCTTAGATAAAACAGCATAAGGATGATCTACGAAAGTTTCGCTTTGATGACAAACATATTTTCTACAAACTTCTTACTTCAAACACTGAGACACATACCACATTCAATAACTAACTTTACTTACAAATAAATATTATTAATCTGATGCTGGCTCATCTTTATTTATTATTATTTATTTGTGCATAATTTTCATACATACAATGTCCAACATGCAACAACTGGTCATATTTTTACAAATTCTAAAATTAAGCACAATATACATCAGTAAGGTAAGAAAGTATTCCTTCCACTGACAGTTTCACCAACATGCCAATACTGAGTCTAATGTTTGTGTTCCATTACAATTCATTGGATGGTGTATAGCATGCAATCTGCACTCCAAAAGACACACTGACTTGAAGGATTAGGCTTGCAGTACAGACTCCACTGTGGGAAGTGTGTGTGTAAGATCTGGTGTGTGTATATAAGCCTGTTGCTAGTAATATTATGATTATTTATGCAGATAATATTCATGCACAGTCAAGGCATGGTAATGATCAATCTCCCTTACAAAATTGCACTTACGTAATGTCTTCACAAAATCAAGATCATACACTGAAAGTTGGTATATTATCCTCATGTAACTGACCTTGTGTATTGAGAGAACTTTCTCTTTACCTCTGCACTAGCCACAGTTTACTTCTCCTTCTTATTCCTAGAAAGTGAGTACCTATAACACACACATAAGATAAGACACAAACCTTCCACTGCATTGGTCGAGAAGAAAGCCAGGTTCTTGGTTTCAAGAGGATTCTCATTGGTAAATTCAGGGCCTCGACTCTGTGGTTCAGATTCGCCAGTCAGTGATGAATTGTCCACCTTGAAGCCCCTTGACTCAATGATTCGGATATCTGCTGGGATACGGTCACCAAACTTCACTTCCACTACATCACCCAGCACAATGTCTTCAGCACGCAGTGTCAACTTCTCACCCTCTCGCAGACTGTGGCAAACTGCAGCAAGTGTCACAATGCAATATTTAAAGCCGTAATATAATTGATGGACAAATTCACTGACTGACTAATCAATAAAGAGAGACATACATAGGCACATTTTACTGTTGATATCTATTATTATGAACATAAAAAAACAGCACTCTCATGATACAGTCTTGAACTGCCAAACAGAATGATCCTAAGTAGGCAATATTGAGAAACGTATGTACCTGAATATATTTCACACTTTTCTTTGCTAAACATCTCCCAAAAAATTGACTGTGCATTACATTCAACGACAAAGACTTAAGAGTTGTCCAGTACGTTATGATTTAGAAGGAATCTGCCAACTTTGTGGGCCCACTGATTGATGTTACACAAAAATAGTCCTATTAATATGAATTCCATTTGGAAAGTTGAATGAATCATAGCAGTTTGAAACTAAGATCAATATGACCAGAAATAGGAGTTTTTAATTATGAACTTGACAACTCAACAAAGAACTAAAGTGGCATTATATAATACTGAAACATGCCACAAAAACTAGTCAAAGTGTCCCTCTGTGACTTCGGTGCACAATTGAGCACTGTGGATTATTACTAAAACTGTTCAAATGCCCACCTGTGACTGGAGTGCACATTTGAGCACAATGTATTATAACTAAAACTGTTCAGTATCTGCCTCCACCTGCTCCTTGAATGCTAACTTAAGCATATGGCACAATATTGAAACAGTTATGCCCTCAAAAACACAACTGTTTTAAATGTCATCTGCTGCATCCAAAATTCTTTGAAGATTTGCATTTCTGTTGTTGGTTGTTTCGTTCACAGTCCAGTCTATCAAAATTCCTCCAAAGATGATAACCTAGGGGCCATGCCAGGCAACTGGTCCTCATCAGCCAATCAGATGACTGGGTCAGTTGTGATTAAGATAATAGAACACCTGTCATGGAAATTTAGGAGGGTGGGCCCAATCATGCTGCAGATACATACACCTTGGAGTTAATAAAGGAACATTCTCCAAGGAATGGCAATTCATACACATTCAAGTTACAGACTGATAGTTGGAACAGTTTTTGTTACCACAGTAATCCCCCAGTTGAGAAGCTGAATTTGCTCCTTCAGAACGGCTCATTAAGGTGAAAATTCATAAAATGAAAATTAATTTCCCATTACCTCATGTGTTATAAATTTTAACTGGTTCCAGAGGACAAACATGTCTCCCCAAACATAAAAGGTTTACCATAATACAACACAGAACAGTACCTAAATATTAAGAAACACTAATGGTGAAGAACTATATTTAAATAATTTTTAGTCATGAATCTAAGCACAAACAGCAGTTACATCATTAATGTTGTACACAGAATGCAGAAACATTCGGTACAAGTATGATACACAGAAATAATATTAAGATTTAACTGATGCAAACAATCTGAAAACATCTAACTTTACAACAAAGCTAACAATGAGGGGTACTGTGATCACTTATGAATGTCGCACATTCTGTGCTTTCAAGAAGATGCAGAAACTGATGACATCTGAGAAGAGGTGCTGGGAACAACAATCAGTTTGTGACAGGAAGGTGCTCAAAGTGAAAATTGGCTTGCAAATTTTAAAAACAGATATTAATCTGTGCATCTCATAAAAGCAAAAACTCAAACTGATTGCTCATACACCAAGGGATTACTGTATGTTTCATTATTAGAAGGCACTTATGTCAGTTTCACAATTAACTCAATCTGAACTTTTTCATTAAAAATTCCCAGTTCTCATACACCTTTATCTGACACTCAAGACTGCCATAACTCCTCAAACTTTTCAAATGGACCCATGTTAATATGATCTTTTCTCCTAAAAGCACTTAATGTACCCATGACAGCAGATTCCTCTGGAATCGCCACTTGCCTGCAGAAGTTCAGTCTGCATTCGATTTAGTGGAGGACAAAATATGTGGATTAAAGATCATTTTCTTGTGACTGTGAAGTTACAGGAACAAGCTGCAGACAGACTCAGCAATTAGGAACTTAATAAGGTGACTGCACCACACTTTTTCTTCATACTCATTATTTTCCAAGAGAGTATTCTGTGTAAAGTGGATTTCATGGATACATACAGCGCTTTTCTTTCTGTTCATATGCAGAAGTATGTCACGGCAGGAAGTTTTTCTTTTTGCAAAACAAAAATAAAAGGAAATATAAAATCCTTTACTGAAAAAATAAGACCATAAGTGAGGTTCAAATAAGAATCAACTCAAAATCTTTTTTACTTAGATATTACTTTATATGTTTGTTTTACAATTGAAAACTTAAAAAAAATCCCCTCACCTTGCCTTTGGACATGAGTAACATCAATGTTCTTTCCAGAAAAATAAAGCACAGAACTCAAAACACACAGCTCTGTGATACGTTTTAGATCATGGGTGGGAACTGAAGTCCGAGAAACACAGGGACAAATAACATCACTTACCCGAGGCACCATGTTTTTGAAAGATTCCATAATTTTGGAGCTCTTGCTCTCTTGATAATAGGAGAAGATACCGGTGATGATAACCACAGCAGCCAGTCCAATACCCAGGTACAACTGAAACATCCATCACAGAGATCACAGCCACGGCTGTGCAGGGAAACAACACCTGGGGCCTGTACCAATGCCTGGTAGCAGAATCCAGATTCCAATCCACAAATACTAAAGTGCACTGCTGAACATGACCTAGTACCAATTACATCCACCTCCCACCCTCACAGCTCATTTAACTAAGTTCCAAGTTGATATTACCTTCCTATCAACTGCTTGGTTTTGCAAATGGCCATTTTCCAACAAGTTTCCTGAGCAATATTCTGTACTTTTTATTTCTCTCATCCAAACCACATGTCACATCCATTCGTCCTAACAACACTAGGTGAGGTCTTCACTTTTCTGGGTTGTTACGCAGTGTATGTTGGTAACAACTACCAACACATGCTGCGTAACAACCCACAAAAGTGAAGGCCTCATCTACACCACAGCAGAAGCCTGAAATCTTGCACAAGACTAGGCGATTGTCTATACCACAGCATCCCACAATACACAATATCCATCCATTCCCAACTCAGTTCCTCTCTCTTCATACAAACATAAATTTAAAACTGTATCATAAAATTTATGCAGATCTTTTATGTTTTCCTACTTTCAAGACCAAGGCATATGCTGAATACCTGGAAATTGTAAAGGTATGGCACTTGTAACCAGGTGCTGTATATATCTGATGCACAGCCAAAGTGAACTGAAATGATGCCAGGATGTGGTATTTACAGAAATAGCTTTGATGTAACAAAATGTTTAAATATACAGTTTCACCTGTTAAATATCAAACAAAGTTATGTTAAATGCTGATATATACTGTACATTTTTTCACTCATATATTATTTTAGAGCCACATTAAATGTCAATACACAACACACACACACACACACACACACACAAAACACCACACATGCACCCATATATTATTTTGGAGTTTTAAAAACATGAGCTTTCACATAACATTACTTGACATCTGACAGGCAGTCATCTATTCAAGCATTTTACTACAGCAGTGGCAAATACAGTATATAGACACAAGAAAGACGATCAATTTTTATGTTCATGTTCTAGTTTCTCACACAGTCAAATTCTCTGTTTTATTCCACAGCATTGTGTGTCTTGCCATACACACAGTCACTTCCTGTGTTTCACTCTACAGTAACTTTTTCTTGCCATACACACAGTCACTTCCTGTGTTTCACTCTACAGTAACTTGGTCTTGCCATACACACAGTCACTTCCTGTGTTTCACTCTACAGTAAATTGGTCTTGCCATACACAGTCACTTCCTGTGTTTCACTCTACAGTAACTTTGTCTTGCCATACACAGTCACTTCCTGTGTTTCACTCTACAGTAACTTGGTCTTGCCATACACACAGTCACTTCCTGTGTTTCATTCCACAGTAATGTCTGTCTTGCCATACACACAGTCACTTCCTGTCTTTCACTCTATAATAACTTTGTCTTGCCATACACACAGTCACTTCCTGTGTTTCATTCTACAGTAACTCTGTCTTACCATACAGTCACTTCCTACATTTTGTGGTATCATTATATAATTGTGTTCGGGAATGCAAGTATAACCATTAAATTTTGTTTGAAAAAATACCACCAATATCCCTGTCATTCCTGTTTTTACAGACTCATGACACTCACTGCTACGTTCACAAACTCCTACCACTCAACCCCATCTTCAGCCAGCTCACATTTTCAGGCTGTATTTCTCTAACACCCATTCTGATATTACTCTGCCATCTTACAGCTAGGTCTCCCAAGTGATTTATTCTTTTTAAGATTTTCCAGCTATAATTTTGTATGCAATTAAATTAAGTTATAAACCAACCGATGCACACTAAAACCACTTTTTAAGTAGCTTTACTATAAAATTGTTAAAATTGTACCCCTACACGTGTTTCGATCCTAGGATCATCGTCAGGGGGGTTTATTGCTAAAAGCTACAGTCACTTCAACACATGATTTAAAATATTCTATCTGCACTTTGAAACATAAGTTAAAATCTTGTAAAAAGATTCTCTAAAAGTTGTAAAATTATAAAAGCACTGTAAATGGTATTTTAACTTATGTTTCAAAGTGCAGATAGAATATTTTAAATCATGTGTTGAAGTGACTGTAGCTTTTAGCAATAAACCCCCCTGACGATGATCCTAGGATCGAAACACGTGTAGGGGTACAATTTTAACAATTTTATAATAAAGCTACTTAAAAAGTGGTTTTAGTGTGCATCGGTTGGTTTATAACTTAATTTAATATGACGAAGATGCACGGTGTCAACAGTGTGAAATTTGTATGCAATTGTTCAGTTTCTCATGTTCTGCTGATACACATCCACATTCCTTCATTCAATCACCATAATAATAATTCTAATGCCATGTACATAAGAATGTTTGTAACATTCTGTCAACTAACCCTACACACGTTCATCATGGTATGGTGCTTAAGACACAGGGACAAATGAAAAGAATAAACTGTGATACTCTTACACTGTGTACTGTGTCAACTATTTTTTTAACCAATGTTTATGCAGGAATAATAAACATACTACCCCACTTTTGTACATTATAAACAGAAATTGATCAGAAAAAGATCACTCAAAAAATCTCATACTTCATCATCTAAAACCTGTGCCATGTATCTGAAAAATCTGCTGTGCCCTACTGAATACAAAATGAAGTGCATGTTCATGTGGTACAGTAAAAATTCCTCAGACCAAGATCAAAAGAATTATTTTGGAGTTCCCTCCAAATGTTAGTCCTTAAATGTCTTAAATGATGTAAGTAAAATTCAATCATGTGTGTTACAAGAAAGGCTACCTCTCACTATATTTCTTGTGCCAACCATGCACATCAGTTTGGGGGTTGGGCATGGGCCTGACATCCTCACCTCATAACAATTCATCTGTCTCAAAACCCCTGCAATGGGGAGGACATGGCCCAAAAATGGGCCAAACTGTCATAGAAGAAAAACATATACATTCTGAAGTACTATCCTAGCATCTGCCAGAATGGAAAATGTCAGTCCATGGCCAATATCCCAAATGGCAGTCAGAAGCATTACTGCTCCAAAAACCTACCTGCAGCTGCTCTTAATGTGACTTACATGGCCATACACACTTCGATACCCATACACCTTGCTGCTTACAGCTGCTGCACACTCCAATGTATATTCTTTACACCAACACCACATAACATACCTGGCAGATTTTGTCCACATTTTCAGTGCACAACTTGCAACATGTGCGGTAGTATAAAGTGATATCTTGTGAAAAACACTGTGTACACAAAACTGCTCTCCAAGACACCATAATCCTCCGAAATGTTGAAACAAATTTTCTACCCTTTAACTTGTATTCCTAAGAAACTTAAGACAATGTTTTGATTATCATGATGCCCACCCTGACAAAAGAGCCATCAGCTCCTCACATCTAGAGAAGTAAACAAGTTTAAAACTTCTGGATAAAGCATACCATAAAAATTACTTTCCAGTGCTCCCAATGTCTAATTTCAGAGCAAATAAACATGAAATCTGCTTCTAAGACAATGTTATTTTAACTCTCCTGGAGTAGTAGAAATACTTACATTGTCATCTACTGGCTCTTCCACTGTACTAGCCTGGATGGAATAGGCAATGAAACATAGAATTGCACCAATCCATAGCAGCAAGGCAAAGCCTCCGAACAGGTTTTTGCAAAACTTAACCCACTCTGGGGTTTGTCTAGGTGGTGTGAGAGCATTGGGGCCATCTCTCTCTAGATGTTCTTTTGCTTTCGCATGTGTTAAACCCTGAAAAATACATCAAGTATAACACACACTGAAAAAATTCACTAAATATTTAATTTCCTAGTTAAGTTTCAGCCACATACAGGGCAAAATAAACCTCACAAAATATTACATTGCTCATTCTTCTATGTGCTGAAAGATATGCGCATATGATGAACATTTTCATTCCAAATTAATCACTTAAGACATTACACTAATGTTACGGATGTGATGTTCTTATTCTTGAAAACTAAAAATTTAAATATGTTCGGCATATTATTTTATCAAGTGCCAAAGCACTTGCCCTTCTTGACTAATATTGTACATACAAGAATATGCAGTGCCACAAGACATGCATTCAATACAAAAAAATACAAAGAGCAGCAATTCACAGTTAGCTGGACAGTCATACTTACAGTGTCCGGATTCGTACTAAACCGCTGATATAGTTGTTCTATAGTAATTTTATGAAAGTCAATATCCAATTCCTGTTTCAGATCATCTAAATTGTCTCCCTTCTTTGCCTTTTTACGAGACTGGAAATAAAGAGAAAACAAAATTATTAAAAATTATGGAACAAAATACATACTTAAAAATGACACATATTTGAAGAGGATATGTGTGTGTGTATGTGTTAGTGTTGTGTTGTGTGTGTGTGTGTGACATCATATTAACCAACACAAAGCAGCAGAGACGTTACTGAGATGCTGACAGTTTCACAGGTGGTCAAGACGTTCTGCCTTGTATGACATCCGAACGTTCATCACATAATCATAATGGGCCCTATCCTTGGCCAGGGTATATACAGTCCACACACTCACACCATATTTCTTTAAAATCCATTTTAATATTATTCTCCCATCCATGCCTCCACTTCAAAAGTCATATTTTTGTTTCAGGTTTTCTGACTATAATTTTGTTCACACTTCTCATCTCCCTCTTGCATGTTACATATCTCTGCCACCTCTTCTCAATATGTTGACACTAACAGATTTTAATGGCTTAAAGACACGAAACCCTGCAGCTTCTTTTAGACCATCCTCCTATTACCTTCTGCTTCTTTATACCTCTTCATGTGCTACTTATTAAAGCAAATATATAAACGTATACTGACCAAAACATATCTATTGTTATCTCCTTGAATGAGAACATAAATCCCTAGATCTGGCCCTCATGACAAAAGTGACAGGCCAATCAGTACATACACAGTACTTATTAAAGCATCTGAATGAGAAGTGAGATTTCACATACTCATGCATTTATATGTTGATTGAAAATGTCAAAATGAAAAAAAAATGAAAGTACACTGCTCAGGTATAAAGTAAAATCTTGTTTTCTCTCTACACCAAGCAGATATAAGGCTACAGGAACAAAATATGGTTGTATGTGTTAGCTTCCTGGCAAACTGGCTATCCTGAACTGTAGCAGCTTTTCTTCACTCCTGACGCTCATGTTTTAAAAAGATGTGGGCCTGTGTGCATAATAAAGTGTTCTTATGATATTTTAAATGATCCAGAACCGTGCATTCAGCAATTAGATATGGTAGCTAAAACCAACAACTGCACATAAGTGTACGAAAATATATTATAAACATAGTATACCTCCTACATGTTTCGCCCACTCATGTGGCAATCATCAGGGAGGTGCGTTACGAAGATAGGCACATCGAGATATCACACAAGCTTGTGAACCAATGTACAGACGTAAAATATTAACTTACTATTTTACACCTGTGCATCGGTTCGATTTCACAGATCAACTCTCGGACCCTAAATCCCATTCCCTGGACTGACACTAGCACCTAAGACATTCCTCACACAATACCCCCTGTACATAATCCTACTTGTTCTGCGAGCAGAGAGCCGGCAAAACGTAACGTGAACAATTTACGCTAGTGGATAAGGTTCACTTTCCAAACTCCTTCGCACACAGCAGAGCTTATAATATATAGCACAAACCTGCCTACGTTAGTGACAATACCTTTCCTATGAGACCCATAGCACAGGTGGTGTGGACACCGTGTCTGCTTCTCTAAGGACTACACAAATAGTGACAGCGTACTCTTATAATATCATTATCAGTGATTAGCCTGGGACTGCTGTCGCGCCGAAATAACCGAGGTAAGTCGATCTTTCCCGATCTACTAGCGTGGCGTTTCCCAAACCTTTTTTCCTCGCGTACCCCTTTTGGCTTCGAAAAACAACCGCGGAAATATGTTGTGCCCGGATGATAGGTATCCAAAATTAAAAATTTATATCTCAGAACTGATTTCAGACAGCTACGAATACCAGTAGCCTACGTAACAATGCAGTGCATGATTTGACCTCAAATAAAATGAACGTCGATCGCTTTGTGGGTAGAGGAAGTTTCTTAATTAGATATTGTAAAGTCATACGAAATAAACATATCGCCAATTAAAGAAGTACTGCTATTACTTAAAAAAATATTCCTTTAATTTAAATATTAGTAAACTTCAAAGTATCCATTACAGAAATGTATCCACGGAGCCCTTGGGATCCGCGGAGCATACTTAGACAACCACTGTACTAACGGATCTCACTATTTACGGTACCCATCACTGCGTTCTGCTAC